>JANRMT010062806.1:51436171-51503205 GCA_026402145.1 Polypterus bichir lapradei
CGAAATAAGTATGTACATTGGTTTCGGTTAGCGCAGGGGAGCCACCTACCAAATTTCGTGAAGATGGGGCCATGAATAAGAAAGTTCAACATGGCAGACATTGTGAAAATTAGTGACGTTGGAAAGTTCAATATGGCGGCCGACAGTGGCGTCATACCATCGAAATAAGTACATACGTCGGTTTCGGTTAGCGCAGGGGATCCGCCTACCAAATTTCGTGAAGATGGGGCCATAAATAAGAAAGTTCAACATGGCGGACGCTGTTGACCGTTATGCGTAGAATTTCGAAATAAAACCTGCTTACCTTTTGTAAGTAATCTGTAAGGAATGAGCCTGCCAAAGTTTTGGTTAACGTAGGGAAGCCACCTACCAAATTTCGTGAAGATGGGGCCATAAATAAGAAAGTTGAACATGGCGAACATTGTCATCCGTTATGCCCGTTACGCGTAGAATTTCGAAATGAAACCTGCTTAACTTTTGTAAGTAATCTGTAAGGAATGAGCCTGCCAAATTTCAGCCTTCTACCTACACAGGAAGTTGGAGAATTAGTGATGTTTGGAAAATTCAATATGGCAGCCGACAGAGGCATCATACCACTGAAATAAGTACGTACATCGGTTTTGGTTAACGTAGGGAAGCCACCTACCAAATTTCTTGAAGATGGGGTCAGCCTTCTACCTACACGGGAAGTTGGAAAATTAGTGACGTTGGAAAGTTCAATATGGCGGCCAACAGTGGCGTCATACCATCGAAATAAGTACGTACATCGGTTTCGGTTAGCGCAGTGAATCCGCCTACCAAATTTCGTGAAGATGGGGCCATAAATAAGAAAGTTCAACATGGCGGACGTTGTCGACCGTTATCGACCGTTATGACCGTTACGTGTAGAATTTCGAAATGAAACCTGTTTAACTTTTGTAAGTAAGCTGTAAGGAATGAGCCTGCCAAATTTCAGCCTTCTACCTACACGGGAAGTTGGAGAATTAGTGACGTTGTAAAGTTCAATATGGCGGCTGACAGTGGCGTCATACCACTGAAATAAGTATGTACATTGGTTTCGGTTAGCGCAGGGGAGCCACCTTCCAAATTTCGCGAAGATGGGGCCATGAATAACAAAGTTCAACATGGCGGACATTGTGAAAATTAGTGACATTGGAAAGTTCAATATGGTGGCCGACAGTGGCGTCATACCATCGAAATAAGTACATACATCGGTTTCGGTTAGCGCAGGGAAGCCGCCTACCAAATTTCGAAGAAGATGGTGCCATAAATAAGAAAGTTCAACATGGCGGACGTTGTCAACCGTTATCGACCGTTATGACCGTTACGTGTAGAATTTCGAAATGAAACCTGCTTAACTTTTGAGAGGCCTGCCAAATTTCAGCCTTCTACCTACACGGGAAGTTTGAGAATTAGTGATGAGTAAATGAGTGAGTGAGTGAGTCAGTGAGTGAGTCAGTCAGTCAGTGAGGGCTTTGCCTTTTATTAGTATAGATATATATATATATATTGTGAGCTGGAGGGCTGATCGCACTCCAAGAAGATACAGACACCACCTGGGAAAACCACAACCCCTGACACACAGAGTACCCTCACATTGCTCCTTATCCTTGCGCTATAACGCGTAATACAAACCTCGCGCGGTACTCCGCCGACTTAAAAGCCTTGCGCAGCGCCTGTCAGTTTTGGAATTGATTGTTTGCTTTTATCTCTCTTTCTCTCTCTCTGACATTCTCTGCTCCTAGCGGAACTGTCATCTCTGACTTGTCATGGAGCACGTTTAAGCTTTTGAAAAAAGAAAGAAATGTTTGTTTGCAGTGTTTGAATAAAATTCCTGTTTTCTACAACCACCTGTGTCTCTGTGCAAATCTGTGACCCAAGTGTGACTATATATATATTCATTATTCATCATAGTTTATATTTTAACATGAGACATGTATGCTTTTGATAGACAGGAAGACCGCCACATTGCAGTTGCAGAGTCTAGCAAGTCATTAAAAAGAGAGAATGCCATTAATGGGCATTACCAAGGACGTTATGCCATTTATGTTAAAAGGATGTTCTAAAAAGGATACAGGACAGTGCACCCAAAAAGAGATGCAAGAAAAGTAGCCTTGAAGGAAATCATCAGTGCTCTCTCAGGACACTAGAGGGCTAGCAACTCAGCAGATGCTAAGGTTGCTTAACTGTTTTTATAATAAGAGGAAAAAAAAGAGAGAACATGGCAATCTAGGGGAGGGTTAAAATACCTCCTGACCTGCAGAAGCCAAAGCCCTGTCTCAGGCTATGGCAGAATGGACATAGTTATCTGTTTGAATACTGTTCAGCAAGGGGGCTGCACTGAAGATGTGGTGCTTTTGGGCAAATTACAGCTTAGGGGCACAGAGACAATAATTGTTAGCCTGTTGTCACTGTTACAGTAGTTTGCTGCATCTAACTCTAGAAGAGATGCCTGAACACAGTGGAAAGTGACCCTGAGATAGGGTTTAAACCACCTAAAGTCTATAGGCTTGCTAAAAAATGCTAGAAGAAATGCTCTTTTGCCTGAAAGTAGAGACCATGATGAGGAAGAAGTGAAATAAAAGGTAAGGAGTATCTGGTAGGTGCCAACCATCTGTATCCACAAGAGTAGGTGCACACTAAGTTCAGCCCCCATGTGTCAGCTGTTGATAGGTGTGGCAAGCTGGAGAAACACTATGATGACCTGTTATGTAAAGATCAACTGACTGCATGAAACTAATGTATACAGCAGTTTGGGGCGAGCCATCATGGAAGTAAATGTAAAGTTAAGTAAAAATATTTATGTTGTAAGCACATTTTAGAGATGTTTAATTTAGAATTTGTATTTTTATTTATTGTATACTATGCCACAATCAGAAATGTATATATTTTGTGCCATCATTCCACCATTTTGTTTTCAAGGGTTTTACTACATTGTTAAAACGCCCATTGTTGGTCATGTGGCCCGAGGCATATGTTGTCACTTGAATAGGATACACTGTTAAATATGGTGGCACCTTGTTCCAAGCATCCAAGCTTTCTGATAACAAACTAACTTAATTTAAACTTTAAATAATTTAAATTGGTGATCAAAATAAAACAAAAAACAGGACTAAAGTCAAATACCAAATCACTAAACATTGACTGTGGATCCCAGAAAAAAATATCACAAATCAATAAACTTTAAACTAGGGGTACGCAACTCATTCATCATGACTGACCTGTTATTGATCTTGTTATATAGTAAGACGTTAATACTGTATTTGGAAAATAATATGTCATTATTTTTACAATTTTACTGTAATTTTTAGCTAGAAAAGGGTTCAGCAGTACATTTGCCACTAATCTCATGTAGCAAAATTGTAACAAATTTGAGATTAAATCCTACTTGAAATTTTAAATTGAACTAAAGGTTACAGTTTGAAGCTGCTATTACATCGAAGCAAATTGAATTCTTTTATCCTTTCTTATAAAGTTCTGTTCAACTTGTGGTTTCAATTTTTTAGCCATATACAGTTAGGTCCATAAGTATTTGGACAGTGACTCAATTTACATAATAAGGTGTGAGCAGTTCCCTTATTATTTCATTAACTATTAAGCAGGTAAAAGGTCTGGAATTGATTCCAAGTGTGGATTGCATTTGGAAGCCAACACTGTGAACTCTCAATATGAGGTGGTCAAATCAGCCATTCGGTATATTATTTAAAAGAAGGAACACACTTGTGAACTCGGCAACACCAGAAGGCCTGGAAAACCACAGAAGACAACGGTCCTGGATGATTGCAGAATTCTGTCCTTGGTTAAGAAGAACCCCTTCACAACATTTAGTGAAACCAAGAACACTCTACAGGAGGTAGATCTATCATTGCCAAAGTCTACAATCAAGAGAAGACTTCATGAAAGTAAAGACAGATTGTAAATTTAATGGTAAACGTCAAGCACAGGAAGGACAGGTTAAACCGCCCCAGAAAACATTTTTTAAAACCAGTCCAGTTCTGGAACAATTTTCTAGGACAAAGGGAACTAAGATTGATATATAGCATAATGTTGGAAAGAGAAGAGTACGAAGAAGAGAAGAAAAGGCTCCTGATCCAATGAATACCACATCATCTATGAAACATGGTGGAGAGAGTTTTATGGTATGATCATGCATGGCTGCGAATGGAAGTCCTACATTCGTATTTATTAATAATATGACTGGCAGAAGTAGCAGGATGATTTCTGAAGTGTATAGGGCTATACTGTCTGCTCAGATTCAGCCAACTGCTTCAAAACTGATAGGACAACACTTTGCAGTATAGATGGATATTGAGCCAAAATGCATTGTGAAAGCAAACCAAGTGCTTTTCAAGATGAAGAGGTGAAATATTCTTCAATGGCTAAGTCAGTCAACTGATCTCAACCTAACTGGACATGCATTTCACTTACTGAAGACGAAACTGATGGCAGAAAGTTCAGTGAACAAGCAGCAACTAAAAACAACTGTAGTAAAGGCCTGGCATAGTATCGCTAGGGTGGAAACCCAGCATTTGGAGATGGCCATGGTATTCCAGACTTCAGGCATTCATTGACTAAAAAGGATTTTCAAACAAATATTGAAAATAATCATTGTATTCATGATTATGTTAGTTTGTCCAAATACTTTTGAGCGCCTGGAAATGGGGGCTATGCAGAAAGCCATTCCATTCCTAAATGGCTCATGCAGTGTTTTTGGTAAACCCCTTAAATTAAAGCTGAAAGTCTACACTTCAGTCACTTAATGATTGCTTTATTTCAATTCCATTGTGCTAGTGTACACAGTAAAAATTATGAAAATTGTGTCACTGTCCAAATACTTATGGAGCAAACTGTATACTGCTGTAGTAATGAATGGTGAGCCAATGATAGGAGATCAAATGCACAGTCTACCAATATATACAGTTACCTGATCATTTTAATCCATAAAGAAGATTCCTGCTTTGTGTGAATTTTCTTCTTGTATTGTTGATTCCCCCCACATATCAAATATGTACATTAGGTACATTGCATTGGTATCAGTGTGTGTGCCTTCCAATGGACTAGTATCCCTTTCAGAGTTGGTACCTTTACATCCAATACTTCTAGGACAGTCTCCATATCCAAGTGGCCCTTCTCAGAATAAGGCAAATGAAAAAAGGATGCATCACTGTTTTGTATTGTTTTGCAAAGACACATCTATTTTACACTGTGTGTTCATGTCACAAGTGCTCTTATTGCAACAATGACTTTGTGCTCACTTCCAGGAATCATAAATGTCCTAATCTGTAGACAGCTATAGAGAGTTATATAAAGGTTTGTTTCAATTTTATGATGTTGGTAAGACACCATTTATTTTGTCAATTTTATTTTTATTTTTTTTTTATTTATTTATTTTTTTAATATACAGGTTTCTCATTTAAAATTTGAGAGTTGGATTTTGGATTACAGAGGTGAAGAAAGATAACACTGGCTTTGCCCCTGGTTTGTTCAGTTTTATGGTTTGAATTTGCAGTACTCTTTCTCATTAAGTTGATTCCTAACTGTCTTAAGATTGTGGAATTTATGGTCAAACTCTACGTCACCTCAAAACTGTAAACCCACATCAAAAGTGAAGGTTCTCTCCTGCACTTTTATTTTAAAATATTACATTTCCTCATATCCAGTATAGTGTGACAAATAGTCCTCTCCTTTCATCACACTTGTGACTCATCAGAACACACCTGTTTCTATAACCAAAGTAAGACCAATACAATTTGTTCTAAACTTGAAATCAAATATGACCATTTTCAGTTTACTCCCAGACCAATTTTTTGGATTCACTTTTAACAGATGTGTCAATTAGGACTGAGTGAACGTTAATGGTGAATAGAACAAATACTGTAATGTTAAATTGTTTTGAGAAATTATGTTCATGATTTGAAAAATGAACAGCAGAAAATGTATTAAGAAAAAGAAAACATATTTACTTCTAGAAAGGAAAGATGAGTTTTTTTATAAACCAGATTTCACATATGTGCACTGCACTGGCTAAGTAAATGGAAGTTTTTATACTGAATTTGAGAACTGCTTCTCAAAATCAAAGAATTCTTCAAGAAATCTAATATATACATAGCTAGAGAATAAGCAATAGCTTTTGATATATGTTTTCCTAACTGAAATAATGCATATGCCAAATGGATTTAATTTGGAGCTACAAGGAAAAGAAAACTTTTGTTAAGGAAGGTACATTGTCATGACCTTTAGAATTTACACTGTGAGATAGAATGTCAGAAAAAGAACCAACGCACATCTTCATAGTCCTCAATGCATTAACCAAGTTGATATGGTCTACTAAGATTATGAAACACTTTAAATGATTTTGCATTAACTCAGCCTGTTGATTCATACATGTATTTCCTGTGTGAAACAGATTTAGAGGAAACTGTTTAAAATTTGGATCTCACTGTTGGTTCATCAGCAGTGGAGAATAAAACTGTCACCTTTCAAAATGAAATTCATATTAAAGCTAGATTGTCCTCGGGGATGTAAACTGAATTCTGGAGGATATATGTTCAAACATCAGATGTTTGCTCTCCATTTGTGAGCCTACTTTGAATCTGCCTATCTGAGACTGTCTTCTCTTAAATGAAGGTTGTTAAGTCGAGGTGTGAAGCCACTGTGACTAATCACGTTGCTGACTGCTTGACACTGGCTACAATCTACTATTATAACAAAGCTAACACTTCTTCCTAGTGCCTGTCATCATGCTAATGTGAGAAATTAACTCTATAGTGACAGAGTTGAACTTTTTTGCAGTTGGTTATTAGCATTCTGTCTGCCATTTATGTTACTTTATGGCTGTAACATTGCTTTGGTAGTTTGTCTAACCCTTAAAAAGAAAAAAGTAAATCCGATGCCAACACTACCCTAAACTCTTAAACAAAGAAAAATAATGAAATAAAAATGGTGTTGACTTAAAACACTAAATAAAATGGATCTGAAGAAAAAAGCACCATCTGAGCTTCCCCAGTTTTTATACACTCCCCATCCATCATGTGGCTACTGTGCAATATGTATGGAATACCAACAGACGTAAATAGGAGGTGCTTGGGGCAATTGATGTTTGAAAGGGAAGGGCAAACATCAGAACTGCAGCCAATCCCAGGCATAAAGTTTGGACTAGGGTGGAACTTGAGCACATTTCTGTCATGACTTACAAGAACTTTGCATACTAATCCTCTAAGACTGCAATATTTTGAGAGTAGCAGAAATTTAGAATGTACTTCTTTAGGAGCTAATCAGAAGAATAGACAAGTCCTTGCGTAGATCAGTACCCAAGATGTTAGGATCAACTACCTACTCTATCAGGCAAATGTTATAGAACACCTCAGGTTTTACAGTTTTTCTTCAAATGTAGTCAGTTGAAATGCAATGAGTGACCTAAAATGATGCAAAGTTTAGCAGTAGACTGCCACAGGTTTGAATTTAAAGTTCTAAAACTTTTAACCGGTAGTGTAAGTACATGGATCTATAGTAAACCTGAAATCAAATGGCAGAACTAAATCAGGATTAGAATCTAAACCTAAAGTTTATGTGTTGCTTGAGCATAAGTCTATTGCTAAGTCTCCCCTTTATTTACTGAAGGTTTGAAGGCTGTTTAATGCAAATAATTATCTTTTATTGTATAACCATGATGACATCTCATGCCACACAGCATATGCCTCATGTGCAAAGCATAGTGTCCTGAATAAGAAGTTCCAAAATGGCGACATCCATAATAAGTAAACTCTTAAAAAGGAATGAAAAGATAAAGTATGAAAAAAATATGTTTCTGACAAAGTGGGTTTTACAAAATATATTGCTGTAGTGCTTAGTGTGAAGACACTGGCGAGCAATTCCAGACAGATTCAAAACACATCAGATACAGTAGACCCAAAAGAGATATGTTGATTATTATTACAATTATATTATTTATTTATTAGGTTCTAGGTTTTTACTCACTGTAGTTTATCTGTCTCCCGTTTTTATTTATTAGTATTATACTGAGTAGAAGCAATGCTGCAAGAGTGCCCCCTCCTGTTAAAGACTTTTTTTCTAACAGGAAACTTTTACTGTTAATCATATTTTAAATTAATAAAGTTTATTTTAAGAACAATAGAATCGTAGATTATTAAACTAGAAACTGATTTTAACTTGTAATTAAACAAACATTTTAAATAACATACTGCTAATTATTTCAATGTAAATATTTTTATTTTAAATTACATTGTTGTAATTGACAAACATTTTTTAAGTGTATTTATACTGTCATCAGATGATGACCAATATGCTTATCTTCTTGACTTTTAAAGTGTTGGAAGGTTTTCTTGATTGTTATTTGAGTTTTTCTTTTTAGCCTGGTAAATTTAATCCATTCTTCCGTAAATATGTACTGTAAAAATTAAATATTGCTTAATTATATTTTCTTAAACAATTATTACTTTTAGACATTTGCCTATTTTGCTGTATATTTTAATTTATCTGTTCATTTTCCATACTGGCTTTTTTCATTACAGGGCCACTAGCAGCCAGAGGTAAACAAGGCATGTACCAGGACCCACCTACCATACAGTAGGATAGTTTACCAGTTTCAATAAATCTAAGATCCATTTGTTTGGGGAGGAGGAGGAGAACCAGGGTGGCAGAGGAGAGCTAAAATGAACATGGGTAACATATGTAAACTTTACATGGGCAGTGACTAAATTTGAAATTTAATTGAGGGTTCACTGCAACACCGTGATGCTGCTATTATAATTAATACCATTTAAAACTCTTTCTTTTGGAGATTACAAATACTCTATTTAAAAATACAATTAATATAGACATAATCTTGAAACTATTGCTGCCAATTGCCTTTTGGATCTGCTTATCTCATGAGATGAGATTCCTGCAAATATATTTTCCTCTGATTTCATTGTCTCTGATGCTTTTCAAAAATACAGTATGCACATTATCCTTTAGCATGACACCTTCCCATTAATTATTTACCTAAAAATGTAATTCTAAATTATTCCCTTCCAGCTTAATGTCCTTTTCTTAGTAGTAGTGCCTTATTAATAAGGAACTGCATCTATATGAGTACACTGATTTACTATATGTTCTATAACTTACAGGTATGATCAACAGTGGATACTTTGGATAGAGGAGAGTAGTGTTCTCTGCTAAAGATATCATTTAGAGGCTGCTTTTATTATCATGTTAAAAAAAAGTCCATAAATTCATGTGGCCTTCTTTCAGTGAACATCATTACACTTGGTGATATGATCTGTATAAATGCTTTTTTATATATACTGTACATAATGCTGAAGATATTCTTGTTTAATAGTTAGGAAAGTGTTTCAGTTGAGAAATGACTAAATGTTTTCCTAAAGCAAAACTTTGCATGCAGCATTATTCCTTCTGAGTGAAAACAAAACACATTTTCAAGTTATAGAGCCCAACTAATTAAAATACTACCAAAATGTAATCCTACAAATATAGTAAAAATAAAATTTAAATTTGTGTCAGGTAGAGTTTTTTCCCTCCAAATTTTACATAGGTTAGAAAAGCACATTTCAATATGTAAAACATATTACAATCACAATGTGAATAATTATTATATTCCAAAAATGTATGTCATATTAATTTAAATTAAGCACATCTCCTTTCACAGTAAAGTGAGGTGAAGAGATTACCTTTTATGAACAACTTGTCTGATGCTTTCCATTAGATCTTTTAAAATTTTCTTGTAATTGTAGCTATTGGATATTTGAACTATTTTGAGATAATCAGTAAAAAGTTTATTCTAATGTGTAAGACTATTCACTGGGAAAAAGAATGCTCTTAATCATATTAATTTTGATCCCAGAGGTCCTGTAGAATTTATACAATATATTTCAAATGAATGGCAGTGATGAACATGAATCCGTAATGAGGAGCACTATGTCATCAGCACAGAGAGAGAGAGAGAGAGACATACTTTTTGTTTAAGCCTTTCTGTTATGATCCCCTTGATCTCTGGCTGTTTACATACATAGTTCAGTCATAATTGCAAAACAGCACTGGTGATAATGGGCTGGTCTCTCTACTTCCTTGTTTTAGTCAGAATGTGTATTGTTAATATTAACAGAGATTTCTGGGCTAGCTTATAATAATTTTATCCAAGCACATAGATTGGGTTCAAACACAAATTGCATAGTACTGTAAATGGCTATCCTCCATAAACTCCCGTCAAAAGCGATAACTGCTACATCTGGAAGCTAAGCAGAAATACATATTATGGTAAACCAAAAGTTTGATCATGAATGCATGCTTTAAGAATTTGATCTTGTCATATTCACTGTCTCTCTTAGCTACAACTTTCATCATGGTGAAAAATCCCTTGAATTTTGTACCTTTGCTAACCCTCAAACCTGCACAAGGAGGGGGAGGGGTGGTGGTTTTATAACAGGGTCCAGCATAAACTGGCTTCAAGCAAGAAACTGTCTGAAAATGGAAACGAACTAGCAATGGCAATTTATGAATCAATTGACCTATACACTTAATAATGAAATATGAAACTCTTAGGACATTGTCTCCTGTAACAAGACATCTGGTGGGCAGAATGATGCAAGACATTATGGACAGCCAGTGTAAACATGGCACTCCAGGTATTCTGAAAAATATCTACAGTCCATCGCATATTTTTTTCTAAATTACATTTTACCTATTTCATCTGTCTGTTAGCCTCCAAATGATATCCAAAACTTAAATCCAGTTTGTTTGCAAATAAAAAACTGCAAAAGCAAGAAACAAATTGTGGTTATCTGTCTCAGACAGTGGACTTCTTTCAAGAAGACATTGGCTAATTCTTTGTCCTATAGTAATTTTTTCAGTGGAACAAAATGAGCACATTTTGACAGTCTGTCAACTATACCTAAAATTTTGGTGCTGAAAATGTTGAAAAAGGTAAAGATCAATAATGAAATTCATAGAGATGGCTTCTCATGGTCTGTTAGAGGGAGGTATTTGTTGTAGTATACCCAAAGGCAATCCATCAGATGATATCTCTACTACTGTCTCCCCTCTTGCTAAGGTGCACTCATTTGTTGGCACACAACATTTTACTGTAGCACAAAGAAGCAAGTTAAGAAATCCACCCCACCAACCTCCTGCTGAAAGTTTATAAATGATGGAAAGGCCCTCCTCTTGGAAATCAGTTATAAAATTTGGGCTTTCTTGAAAGCCCATAAAGTAGTTCTTTACACATTGACATTAAAATGATCCAATTAACCTGTGTTATACCCACTGCTTTTGAATATTATTCACTTAAAAGTAAGATGGATCAAATTAGTCAAAATACTATTAACAACATGCCTAAATTTGATATATTTAAATGTAGGTGAAATGTTCTGGTTGGATACTTGTATACTTGCATCTTATTTGAAGATTGTGAGTCACAAACCCAACCATGAAAAAGAGCTTATATCCATACTAGCTGCTCCTTTTTTCCCCCCTTAAAACTTTACAACAAAAATGCAATGCACATAACCCTGATATTTATTTAGCATTACACCTAATAGTTTTATGTATTGTGTGTCAAATCAGAAGCAACGTAATCCAGAGCCTGTGGTAACTGTAAAAAACACTGCTAACATTTAACGGGCTCTTTTAAAGTTTGATTTCAAAGCTATTATAGTAACATGGAAAATCGGAAACATGGATGTTATGCTATATTATGTTTAATGACAAATCAGACTTTTGCTTGCTGTGGTGGATGCTCAGAGTTCTAATGAAAAGTAGCAGTGTAATAAGCTGAAGCATGTCAGTTTTACTAATGAAAATATATACTGACCTGTAAGCATTAACATTTTTTTTATCCCTCCCCTGTATTGCTAGCTTTTTTCAAAGGTGGCTAAATCCTTTTCACTGGTGGTATAGCCTATTCTTTTTTTCTCATTTTTTTATACTATTGTCTTTAATGAGAACTAACTTTTTGTGTCTGGTTTTGATTTTTATCTGGCAACTGATGGTGTCAATTAATTCTCTGCAGATTAGGTGGATTAGGTGGATTCGGTAATAAAATAATAAATGATTGGATGGAAAACATGTTTAAAACAAATTCTGGCCGATAGTAATTTTTGCAACTCATCAGAATGTGATAAGGCATGCAAGTCTACTTTTAAACTGTGATGCCACTACATAGTTGGGCTTTCTAGTTTCTAAATTAACTTTTAATGATTTTTAAAATAATCTATTAGTGTATAATGAACAATTTAAAAAGGTACACAGTCAAGTTGCCCACGCAGTTCTTTTAGACTTGCAGTCATGTTTAACATTCAGCATATCTGTTCACCTTCATGAATTAATGAAAGGATGAATTAATTATATGTACAGTACTTTCATAATTTAAATATATATATATATATATATATATATATCTATATATATAAATCCAAAAAAAATCACATATGAATAGTTATATTTCACAATATTATGTATTGCTGACAAAGTAAAATAGCACCATTTTTGGTCACGCCAACTGGTCAAAACAAACCCTTGGTTATCCTGATATGTGTTTCCCCTCAAAAAGTAACTGTATAAGTTCCTGCATTTGTTTAATAGCAGGGTGACCAAAAAAAGTCAATGAATGTGCTTAGTTTAGCATCTCTTTTCTAAATTGGGAGGGTATATAAAGTTTCCTATAGCAGCATTATATGGATTTCTTGTAAAATTAAGGAGTTGAATATTTTGGAGATTGGTTCCAAATGGTTAATGATTATTGTGTATGCAAAAACCTGCTTAGGTGGCAAGATATATTCAGGTTGGATAGGAGTCTCATTTAGTTCAAACTGTCTAGGCAAGGCATTTACCTTTACATTCCTACTCCCAGGATGACATAAAATAACACAATACAATCTGCCCTTAAACAATGTCAGTTTGGCCAGATGAGAGTCCTTTATCGATTGTAAGATAGGACAGATTCTTGTTGTCAGTGTAAATTATAAACAGAAATTTTGTGACTTCTGTTCAATGATGCCATTTTACAGCAATTTGATTGCCAATAGGTTATGATTGACTAGATAATAATTTTGTTCCACAACAGATGAAGGTGCAAGAATGGTGTTTTCCAGGATGAATAAATTGATGAGAAAGTATAGCTCCAACTCCAATACTAGACACATCAACTTCAAATTGTAATGAAAGGTCATTGTGACATAAAATTTGAGCAAAGGGAAAGAGTTCTTTAAAAAGCTTATAAAACTATTGGTCCATGAGGAACCAAATATAATTGTGAATGGCTTTCTTAGTTAAGGAAGTTGTGAGGGAAATGACAGTTCTAAAGCTTTTAAGAAACCTGTGGTAATACTTAGAAAATCCAACAGAATGCTGAACCTATTTAATACTTTCAGGCAGTATCCAGTTAGAAAATTGAGGCTACCATATGTCTATGAAATGTCATAGGCCAAAAACATTACAAAGCATCTGTGAAATATACAGTTCTCAACCTTTGACAGAAAGATTGTATTTTCTTACTGTAAGAAGTACCCTTACATGGATAACATAGGAGTCTGATGTTGCCAGTATAGACAAGGACATATATATTACCAGGAATATCTTGAAAATTTCATTATTGAAGGTCTAAAACACTGTTGTGGCACGCGGCTGGGGGTGGCACCCAGCTGGGATGCCCAGGAGGACCGGAGGAGGGCTTGTGCCTTCTCCAGACCATGAGGGGGCAACCGCCCTGGTTGTGTTGGGAGTCATGGGTAGAGGGCTTGGAAGCCCAACCCTGTAGGGGCCCGTTGTCACCGCCAGGGGGCGCCCCAATGTCTTGGGAGCCCTGGACCTCAGCACTTCTGCCACACCAGGAAGTGCTGGGGGGAAGAGAAGCAGGGACACCCGGAGTGCTTCCGGGGATACAGCCGACACTTCCGCCACACTGGGGCGTGTCGGCGGGAGATTGCCCGGAAGCACCTAGAGCATATCCAGGTGTGGATAAAAAGGGCCGACTTCCTTCATTCGAGGCTGGAGTCGGGTGGAAGAAGGACGAGGTCGGTGAATAGAGAGAGTAGGAGGCAGTCTGAAGAGGAGGCAGTGTGGTTTGGCCAGGACTTTGGGGAAGATTGGGGTTTTGTGGTGCACTTGAACTTTGTAAATATTGTAAATAAACGTGTGGTGCTGCATAATAACATGTCTACCTGTCTGTGTCCGGGGCTCGTTCCACACTGTTTATACATTTGCTAAATCAGAGATCATCACCTTAGTTATAATGCCCAGGAGATGTGTTTAATGTTGTTTTCCCTTCATCACCTTCTTAAATTCTGATTAGAAGTTTTTATCTAAAGCAACTTACAAATGAGATCAACATAGTCAGGTTTGTTTTGAAGGAAGTGTCATTAGATTAATGAAAATGACCAAAACAAGTCAAAAATGATCTAGACCTTATAAGTAAGCAACCATTAAACCAATTAAAGCGCAAGACTTGTTAACTTTACTATAACTGTAAAAAGTGCCTAGCATTAAAATCATTAGTAGTTATTCGGGTACTCACAGCACAGCAAAGTCTTCAAAAGCTAATACAGTGAAGGGGTCTGATGTTCAGATGAATTTGAGCAGCTCATTTCACCAGTGAGGAACTATATATGATGATTCTGGATTGCAACTTAGAGGCAGTATCTCCAGATGCCTTTCATTACTAGACCAGAGTTGGCATAAAAGAAGATTAGGACCTGGTGAGGGCATCCATATCTGCATAAATAGGTACTGAACAGCTAGCTACCCTGTATGCAAGCATCAGTGACTTCAACTTAATGCCTGCTGCTATGCTGCTGCTACAGAAAGAAAGTGGAGGCTCTTAAGGAGGAGAGTGACATGCACCCATTTCAGCTGGTGGAAAATAAGATAATGCTTCAGCATTTTGGAGCCTGTTTTGTGACTTGACTGTATTTATATCCATCCATCCATCCACTTTCCAACCCGCTGAATCTGAACACAGGGTCACGGGGGTCTTCTGGAGCCAATCCCAGTCAACACAGGGCACAAGGCAGGAACCAATCCCGGGCAGGGTGCCAACCCACCGCAGGACACACACAAACACACTTACACACCAAGCACACACTAGGGCCAATTTCGAATCGTAAATCCACCCAACCTGCATGTCTTTGGACAGTGGGAGGAAATCGGAGCACCTGGAGGAAACCCACACAGACACGGGGAGTGCATGCAAACTCCACGCAGGGAGAACCCGGGAAGCGAACCTGGTATTTATATCCCCATCAGCAAATAGTTACAGTCAAGGCGTATTTTGAACAGTGCCTGATTGAGAATTTGAGTTGCATACTCTGTCAGACACATTCTGATCTGTGAATGTTATACAGAGTGAATCTGCATGAAGCTAGTATATGTCTAGAACCCAAGCAATTATAAAAAAAAAACAAGTAAGACTGAATGCAAGAAAAGGTGTTTTTCAAACAAAGAACTTAAGTGGCTGCTTCTCAACGTACTTCTGCTGGCAGTATTTTAAAAGTTTTTTATATATTCACTAATGGATGTGTTCCCTTGTTTCAACTGCAATAAGCAATTAGTAGCAACCTCAGCACCAACAGGATCAAAAAATCACTTTAAAGTCTCTTCCCTAAATTTGTTCCCATCGCTAGAGAACTGTGTAAAATGTGTTATTTGCAATTTTTGTTTACTATATTACCACTGCTTAAGGCTTGGGCAGAATCAATTCTTTGTCTTAAGTGGTTAAATTCTTCCACAAATCATTGAAATGATGAAATGGCATCAGAGACTTGTTTCTTCAGATCTTTGACTTCTGTCTGTAAATGTTTTTTATTAATTTAAACAACTTCTTCACATCAGGTTCACTCATTTTATGACCCAAGATTATGTTCTGCCTCAGGTTGGAATTAGGTAGACCACAAATGCAAAAAGGAAAGAACCAGGGGCCTTATGTATAAACGGCGCGTACACACAAAAATGTTGCGTACTCCCATTTACACGCTGAAATTGCAATGTATAAAACCTAAACTTGGCGTGAAGCCACGCACATTTTCATGCTAGCTTAAACCCTGGTGTACGCAAGTTCTCCACTCGGTTTGGCAAACTGGAGGCACCCAACGTCAAAGCAGTGCTTTTGTGCCAGTGTGGTTTCCCTTTCTTTTTTAGATCCACATCCCGGACACGGCTTTATCATATACAGTACAATAAAATTAACCGCATATTCCAAATACCATAGCTGCTTTAGTGTTGTTACTCTCACTGCACCTTCTTCTTCTTTCAGCTGCTCCCTTTAGGGATTACCACAGTGGATCATCTTTTTCCAATATTACTCTCAATGCACCACTCAAAATATTTATATCACTGTATCTGAGTGTGGAATCACAGCTCTACAGCAGCTGATCGGAAAGAGAATTTTCAGTATACTGCATCAAGCACACGCTGCCTCAGTCATGCGCACTGTCTGTTGAACTGCTCTCATACGCCAAATGCTTCAGAGCCTTTCCTGTAGGGACATCGCGGTTCAGAAACAGTTTCATCCCAAGAACTATAAACGTGCCCAATCAGTCCATCAATTGCTCCCGGTAGAGCTGTTTGTACTTATTAGTACAATTAGCTCACTGTAAACTTTTGATACTGTTATAATATTGCACAACCTGAGCCACTTTATAAAGTGCATATTTACATATGATGACAATATCATTTTTAAGATGAAATGCAGCAAAATATGTTTATTACATTATACAGACATCATTTAAATAATCTATAGTGTTAATTAAACTTGTGAGGACAAAGTGTCGTAGCACTAGCTAGTTCAGGGATTGTTTGTGCCTCGCGTTGTATTCTTGCTGGGGCTGGCGCAACACTGGAAGGATAGATGGATAGAATAATTAAACATGTACTACGGAGATATTTCAATGTTCCTTAAAAGTTTTGAAGAATCAGCGTTCTCAGCTTACAGATAGCTTAACATCTATTACAGAGCTGATTGTGTGGCGATTGGTTACTTGGAGAAAGAAAAGGAAAGATAGGAATTGGAGGTTAGTTTGTTTGAAAGAGACAGTACTGCTCCAATAAATTATTTCATTAAAGGTCATGCATGGCGCAACAAGCATCTTGCGGGAGGCAGGAACAATCTCTGGCCAGCTTATCAGTATCACTTTTGCCACCATGCTCCCATGCTTAATAACATGCTTTAACTCGTACCATCATGAAAATGATATCAAGTATACATCTTAGTATTTTAATTATTCAGAGAGCTGTAATATCACAAATGTAATGGATTCTGTGTCCAGCTGGTGAAAGAGAAAGCCCGTTTAAGAAGCACGTAGTGATTCACACACACAGAGCACATAGAAGAATACATATAAAACAAAACATTTAATGTGCTACTTTAGTTACAATGGTATTTGAGAAACTAGTAAATTAAATGATTTAAAGATGAAGTTTGTGATGTTCTACTTTAATGACAAAATAAACTACGTGATTAAAGTGGAATTTTCGAGGTTAAAGTTGACATTCCAAGCATTTTTCTCACTGTATTTTTTCTTTTCTCTGTACCCTAATAGGCTTTCATATGAAACTCAGACAGTGGGCTACGACTTGCCTTTTCACGGCGACTTTGATATCTGACAACTTCTTTTTTATTTCAGGCACTGTGCGACTTTGTAAACTTCAGCTTTCGAGTTTCTCCGACACTCTATGTCACTTGATCAACTTCCTTTTGTTGTTTATACCACTGTTTAAACCAACAAATAGTACGTTTTTCCTTGCCTCCACTTGGTATTTGCTGAAATTCTTCTATTTTCCGCCGTCCTTTTGCCACTGCCTTTTCACAGAACGCTGAGCTTATATTGATTTACATATTGAAAGAGGCTTAATTCTGGGAGGAGTTTGGGTGGGGCAGCAGGCGCGTGCATGTGCGTTACTTTTCACGCTGACCGGGATTTATGGAGCGGAAGAACGTGGAAGTTGGCGAATACACAGATTTATGCATCTGGATTTTTTTGTGGGTACGAACATTTCCGCTTTTGTCCTTACGCCATATTTTAGTATGAATAACGCCGTACATAGAATTCACAAGGCCCCTGGACACTTCCGCCAACTAGCTGCCTACCCTATCTTGGGCATTCTGTAGTAGAGTCTGCTGGGCCATCCAATCTGATGAGAGATTCCAATGCTACTTTATCTGAGATTACTTTTCTTAGGCAGGAGAGCAGCTTGACAGTAGAATAGTGATACCAACTGTCACACCAAGATATTGAGAAGAAAAACTGAATAGATGAGGCTTAGTAATGGTTTTAGAAGCTGAGGCTGAAGGGGAATCTGTTATATTAGCAGGGACATCATTCCACAGCTTTGGTGCCTTGTAACTAAAAGTTAAACTTTCCACTGTTATTTTATGAACCCTGGCAATCATACGTGGGCTGGTATCTTGAGATCTGAACATGTGCTCTAGTTTATAAGTAATGATAGGTTCAGATAAGTAAACTGGGGCTTGGATGTTTAAAGTTTTATATGCTAAAAAGAGGATTTTTTTAAAAAAATCAGCCCTAAACTTAACTGGGAACCAGTGAAAGGACTTGAGGACAGAGTTGTATGTTCATACTTTCTGGTTCACCTATTAATTGTTGCAGCAGCATTTTAAATTGACTGAAAACTGCTTAAAGATCTATTTGAACAGCCAGTGAATAATGCATTGGAGTAGTCAATCCTACTAGAAATAAATGCATGAATTCATTTCTCAGTAACCTGCATATTTAGAAAAAATCTTAATTTTCCAACATTTTTAAGACTGAAGAAACATGTTTTGGATAGTTTTGTAATTGCTAGTGTCAAAGATGATAACCAAATTAAACACTGATTCAGTAAAACTAAGGGTGATTCCAACTGAGTTAAAGAGTTACAAAATATTGTTGCGGTCAGCATCATTTCCCCCCAGTAAACAGAAGTTCTGTTTTTTTCTGTATTCAGAGACAAGTAGTTCTCATCCATTTACGACTTTAACACGCTGATAAAACCAATTAAGGACAGCATTATAGAAACATCACTTTGTCTAAAACAAACTTATAAAATGATTCAGAACCCACAAGAAATAATATAGAACTACTGTAAGAGAAAAATATCAACAAAAATAGAAATTAAAATCATAATAGAACAGTATAACAGTACAAAGTCTTATAATTTTTTAAAATATGTTAGTTATTTCTTTTTATTTAGTAAATTTAGTTCCAACTAAGTGTCAGTTTCCTCAATTACATTTCTCTCTTCCTTTTTTGAATTTGTTGAACTGAAATATTAGGATTTTTACCATATTCATTATAAGAATGATATAATTTAAAAATTAATTGGTCTTTTTCTATGTTGTGTTCAGAAAATTAAAATTCTGTTAATAAAGAGAGGATTCTTCTATAGACTGTTACATTGGGCAAACTTGCATATATTCATCAGTCTTAAAAAATCTAAATTTTTTTCTAATGTCCTTCTAGTTTACAACTTATTTTTATACAAATCATATGAAATGCTTTAAGAGTTTCTTAGAATATAACTGCAGATATCTTTGAGTAAGTCGCTATCAAAATGTCAGTTTCTATAAAATTTAATTTACGAAAAATCTTCATCACATAGTAATAATTGATTGAGATGCCAATTGTAAGTTGTATTATTGTATCCTAACAGTTTAATCAGTAGAATGGTCAGAGGTAAAATTGTAGTTGCAAGATTAAAGGCTGCAGTACATTTTTATTAATAAATAAGTAATCAGTTTATGAGTAACTATGATGCACTTGTGAATAAAATTACTATTGTGTGGAATATGAGTGGACTCCATGGGTCCAATAGATTTTAATCCTTGATAAAAAAAAAAATATTATTATCAAGGCACTTTTATGTTGTAGTAGGAGTTGTTGGTAAATAATCTAAAACATATTTTAATACTAAACTCTCCTGCCATTATAAACATACGTGAATGCATATTGGGAATTAGTGAATGTAGTATTTATGGATTAGCTAGGGTTTTATCCTTGGTTCAAGTGTCTTTTTTCTGTATTCTTTTGTCTTTTAAATATTATTTAGTAATCATGAATATAATTTGGTGTTTTCTTTCTATTTGTATTATATTACTTCTCAGAAATTATTGGTTTGCCATTTAACAACTTTGTATTATACAAGGCTGACCCGCCTTTTAAGGCGACCGACTTTTAAGTTGACCACTTCTTAAGGCAATTCAATATGTAGATCAATTTGATATTTTATACAAAATCATTAATTTGGTTATATTGCATTTGAGCGGTATTACTTTAATACTCGTAGTTTCTGTTATTTTTGTGATGAAATTTAAACTTTTTTTCTATATTGAGGTCGCCCTTTTGAACCCCCCTGATATTTACTACGCAGTGAGGCATTTGTACTCCATCAACATTAATTATTTCCAGAGACATAATTTTGTCTATTTTTCCAGCGCATCGCGCACAAAAGCAAGGGAACGATGGGAGCACCAGAACTCTGCTCACATCATGTCGCTTCGTACCGCAAGCTGCAAGTAGTAAGTCTGTGATAAGCAGAATACCGCTACGCTTTCCACTCACGGGACGGAAGGACAATCCCGACCGCTTTTATATAGTAAGAAAGAAGAAGAAGATATTGCACAGTCTGGAGTAGAAAATCATCTTTTACCTGGAAAAACGAAACTACAAATCCTATCGTGCATTGCAAAATGGACGGGGCGTGTGTGAAACTCCGTGCTACTCGCACAGTCTGGAGTAGAAAATCATCTTTTACCTGGAAAAACGAAACTACAAATCCCATCGTGCATTGCAAAATATACGGGGCGTGTGTGAAACTCCGCGCCTGCATAGCACTCACGGGACGGAAGGACAATCCCGACCGCTTTTATATAGTAAGATTATGTTGATTATGTACTGTATTTATTAGTTATTTTCTATGCTGTTTTCATATTGCTGCTGCAGCTGTGGGGCTAGTGCTGTTGTATTAGCTTCTACTATTGTTTTTTCGGTTCTCCTGTTTGCATATCTGTAAGAGTTTCATAGTTTTGGTCTTTCTGATTTCAACTATTTTACTCTAGTTTTATGGTTTAGATTTTTGGCTCTTGGACTTGCTTTTGTTTACCTTCTGATTTACTTGTCATGGACAAAGCTTTTTGATGTCATCTGGAAAATAAACTCTTTAATTATTGAATAACTTTTGCCATTTAAAACTAGAAGTTTTACACAGTTTCCCCACTCCCTTTTTGTTTGTGTAAGCTTGCCTTTTTGGTGTGCAGGGCACAAGCCTGCTAAACAGTTTCCTGCGAAGGCTTACCTTGTGTTTCAAATGCCAAACCTAAAGCAAACAAATACCAAAAATCACAAAACCAGGAATGTTACCTTAAACAGTAGTAGGAGTTAAAACCAGGAAATCCAATCATGAAAAATCAAAACAGGAATCCAGAAACAAAGATGTAATTATGAAACTGCACACTGCAGTAAGGCCCACCATTTCTCTTTTAATAGACCTCCAGTTGCATCATCAGGTGGCCCTGCCTCTTTAGGCTCCTCATACAGAAAGATGGACAAATATCACGGAAAACATATACATAGTCACTTAACATAGTACAGTACTGAAAAATAGATAATGTTATATTAATAAAAATCATATTACATTAATACAAATACAAAATAAAACCAATAACATAATTGATAACATAATATGAAAAATTATATTTATAAATAAACAACCAAAACAAAAAGTTATGGTACAGTCATGGTTCTTTCCTTGGCTCGTTTATTTTTATGTCTTTATGAGCTTTGAACATCTCAGTTTTGGAAGTTTTGTCCATTCTTCAATGTAAATGTGCTCTAAAATTGCTTAATTAGATGGAAAGCATAAGTGGACCATAATCTTCATGTCCTATTACACATTTTCAAATACATTAAAATCTGGGCATTGGCTTGGCCATTTCAGAATACTTGACTTTATTCAAGCCATATCTTAGTAGTTTTTGTTCTGTAATTTGGGTCTTTAAACTACTGGAAATTAATCTTTGTTCCAAATGCAGATTTGTGGATGACTGAAACAAGTTCTTTTCAACGATTTGTTTTTATTTGGTACCATTCATATTGTCCTTGATTGCAACATGCTTTACAATTCCCCCTGTTGAAAAGAGCATGGTGTTGCCACCACCATCCATTTTGGGCTGAATTTGGCTTATGCTAAACACAGCATTTTGCTTTAAGGCCAAAGAGCTCAACTTTAGTCCCTTCAGACAACACATTTTCATTGGTTTTGTTACATGGTTTTTAGAAAGCTCCAAAATGACTTCTAATGTTGCCATATTTTTGGCCTTTTTCAAAGATCACTTTTGTCTAGCCACTGTCCCTAACTTGTCATATCTGTCAAGTGCTAAAGAAATTGTTGATATCTGGATTGTTTCTCTAATTTCAGGCAAAGAGCTCTGTCTATACTGTAGCTGGGATTCTGGTCACTTCTCTGATAACTATTCATTTTGTCTAGTTGCTTGATTTGATGGGTTTGCCTACCTAATCTTGGTCGTTTGTGAATTGTGCCATACTGTTTTTCCATTTTGGTACAATGAACTTCACAGTGTTCCTAGAAAATCTCAGTTTTGCCAGTTATTTTATACCCTTCTTGAGGGTTTTTTTTTTTTTTTAACAATGTCATGTTGGAGCCGTTCAGGAAGCTCCTTGGTATTTATGACAGCAAACTAAACTGATGTGATATTTTAATGAGATAATACAGTTGAACACAATTGATTTTAAAATGAACAATGGTGTACCTTGTTAGTGTATTTAGTGTGATTTCTTAGTAAGGACACCTAAGTTAGCACCCCTGGTGTAACCTGCATGGAGTTTGCATGTATCCCCATGTATATGTGGAATTCCTCTGTGTGCACCAGTTTCCACCCATAGTCCAAAGACATGCAGGTGAGGTAAATTTGCATTGTTAAATTGACCCTAGTGTGTGTGTGTTCTCTTTGTCTTGGACTGTAACCCTGGCCAACAGTTTTTCTTACCTTGCCTTGGATGGATGGATTGATAGAACAGATTTCATGGCAGCAGTAAGTCCATAAACTAAAAATCAAATGAGAACTACAAAATCAAAAAAGATAAATCCAACAAAGGCAGCCAAACAAGATAAGCGGGAGAGCTAATACCTCAGCACTAGCCTGAGGCATTTCTGGCCTTTGCAGCATTAGGTAGTCATGTCCCCTTGCTAAAAATTACTGAAACTCTTTACAAGATATAAGAAATAATTATCTTTTAGTGATCCTTCAAGGTGTAATATATTGTAGTTATTATCACATGTGTTTTCAATCTTGTAATTACTTCAGCCAGTTTTAATGGAGAAGAGAACCTACTAAAACTGTTTTGTACCACTAAACATGGGAAAGAGAAGGAAAAGCGGATAGATGCCTGAGAAGTAAATACTGTACAGGGAAAAAAGAAACACTTCTACAATATGTTAGCACTACCTCTTTGCTTTTCATAGCCAATCTCTCCTCAGAGTCTTTCCCATTCCTTCAAGACCAAGGCTTTGTGCCAAGCACTCAGTTTTAAATGACTTCCTGTCTTCATCAGCAGACACTGAGAACCAATGAAGCTTGGAGCACTGAGAAAAGAGAAGTTCCTTTACTTCTGCATTAGACTGCTCCTGCCTTGATATTACGGTAGTAAAGTTAGTTAGTAAAATTTAAGTATTTACCCAGGTATACAGATAACTAATAGAAACTTAGTGGGTATTCCCCATTTACTAGGAGATTACAGATTTAAGAATGTGCTGAGCTCAGCACAGTATCAATGACTTTGTTGATTTATCCAGTTGCTGAAGTGAACTGAATCTTCCAATATTGTTTATGCAATATTAAGTGAATAACTAATGTAGTTGTATATCTGACCTATATTACCTTTATTGATTCAATGAATAATATAAAATTCTCAAACGCCCTTTATCCAATTTAGGGTTGCAGGGAGCATTGGGTTTAAGGAAGGAACTAGTCCTGGACAAACACCCTTCAGTCACAGAGCTCACTCATTCACACATCTACACTGAAAACATATACTGTATAGTCACCATTTCAACTAACTACATTACCTTGGGGATGTAGGAGCAATAGCCGCACAGACTCGACATAGACAACGACTAGGTGGCAGGCAAAAGCGCTGTAGTGCCATCTATTCCATTCTACTTACTGTCTGAATATTAATCTTGCAGAGATGGAGGTGCAAGAGGAACTTGTGAGGAAACAAAATTTTCAAGAGGGAATTCTGAATGATATTAAAATATTTTAATAAGCACATTGATTCTAGTGAAATAGATAAATAAATGACGTTTTAATACTTTTCATATTGTTATGAATCTGTCAGAGAGCACTGCTGCCTTTAAGAAAATGTCATAAGCATTAACGGCCGTTTGAGTATAAAGAACATAACTTTAGATCAGCTGGTTAAACTACTTGCTAGTCGCCCACTCTGAAGAGACCCGGCTCCGAGAACGTCTTGCTGGGCTGCATTCTTTCATGCCTATTCGTAAGGGCACTTAGCAACTTATTTAATTTAAATTTAATGGTTTCTAGTACAGTATTCAAAAGCTTTAAATTAAAGAGCAGTACACCCCTGTACCACAGTCTATATTCTACGTGCTTAAAAGCAGAGATAATATTAAAGCAGAACCATAAAACACAATTCCATAACTTGCCAGTCAGTTTTCACCACTGAAACCATACTGTCAGCTCATTTGAGTTGTTACATCGAAACGGATGATCTGGTTATTAAATTCCTTTCATCCTTAACCCTCACCGTTCGTATGATTTAATCTAGTAACCAGTGTAAAAGGCGCAGCAAACTTGACTAGGTGTAGATGATTTCTCTTAAAATGTTATGTGTATGAACATCCGTCTCTTTTTGACCATCCCTTTATTAACTTGCAGGTATGTACACTGATCCGACGATTACTTTAAAACTCCTTCACTATCCCAGAAGGCGTCTCGTTGCTTGGTTGCTTATCTAGCCATGAAGCGAATGTCAGTGGTGATTCTCTGCAGTGCCCGAGCGTCTCGTCGGATTCGGCGCTGTTCGGCTCAGCTCGAAAACAACATCCCAGCAGAGCTTGGGTTTTAAACGGCCAGTTAACGCGTATTTGAACAGATTACTCTTCGGAACGTTTAAGGCCAATTTCATTTAACCTCTGCGACATGTAGCAAGTTTTGTTTTACTTTATTTTAAAGTCTTTAATGACAAACATTTGTCTTCTAGTATCCACCAATGTATTCTCCATCATTGCCGGGATAGTCTTTTTTAAATTGCTACGGCTATATTTGGAGGTTTTTGCAATTCTGGAGGCGCTACTTCCCCAACAGTAGGACATTTAAAATAATATATAATTTTCCGAAATCTGGAAATCTGCCGGGGTCAGGAAGAGCTTCGGGAATTTTTCAGCTGGGAGACTGGGATAATATGTCCAGGCGCAAACAGACCAACCCTTTCAAAGTTAATTGTATGTATATCTGGCCTTTGATTTACACAAAATTTAATTATCGTGATTTCGTTTTAGCTAATGCTGTGTAACCAAATCGATTAAAAAAGGTGATTGTATTGCAACAGACATTTAATTTGTGACGTAAAACTGGAATTGATCTCGGTGACTTGGGATGGAGATGAAATAGTTGATGATGCCAGGCGAGTAGTTCCGGATCTTTATTTTGCTCTGTCTTTGTGCCTTTTTAAATCGGCGTTTAAGCATTTGCTTGTTATAGTTTGCGTGTTTCCGAGTTAAAGGAGATGCCGCGGTATGTTATACATGTTTTTTTTTTTTTTTTTTTTTTAAATTAAAAGGGGTTTTAATTAATACATACCTAGAAAATAATAATAGTGTGTGATGCTTATTGTTATGGGTTTCGAAGTAGGCATATTTTAAAAAGAAAGTACCTCTATAATATTGTTGTGCCCTCATTTCTTTGTGCAGAGGCATTATATCGTAAGGAAGAAAATCTTATCATCCACGTTAAGTGAGAGTCGAGATAAATGTATATGGCCACCCTTTTGTTTGTCTTTGGTGTGCTTTTTGGCAACAGCTGTCACGCTGAGGTCGAGTTCTATTTGATGGCAACTACTTTAAATGTGTTAATTCAAAGGAAATAACTTTCAAAAGAGTATTTGTGTGCTAAGTATTTTGTAATTTTTGTTTTTATTTGCTGCAGATATTAAATAGTAGTTTGAAAATTTTTTAAATTGTGCGTCTAAAAGCATTTTTCTAACATTTCTAGTTTATTCTGAACAGTGTTTTTTCTATTGTTTTAATCGACAGAAATCCCACATTCGCAGAAGGTTGGTTATTTTGTGAATTGAGGTGAATAGTCTTAATAGAAGTTATTGCTTAATAATAATTTTAAAACATTATTTTAATTGGATAAAAGTAATTGCTTGATTGAGTGGTAACTCTAACCTTTTAGGAGAATGGTCACTTATAAACAAACAAAAATATGCATGCCTTCTCTTAGATTTTCTGCTCTAATACTATAATTTTGCTGTATTAAAAATTCCTTCCCCATCTGTCAAAAATGGTAAATAACAGTTCGCTTACTGTATCTTAGGTTATATAACATGGATTTTTTTTTGAATCCTCAAAAATATTGCTTGTTTTGATTATTTTTAAAATTGTATTATGAATATTGTAAAGAATAACCAAAGTTTATTTTCACTACACTTTTATGTAATGTTTGCTGTTTAGTAAATTTCTGTAAGATCCAAAGTAAGATTTTTTTTTTTTTTTATTATTTATTTGTAAGGCAGCAGTATAATCTGTTCCTGATTAGAGAGAGAGAGAGAAGGAGTTGCAAAAGCTTTTTTATTCCTGCAGACTTGGCTTGTTGCATGAAATGCGCTTTCTTATGCTTTGCAAGCCTAAAAGTTAAATAATTGGTAGATTCCTTTTTCCTTAATGGTTTGTTGTAATTATATTTTTTTATTTATTTTTTTTTTTTTTTTTTTTTTTTTTTGGCAGTTGATTGATATTTTATGCATATCCATCAGTAGTGGGTAGGGTGATGAAGCACAGTCTACATTAGATTAGCTTTATCTGTTTCTGTTTTATATTGCTGCCTAAAGTACAGTACACTAACTAACTTGTACTAATGAAAGCTTCATGTACTTTGTCAGAGAAATTGTGTCTTGGGCTTGAATGAAGTTAACTCGCCAAATACACAGATTTTAAATTTGCCATTTAAATTTTGTGTATGATTCCAAGTATGGCAGTGGTTTTGGTTTACAAATGAATAATTGTTATTTAAAATAGTTTATTTCATTGATATTGTCTTGAAAATGTTTTGCAGATCTAATTTCTAAATCCTGTACTCTTTCTGCTCTTTATATGTGCAAACTTGGCTTTGGAAGCTTTTTATTTAAGATATTTATCTTCTTAAAAAATGTGTTAGCACAGTTGCAAAATGATGTACTAAATTTACGAAAACCTGTTGTTACCTACATTCTTTATTATCCAGCGCTATGTAGTAGTGAATGGTAAGTTCCAGTAGTACTTAGAATTTTTTTTATAGCTGGTTATGGTAGTGTATGCTTCTATCACTGCGTGTGTGGGAAATCATTTTAAAATTTAGTGCCTTTCATTCACTACTCATAATTACATTTAGATAAGCCAGAATTACATTTTAAAATTTACAGAAGTAATTTAGTCAGAAATTGAATTTAGGATCTACACTTTGCTAGCTTTAATGCATATTTTGACTAAAAGATATAGTTTATTCAGAAGGCAAAATAGGTGTTTAAGTAAAAGTCATATTCTACAGTATCTCAAGAGGTATATGTTTCAAGGATATTTCCCATTGGTGTCTAAGAAATGTTTAATTCAAGATATCTGTAGTTACATTTTCATTAGTTAAAAATAAAATATCAATAATTAAGACATCTTAAAGATGTGTTGCTCAGTTTATGAAAGTTGAACTAGAGCTTGTTCAGGGAAGTGGGAGTCATAAAACAAAAATTAATTTTACTGGTCATTTTACATTTTCCTCCTTGCCTATGGTCAGTAGCTCCCTTTCTCTAGGAAATGGTCAAAAGAATAAGATTGCAAATACAAACATCAGAAATTAAGTTTGTATGCATTATTGTTTAGTCTGTCGTTTTGAAGAGTTCACACACCCAATTCGGTCACACCAAATCAGTTTACTCCTAACAAGCATTTTTTGTGTGGAGAGAAAGAAAAGGGGGTGGGGCAAAAAACTATTTACTTTCATATTCACTTCATCTACATGGTTTAAGTTACTGGGTTGAAAAAGCTCAGGTGGTCTTCAAGGAATATGCCACCCCAAAATATATATTTTACTAGCAAAATACCCGCGCTTCGCAGCGGCGAAGTACTGCATTAAAATTTTTATTAAGAAGAAAATTTAACCTTTTTAAACTGAGGGAAAATATGGCAATAATTATTTGTTAAGGATCTCTTTGTATACCACGTTGTCAGTTCGGCCCTCCGGTTGTAACATGACCAAGCTGTGCGCTGAGCTTACTCTTGAGCATGCAACTTACAGTTGGCCATGTGAACAGTAATCTTGTTTCAAATCTCACAGCATGGATTGCTGCTGTCATAATCGATTTCAGTTTCATGGTTTGTTTCAATTACGACAGTATTTGCAGGACTTGTGTTGAAGTGACATTCGGCATCTGTCAAGCGTTGTAAGCACACAACCGGTTTCATCGATAACTTCACATCCAGCTTTTGAGAGTTTACACATTTCTAAACATCAAAGTGTCCACTACTGAAATTGTCACCTATAAATGTAAGATGCTTAAGAGGCATTGGCGGTTGTCGAAAGGTGTAAAATATTTGGCCATTTCGGTACACTTGAAAGCACCAACCGAACAATTCAGCGGCAGCCATCAACTCGCATGCAGAACCATAGATGAAGGGCTTAAGCATTTCACTCTTCTAGTGCTCCTGTGTAGTATAATTATCTCCTGTACCGTCATCAGTCCACACCTTGAACCTGTCCCAGTCATTCAATACATAAGGCACAATGTTCTTCCGGATATCAAGAGTGAGCCTGATATGGCCGTGCAATATGTAACACAGAGAATGGAAAAGGTAGGTGCCATCTCCGGGCATGGAAACCACTCGGTAAGTGACAGTTCTTTGATCGATGGTGATTAACTCGATAGACATGGTAATGGGGGTTGGAATGATGAAGGAAATGGGTACCTGAGTAATGTAAAGTAAGTGTAAAATACCTATACAATAACTATAATTGTAATAAACAAACAATAAAACAGCGGAGAAGCCGTGGATTAAACAAAAAGGCTGTAGTTATCAGCAGGGAGACGTGAATCCCGTGGCGAAGCAATGAAGGGAATGTAGAGACTGGAGCGACGGACGGCCTTATATAGGCAGGCAGCCAACAACGTGGGAGGCATTGGGATGGGAGACCCAACACCGCCTCACATGGTGACCAAGCTGCAGGCTATGGACGTATATATGTACGTAAATAGGATTCAGTTAGCGTTGGGAACCCGTGTACCAAATTTCTTGAAGATGGGCCCATAAGTAACAAAGACTGTTGAAAAGTTCAATATGGTGGCCGACAGTGGCATCATACCACCGAAATAAGTACGTACATTGGTTTCGGTTAGTGCAGGGAAGCCGCCTACCAAATTTCGAGAAGATGAGGACATAAATAAGAAAGTTCAACATGGCGGACGTTGTTGACCGTTATGCGTAGAATTTCGAAATGAAACCTGCTTAACTTTTGTAAGTAAACTGTAAGGAATGGGCCTACCAAATTTCAGCCTTCTACCTACACGGGAAGTTGGAGAATTAGTGACGTTTGGAAAATTCAATATGGCGGCCGACAATGGCATCATACCATCGAAATAAGTACGTACATCGGTTTCGGTTAGCGCAGGGAAGTCACCTACCAAATTTCGTGAAGATGGGGTCAGCCTTCTACCTACACGGGAAGTTTGAAAATTGGTGACGTTGGAAAGTTCAATATGGCAGCCGACAGTGGCGTCATACCATCGAAATAAGTACATACATCGGTTTCAGTTAGCGCAGGGAAGCCGCCTACCAAATTTCGTGAAGATGGGGCCATAAATAAGAAAGTTCAACCTGGCAGATGTTGTCGACCGTTATGACCGTTACGTGTAGAATTTCGAAATGAAACCTGCTTAACTTTTGTAAGTAAGCTGTAAGGAATGAGCCTGCCAAATTTCAGCTTTCTACCTACATGGGAAGTTGGAGAATTAGTGATGAGTCAGTCAGTCAGTCAGTGAGTGAGGGCTTTGCCTTTTATTATTATAGATATGTTTCTCCTTATAATTTGTAGTAGCATCTGAGAAATATTTTTAATCTCCTGTTTTCATTTAGAATGGAAAGGGAGACATTTATGAAGTAGTAGAAGGCAATAATGGCCAGTGTTATACAACTGATAAAAAAAATTATGTGGGGGGGAAAAATTTTTTTAAAAATCTCACATTGTGTCGCATAATCAATACCTCTCCTTTGCAGTCATTGTGCTCAAAATGTGCAAAGTGCATGCTTTTTCTAACATTGTTATATAGTTATTCCTGAAATATCAGGTCAAGTGTAAACAGAAAACCTAAAGCCTCATGTATTAAAGACCCACCTCTTTCCTTTATTCATTGGTCAAGAGTCCTGTCTTCAGTTCAACAGCAGCAGCAACATTTATTTATACAGCACGTTTTCATATGAATGATGTAGCTCAAAGTGCTTTATAAGCTGAATAAAGAAACATTTATATAAACAATATATAAAAATAACATTACACAATACTAAGTAACAGAATAAAGTAAGGTCCAATGGCCTGGAGGACAAGGGAAAAAAAAAAAAAAAACTCCAGAGGGCTGAAGGAAAACAAAATCTGCAGGTATTCCAAGGCCATGAGACTGCCCAGCCCTCACTGGGCATTGTACCCAACATAAATGTTGTAAATCAGTCCTCATGGTTTTTAGGGTTCATGTGGAAGAATTAGATGATGATGGTGATGTGGACATCCAGCCTTCAATCCATTAATGTAGCAACTGCATGGTGCCATGATCAGGTGGTGGTTATGATTTGAAGTGTAAGGTGAAAGGCATTCTGACATGTAGGATGGAGCGAGATTATTTAAGGCTTTGTAAACCCAAAGCAGTATTATATAGTCAATTCTAAATGGCATGGGTAACCAATGTAGTAACATTAAAATTGGAGAGAGATGCTCAGATTTTCTGTTCCTAGTTAAGATTCTGGTATCTACATTCTGCACTAGTTGCAACTAATTGACTTTTTTTGGGTAGTCCTGAGAGGAGTGCGTTAAAGTAATCTAGTTTACTAAAAACAAAAATGTGAACTAATTTTTCAGCATCTTGCAAGGTTCAAGGTTGCTTTATTTAGTCATGTTTACATAAGAATACATGAAATTTGCCTTCTCAGTTGCATCTAATAAGACAGAGAAATGAAACAAAACAAATAGTGCCAAGACAGGTTAAGGTAAGGAAGTCTGATAATGCATATTTACTAACTTTTGCTATATTTCTTAAATGAAAAAAATGCATTCCTGGTAATGTAATTAATATGTGATTTAAAATTCAAGTCAGAGTCAATATTTACCCCTAAATCCTTTACCTCTGTAAAGCCTAATTGATCCAAGTTCATTTTTAATACCCTCACTATATCCATTTTTGCCAATCACAAAGAAATCTGTTTTCTCTTTATTTAGTTTGTGAATATTACTACTCATCCATTCAGAATCAGTAATACATTTGCTCAGTGAACCAGGAGAGTCAGCATCATCAGGTACTATTGATAAATACAGTTGTGTGTCATCAGCATAGTTGTAGAAGCTTATGTTATGCCTTGAAATAATCTAACCTAATGGAAGCATGTAGATTGAAAAGAGCACTTGACCCAAGATAGATCCTTGTGGAACACCATATAGAATATCGTGCGTCTTGTTTATAAATATATACACACACACGTCTACATGTGGAAGTGCGTGTGTCTGCCTGTCTGGCCCAGAAGTGAGAGGTGTAGTCAGGTTAAGGGCTCCACCTCCAAGTATACACCAGCGAGGCCAGCACGTCTGCAAAACAAAATGTCCAAAGAAAGAGTCACTTGTTTAGCCGCCAATACAGAAGCAAGGTGAGCACATCAGCAAAATGGTATCCCTTTTACTTTTCCTCCTGCCTCTAATGCACAAGCGATGCGAGCACATCAGCAAAATGAAACCTCCTATTAGAGAGATGCCCAGAGTAGTTCCTTTCAATTAACTGACATCTCTACATTTCAGTTTTTTTTTTCTGACGATATCAGTAGTTTCTAGGGCCCGGGCTCAAACAGCTAGTTGAAGTACAATTGCCACAACTAACAAAGAATTTTCTGCTTGTTAAGCCAGAGAGGCCCACCCACTGATTAAGGCGATTTATAAGAATATCGTTATCAATGGTATCAAATGCTGCACTCAGATCTAAGCAGATAAGAATAGATAAACGGCCTCTATTTGGATTAACCCGCAAGTCATTTACTACTTTAACAAGTGCAGTTTATGAAGTGTGATTTGTTCAAAAGCCTGACTGAAACTTGTCAAGAATAGAATGTTTTTTCAAGTGATTATTTAGCTGTGTAAGGGTTTTACTTAAAGGCAAGTTAGAAATAGGTCTAAAATTGTCAAAAACCGAGGAGTTGAAATTATTTTTTCTTGGGCAGGGATTTAACAACCGCAGTCTTTAAGTCTGGGAAGATCCCCATATTTAATGATGAATTTACTATGTCAAGCACACTATCAATTAGCACACCGGCTATTTTGAAAAACTTGTTGGTACTGGGTCAAGAACGCAGGTGGAGGTTCTCAGTTGAGAAATTATTCTGTATAGATCTATCCTGTTGAATGAGTTTAATTACCTTAAAATGAAATACTGTACTGGGATTTAATAGAATTGGTATTGGGGATGTACTATATTATTTCTAAAATCATTAATTTTGTGATTTAAAAATTAAAGCAAAAGCCTCAAGTTTTACTAGAAGTTTTTTGGAGGCATTCTGTAGAGTGACCTGGATTTAACAAGCGATCAATAGTAAAGAATAAAACTCTTGGATTACTAGCTTTGTTGTTTATAATTTTAGGGTAGTAGCACCGCTTCTGAGAATGGACTATGTTGTTGTATTCTATTATTTTAGCCTTCAGTATTTCATAGTGGACATTCAGTTAGGTTTTCTCCATTTACACTCAGGTCTCCGGCATATTTTCTTTAAATCAGATACTCTTTGGGTCTTCCATTGTGTAACGGTGCTGGAGGATTTTTTTTAACTGCCTTTTCAGGAGCGACTATGTCAGCGGCAGCTCTTATTTAACATTAAAATTTTCCATCTTACTAATTGCATTATTATCACTATTGTAGTAAGCACTACAAAAGGAATGGTTGTTTAAAATGTTAGTGAATTTTAAAGATGCAGATGAATCAAAGAAGCGTTTTTGTAACAATACAAAATTCAATTCAAAAAATAACTTTGTCTATGCACCCATTCTTACCTGCCTACCACATACTACAAAAGAGCCTTTTACTTTGCCTGCTCCTCTTGCAGCCAATTTCCCATACAAGCATTATGAATTTCTTAGGTCATTGAACTCTCTGGTTTGAGGTGGCTTTAAACCTCTTAACAAGGTCACCTTAAGCCAGTTCTATGATTGACTTTTGTGGCCAGAGATGGCCCTTCTTTTTCCACAGAAACATAGGGATAGAAGTTCCTTAATGGCTAGTGCTATTTCTGTAGCTTTGAAGGCTCCGTAGCCGTAAAGGACCAGGATCCTCATGCATAACGCAGTGCGAAGAATTCACACTATAACATGGTGTACGGACAAAGCGGAAATGTGCATATGCACAGAAACATACAGATGCATAAATATGTGTGAACGCCAACTTCCACGTTCTTCCGCTACATAAATCCTGTATAAATATACAGTGGTGTGAAAAACTATTTGCCCCCTTCCTGATTTCTTATTCTTTTGCATGTTTGTCACACAAAATGTTTCTGATCATCAAACACATGTAACCATTAGTCAAATATAACACAAGTAAACACAAAATGCAGTTTTTAAATGATGGTTTTTATTTTTAGGGAGAAAAAAAAATCCAAACCTACATGGGCCTGTATGAAAAAGTAATTGCCCCCTGAACCTAATAACTGGTTGGGCCACCCTTAGCAGCAATAACTGCAATCAAGCGTTTGCGATAACTTGCAATGAGTCTTTTACAGCTCTCTGGAGGAATTTTGCCCCACTCATCTTTGCAGAATTGTTGTAATTCAGCTTTATTTGAGGGTTTTCTAGCATGAACCGCCTTTTTAAGGTCATGCCATAGCATCTCAATTGGATTCAGGTCAGGACTTTGACTAGGCCAATCCAAAGTCTTCATTTTGTTTTTCTTCAGCCATTCAGAGGTGGATTTGCTGGTGTGTTTTGGGTCATTGTCCTGTTGCAGCACCCAAGATCGCTTCAGCTTGAGTTGACGAACAGATGGCCGGACATTCTCCTTCAGGATTTTTTGGTAGACAGTAGAATTCATGGTTCCATCTATCACAGCAAGCCTTCCAGGTCCTGAAGCAGCACAACAACCCCAGACCATCACACTACCACCACCATATTTTACTGTTGGTATGATGTTCTTTTTCTGAAATGCTGTGTTCCTTTTATGCCAGATGTAACGGGACATTTGCCTTCCAAAAAGTTCAACTTTTGTCTCATCAGTCCACAAGGTATTTTCCCAAAAGTCTTGGCAATCATTGAGATGTTTCTTAGCAAAATTGAGACGAGCCCTAATGTTCTTTTTGCTTAACAGTGGTTTGCGTCTTGGAAATCTGTCATGCAGGCCGTTTTTGCCCAGTCTCTTTCTTATGGTGGAGTCGTGAACACTGACCTTAATTGAGGCAAGTGAGGCCTGCAGTTCTTTAGACGTTGTCCTGGGGTCTTTTGTGACCTCTCGGATGAGTCGTCTCTGTGCTCTTGGGGTAATTTTGGTCGGCCGGCCACTCCTGGGAAGGTTCACCACTGTTCTATGTTTTTGCCATTTGTGGATAATGGCTCTCACTGTGGTTTGCTGGAGTCCCAAAGCTTTAGAAATGGCTTTATAACCTTTACCAGACTGATAGATCTCATTTACTTCTGTTCTCATTTGTTCCTGAATTTCTTTGGATCTTGGCATGATGTCTAGCTTTTGAGGTACTTTTGGTCTACTTCTCTGTGTCAGGCAGCTCCTATTTAAGTGATTTCTTGATTGAAACAGGTGTGGCAGTAATCAGGCCTGGGGGTGGCTACAGAAATTGAACTCAGGTGTGATACACCAAAGTTAGGTTATTTTTTAACAAGGGGGCAATTACTTTTTCACACAGGGCCATGTAGGTTTGGATTTTTTTTCTCCCTAAATAATAAAAACCATCATTTAAAAACTGCATTTTGTGTTTACTTGTGTTATATTTGACTAATGGTTACATGTGTTTGATGATCAGAAACGTTTTGTTTGACAAACATGCAAAAGAATAAGAAATCAGGAAGGGGGCAAATAGTTTTTCACACCACTGTACATACATCCTGGTCAGCGTGAAAAGTAACGCACATGCACACGCCTGCTGTCTTGCCCCGTCTCCTCCCAGAATTACGCCTCTTTGAATATGCATATCAATATAAATAGCCCTTAAGCTCAGCGTTCTGTGAAAAGGCAATGGCAAAAGCACGGGGGGAAATAGAAGAATTTCAGTGAATACCAAGTGGAGGCAAGGAAAAACTTCCTATTTGTTGGTTTAAACAGTGGTTTAAACAACAAAAGGAAGTTGATCAAGTGACGTAGAGTGTCAGAGAAATCATAAGCTCAAGTTCACAAAGTCGCACAGTACCCAAAATAAAAAAGAAGTTATTAGATATCAAGAGTCGTAGCCCACCGTCTGAGTGTCATATGAAAGCTTATTAGGGTACCGAGGAAAAAAAAATATAGGCACACAGTGGGGAAAAAGCATGAAATGTCAACTTTAATTTCTAAATTTCCACTTTAATCACGTAGTTTATTTTGTCATTAAAGTAGAGCATCATAAACTTCATCTTTAAATCGTTTAATTTACTAGTTTCTCAAATCCCATCGTAACTAAAGTTGCACGTTAAATGTTTTGTTTTGTATTTGATCTTCTATGTGCTGTCTGTGTAAATCACTATGCCTCTTAAACGGGCTTTCTCTTCCTCCGACAGGACACAGAATCCATTACATTCGTGATATTACAGCTCTCTAAATAATTAAAATACTGAGATGTATACTTGATTTCATTTTCATGATGATAGGTGTTAAAGCATGTTATTAAACATGGGGAGACGGTGGCGCAGAGATTGTTCATGCCTCACGCAAGATGCTTGCTGCGCCGTGCGCGACCATCGATGAAATAATTTATTGCAGCAGTACTGTCTCTTTCAAATGTACTAACCTCCAATTTCTGTCCTTCCTTTTCTTTCTCCAAGTAACCAATCGCCACACAATCCGCTCTGTAATAGACATTAAGCCATCTGTAAGCTTAGAACGCAGATTCTTCAAAACTTTTAAGGAACATTGAAATATCTTCATAGTACATGTTTAATTATTCCATCAATCTATCCTTGCCTTGTCGCGCCAGCTCCAGCAAGAATACAGTGCGAAGCAGGAACAATCGGTGAATGGAGCGCCAGCTCCTCGCTAGCGCTGTGGCACCGTGTCCTCACATGTTTAATTATTAACAATATAGATTATTTAAATAAAGTTAGTTTTATCTGTATAATAAACATATTTTGCTGCATTTCATCTTAAAAATATCGTCATCATATGTAAATACGCGCTTTATAAAGTGGCTCAGGTTGTGCAATGTTATAACTGTATCACAAGTTTACAGTGAGGTAATTGTACTTATAAGTACAAAGCGTTCTACAAGGAGCAATTGATGGACTGATTGAGTACGTTTATAGTTCTTGGGATGAAACTGTTTCTGAACCGCGAGGAAAGGCTCTGAAGCGTTTGCTGTATAAGAGCAGTTCAATAGACAGCCTGGCTGAGGCAGCGTGTGCTAGATGCTGTATACCGATAATTATCTTTCCAGTCAGCTGCTGAAGAACTGTGATTCCACACTCAGATACAGTGATATAATTACTCTGAGTGGTGCTGTGGCAATCCCTAACGGGAGCAGCTGAAAGAAGAAGAAAAAGGTGCAGTGAGAGTAACAACGCTAAAGCACCTATGGTATTTAGAATAGTTTAACCATTCTGTGGACCATTGTTACAGGTTAATTACAATCAGATGCATTAAACTAATAAGCAGTATGCAGTTAATTTCAGTGTATTTATAAACCCGCGTTAAGGATGTGGATCTAAAAAAGAAAGGGAAACCACACTGGAACAGTAGCACTGCTTTGATGTTGGGTGCCGCCAGTTTGCAAAACCGAGCAGAAAGCTTCCGTACACCAGCGTTGGAGCTACCGTGAAAATGTGCGTGGCTTACCGCCAATTATAGGTTTTGTACATTGCGATTTGAATGTGGAAACGTTTGTACGCAAAATTTTTGTGCGTACGCACTGTTTATACATTAGGGCCCCAGGTCTTTTAGGCAGTGTCTGGGCTACCATGCTTGAAAGGCGTTGGCGTTCCCAGTTTTATTTAGAACTGGCTGGTAAGTTGTAACTTAGTTCCTGCTAGTTTTTACATTTGTAATGCTGACTTGGTTTCACATCTGTGGATTTAAAACCTATTTGCATCTCTATCTCCAAGTATTCTGCCCTCTTGCCAACCCATCTTCCTCCCTCTCTCTCTCTAAGGGGGATCAGTGATCCCTGGTACCTGCTTGGACACCTTCTTGCTAGTATCGTGAGAGAACATTATATCTTTTTACCTTTTTTAACCCACCTAAATCTCTTGTCGGTCCAGTGGCAGTTACAGCCTCCTCTACTAGAACGTTAACTTGTATTTCCATAAGCAGTGAAGGTTTTCCTATATGTCTTAGGGGTTCTGTCCCTGTTAGGATGGTAGTTGTTAATCAGATTGGTAATGAGAGTTTTTTGTGTTTCTCAATTAAAGGTTCATTTTTTTTAATTCATGAATGTTATTTTTATAACAGTACATCATGACAAGTTTTGGCAGAGAATAAACAACCATGATAACCTACAGACAATCTTGTTTCCTAACATTCAATTCTCTTATAAACGCAATATTATTTGGCAAAATGTTGAAATGAGACAATGAATCAATGAAGTCCTGTAGCGTTGCCGCATAGTGAGATTTCATTTTCTATGGTATGTCCTGTTTGGTGGTTGTTAAGTGTTAGTAACAGGACTGGTCATACTGATTCCTGGTTTGTAAATATGGGGTCTGTATCTTTAAATGTTTGCATGGATGCAGAGGGGCTTGTGGGATTTGCATTTTGTAATTGTAGGTACTGTACATATAAAACTGGAGGAGAAGGATGTGGCAGGACTTTTTGACTTTACCATTTTCCACCGACTTCATTATCAGCATTTCAGCTGGATGTTCATGGTGGAGTAGAACTTTGCCTGACCATCGATTGCAGGGATGCCAATGGGTAGCTTTTTTCTTAATCCTGTCTACAGTTGCTCTTTGTGAAGAGGCATGCCTTAGATTCACCTTCTGTGCTCTGTTGGTAGGACTGTGTTCTTTATCCATTTTTTCTGACAAGCAGTTTAGTAAACAAGATTATTCCACCACATCTTACCTTCAGTTAACAGTTGTTTGAACTTCAGGATCCACACTTATCACTTAATAAATATTGTCAGGGGTTTATCCATGGCGTTTTGTTTTGTATTTTTCTCATCTTTCTTTGCTGTGTTTGTAAATAGTTATTATAGTAAATATTTTTTGCTGAATATATTCTATTTGGACATTTTTCTAGTATATATTGTTAATATTCTGGTGTTCAGGTGGAAATACTGTAGGGCTTTGGTGTTAGCCTGCTTCATTGCTGTACAAGACTGTTGGCAATCTCTGCACCCTCCAGAACTCGGGGTTTGCTACAGTGCAGTGTTTTTTTTTTTTTGTTTTTTTTTTAAACAATTTATTTCAATCCCAAAGCATTTGTTCAAGTTCAAATGATGAGTGCTTTTACCTAGTGAAATTCTGTAATTTAAACCTGTATACATTTTTCAAATATCTAATTGTAGATGTTATTGGGGAGCATTTTTAGATAAGAACAAGATAATGTTCATCAAGAGATTTCCTATCTAAATTGGTAGTAGGTTTCCATTGAAAATGTAAGCTAAATTTATTTAAAATTAGGTAGACTAAGTTTTATCATCACTTCAGGAAATTTGTATAGGTATAAAACTTTTTTGTTTCTTAGATATAAGAATTAAAACAAAAGAGATGAAATATCACCCATTCCTTAATCAGAATGTGCACCTGGTATGTAAGAACATTAAATTCTAACAGTACTCTATAAAAACTTGATATACAAATTGCTACATTAACCAGCAATGAGAAGAATCCAGTGCAATTTCAGTTGCTCATCTTTCAAACAGCTGAAAAGCAATGTAGATATATAAAGGCAAGTAAGCAAATGTCCTATCACCTAAACCGCCCTCCACCCTGCCCCCCGCCCCACCCCAATCTCAAAATGTAAAGCTAGTGGAATTAGTTTTGCTTTAACTACCTTTGACAAAAGCTTAGTTTTTGTGGTTTGTTTAAAATAAAGTTGCACCATATTTCCCAGCACATTTATGTATTGGTGCATTTTGGCATTTTTTACATTCCATATCTCTCTCTCTCTCTCTCTCTCTGTCTCTCTCTCTCTGGGCTGCAAGCTGATCAGTTTGTCTCTTTGTCTGGCTTCTCTCAGACACTGCGTCATCTCCTGCCTACAGACACACAGACTCAAAGAGATATCATCAGAGACCAGACAAGTGGGGGGTGGGGATGGGGTGAGACAGATGTACAGACAGAATGCATTGCTGGGGGATGGGCAGCTTCTTAGCAGTCACATTTTCTGTTGTTGAACAAGTGCTTAGTTTATTGTAATGTTATTGTTAGTTTGACTGATAAGTTCATTTTTTTTTATTTTAAAGCAATCCAAAATATATTTTAAGCTACAGCGAGGTTTATTTATAGAAGTAAACAAGAATGGACAACTCCCAGCGTTCTTTATGATGTTATTAAATTTGCAGTGGAAAGTAAATTTTGAGGTATTATCGCAATTTTATCATTTTATTTTATTTATCATTTATTTATCATAGGTCTTGTCATAATCCCTATAATGTGATTTGTGGTTATTTTCTAAGCTGACAAATCAAATGATACATGTTGATGGGAGCAGTTAATATACAAAGGAATATTTAAGTACAATCTAATATACAAAGGAATATTTAAGTACAATCTGTTTGCTTCCAGTTTATGACTTAGCTTTCTTTACATACAATTAATCAAACATTTATTATTGGCAGCACATAACTTTTAAAGATGCATTAAAAATCTTTTGAGTGTTCATTGTAAAATCTGTTATGAAATCCTCACAAAACTATTCTGTTGAGTATGTGTTTTCTTATTGCTTTATAAAGAAAATGTGTAGGTTTGTGCTTGTTTGGCTCTTGGAATATAAGCAGACCACTTTTAGAATATCTAAGGTTGCAATGTAAGGAAACTGGCACTCCAATATTTAAGAAAGATTATTTAAGACTTAAATGACACAGGTATCCAATATAATGATGGTAAAATAGTGACATTGCTCACATTTTCTTTTTCTGGCTGAGATTATTGCTACTGTATTCTGAACGAACTGCAGCTAATTCAAGACTTTCTTAGGTGTTCCAGCTAGATGTCTATTACAGTAGTCTAGTCAAGTTAAAACAAAAATCTAAATTAATTATTGACCATCTTGCAATGTTATAAGAGGTTAGTAGTGTTTTCTTAGATGGAAAATGCAGTGCTAGCAATCTTGTTAAAATTAGATTTAAAGGTTAGGTCAAAGTGAATGATTACACCAAAATTCTTTACTTCCACCTTGATATTTTATACTAAGGGATCAAGTTTATTTCTGATACCCTAATTATTTCCATTTTTACCAACAACTAAGATTTCATTTTTTTCCTTATTTAGCTTGAGGAAACGATCACTTCTCCAATCAGCAATGCAAGTAATGTATTGGATCAGGTTGTGTGCCATCTGCATAGCTGTGGTTGTTTACCTTGTGTTTTGAGGTAATCTGGCCTAATGGGAGCATGTAGAATTAAAATAACAGTATGCCCATAATAGATTCCTGTGGTACACTGGTCCCTGAATTACAATCACCTCTGCTAACAAAGACTTTTCATCTTGTTAAATAGGACTGAAACCAATTTAAGACACTGCCAGAGAGACCCACCCATTGAATAAGACAATTTATAAGAATGTTGAGGTCTATGGAGTCAAAGAATGTGCTTGGGTCTATAAGAACAGGCAAATATATGTGGCCTGTATCTGGATTAACCAACAAGGCTTGCTTACTTTGTGTCTGTACTATGATTTGTTCTAAAACCTGACTGAAACTTATCAAGAATTAAATGTTCATTTAATAGTCATGTAATTGTTGAAAAACTGCTTTTTCTAGAATGTTATTTTAAAAAAAAAAAAAAACTACTTTTTACTTGAACTCAGAGCTATACCTAATTAATGTCAGACATTGTGAATTCTATACACTATTTTAAAAGTCAGTCTTTAGTATTCTCATTTGTGAATGTAATACTTTTAATAATTAAATAAAGATACTACAGATTATGTGTAATTCTTTTTTTAAGCTGAGGCATGGAAAACCTGTTTGTTTATACCTTTGATTAAACAAAACATGCATGATGTGTTGATTTCTACATAAATATAAAAGCAGCATGTCTTCATTGCACTGTAATATACAAAACAATAATGCTGCTTCCAAGTTTGGGCTACAACAGCCTGCAATATTGGCAACAGTAGCAGGGAAAAACTGTAACTGTTGACAAAGGATTTTAACATCTAATCTGTTATCTTGACCCAGAGTGTCGCCACCTGTATAGGGAAAACATTTTTTGACAAGAATCAAGTGAGGAAAACCCAGCTAACCAAATCCAGTAAGCTTGCTTTTACAACTGACTTGTAGACCTTACTATCCACAAGTGATGTGTCACAAGAACATACTACACAAAAGAACAAAAGGTAAAATTGATGCTACTGTACACACAATCTTCTAGACAAACATACTGTATGTCCAACACCTCTTGCTGAGGAACTAACTTGCTGTGTAGATAACAGGAAAGTGGTTATATGTTTTCATGATAGTGTAGGAAACATTGTGGCTAACAATTCATACATGTCTGCAAACTAAGCATGGTTATGTGTCACTCATACACTATAAGAAGTAGTAAATAACAGAATTACCAGGCTTGCTACAAAAGACTCATAATTAATTCAGGATCCTAATTTAGAATATAGGAGCATGCTAAATAAGCATCTAATTTCTACATGTTGCTGCATTAGCAATTTTTTTCTCAGGAGTACTTGGCATTTCTACTTTTTCATTTTGCATGTGTACTCTGTGTTTTTCTACTTTTTAAGATATTTTAGTTTTTCATTGTGTGTGTGTGTTTCAGTTAGTTTTAGTTTATCTGCAATTAACTTTTAGTTTTTCTCACGTTACCAGTTGTCCTAAGTGAGAGTATGGCTTTATGTGTTCCCACTTTTGTCTTTCTCTGACCCACTTCATACCTAATCTTGATGGATTGACTGCTCCTTACCTGGCTGTTAATGAAATTTCCATTTGAAGTTTCTGTATGGTATTGTTGTCTCCAAAACAACCTCAGCTCACTAAAGACATTTTGATTTTATAGTGTTCCATCTCCAAGTCTGAAGTAACTTAAAAGGTTAGTGGGCTCAGTTTACCCAGGTGGATCACTCTTTGTCTGGCCTCTAACCCTCAACCTATCATTGGACCTGCCAGGTGTAAACAGTAGTATTAAACTGGATTTAAATTAAATGTATATGAGTCATGTCTGTTTGACTAATAGGATTGACTGAACGATAAACGTCTTACAAAATAAGGTAGTTTTTTGTGTTCCACCAGTAAACTTTTGCAGCCCTTTCCAAATGTTACCTTAGACCTGCAGTAACACACACTGACACAGATAAATTTGAAAGCACATCTTTTACTTTATATCTACATTGGAATGGTAATTTCACCATCAAAAAAGAATCACTTTGAAAATGGTTTCCAGAGTGTGTAAGATTTGAATTGAAGTGAGAACTGGGAAACAGAGCTTTTTTTGTGGTTTTTTTTTTTTTTTTTTTTTTTTTTGGTTTGTTTTTTTTTTTTAAGGAGATGTATGATTGTCATATGATCAGACACTAATTTCAGCTTTGTCCCCAGTATTCTCTGTTCTGTAATAGCTGACAGGTACTGTGACTTGAAAAACTCAAGGGGTTTTCTAAAGCTGACAAGTACTGCGAATTGAAATACTCTAAAGCTTTGGGTAACATGATAATCATGTGCAGACTTTAAAAGAAGTTATACTTCATTTGTCCACACAAAGAAGTCCATTTTTATTTCAGTGTAAATGGAAACTTGGTGATGAGATCAAAAGTTCACTATCAGTTAGCTTTAGGTTCTGATTCTGTGATGTTCATAATGTTGATTTTTAGCATTGGGTGTCAGTGAAAATTTTGAGATTAATTTTGACCTTTTAAAATGGCAATTTCCGTCAGAATTTTATGCATTTTTTAATGTTGTGTAGAGCTACATCCCAGCAAAGAGTGTACGTTTTAGAACAAGTGGTTTATGAGATATCCATGCCAAATAACAAGGCCTATCTTCTTCAAACAATTTGTATTGTTTGCCTTGTTACAGGCTCTAGGCCTATTGTATTTGGTCCAGTACTTCTCCTTATTCTTCAAAAATAGTTTGACCTATATCCAATTATAAATGCCATAGAAATTGTTTTATTTAACCTAGATATTTGCAGTCTGCTCGGCTTAGTCATGGGAACAGGCCTTTTGATTTGCAATATATGTACAAGTATCCATCCATCCTCTTCCACTTAGCCAAGATTGGGTCACGGAGGCAGCTTCCCTTTCCCTGGCCACTTCTACTAGCTCTTCCGCGGGAATTCCGTGGCGTTCCCAGGCCAGCCGAGAGACATAGTCCTTCCAGCGTGTCCTGGGTCTTCCCCGGGGCCTCCTCCCAGTTAGACGTGCCCAGAACACCTCATCAGGGAGGTGTCCAGGAGGCATCCTGATCAGATGCCCGAGCCACCTCATCTGACTCCTCTCGATGCGGAGGAGCAGTGGCTCTACTCTGAGCTCCTTCTGGAAGACCAAGCTTCTCACCCTATATTTAAGGGAAAGCCCAGACACCCTGCGAAGGAAACTCATTTCAGCCGCTTGTATTCGAGATCTCGTTCTTTCGGTCACTACCCATAGCTCATGACCATAGGTGAGGGTAGGAACGTAGATCGATTGGTAAATTGAGAGCTTTGCCTTTCAGCTCAGCTCCTTTTTCACCACGACAGACCAATGCCGAGCCTGCATCACTGCGGATGTCGTACCGGATCCGCCTGTCAATCTCCCTTTCTATTCCTCCCTCACCCCGAGATACTTTAACTTCTTCACTTGGATCAGGATCTCGCTCCCAATGCTGAGAGGGCACTCCACCCTTTTCTGGCTGAGAACCATGTTCTTGGATTTGGAGCTGCTGATTCCCATCCCAACTGCTTCACACTCGGCTGCAAACTGATCCAGAGAGAGCTGAAGATCACGGCCTGATGAAGCAAACAGGACAACAACATCTGCAAAAAGCAGTGACCCAATCCTGAGCCCACAAAACCCGGACCACTCAATGCCCTGGCTATGCCTAGAAATTCTGTCCATAAAAGTTATGAACAGAATCGGTGACAAAGGGCAGCCCTGGCAGAGCCCAACTCTCACCGGAAACGGGTTTGACTTACTGCCGGCAATGCGGACCAAGCTGTGACCCCGGTTGTACAGGGACCAAACGGCCCCTAACAGGGGGTCCTGTACTCCATACTCCTGGACCACCCTCCACAGGATTCCCCGAGGGACATGGTCGAATGCCTTTTCCAAGTCTACAAAACACATGTAGACTGGTTGGGCAAACTCCCATGCACCCTCCAGTACTCTGCCAAGGGTGTAGAGCTGGTCCACTGTTCCGCGACTAGGACAAAAACCACACTGTTCCTCCTGAATCCGAGGTTCGACTATGTGACGGACGCTCCTCTTCAGGACCCCCGAAATAGACCTTTCCAGGGAGGCTGAGGAGTGTGATCCCTCTGTAGTTGGAACACACCCTCCGGTCCCCCTTCTTAAAGAGGGGGATCACCACCCCGGTCTGCCAGTCCAGAGGCACTGTCCCAGATGTCCATGCGATGTTGCAGAGGCGTGTCAACCAAGACAGTCCTACAACATCCAGAGCCTTGAGGAACTCTGGGCGTATCTCATCCACCCCTGGGGCCCTGCCCCCAAGGAGTTTTTTGACCACCTCAGTGACCTCAGTCCCAGAGATGGGAGCACCCAACTCCGAGTCCCCAGGCTCTGCTTCCTCATTGGAAGACATGTTAGTGGGATTGAGGAGGTCTTCGGAGTACTCCCCCCACCGACCCACAACGTCCCCAAGTCAAGGTCAGCAGCGCACCATCCCCACCATATACAGTGTTGACACTGCATTGCTTCCCTCTCCTGAGACCCCGGATGGTGGACCAGAATCTCCTCGAAGCCGTCCGGAAGTCGTTCTCCATGGCCTCCCCAAACTCCTCCCATGCCTGAGTGTTTGCCTCAGCAACAACTGAAGCCGCATTCCGCTTGGCCTGCCGGTACCTGTTAGCCGCCTCTGGAGTCCCACAGGACAAAAGGGTCCTGTAGGACTCCTTCTTCAGCTTGACGGCATCTCTCACCGCCAGTGTCCACCAATGGGTTCGGGGATTGCTGCCACGACAGGCACCGACCACCTTACCGCCGCCTATGTACAAGTAGTTTGAGAAATTTATTTAAACCGCTCTGACTTGCTATTTTGGAAATGCTCTGACCTAATCATGTAGCCATCACAATTTGGCCCTTGTTGAAGTTGCTCAGATCCTTAGACCTGCCCATTGTTGCAGCATCCAACACATCAGCTTCAAGAATTAACTTTTCCCTTGCTGCCTAACGTATCCCATCTTTTCACAGGTGCCTTTATAAAACAGAATTATCAATGTTATTCATTTCACATGTGAGTGGTGTTAATGTTGTGGTTGATCGATGTAGATATATTTTAGTGATACTCCAGTCGATTGGAGGACAATCTAAATCAGCTGATTTTCACCACAAAATACTTGATTGGCAATCAGAAAATTGTCTGATCACAAAAAATGATTTTTTTTAAGCTTTACAGAAATGTAGTTCTCCTTTACATGTCATATTATGGTAGTTGAGAGAGCAGCTTTTGTGTGTGTGTTTTTTTTTTTTGGTGGGGGGACATTTCCTGTAAATGGAGAGTAGTAAGGCAAACTTTACCAGGGAGAGAGACTGAAATATTACCCTTTACTTTAAAGAAAGTGCAGTAATAAACTGAGATAATGAAGCTGGAGGAGTCAACTTGTGCAATTAGATGAACAACAAGAAAGCCTGTTTTAATGAATTCCGAATTTCTATTTTGTCTTTTAAACTGAAGCGCGCTGTTTTTCTGAGTTTGGATAGTGAGCAAGCATGTGTTAAGTACAACAGTTCACATTTTCAAAGAGAGAGAGAGAAAAAAATTGAAATTTCAGCTTAGTAAACTGTAGGCTTGTTACTTTCACAGACTTAAGCATGTTAGAATTGTATCTTCTAGATGAGTTTTTGTGATTGGAGCATCTCTAGATTTTTTTTTTTCTTTTCCCAGCCCCTGCTTTTCTAAATGGTATTATGGTAGTTGAGTTAGTGCATGTACTTTTTTTTTTTGTTAGTGAATGAGAGGTGGTTGGTGCATTAGCCTTTAAAGAAAGTGGATTAATAAACTGAAAAAAAGTAATCGGAGAAGTCATCCTGTGCAACTAGACAAACAGCAAGAAAAGTTTCTTTAAGGAATTCAGACCTTTTGCCCTTTAAATTAAAACGGACACCGCTTGAGTTGAGTTAAAATGCAGCAGCTTACACTTTTAATTGGGAAAAGAAAAGGTAAAGACAAATTTGAAATTGCTACTTAGTAAACAAAAGGCTTTTTTTTTTTTTTTTAAAGATTTGTTGTTTATTATTTGTTGCTGTGTGTCATACATGGTTTTTGTAAGAAACCAGTACTACATAATTTAAATGGTAATCCATATTTATAAAAAGGTACATTAAGGTAAAATGTACAAAGGTACATTAAAGAAAAAAAATAAACTATATGAAGCATTTTTTTTCTTTTATCCCATATATATTATGGGTGAATATTTTTGTACATATGTATTTTAAGGAAATTTTATTTTAATATTTTATGGACACTGAACAATAAGCCTACAGAATTTCACTTTGTTAATAAAAAAAATGAAAGGGTAACACCTGTGGTCTATATTTAATTATAAAAAATGGTTCTGCAGGAAATTACCATAAAACATTTTTTATAGGGATAAAGACAAAAAATCTGAATTGGCTAGTCGTGAACATGAATTCGGTGGTTGCTATCGGCCTAAAAAAAAAAAAAAAAAAAAAAAAACCCTGATTGGAGCATCCCTATAAAAATCCTATGAATACTTGATAAATGTATGACTTTTTTCTTTTTTAGAATTGTACAGTGTTTATTATTTGTTTGTGTATGTCATACAGTATATGGTTTGGTAGGAAATATTCGTATTTATTATTACACCTCAAGAATTAAAAATGTCTAGCTGGTAGAGGAATGCAGGAAAAAATAAGAGCCTTGCCATCTGCTGAGCATGAAGCAAATTTTAGAAGCCAATTATGTGACAGGAAGAACAAGAATGACAGCTCTTAGATCCGCTAAGCATCAAGCATGTGCAGCCTGGCAACCCTCTGGTGCTTGTGAACTATTGTGGCTGTGACCTTCATCTTGGGAGGACTGAAGTTCTGGGAGTTTTCTAGTACATATTAATGTGATATTAAAGAGAAATGCACGTTTTTGAATGTATACAGTGTTTGATTAATGCAGAGACATGTTTTTTGTTGAAAGTCCTTTGGAACTTGTGGAGCCTAAATTTGCTGCATGGAATATAAGTTATGTTGTTCAGCGGGAGGTGGCGGGATGAAACTTTCTTAGAAAGCAGGTAGAACTCAAGTTAAAAATATCAGTCCTGTGCAGCCCTCTTGAACATAGAACTCCAAAGGAATTTATTGGAAATGACTCCCCAGAATATTAGTTTTCAAGGAGTTTAAAATTGGGAACAATTATTGATGTCATGTTATAACCCAGCATTAGCCTAAGGTAGAATCCACTGAAGAATGCTTGGCATGCTCCTATTTTAGCATTATTTTCTGTGCCCTGTGCTTGTCATTGTAGCACAATGTGCATCAGGAGTAATAAAATATAATCATTATATAAATACAAATGTTTGGAAATGTATAAAAAATGTGGATGTTAATACGCATCTATTGTCTGCTGCTTTTAAGTTAAATGATTTTAGGGTTCCATGCAGAAAGTGCCCATCTCCTTTTGTTTTAAAGTGATTTTTCTTCTTTTGCTTTCTTTACAACCTAGCTTATTTTAAACCCTGTAAACAGTATAGATAACATTTCAAAAGAAGCCCAAAGTGTTTTTTTGACTTTGAAATGGTGTTGTGTCTATAAATTATTTTCCTAACTTAAGATGTCTGCCTTTTTTTCCCCCTTTTGAGGCTCTGTCATTTGGGCAAGGGTGAATTATAACTTCACAGCTTATTCGTAGCTCATGGGTAGCATTGTTGTATTTATATTTTATTTTTGGTGGGAATTTTATGATCTGCCCTGGTATCCAGAAGGCTGCAGGTTCATATCCCATTACTGCCAAAAGAGATTCTATTCCGCTGGGCCATTGAGCAAGGCCCTTAACCTACAATTGCTTCAGGGGCGTTGTAAAATATGTGACCACTCTAACTGCAAGGGGTGTGTGATAACTACATTTCATTATACTTGCACAATGACAAATGAGTTGAATCATCATAAACAAAACTGTGAACATCTGGTTTGCTTGAAGGAAGCAAAGATCTACTACGTTAAAAAGACTTGCCCCTTATCTTTTATTTACTTCCCTGCCAGCCTTTAACAAAGGTGTGTGTGGTTTGAATATCAAATTTGCCATTTCCCATCCAAGATATATCATGCCACGAAGACAGAGTTGTTTTAGTCATTTCAATATTTTTAATTTTAGTGCTAGTGTAAATTTACTATTCAGTTATTTGGTCATTAGTAAGTTGTGAACAACCTTTAGAAATTAATATAATTTTGGGCATTTTATTACTAGTCCTCTGTATCCATATAATAATCCCTTATTTAGCATTAATTTGGATGTTATTTTTAAGACAAAGTTTATCTCATAGTTTGCATATTCTTAACGCCTGTCCCTTGCTAAGCCTGCAAACATCATTATTTAGCAACAGTTTGTGATGTTCAGCTTACATTCCTCCAGCACAGCTCTGTAGAGGTGATGGAGTGTCTCCATTTTCCCATACAATTTGGCACCACACAAGCCCCATCTTCCTGATGTCTGTCACAAGGTTGTAACACGGCGTACGTAGAATTCACACTAAAACATAAGGACAAAAGCGGAAATGTGTGTACGCACAAACAAATCCAGATGCATAAATCCTTCCATGTTCTTCCCTTTCATAAATCCCGGTCAGCGTGAAAAGTAACGCACGTGCAAGCGCCTGCTGCCCCACCCCAACCCCTCCCAGAATTATGCCTCTTTGAATATGCAAATCAATATAAATAGCCCTTAAGCTCAGCATTCTGTGAAAAGGCAATGGGAAAAGCACGGGGGAAAATAGAAGAATTTCAGCGAATACCATGTAGAAGCAAGGAAAAACATACATTTTGTTCGTTTAAACAGTAGTATAAACAACAAAAGGAAGTTGATCGAGTGACGTAGAGTGTCGGAGAAACTCGAAAACTCAAGTTCACAAAGTCACACAGTGCCCGAAATAAAGAAGTTGTCAGATGTCAAAGTCGCCGTAAAAAGGCGAGTCGTAGCCCACTGTCTGAGTGTCATAAGATAGCTTATTAGGTATCTTATTAGATACAGAGAAAAGGAAAAAAAATAGGGACACAGTGAGAAAAAAGCTCGAAATATCAATTTTTATCTTGAAATTTCCACTTTAATCACGTAGTTTATTTTGTCATTTAAGTAGAACATCATAAACTTCATCTTTAAATCGTTTAATTTACTAGTTTCACAAATACCATCATAACTAAAGTAGCACGTTAAATGCTTTGTTTTGTATTTGATCTTCTGTGTGCTCTGTGTGTGTGAATTACTACGTGCTTCTTAAACGGGCTTTCTCTTCCTCCGACAGGACACAGAATCCATTACATTTGTGATATTACAGCTCTCTGAATAATTAAAATAATGAGATGCATACTTGATATCATTTTCAAGTTGAAAGGAGTTAAAGCATGTTATTAAACATGGGAACACGGTGGCGCAGTGATAGTGACGAGCTGGCACCCTGTCCAGAGGTTGTTTCTGCCTCCCGCAAGATGTTTGCTGCACCGTGCACAACCTTCGATGAAATAATTTATTGCAGCAGTACTGTCTCTTTCAAACGTACTAACCTCCAATTCCTGTCCTACCCTTTTCTTTCTCCAAGTAATCAAAATCGCCACACAATCGGCTCTGTAATAGATGTTAAGCCATCTGTAAGCTGAGAACGCCGATTCTTCAAAACTTTTAAGGAACATTGAAATATCTTTGTAGTACATGTTTATTCTATCCTTCCAGTGTCGCGCTAGCCCCATCAAGAATACAGCGTGAGGCAGGAACAATCCCGTAACTAGCTAGCTCTGCGACACAGTGTCCTCACATGTTTAATTATTAACAATATAGATAATTTAAATGATGTTAAAGTTTTATCTGTATAATGTAATAAGCATATTTTGCTGCATTTCATCTTAAAAATCGTCATCATATGTAAATATGCACTTTATAAAGTGGCTCAGGTTGTGCAATATTACTGTATCGCAAGTTTACAGTGAGGTAATTGTACTAATACTGTAAGTACAAACAGTTCTACTGGGAGCAATTGATAGACTGATAGTTCTTGGGATGAAACTGTTTCTGAACCGCGAGGTCCGTACAGGAAAGGCTTTAAAGCGTTTGTTGTATGAGAGCGGTTCAAATAGAGCATGGCTGAGGCAGCATGTGCTAGATGCTGTATACCAGGGGTGCCCAACTCCAGTCCTGGAGGGCCGCAGTGGCTGCAGGTTTTCATTCTAACCCTTTTCTTAGTTAGTTAGTGATGTGTTTTTGTTGCTAATTAACTCCAGGACTAGAGTTGGGCACCCCTGCTGTGCATTAGTAATTCTCTTTCCGATCAGCTGCTGTAGAGCTGTGATTCCACACTCGGATACAGTGGGATAAATACTCTGAGTGGTGCATTGAGAGGAACAATGCTAAAGCAGCTATGGTATTTGGAATAGTTTGGCCATTCCGTGGACCATTATATTGTTACAAGTTAATTACAATCAGATGCCTTAAACTAATAAACAATATGCGGTTAATTGCAGTGTATTTGATAAAGCCGCGTCAGGGATGTGGATCTAAAAAACAAAGGGAAACCACACTTGAACAAAAGCACTGCTTTGATGCTTGGTGCTGGGTTCCAAAACCAAGCGGAGAACTTTGCGTATGCCAAGCATTTTGCTGGTGTGAAAATGTGCGTGGTTAGGTTTTATACATCATGATTTGAGTGTGGAAACGTGAGTACGCAATATTTTTGTGCGTACGCACCATTTATACATGAGGCTCCAGGTGTTTCTTGGTTGCCATCTTTTTCTCTTTCTTTGTCCTCACATTCCATGTTAAGGCATGCCTTTTCATAATTTCTGTATCTACCAACATCTGGTTTGCTGTCTGCCGGAGGTGGTCATTACTAATGAGAATCTTTTATAGATTTTTATCTTTTATAGGTGTTGATTAATGTCTATACTTGATACATATCTTAATTTTTCTCTATATTTCTGTTCTGTAAAGCAAGACTGACTTCATGTTGGTATTAAAGATCTTGACCTTGGTTTTTTTCTTTTAGAATCCTGGAGGTCGAGATGTTTTTCAACTGTTGAAAGTTTTTGGTTTTCCAATTATGACCTTTACATCTGAGTCTGTGCCTCACTGCTTGTCAATGACATTGTACATGTAGGTGAAGTTTTCCACCTCCTCTAATGGCTCTCCTCCTAGTCGAACTTGATCGATATTTGAAGTGTTAATCTTGAAGTTCTTAATCTTAATGCGGAGGCCAATTTGAGCAAATGTGGTTACAGCTTTGTTTTTCTCCCCCTACATCTGATGGTATGTATGGGACAGTAGTGCTGTATCTTTTGTAAGTTCCAGGTTATGCAGTTTTGTCCAGTCAATCACAAATGGGAACAAAAAAAGGAGACCATAAACATCCTTGCCTATCTCCGATCTTTATGTCAGATACGTTTGTGAGTTGCCATCCCTCATAGATTTCTTGACAAGCGTGACTGGCAGTAATGTCTTAGCAGTTTCCAGGAGGTTACCTTGTCCATGCTGTGCAATGTCTTGTCAAAGTCAACAATGTTGCCATATGAAGGACGGTTCTAGAATGATGATCTTGGGGGTATTTTTCATACGTGGATTTCTAGTTTAGCCGTATATAATTGTTGACGATTTGGCATGATCCTGGATCTGTCAGTTTTTCAAAACTCTTGCTGGATGTGTTGTCATAACAGCACATCCAAATCCTCAAACCTGCTCAGAGCAGTTTTGTTCTATGTAAACAAGGATTAGCTCACACACTTAATCAGTGTCCATGCATGGAATTCATTCAGTCATGGCTTCACCGTTCATGAATGAGCGACCAATTGATATTGGTGCATAAATTATAAGAAGAGAATTTCATATAGAGAAGGTTTTGCGCGATCGGCAAGGTCCTTTATTGCTCCTGGAGGAAATTCTTTTCGAAAGATACAGCTTTAGCTGAGGGGGGAATATTGTATCTTAAAGATTTATTAGCACCATATATTCGAAGTCGGGCTCTCGCAACCACACAGACAGTATGCATTGCTTTGAGGCTTTTTGCAAGCGGCATTTTTTAATATACTGTAGGCGATGTGGAAAATCTATCTAAAAGTGCAGTTTGCCAGGCAATTTGTAAAGTCTGTTTGGCTCTGAAATATTTCCTTTGGGTATTCATAGTGTTTCCTGGATACCTGCGTGTGCAGACAATAAGAGGCGTTTCATGCCATTGCAGGTAGGTAAATACACAGGCAAAAACACCCACAGTTCCATAAAGAATCTCACAGTCAGCCTAACATTCTCATTACCTAGGATTTCCAAATGTGATTGGGGAACTGGATTGTACGCAGATCCGAATAAAGGCCCCATCAGGTCCAAATGAGCCAGATTACATAAACAGAAAAGGTTTCCACAATATTAACGTGCAGGTAATGTAACTTTTTGTAAGAGTTGAAAATAGCCAATAGGCATGTCGACATACAGTAAAATTGTTTGACCTACATGCTATCAATTCTCAGATGGTCTGTGATGCATCCTACCTTGTATCAAATATGGAAGCTAAATAGCCAGGGTCTGTTCATGACTCGCACCTGTAACGGACATTTGAACAAGGTAATAATCTAATTATAAATCATGGTGATGTGTGTATTGTCTTCACAATTTTTACATATTCCACAGGTCATCATGATGGAATCCTGCTTGGGGACAGGGGATATGCCTGTAGGCATTTTCTAATGACCCCGTTTCCTAACGTCAACCCTGGGCCACAAACTCGATATAATGCAGCTCTGTCTAGGACAAGGGCACGAATTGAAATGACCTTTGGCCACCTGAAGGAGAGATTTTAAATGTCTAAAAAGGCTGAGAGTTGCACCTGACAGAGCATGTGACATAATTGTTTCATGCTCTTTCTTACACAATATAGCGACCATCAGAAAAGAGAGTCCCTGAGGTTTTGGTGCAACCTGATGATGACCTTGACCCAGTGCACCTTGAGCAAACCAGTGGCAGAGCTGCCAGAGACAGAATTGTGCCCCAATATTTTCAATGAAAAAGACAACAGTGGTTTCACAGAAAAGTTATTTATTGTATATTACGGCCCTTCAGCCTGTAAGGAGGTGAACATAATTAAGGATATACTCACGCATACACATATACATATGGGAAAGAGATAAGAGAATTTTGTTACCAATTGTTTTTCAAGTATTTGTATCTGCAGCTTCATTTTGGTTGTCCTCAGTTCATGAAGTTCCATGTCCTGCTGTATTTATCTCATTTTTAGTTTTCTGTGTGCGCTTTTCTGTTGAAGATATCTCTTGTATAGAGCCCTCACATTTTTCTACAAACAAATACGCAATTACAGATACCTTTTTTCCTCTATATTGTATACACAGTATATTATTCTGAATCATTTTGTATAAAGTACAACAAATGGCTCATGTCCTTTTTTTTTTTTTTTTTATATGGACTTTGTTCCAAAAGGGCCATGTATGCTGGCTACAGGCTTCTGCAAAAAAATTATATCACGATTAGCACATGGGACTGATCAGATTGGAGTTTGTTCAAACATTATTTGGAAAATTTACCTCTCCTCCTGATGAATAATCACACACAGTGTCTTCATCAAATATTTAACCTTTGTCAATATCTCATTGGTCAGACACAGATTCTAGGGATATGACATTCCCTAAAACTGACCCAACAAAAAAGAGGGCTATATGGAACATACCTATGGCACACATTGAGGACAAATATATGCAGTGACCATCCTTTACCTGAAATGAAGTGACCACTGCATCCTGCCAATGGTTCTGAGGAGGAGCTTCCCCCTGGAATGCCTGCAGAAATAGGGCGATGGGCATTTTGCTGCAGAGCCAATTCTTCTGCAGGCGTTAGGTCTGGACTGCGTGGGCTTCCACTTGCTTTTTGCTTGTCTGCCACCTTATTTAAAATTAATGTTTTTTATATTATATATGATTCTTTATGTCAACAATTCTTTAAATAGTTATATACCAATATTTACCAGTTTGAAGTACAGTATATTCTTGTACTTTAACCTGTTCCCATGTTCTCCTTGTGCTCACGTTTGATCTGGAATTATGACATATTAAATAATAATTAATCTGACACCTAGGAAATTAAACCCTGCATTCAGTAAGTACAATGCACAGTACTTACGCGTTTAATTTGTTGGCCACTTTTTGCCAGCTGTCTTTTCTGGTTTGGGCTGCTTTTGCAGTGTTACCGCTTGTGCATATTAAATCTTGAAATACTTCATATCCTTCGAGTAAAAGGTCCTGCCCCGCTTGTGTGAAAACATGTGTCCGTCGTTTCGTCATTTTGTTGCAGCCTATCAAAGACTTGCTGATCATTTTTTCTAGACTCAATACTCAATATACACACGTGGACAAAATTGTTGGTACCCTTCAGTCAATGAAAGAAAAACTCACAATGGTCACAGAAATAACTTTAATCTGACAAAAGTAATAATAAATAAAAATTCTATGAAATTTAACCAATGAAAGTCAGACATTGATTTTCAACCATGCTTCAACAGAATTATTTAAAAAAATAAACTCATGAAACAGGCCTGGACAAAAATGATGGTACCCCTAACTTAATATTTTGTTGCACAACCTTTTGAGGCAATCGCTGCAATCAAACGATTCCTGTGACTGTCAATGAGACTTCTGCACTTCTCAGCAGGTATTTTGGCCCACTCCTCATGAGCAAACTGCTCCAGTTGTCTCAGGTTTGAAGGGTGCCTTTTCCAGACGGCATGTTTCAGCTCTTTCCAAAGATGCTCAATAGGATTGAGGTCAGGGCTCATAGAAGGCTACTTTAGAATAGTCTAATGTTTTCCTCTTAGCCATTCTTGGGTGTTTTTAGCTGTGTGTTTTGGGTCATTGTCCTGTTGCAAGACCCATGACCTGCGACTGAGACCAAGCTTTCTGACACTGGCCAGCACATTTCTCTCTAGAATCCCTTGATAGTCTTGAGATTTCATTGTACCCTGCACAGATTCAAGACACCCTGTGCCAGATGCAGCAAAGCAGCCCCAGAACATAACAGAGCCTCCTCCATGTTTCACAGAAGGGACAGTGTTCTTTTCTTGATATGCTTCATTTTTCCGTCTGTGAACATAGAGCTGATGTGCCTTGGCAAAAAGTTCAATTTTTGTCTCGTCTGTCCATAGGACATTCTCCCAGAATCTTTGTGGCTTGTCCACATGTAGTTTGGCAAATTCCAGTCTGGCTTTTTTATGATTTGTTTTCAACAATGGTGTCCTCCTTGATCGTCTCCCATGAAGTCCACTTTGGCTCAAACAACGACGGATGGTGCGATCTGACACTGATGTTCCTTGAGCTTGAAGTTCACCTTGGATCTCTTTAGAAGTTTTTCTGGGCTCTTTTGTTACCATTCGTATTATCCGTCTCTTTGATTTGTCATCTATTTTCCTCCTGCGGCCACGTCCAGGGAAGTTGGCTACAGTCCCATGGATCTTAAATTTCTGAATAATATGTGCAACTGTAGTCACAGGAACATCAAGCTGCTTCGCGATGGTCTTATAGCCTTTACCTTTGACGTGCTTGTCTAATTTTCTTTCTAATCTCCGGAGACAACTCTTTCCTTCGCTTCCTCTGGTCCATGTTGAGTGTGGTACACACCATGTCACCAAACAACACAGTGACTACCTGGAGCCCTATATATAGGTCCACTGACTGATTACAAGATTGTAGACACCTGTGATGCTAATTAGTGGACACACCTTGGATTAACATGTCCCTTTGGTCACATTATTTTCAGTCTTTTCTAGGGGTACCATCATTTTTGTCCAGGCCTGTTTCATGAGTTTTTTTTTTTTTTTATTAATTCTGTTGAAGCATGGTTGAAAAGCAATGTCTGACTTTTATTAGTTAAATTTCATAGAATTTTTATTTATTATTACTTTTGTCAGATTAAAGTTATTTCTGTGAACATTTTGAGTTTTTCTTTCATTGACTGAAGGGTACCAACAATTTTGTCCACGTGTTTTCAATCAGTGCGGGCGCGGGCAATCATCTCGGATTATTGGATCCAGCTAGACTAATCTACTACACAGCTGCGTTTTGAGAAACCGACTTATCCTGGATGAGTTCCACCGGCATTAACTCGTCCACGATGAGGCATCTGATATCGGATGATTTAAGCGACATACGGAAAATACCCCCCTGGTCTGTGTAGGATCTGTTCTTTTAAAAATCACCTGCTTGTCTTTAAGTTGAGTGTAAAGTTGGCCCTTTGTTTAGAAGAACCTGTTCAACACTTTGTCTAGTATGGTTAAGAGTCTCATCCTTGTATTTTTATTTCAATTACTCTTTGGGATCTTAATAAGATATCCTTCCTGCCAGTCAAGTGACACCTTCATATCTTCAAACATCTTTAAAATAGAATGGAGCATGTCTGCTGAGGCCTCTCCGTCTTCTTGAAGTGCCTCTGCAGAGATGCTGTCAGGTCCTGCCGGCTTACAGTTTCTCAGTTGTTGTATAGCTTTCCTGATCTCATCCTTTGTTGGCACTCTAAAATTAAAAGATAAGTCTTCTTCAGCTGGTTGGATGTCTGGAGCATCTGCTGGCACAGGTCTATTCAAAAGTCTTTCAAAATGTTCCTTCCATGTCATCCTTTGTTTTGCATTCCCTACAATCTTTTTTTATTCTTTATCCTTCACTGGCGTTTCTTACTTGGTGTAATTGTGTCATGTAGCAGCTCATTATCATTCTGCTTTTTCTGTTTTCCCATTTTTGCTCTAATTTTAGCAACTAAAGTTCCTTCTGTGCCTTTGTGGTGTTTGTTCTTGTTTGACCTTTACTCAAATATTTTTTTTTCCTTTTTTCCCTCCTGTATCTTTTATGAAAAATATCAGCTGATATCCACTCATTATGCTGGTACTTCTTGGCACATGGAAGCAAATGCCTGATCATCCTCCACTTAGCATCTATAGTTTTTTCTTCTTCCAGCAGTGCATTATGGACTTGAAATTTGTTTCTCACTTTCAGTTGGTGTTATTCTAGCCTTTATGCATCCTCTAAGAATCCAGTGTTATATTTCTGACACTGGGGTTAACCCTCTTATCCAGTCCCCCTTTTAGCATCCGTCAAGACATTATTACCATGCACATTTGTCTGAAGCTGCATCTGCTCCTCTCCTCACATTTACGTCCTGTAAGGATTGTCTGCAAATGCTGGTGTAGTCTTTCTGGTTTTCAATCAAGTGGCCTGGTGATATTCAAGGTTCCTTGTGTATCTTCTAGTAGGGGAAAAACAATATAGTCAATGAAAAGGCTGTTGAGTTGCATATTTGCAAATTTTTCCCCATTTTCATTCATGCTGCCAAGTCCGTGCTGTTCTGTTTCATCTTCATACCCAGTGTTATCTTTTCAAATTTTGGCATTAAAGTCTCCCTTCAGAATATTAACACCTCTCTCTCTTGGCAGGTATATAGGACAGCTTACAGTCTGTTGTAGAACTGATTATTAGTTTCCTCTTTGCTGTCATTTGTTAGTACACTTAAATGGATTATGTTTGTGTTTATCTTTTTGTTCTTAGTTCAGGAAAATGCTGAGATGATTCTTGGCTCATGTGCTTCTCATTCTTTGAGTGCTCTATCTACGGTTTTTGACAAGATCAGTGCCACTTCCTGCATATGAGGGGCATTGCTCTCCTTATGCCATGAATACAGTAGCATGTCTCCTGAAATTGGTCTTTTCTGTCTGTAATTTGCCCATGTGGTCTAATTGAATCCAAGCATAGCATCTGCTCCCTCCTCACGTTTACATCCTGTAAGGATAGTCTGCAAATGCTGGTGTGATCTTTCTGGTTTGTCAGACTTAAAATGATCTTTCGTCATTTTGTTGCAGCCTATCAAAGACTTGCTGATCATGTTTTCTAGACTCCAATATATATGGGCTTTTCAATCAGCGCGGGCGCGTGCAATCATCTCGGATGATTGGATCCGGCTAGACTATTGCTGTTTGTGCTGTTTCGTACATTGTCCTCACATTCCATGTTTCAATGAACCTGGCTGTAAGAAGGGTATTCAGCCTTGGAGTTTTCAACGGCTTCCAGCTTTTACCACCAAACATCATACACCCTTTTAATGAAGATCTTCCTCTTGCCATGGTAGAGTGAAATGTCATTAGCACAGGATTACCAGGCCCTTGTGTTGTCCAACTACGTATGGAGCTCCATCTGTGACAAACTACAAAATTCTGCCCATGTCCGTGCCAGCCTAGACCCTACCCCAAAAGAATCTGGTCAATTAACTAAAAATGTTTTTGCCAATCATGTGGCCATATATGGCAAACAAACAAAACAGCTCTTACGAAAAAAAAAAATCTCACAAACCCAGAAATCCATGTTAAATCAGCCAGGATACAAGATAGGTCTGTTGTGAGTAGCGAGAAGACTTTTTTCTTCAGGTAATAAAGCAGACAGGATACGCAGTCATCTTCCAAAATTTCTACACTTTTCCACTGAACTGTTTTGTGTCCTACAGTATAGTGGAATTTGGCTTAAATTTTTTTTTAATCTTCCAGTACTTTGTTGCATCAGTTTTTATCAGATGTGTAATGTTTGTGGTTTTTTTTTTTTTTGTTTTTTTTTTACTAAGTAAAAAAAATAGAAAAAGCCTAAATGATGTTCTTTTGCTCAAATATAGGTTTACTATACCAGAGTAATTGTATGCCACCATCATGTTTGCAGTCTTTTATTTGTGACTCTTTAGTTTTGCAGGGTAGCTGTCACTGAAGTTGCACCCCAATGTTTTGAAAAGCCACATATATTAGTGCACCTTTTAAGCAGCTACAATCTCAGCGCAAGTCAATTTAGCATTCATTTGATCTAGTACAGTAAAGCAATTGCAGTGAGCAGGGGGTACTCATTGGGATTTGTTACTTTTTAATCCTGGACACATTAGGGCTCACTTTGATTTCTCTGTGTGGGTATATTTTTAATTTCTGGGTAAATTTAGATGCAAGTTCAGGAGCCTTATAATATTGAGAATTTAGGTAACAAATGCATGTCTGTAATTATTGATTAATGTTAGCTTGTCAGAGTCTTACTATACCCCATCTGTGTATACATCTTATCTTCCTAATATAATGCATCGTAAGACAATGAAAGAGCAAATAATGGAATTCCACCTAGTTACATAAAATACCAAATGGAGTTTCTTCCCATCTTAAAATGAGTTTAAATCCCAGCACATCAGATCAATTTCTTTTTCAGACTGGCTAATATAGGTCAGAAATACAGGAGGCCATGTGAATTGATCATTTGGTACAGATCATCATCATCCTTAAGTACAATGTAAAATGATTTTATATATACAGTAGTACAGTATCACAAACAATAATACGTTTAGTTTGGTATCCAAAATGAACCTTTTGCTATAATACCTTTATTTGTACACAAAGTTAGAAGATCAGAGGCTTGGGGGGAAAAAACTTCTTACAGCTGTTGTTGATACAGTCAATGTTGCATTGATTTTCAGCAATTGAAACAACATTGTAAATACTAAATTGGCATCAAACTGTTTGAACATAATCAGAATTTCTTGAGGGACTATTCTTTAGGCAAGTATACTGTATATAGAATGAAATACTCTTACCTTTGTCAGTATATCTGACACACCTGAGTCAAATGCTACTGCTCAATCTGAACAAGACATCAGTCTCTCTACCTTCCTCACACATTCATACACACTGAAGTGCTCTCACAGATGCCTAAGGTTTTATGGTTGCACTGCACTTTAGTTGTTTTGCAGAAAATGCTGTGTGATTTGAATGATGTGTATTTTAGATAGGTGAAAACAGGCAATTAATCTCAAAGGAAATTGCAGTGTTATAGCAGACAAAAAGGTACAAACACACATCTAATAAGATTTATCTATAAGTAAACTTTAAAGTGTAGGTGTTTACGAAGTGTATGTGATAGGTTATGTCACAAGCTTAGTATAAGCCAGGTAACTGAATTGTTTTTAGAAGTTACTTTCCTTTGTGTATAGTTTTATGTACACAGCATTGCCCACGAGTATGAACTTACTTGGGATTTAACTTACTGTATGGTATGTATTGTCAGTATAAAGGTTTAATGTAAGCCCAAAGTGGTGGTGTTTTGGAGATTAATGGTTTAAAGTTGTGAGATTGTGACCTTTACATATTGCTATTGGTACGAATTTTCAGTAGTTGAATTCCATAATGTGTCTTGTAATTTTACAAGATATTATACATTAAAACCTGACATTTCATTTTATGTAATTAAGACCTTCTAGAGAATAACCTCCATGCACAAGGAAAGTTCTGTCTTGCAGTAAAGAGATTAAGTCAGCTTCCTGCTACAAGAGAATTAAGAAATGTGTACACCTAGTTTGTAAGGGATGGCATAGCCTCTGGTGACTGAATCCGTTTGAGTTACACTTCCAGTTTTGTCTTAGTAGGTTTGTTTTGTTCAGCATGTTAAATGCAGAGTTCAACTTGTATTAAAAGCAAGGGCCTTTTAGGCTCTTATTTTCTGTAGGAGTATTTGCTGAAATGACCACTTATCCTTGCTTAACTCCTTGTTATCACATGAAATTTGGAAAGTAAGCTAACCATACTGGTAGAGTTGCAGTTTAGACATTAGTTTTAGTATTCACTCTGAAAAACCGGTGTGAGAGGTTCAGCTGGCTTTCTGTAGAAGGGGCCTGAGTTGCCTTGAAAGCTTGCTTATTGTAATCTTTTCAGTTAACCAATAAAAGTTGTCATTTTGCTTGACTTATCATTTCATCCATAATATCTAACACGATGCAACACCCTAATACTACTGAATCAACCTTTTTAACAGACCTTGTATGCTAATTAAAAACCTATCAAAATTGGACAATGCCCACTTTGTCCTACAGCACCACAAAAGCATGCCAGCCTGCCTACAAATTAGAACAATTTACACCATCAAATTGTGCCTGGAATCTTCTTGTCAAACAAATTGTATTGATTTTTTTGATAATTACAAATTAAAAAACGTAGCCACTCTGAATTATAAATAAAATTTATTGGGACAGCTGCAATTTTTTTTTAAATGTTTCATTATTACATTTTATTTAAAAAAAAAAAAAAAACTTTTCAAAAATGTTTGCTGTAAGAGGGTCCAGTATTCAAGATATATTTTCATTTAGTGGAAAAGCTTTGTTTTTTGGATAGGATTAATGCAGAGCACCATGTAATATATATATACTGTTTTTTTTTTCTTCTTCTTCTTCTTTTTCTTCCATTAGGGCCGTTTTCGCCGGGAGAATTGTCAGGCACCGAGCACAATATAGTTATGGACAACAGGCAAAATTTCACAGAAGATAGTGAGGGGCACAGCAGCAATTCAAATGAAATTGAAGAGCAGGACAGTATTACAGGTAAAAACATTGAATATTTATGCGTGCAAAGAGTTTTGTGAAATATTATCACACTGAAGCCTTAGGTGTAGCATTTTTGCTTATACTAGCATACAGATCCTATAAAATATATGCTTTCAAATGTTTCTTGTAGCAAAAGATAATCATTACTACAAAAAAGAAACTTAAAGAATTAGTTTGGTTATTTCTTCACAAACATGATATATGCATTTGCCATGCTAAGTTGTGTTGTAAACTGAAGCGTTTTCTATAAATTAAAATATGTATATTGTCCTCACTGGTGCTTCACAATGGAGACTAGTAGGGCATGGAACATCACTGGAAAATAAAAGCTTAAAAACTTGCCAAATGCATCCAAGACAGTTGTCCGATATCTATTTGCTTCTTGCGATTATACACACATTGTAAAGTAGTTTACACATGTCATTTTTAAACAATGAAAACACTAATAATATGAGATTCAGCAATTGTAATAGAAGACCAACTGTGAACACCATGTATGCATTTTGCTTCTTCTGCAATAATCTTTCACCCCCTACCCAGGGCATTGTTTCTTCCCAAAAAACAAAATCACAGTAAACATTTCGTTGCCACGTGGTTGGTTTTATTTTGATTTACTTCTGTTTTTATTTGAGAACTTACTCAAGCAAATAGAATTTGTATGCGCTAAGGGTTTTTTGGCATAATGGTGCCTAAATTATTTACGCAAAAATAAACCGCTGTTATTTTGTAATGTAATAAAGGAGCTGCAAATAAGTGAATAGTCGTGAGTGTAACGCTCCACAAATTTTTAAAAGAAAGTCTGTTATATGAATTAAAACCTTTGCTTCATACCAATGTCATCTGCAGTAAATAAAACACATAAAATTTAGCATTTTGGGAATTCCTCTACATAAAACTGGATTTTATGGTACGTAACCAAGGCATTTTTTGATACACGCCCCTGTAATCAATTTTCTTTTGTGCCCCAGTCTGTTAGCTATCATCGTACCAAGTTTAGAGTTCATATCCATTAACTTACACTGCTTGGCACAAGGTGACCTCCCTTTTGGAAAAATTTGATGTCCCATTTTGGAAGCACTCCGTCTCTTGTACCTAAACAATCTCTAGTTTATTTTTTAGGGAAAAAAATATATATATACACACACATATACAGTATATCACTATTCAGATATAAAAAAAATGTGTAACTATGTATGTATGTATGTATTAAGTACTTAATTAAACCTTTACTTTCAAATTTATTTTTTATGACAGTCCTTGAAACAATTTCTATTTACCACTAGACACAGAGAAACTTGGCATTTTGTATATTAGATTTCGGGTTTTGTTTCCTTCTGCAATCTGTTTCACTTGCCCTACAAAGGGTTACAGTGCTTTTTGTTGCTTTTTAATCATTAAGTGTACAAGATTTTATTCAAAGTTTTGATTCATCAAAGTAGTTAACTTTTGCTGATGTAACAGCCAAACTATGGTAACCGTTTTGAATCAGAATGCCATGCACTCTGCAAGTCACCAACTCTGCCTCCAGCAAAAAAAAAAAAAAACCCAGACCATCACACTTTCTCTTCCATGTTTGACAGTTGGTATCACACACTGAGGAAACCATCCTTTCACCAACTCAACAGGATACAAACACCGATTTTGATTCATTGGTCCATAAGTAGTCCACAGCTGGTATTTCAAGGCCCTATTTTGTCCTTCAAGGAATGGCTTTCTTAGTGCCACTTACCCTGTGCACAAAGTCTCCTCTTCACAGTAGAAACTTAGACTTGCTTTTTTCAACCACTATTAAGCTGTGCACGAAACTGTTGGTGCTGTTCAGCACCACTCACGCAAGCTGGTGAGCCTCAAAAACTTGTCTTCTGATTGGCTTGTGACTTTGGGTTTGCCAGATCTTTTCTTATCAGAGTTTCTTCCAGTTTCCAATTGCCTTTGGATTGTGTAGGACACCATACTCACTGACACTTTCATTTTTATTTTTTTTATATATATCTAAATGAAAATCCTACATTTCTAAGGGTAATAATGCTCAGTCTCATATTGATTTGTTAATTGTCAAAGCATAGGCACACAGCAAAGGTTTGTTTTAAATAAGAACATACTGTCTGAGAGCATTTTCAGCATGGCACTGGCAGTAGCAAGAGTGGATTTGTTATCAGTGATGCAACATTCTGATTTGTGGGTGTGAAATGGAAAGAACCTAACAAATTTAAAAAAAAAAAAAGTTCTAAACTGCTTTGATGAAGAAGTCTAGAGAGTTTGAGGGTTATGATGAGCTGAAAAAAGTACAAACCCGGCTAAAGAAATAAACAAATGAGTGAATGTAAAGAATATATTGTTCAACAGTCTTTAACTTTGTCTCTGTAGAAAGGTGCAGTCTGGTCCCAATGGTCATTGCAACTCTTAAAACAGAAAATATATAGCAAGCTATTTGAATTACCTGCTTTCATAAGGTACTTGATCTGAATTTTACAATGCCTAGTGCTTCCAAAGTAAACAGACTTTTCTGTGAACAAATGGACACTGCTACAACATGGGTAAGATGCATTTTAAAATGCTCAGGTGATAACACTGTACAGATTGCTTTAGAACCACAATTGTTTACTATGGGCAATCTACTTCTTTTTATATTCCCTTTGTCGTGGAGGCACAGTGTGCATTTTTTTAATCTTCATTGAATATTTGTATTTTTTTAAGCTAAAATGAAATGAATATGAAACAAATTATTATTTCAATATAAAAAAGTTGAGGCAAGTCAGGGAAAAACTAAAATGGTCAAAAGTTCTTAAAACTAAGCTGAACAATTGAACTTAAATAACATTTATTGTTTTATTAACTGTAACACATAACCTTTATAGTTAAAAACCTAACTAATTCATATAAAGATAAGTGGATGTTAGTCTGCATTACCTATCTGCACACTGTATTCATGTAAACCGTGTACAGTGGAACCTCGGTTCACGACCATAATTCGTTCCAAAACTCTGGTCGTGAACCGAAGCAATTTTTCCCCATAGGATTGTATGTAAATATAATTAATCCATTCCAGACCGTACGAACTGTATGTAAATCTGTAAATATATGTAAAAATTAAGCACAAATATAGTCAATTACACCATAGAATGCACAGTGTAATAGTAAACTAATGTAAAAACATTGAATAACACTGACACAAAACACCCATGCTCCCTCCTTAGCTACACGAGCAGGCTCGCTCACGCTCTCTCTCTCTGTCTCTGTAGCACACCAACCCCAAGCAACCAAAAAAGTAACAAGATCACGCTATTTTAGCCTTACAGCCCGATCGCTGTAAACACTTTTTTAAAAATGAGTTTTAAGCACAGCGGAAAAAAAGGAACATTAGAACAAATCCGAAATTTATTTAAAAACCAACCACAAGCAACCAAAAAAGTAACAAGATCACGCTATTTTAGCCGTACAGCCCGATCGCTGTAAACACTTTTTTAAAAATGAGTTTTAAGCACAGCGGAAAAAAAGGAACATTTGTAAAAAGAGAAAAGTAACATTGCAACTAATCACGCTATGAACAACTCCATCTGTAAACACTTTAATGAGTTTTAAGCACAGGGAAAAAAGCAAACATTTGAAAAAAGAGAAAAGTAACATTGCAACAGCTCATGCTACGAACTGAAAAATTAACTTTTGAAAAATCCGTAATACAAAAACCACCAAGAAAACTAACCTTGCATGAGTCGAGTTCTGGCATGAAGTGAGGAGGAAGAGTCTGGCTCCACAATGGAGGGATGTTTTCCTTCAGGTGTTTTCTCTCTTGTGATTTCTTGGGTTTCTGGTGTTTTTAGCTGTTTAGCTGGTGGGAGCGAAAGCATCATGCAGCCATTCCAAAAACAAGTCCTTGTGACCCAACCCTTCGTGTTTGCCCTCCACATTACTGGCAGTCTGGCTTTGTTTACATTGTGCTGCTTGAAAGCACGAGGGTTCTCAAATTGGTAAATGAGTAAACTGGTAAACAGTTTTTCCACCTCTTTCAGCACTTGAAGCCTCTGCCTGGTTAACGCTGTAACTCCTTTTGCAATATCAGCTGCTTTAATACAGTAGATTCTTTCTGCTTTAGAATAGTCGAAATCGTAGATTTTGACTTCTTGTACTCGGCGGCAAGATCAGTAACACGAATGCCACGCTCAAACTTTTCAATAGTTTCTTTCTTTACTTCGATTTCAGTTTTCTTCAAAATTTCTTCTCACCACTCTTCACTTGCTTAGAAGCCATAGTTAACTGCAAAAGCACACAAAATACTGTAGAGCACAAAGAGAGCGCAAGTAAAGCACTCACGTCTGACTGAGAACAATGAACAGGGAGTGGCTCTGCTTAAATGAACCAGCCAGGCAGGCTCACTCTCTCTCTGCTGTACCCCCCTCCCCCGTCAGTAGCAGGCAGGCACTACGTGCACGCAAATCCCCCCCTCCCCCCCTGTCAGTAGCAGGCAGGCAGGCA
>JANRMT010062806.1:51503605-51529645 GCA_026402145.1 Polypterus bichir lapradei
AATGCAACACGTGTGGAAATCATCGGCGCGCACAAACCGAAAGGGAAGCGGGCTTTGTTCGTATGCCGAGTGTATGGTCGTGAACCGAGGCAAAAGTTTGGCGAACTTTTTGGTTGTGAACCGAGACGTTCGTGAACTGAGGTTCCACTGTATTACCCTTGTATTTCACAGTCGCCAGTGTACTGTATAGCCATTGGTATTTTCTAGGTACAGCATCTTAAGTAATTAAATTATGTAGCTGTCTTTTTGTAAACTGTAAATCTCAGTAGCTAATAATTTAATAAAATTTAATGAAGTAACTTAATTTTCCAGAGTGTTAAATTCAGTGGGTACAGCACAGTATAACATTTAATTTCTTTTTCCCATTCTTAGGGTCATTTCCTTCAACAGAGCTTGCTGGCACTGAGCATAGCATAATGATGGCAAACAGGGCAAATTTCACAGAAGATAGTGAGAGTCACAGCAACAATTCTCATGAAGCTGAAGAACAAGAGATTGCAGGTAAAAAAATGTAAGCTTGTATATTGAAGCAGTAATAGAACTTGACCCCAATATTACATGTAATTTTAATTGCACCTCAAAAAAAATTCTTTTGTCATAAGTATGTTAACATTTTGATTCATTAGGACCAAATTTTGGTCACATCTACTTGTGGTATTATTTATGTGGTTACTATCCAGAGCTTATGCCCATAGATGAGGGTAGGGATGTGGAACTAGTAAATTCTATGTTTTGTCTGAAGATTTACTTACCTCGTCATCACCACCACAGTCTGGGAAAACTGCTGCTGCTACACCATTGATTTGTTAGTCAATTTCAGAGCCTCCTATTTCTTCACTTGTGAAAAAGACCACATGATGCTGGAATGCTTCTCTTGAGGCTGCTACTCACCTTTTATTTGCCGAGAACAAGTCACTCTTTTTTGAGGCAGGACCATGTCTTAAGATGTGGTACAGCTGAGTCTCATCCCAGTTGCATTATGCACAGCCGTGGTCTGTTACCATGTACAAAATAGGTCATAGTCTTACAAGGCCAAACAATATCAACACCAACAACTGCAAATTGCAAAGTTGTCCTTAGCTCAGTAAGCTGTGTACTCGCCAATCCTTTCTATGCTTGGCTATTTTGTGCAAACAAACCCTTGAGTGGGAGAGGAGAAGATTCCCACTTAGCAGAATCCAGCTCTAATGCTGAATGTACTTGACTTAATGGCAAGTATGTGAATTCGTGCTCTGCAAATGCTGGATGGCAAGTAGTAGCAACTCTGAAACACCCTGATTTTTGTAGCACTTCTTTAACAATATCATAAGCATTTTTCAAAACACCCTCACAATATGCAGCACTTTCAGTATTTCTGGTTGGATCTCACCCCTACTCAGGCCTTACTACCACACATTTTTTTTTCCAATGACTGCAGTTACATCAGCCACGGAGATCCAACTACATCCAAATCACTGATCCCTTCAAGGAAGGTGTAAACAATATGTTTAGGAATTCTCTAAAGTCCTCTTTCAAATCGTTTGATAATATCCTCCATTTAGGCTACCCACTGTTGCTGAGAACAGCGTGTATGATGTCCTTCTTACCAGTTTCAAGCTGTTGGTTTTCCAGAGACACTGATTTTCAAACACTACCCAAAGGCCTTTACTACTGCAAAGCCTGTTAACTGTCTTGCATACGTGTACCTCTGGCAAATCTGGAGATCATGATGCTTACATTGCATGCAATGCCTCTTTCTTTATCTTGGTTTGCCCTGTCACTGATGTTTATTAAAGGTTTTTAGTCTTGCAGCCAATATAGAAACCAATATCCTTTTCGCCATAGCTCGTTGCAGCCGCTTCCAATCCTAAACTCCTGACCATGATCCATTCAGAGTCTGTGCCCCTGACCATCAAAAATGAAAGTTTAACTCATCACAATAAGAGGCATCTGCTATTCATTACCAGGAAAGACATAGTACAGTGGATCCTCGGGTCACGAATGTCTCTGAACACGTACAAATCGGGTTACGACCAAAAACTTCGCCAAATTTTTGCATTTGTTCACAACCACACACTCGGGTGATGAACAAGCCAGTTTCCCTTCCGGTTCATACACGCCGATGTTTTCCGCACATGTTCAGTCTCTCCCTGTGCATTTTCTGTGAACTCTTTGTGCTCTATTTTGTTTCCCTTCTGGTTCGTACGCGCCGGTGATTGACGCACGTGTTCAGTTTCTCCCTGTACAGTACATTGTTCTCAGTCAGACGTGCATCGTGCAGAGGGACTTTACCTCAAAACTGTAAACTCTTGTCCACCCAGTTCCTCCTCACTTCCTTCATGCAAGGTTAGTTTTCTTGTTTATGGTTAGTTTTTGTATAAATTACAGATTTTTCTAATTTTTTTCCCTGTGCTTAAAACTCATTAAAAAAAAAAGTGTTTACAGCGAACGGTTCATAAAGCTATAGCATGAACTCTTGCAATGTTAGTTTTCTCTCTTCAAGGTTTTCTCAGTGTTATTCAATGTTTTTACATTTAGTTTACTATTACACTGTGCATTCTATGGTATGATTAACTATTTTTCTGCTTAAAAATCTTTTTAAAAAAAAAAAAATATATATATATATATTTACATACTGCTCGTACGGTCCAGAACAGATTAATTATATTTACATACAATCCTATGGGGGAAATTACTTCGGGTCACAACCAAATCGGGTTGGTGACCAAAGTTTTGGAATGAATTACGGTTGTGACCCAAGGTTCCACTGTACCTATTTTGGTTTCCCAATTCTTTCCAGCAGGTGCTATGTGCATCTAATCTTGTTCACCACCAGTTGGTAACTAATTAACAGCTGACCATCTCCATTTATCTAGGTGTCTAGAATATAAGGCCTTGGGTCATATGATGCAATTAAAAGTCCATCATTTATATTTCCTCAAAGGTACTCCAATACCAGGAACCCCTATTAGCATCCATGACTTCCAACATGTTTTTTAAGGACATTTGGTGACTAGAAGTAATAGTTTGCCACTCAATATGGAAAGCCATTCCTCACAACTATACTTCTTCACGTACTGTATCTTCTCCAATCTGTGTGATCATTGAAATCTCTGAGCAAGACTACAAAGTCAGTAGATGGTGCTCTTTCATGCAACAAACCCAGTGCATCTGAAAAATCTGAAAACTGAACAGTTTGGAACATATAGGCAAAAAGTCAAGGTTCCCTTCTGTGCAACTTGTTGTATTGAGACTACCCAGAAATAAAAATTAAATGCGCAGCAACCATTCCTGATTTTATGTGTATTCTCACACCCAACTGGGGTCTCTCACATGGGACAACCCTAGAGAAAGAGGGAGAGATTCCTCCCTTATCTGACAACTCTGACTTCAGAGCAAGTGCTGTGCATAGAAGAGTGTCAAACTATAGTCTGAATAGCCTAATATAATTACTAAATTCAGTTGAATTTGACGTTTGTTTATTGCCATTCACTTATTCATGAGCCCTATTTTTGTATCTTCATTGTTCTTCTTTTTCCTCTTCTTCATCTTAGCGTTGTCCCGCTGGTGCTGGGTCCACTATTTGGATCACAGTATGCCATTTCACACAAGTGCATAGCACGGAAATAGTTGAACGATATTCATGTCTGCTCTGATTGTGTCCTGCTGTCTATGCTTTGGTCGTCCTCGTGGGCATTGGGCATGAAATGAGAAGTGGTAAGCGATGTCAGCAACGATTCTCTGTGCTGCCCATAGGATGTGTGCATACCATTGAAGTTGCCTTTTTCGCATTTTCTGTATGTTTTCATATATTCACTAGTGCATGCAAATTAGCCAAAATCACCATTCAATCAATGCTTGGCATCCGTTTTTCCAGTGAGGGAGAATTTTTTTTTAAAATTATGTCAGGAACAGGAGCAAATGTGAATAGTATAATCATTAAGTCATTGATGGTGGTGCACTACAGAGGTGTGATTTTTGACATGCACTAATTAAAGATCATTATACTGATTGTGCCATTTTGTGAGACTTCTATTTTCTGGAATAGATTTAAGGTGACAGTCACAATGTCTGTTGAAAGTCTTAAGTTCACACCACACATGTTTAGTAAAAAAAAAAAAAAGGCAGGTGCCTTTTAGATTGCAGGACAGTTTGAAACACCCAAGGTATTTAGAGAAACATGCAGGAAGTGTACCACAGTTGAGTTTCATTTTACATTCAGTTCCATATTAGACATATATTGTTTTTAATGTGTATTTGTCCTTTTATGTTTTTAAAACTAATTTTAATGGATAATTACTTTTTTTGTCTGATGTTTACAGAATGCACTGTATGGTTAAGTCTGTATAGAAATATATATTGTAAGTGAATTTTGTGCATTTTTTATGCAGTCTAAGGATGTATTGTGGTATGAGTGTTGGGATGTAAAATTGGTGGCAAACACGTACCCTTCCTCAACAGGCAATTCATAATGCACCAGCACAGCTTTTAATAAAACCTGCCAAACAACCAATCAAATTTTGTTTTTACATACTATGTTGAGTTCTTTATATTTTATTACTTCCAACTTTTTTGGGACACTTACACTTCTGTCATGTCACCAAGGGGCCTAGCCCAAACCTTGAAAAAAGCCCCAGATCATCACTTAGTAAGCTATTACAGTTGGGAATGTGCAGTCAAGAAGGTAGTGTTCTCCTTGAACCAGCCAAACCCATATTCATCCCATCAGACTACCAGTTAGTGAATCATTTATCACTCCACAGAACACTTTTCCACTGCTCAAGAGTTTAGTGGTGGCATGCTTTACACCATTCCGGTCAGTGCTTGGCATTCCAAATAGTGATCTTAAGCTTGTGTGCTGTGGCTTATTGGTCATGGAAGCCCATTTCATGAAACTCCTGACACACAGTTCTTGTGCTGAATTTGCTTCCAGAGGTATTTTGGAACTCTGTTGTGAGTGATTCAACAGATGATAGGCAATTTTTACATGATATGTGCTTCAGCACATGGCAGCTCTGCTCTGTGAGATTCTGTGATCCACCACTTCATAGCTGAGCTGTTGTTGTTTCTAGATGATTCTTCCTTCACAAGAAGAACACAGTTTACTGAAGCAGATGTAGCAGAGCAGAAATTTAAAATAATTACTTGTAGTAAAGGTGACATCCTATGACACTGCCACTCGCTGAGCTCTCTAGTACAATCCTTTCCACTATCAATGCTTGTCATTGGAGATTTCATGGTTTGAACTTGATTTTGTGCACTTGTTAGCAATGTGTGCAGCAGAAACACCTGGGGCCTCATGTATAAACGGTGCGTACTTACAGAAATGTTGCGTAAGAGTGTTTCAAGTTCAAGTCACGATGTATAAAACCTAAACTTGGAGTAAAGCCACGCACTTTTCCACGGTAACTCGTACCCTGTCATATGCAAGTTCTCCGCTCGGTTTTGCAGATTGGCGGCACCCAGAGTCAAAGCAGTGCTACTGTTCCTGTGTGGTTACCCTTTCTTTCTTAGATGCACATTCCTGACGCGGCTTCATAAATACACTGAAACTAACTGCATATTGTTTTAGTGTAATGCATCTGATTGTAATTAACCTGTAACATTATAATGGTCCAGGGAATAGCCATAGTATTCCAAATATCATAACTGCTTTAGTGTTGTTACTCTCACTGCACCTTCTTTTTCTGCTTTCAGCTGCTCCCATTAAGGGTTGCCACAGCGGATCATCTTTTTCCATATTACTCTCACTGCACCACTCAGAGTATTTATATCACTATCTGAGTGGTGAATCACAGCAGCAGCTGATCGGAAAGAAAATTATCGGGACACCGCATCAAGCACATGCTGCCTCAGCCACGGCAAAGAGCTTCAGAGTCTTTCCTGTACGGACCACGTGGTTCAGAAACCGTTTCATCCCAAGAACTTTAAACACAATCAGTCCATCAAGTGCTCCTTGTAGAACTGTTTGTACTTATAAGTACAGTTACCTCACTGTAAACTTGCACTTCAGTTATAATATTGCACAACCTGCGCCACTTTATAAACGCTTATTTACATATGATGATACATATGATGTGAGGACACGGTGCCGCAGCGCTAGCTAGTTCACAGATTGATCCTGATTGATTGCTGTATGCTGGAAGGATAGATGGATAGAATAATTAAACGCATACTACGACGATATTTCAATGCTCCTTTAAAAGTTTTGAAGAATCGTTGTCATAAGCTTACAGATGGCTTAACGTCTATTACAGAGCTGATTGTGTGGCGATTGGGTATTTGGAGAAAGAAAAGCAAGGACAGGAATTGGGGGTTATACATTTTGAAAGAGACAGTACCGACACCGTGTTCCCATGCTTTCATTCCTATCATCATGAAAAAGATATCACGTATACATCTCATTATTTTAATTATTGAGAGAGCTGTAATATCATGAATGTTATGGATTCTGTGTCCTGTTGGAGGAAGAGAAAGCCTGTTTAAGAACCATGTAGTGATTCACACACAGAGCACAAAGAAGATCAAATACAAAACAAAGCATTTAACGTGTTACTTTAGTTACGATGGAAATTGAGAAACTAGTAAATTAATCGATTTTAAGATGAAGTTTATGATGTTCTACTTTAATGACAAAATAAACTATGTGATTAAAGTGGAAATTTCGAGATTAAAGTTGACATTTCCTGTTTTGTTTTTTTTTTTCCCCCCACTGTTTGTCTTTTTTTTTTTTTTTTTTTCTCTGTACCCTAATTAGCTTTCATACGACACTCGGACGTTGGGCTACAACTCTCCTTTTCATGGCGACTTGGATATGTGACAACTTTTTTATTTCGGGTACTGTGCCACTTTGTGAACTTGAGCTTTCGAGTTTCTCTGACACTCTGTCACTCGATCAACTTCCTTTTGTTGATTATATCACTGTTTAAACCAACAAATAGTAAGTTTTTCCTTGCCTCCACTTGGTATTCTCTGTAATTCTTATATTTCCCCCGTGCTTTTCACAGAAGGCTGAGCTTAAAGGCTATTTATATTGATTTGCACATTCATAGAGGCGCAATTCTGGGCGGAGTTGGGGCGGGACAGAAGGTGCGTGCACGAGCGTTACTTTTCAGGCTGACCGGGATTTATGTAGCGGAAGAACGTGGAAGTTGAAGTACGCACAGATTCCTGCATCTAGATTTTTCTGTGCGTAAGCACATTTCGGCTTTTGTGCTTACGTCATCTTATAGTGCGAATTCTACGCACGGCGTTATGCATGAGGCCCCTGATCTCAGTAATTTGGAGGGTTTCCACATAGTTTTGGCCATATAGTATATAAAGCTATTCAACAGTGCAGAGTGACCATATTGTGTACACTTTTTGATCAAGCATTTCATTCCCATTCTTGAATATATTCAAGCTTTGAATTGTACCAAGACATTCTAAAATGGGGTCGCACTGGCTGCAAGATTTTGACCAGCCAACTTCTTCTTTTAACTTTAAATTAGAAAGCAGTTTTCCCTATTATTATGGTGTGGTGTCAAATAATAACACTGAATGTAGCAGTCATTTATTTTTGTGTTTCATGGGGATAATTTAAGTATTTTTTCAATGGATTTTAAAAGCTATTCATTATTATTTTCAGGTGTTCTGGTTGTTTAAACAGTTATTACTAATCGGCACCTTAGGCCTTCAGTATTTTATGTCATTTGTTCTCATATTGTCTCTCATTGTTAGGCTGTAATTAAAAGAGCACACTCCCCTGAGGAATCGAAGCATTATGCACATCTGAATCTGTTCCGTGGAGTGTCGCAGTCAGGGTGGCTGATGGAGTGGTCCTTACAGATGATACTGCATTTGTGACCTCTTCGGCCAGATACTTTGAGCAGCTGTTTAAAGCCGATCTTCCGACTAGGCTGTTGGATATCTCTCTGTCCACGGTTCTTGAGGCTGATCCTCCAATTAGCTTTGAATGACCCAATCTCACTGAGATTGCACAGGTGTTGAACCAGCTGAGTGTAGAGAAGGCTGCAGGGATCTGTGCTATCTGGGGTGAACTTCTCCAGACTGGTGGTAAGGCTGTCCTCCTGAGGTTACAAGCAATCTTTACTTCCGTTTGGGAGACTGGCATTATCCCAACTGACTGGAAAGCGGGACTTGTCATCCCTATCTGGAAAGTGAAGGGTGATCGCCTGGATTGCGGCAATCACAGGGGGATAACTCTGCTGTTGGTGCTGGGTAAGGTCCTTGCTATTGTCGTCCTCAATAGAGTCCGTGATCACTTGCTCACCTACCAGCGACTGGAACAGTCTGGTTTTATGGTCAAGAAGTCTACTATCGACCGCATTCTGGCACTGAAGGTCCTTATGGAGCGCAAATGCAAATATCGGCAGAGTTTCTTTGCAGCCTTTGTTAATTTTTATAAAGTGTTCGACTCAGTTGATCAAGCTGCCCTGTGGGACATCTTGAGACTTCACGGAATCCCCTCAAAGTTGTTGGATCTCATGGCCAGCCTGTATAGTGGTACTATGAGTGTTGTGTAGAGTGGAGGCAAGAACCTTTGCGTTTTTCCCAGTTAATTCTGAGGTTCATCAGGGGTGTGTTCTTGCTCCTACTCTGTTCAGTGCTTGCATGGACTGGGTGTTGGGCAATGTAGTGGGCTCGAGTGGCTGTGGGGTATCTGTTGGCAAAGAAAGATTCACTGATCTTGACTTTGCTGACGATGCTGTGGTCTTCATGGAGTCAATGGATGCTCTGATCGGGGCTCTCAAGAGACTGAGCAAGGAATCTGAGTGTCTGGGCTTGTGAGTGTCCTGGATAAAAATCAAGATCCAGGTCTTTAATGACCTCTTGGGCATAGTCATCAGTAGTGTGTCTGTCTGCAGAGAGAATGTCTACTTTGTCGAGAGGTTTACTTACCTCGGCAGTGACATCCATGTCTCTGGTGACTCTTCCTATGAAGTCAGTAGATGGATGGGGAGAGCATGAGGGGGGTCATGAGGTCGCTGGAAAGGGGTGTGTGGCACTCCCGATATCTATGCAGAAGGGCAAAGGTCCAAGTCTTTAGAGTCCTGGTACTTCCTGTCTTACTATATGGTTGCAAGACATGAACACTATCCAGTGACCTGAGACAAAGACTGGACTCCTTTGGCACTGTGTCTTTTCTGAGAATCCTTGGGTACCCCTGGTTTGACTGTGTTGAATGAGCGTTTGCTCATGAAGTCCCGAATGAGTCAGTTATGGTACTAAGGCTATGTGGTGCAATTCCCAGAGGGTGATCCGGCTTGCAGGATCCTCTTTGTTGAGGACCCGGGTGGCTGGACCAGGCCAAGGGGATGTCCATATAACACCTAGCTGCGGCAGATATTGTCATTTCCAGAGGGTGGGACTGTACTGCCTGTCTGCCTTTGCTAACCAGGATCCTGAGCAGTTTCATCATGTGGTGGGTGTAGCAACACGCTGTACCAGTGCATGCTCCCGGACCTGACCTGATTTCACTGAAAACAGATGAAGTTCTTAGGAAAAATAACAGTTAAACATTTAACGTTTTACACATTTAGTGTTATTGGTATGCTGTTATTTAGAAAACAGAACTTATGTTAGTTTATTTTTTATGTTGGGTATAAAAGTTGTTTAAAAACCTCAATTTATTTTGGACTTTTTCAAAATTATTTTCTCAAATTCAATAGCCGTGTTTTCTGCATAAGGTAGTGTTATGTTTTGTTTTTGTTTTTTTTTAATTTTTTAATTTATTTTTTGTTGTAGATGACAGTGAAAGTGATAATCCAGGAGAAGACACCTCATCAGATACCTCTGTTGATGATGCCTTAATGTCTCCAAAGACTATCCAGTCAACTGCTAATGATGGATACGTGAAACAGGTGAATTTAAGATTTTTTTTTCTGTATATAGTTTTGCATCATTGCATTTATTTTTTGAGTGATTTGGCCACACTCTTGAGTTAGTGATATATAATGTAATTACATTTATTTGTAGGTTACATTAAATACTGCTTATTAACAGTAATTTACAGTGACATGTAGTAATAATAAAGTCCAAATAGGCTTGAGGTTGCTTTACAGTGAAGTGTAAAAAATAAAACTGTTCAATTTATTTTTATTTAGCAGTCTTTTCTGGGTAGGGGCACATATGTATACTGTAGTAATAGAAGACTAAATGAGTAAAACAAACAAATCATGGCAATAACAGTAACAATATAAAAAGACATTTTAAAGTATGTCTACTTCAGTATAGTCTCAGTGTATTAGTACACGCCATAAACTTGGTGGTGGCTTGCAGATGAAGCACTCACTTCTTTCATTTACAGATGCCCAGTGACACAGCCATTCTTGAAATATTTTTTTCTTATGAAACCATATCTCTCTACATACAATAGGCTAATTAAATTGACTTTTCTACAATTCAGAAAGTTTAAAGTTGCCTTATATAAGTCAGTATGGTTCAACACAGACTCATTTTCCTTATATAATACCTTAGATGTGTTACCCTGTTTTACCCTGGATATTTCATGACTTTGGGCCTCAGTTATAATGCTGTCAGTTAATCTGATGTATAAGAAGTACTATTTAACAAGTTACTTTTCTATATACAATATTTGCAGGTCTTTACCAAAGGCTAATATTATTGGCAGGCAGTATGGTGTAATAGTTAAGCATCTGGACCTAGGACTTCAAACCCTGATGTTGTGGATTCAAATCCTGTTACTGAAACTGTGACCATGAGCAAGAATAAAACATCCCTGCTTTGCCTAGTGATTTGGCTTTTGTTGATGGTCATTGCAAAAAATAAATTCTTGTTATAAACAACAATTATGTTTACAGCCTGCACATTTAGGCATCCCATGTAATGAATGGAATGTTTTTACTTTTGGGGTTGTTTTCTTCAGTGCTTGAAGTGGAGGCTTCTTAAAGGGTCTGGGGGTCTCAGTTTAAAATCATCAGATGAGGATGTGTATGTAAAGAATTTTGAAGAACAGTAGAGGGAGAAAATTGGGCATCCTCATTCAAAATAAGCAGATGTGCATGTAAATGTAAACAATTTTGGATTGTGGTGTGGGAGCCCTCTTCCAAATTCTTTAGATTCGATTGTATATTACAATGGAGTAGCCCGAGGGGGAAAACATTAAATTTATAATATTTGTCACCCTTGTCCTAGATCTAAGGACTCTTCTTCTGCCTCTGCTTCTCTGTCTCTTTTCCGTTTTGCTTCTGGCAAAGCAATACCAGTGCTCATAACCACAGCATCTTGTACTAGGACACAAGGTTTATAGCTCTTGCTAACCATTGAGCTTTTCTGAACTTTTTCTTTTCCATTACACACCTCACTGTACACAGTAAGCATGATTGCATCTAGTTTTTTTACTGTCCAGGACATGGACTCTTTAATGACTCTTTTTTCAGTTGTCCATCCACCTTATTGGCTAGTGCTACTGTCAATAGCTTCTATTGAGTCCTTAATTGGCATAAAGTCCCCTTTCAGAGTTGCTCAGAGCATGTAAGTTAACATAATATTATTAAATATCAACTGATAAGAAATTTATCGACAAATAAAAAAATGCATCAGCTAATTTTTTTTTCTCTAATGCAACCAATCAAATCAGTCAAAGCACCTCACAGCACAACATATTTAATTTTTATTGTAAGTGACAATTTTTACCATTAAATATTGATATACTGAAATGTCCTTTCCTAGCGGATACCTGCTTGCTTAGGTGTAAAAGCATGCCAAATTTCAGCTTCTTAACTAAAAGGATTTTTTTTTTTTTTTATTACTGAGTAAGTTAGATTATTTTGTAGTCAATCTACTAGTTACATTATATTCAGATTAGAACAAATCTCATCTGGTATTTAACATTTTACTGAAAAGCTTTTGAAAATTCACTGATGTTTACGCTGTTCTTACCAGAAGAAGCTGAAAATATTTTCTTATAATTAAAAAAATAAAAAAGCACCATGTTATGTGTTCTACTCATTTCCTTTTTTTCCAGTTCATTTTTGTTGTTTTGAGAACAATTACACATCCTTATTTAATTTGTAGAAAAGCGTTACTTAACCACTGTCAGTCTATTCCCTACTCGTTACCATACTTTATGGTATACTGCATACCATTGGTAATGTTTAAAGTTTTAGAACACCTCAGTTTTTTTTCGAATTCATATTGTTGAAATGCAATGAATGATGTAAAATGGCAAAAAGGTGAGTAGTAAACTACCAGAGGTTTAAAGTTTATGTTAGTAAAAACTGAAAAAAAGGAAATCTCAGAATATTCTTCAGGGAACAACTAATAGTTTACAACCTACAGATTTTCTGAGCAATTAAAGTAAATAAAGCTTTGCAAGTTGAAGCAAGCAATTTGCACAGGTATCTCAACTTCTGTTGATTAACTTAACCTTTTGTCTGTCTTAAAGCAGAATTGGAACAGACTGTGTTACTACACCCTCTGAAGTACAACTTGGATAATATTAAACTGTAGAAAGGGGTAGATTCTAGTGATAATGGCAAGAAAACTGTAACAAATTAAATTGGATTTAGCATTATTAACCTTAGGGCTTGTTTATACTTCACGCTCAGAACGTGTACATGCACGCATCATGGCTGCCATGTGTTCCCAGCATTCATTTGATGTGTCCTCTTGAGCAGGTCCATAGAATTTAATGCAACACATGTGCGAGTTGTAGTCCCAGCAAAAAGTCGGGGTTTGGGCGCAGTATGATAAAAATCAGAACGTGATGTCAGAATCTCTGTTTACTATCTACATGTGACAGAAAGCCACTTTGAGGATCCTCCGGGATCGATGTTCCTGCTTCGATGTTTGATGAATGGTTCGATGTGGTGAAGCAAAATGCTGACATACAAGTGCATTCGTGGTGCTTTTATATTCAGACGTCGCATATTCCCCATTTTAATGACACGATACATTTTAAAAGTCTCACATACCATCTGTGCCATCTTTTTTTTTTTTTTTTGCACCTTCACAACACAAACGGAATGTACAGCGCTGTATTTGATCCACAGAGAAAAAACTTAAGGGCACTGTGAAAAGGTCTATTTTATGATTAGAGTGGAAGTTTCAGCTTAAATCTCAAAATGCTAAAATGACGCTAGTGTATGTAAGTGCTTATATTCACCTTGCGATGAGCTGATGCCCCGTCCAGGGATTGTTTCTGCCTCGTGCCCAGTGCTAGCTAGAATGGGCGCATCCCTGGATTGATGGTTTTAATTATTAAACATCCTTTTCAGAGATATTGCAGCAAGGTGTTATTGGAATTTAATCGATGTTTCAGACAATTCACAACACAGTGAAGCCGGATGTTTTCTCACCGTGATGATATTTTGCACTGCCACCTGGTGGAATCTTCCGGATTTATGTAAAGTATTCGCGCAAGTATGAACAGTAAAATGATTGCGTGGCAGTAGCTTCCGCTGAAGCATGCGCCGCATCTCGTCCTGTGAAGTATAAACTTGGCTTTAGAAGTGTAGGCCTTTGATTTGGAGAAACTGTAAAAAAATAGTGGCAGTGAGCATGGGTCCTACTATCGGAAACTGGAAGAAACTCTAAGTCTGCCACATCTTTTCCTATCAATGTCACAACTCAATCAGAAGACCCATTTCTGAGGCTCACCAGCTTACGTTATAGGCACCTCACAGCACAACAGTTTGACCACTTAATAGTGTTCGAAAAAAGCAAGTCTCAGTTTCTACTGTAAAGAGGAGACCTTGTGCTGCAGATTTGACAGAGCAAGTGGCAGTAATGAAGCCATTCCTTTAAGGACAAAATAGGCTCTTGAAATGCCTGCTGTGGATTACTGCAGACTAGAAGAAAGTCTTATGGACTGATGAATCAAAATGTGAAGTCTTTGATTCATCACACACTTCTTCAGTGTGTGATACCAATTGTCAAACATGGAGGAGAAAGTGTGACCATCTGGAGTTCTTTTGCTGGAAGGGTGACCGGCATTCTGAATTGGAGGATTCACAGTTTAGGTACCTTTTGCTGATATAACAGCCACTTTGATGAATCAAAAAATTGAGTAAAATGTTGTACATTTAATGATACCTCGAATTATTTTTTTATTTGCCATTGTTTATTTGTTCTATGCCTTGATTTCATGAAACATTAAGAAATTGAACTGCGTGTAAAAACTAAAACATCTGACCGGTACAATAAGTTCCATTCTGAGAACACATTCGCAAGTCCAATTTGTTCATACATTCAGCAAAGTTAGCCTAGGCACGAACACAATGCAGCCCTCAGCTCCTATAGAAAACATGTACAGCTATTTGTACCTAAAGTGCTTTTAAAACTTAGTATTTGTATTTTTTGTTATAGATTTCTAGTGCCTTTTAGCAAGAAACAACCACTAGCGAACAAGCCTATTTCTACACACCTAGCATATCTCTCTCACTTCAACTGTTTATGGAAAACATGTTGTTTGTACTGTACGTGCAGTACAGACAGCTTTCAAAAGATAATATTTTTACTGTGTGATTTATTGGAAGATCCTTACACTCCCCCCCCCCCAAATGCGCTATGAGCTGAAACTCTTGTTAACGCAGACAGAGTGTCCTGGTGCTTCCTGTCTTGCTATATGGTTGCAAGACATGGACGCTATCCTGTGACCTGAGACAAAGACTGGACTCCTTTGGTACTGTGTCTCTCCAGAAAATCCTTGGGTACCGTTAGTTTAACTTTGTGTTGAATGAGCGGTTGCTCTTGGAGTCCCGAATGAGGCACATTACCTGCATTGTGAGGGAGCGTCAGTTATGGCACTGAGGCAATGTGGCGCATTTCCCAGTGAGTGATCTGGCTCGTAAGATCCTCATTGTTGGGGACCTAAGTGGCTGGACCTGGCTAAGGGGTCGTCCACGTAACCTGGCTGCGGCAGATAGAGGGTCATTCCCGGAAGGGTGGGAATGGACCGCGTGACTGCCTTGGGGGGGGGGGGGGAGGGGGTTGCAAACTGAAATCACGAGTTATTTCATTGTGTAGTGGGTGCAGCAACGCTCTGTACCAGTGCATGCTACCCCGCTTGACTTGAGTTGACCTTAATTTCATTATCGGTTCTGCAGACATTGACCATTCAGTTGTTAATCATTTGCTAGACGTATGCGCCACTGTACAAGTAAAAATTTAGATGGAGTTTCCCTGATAAAAACTCTTCAATAATGAATCATTCTAAATATATTCAATCATTACATTCTATCCATTTGTTATTAAACATTTCACATAGGGAGGTTCTTCGTGATGGTGTGACAGGAATGTGCTCTGTGACACTGCACTACCCATATTGAAACATCAGTATTAATAACCTGATTAAAACTAAACATATGTTTAATTATGGCTTGGTTGATAACACTGATTGCATGGTACACATTTTTTCCCACTTCTGCTTAATCTGTCACTGCAAAGGTACCATAAGAAAATAAGCAATATCTGTTGGAAGTTAGGTTAAATGGCTTAAATTCCTACCATTTTTGGCATTTAAAGTTGACATCTTTTCTAGTTAAATACTGATTGGATTTGAAGCTTGGGGGTGACTACTTGACAAATCCTCCATGCCTCTAATTTTTAAACTATTTAGCTGTATTTTCTAAATAAACATATGGCAGGTTTTAATGTAAGTGCCTTTTAATTAAAGGTTATAGAAAGGTGCCAGCCATTCGTTGACAACAGAACATCTGTGATTGATAGTCAGTTTTGACCATTGAAATCCAGCAATAGCACGCTTGCATGAATATTATGCACAAAGACTAAAAATGAAAAAATTAAAGAATAACTAAAACTAGTTTTGTTTTCATTATGTCCTTTTTGTTGTTTAGTACTAGTTTTTAGACAGTTCTTTTTTATTTTTTCAATAGTGTTTTAAGTACTGACATCAGACACCAAATTCTTCCACAATATTTGTTACTTTGAGTTGGAGAAATTAATTGACACACATGCTGCAGTTATTAAAAATAGTATAATATGTTAATAAAGATGTACTTTATTGCATGAAACCGGAGTCTCTCTTGTTTTATAAACTTTATCTTTGGTCCCAATTGCTGTTAATTTCAAAATAAGATACAGCTTTCTCGCCTTTTTTTATTTTTTTTAAGGGGCAGTAATTTGTAGTTTTCTTTTTAATCAAGATTCAGTATTTTGTTTATTTTAAGGTAATTACATTTAATTTCCAGGATATAGAATGTCCTCTCCAAAATAAATATAAGCATTTATATGAAACAGTAAGAATAGTTAAATGAGTAATACACATGGTGGAATAAAACTATTGTTAGAAAATCGAACACGAAGAAATCTCACAAATATTTTAAATGTCTTTTGGGACCTGGCCCGGACACAGACAGACAGACATCATTTGTGATTGCCACACACACATTTATTTACAATATATTTACATAAAGTGCACAACCCAGTGCCTTAGCACCAATCACCCCAAAAGTCCAGACCTCTTCCTTAATGCCTTGTCCTTTCTTCAGGCCGCCTCCTGCCTCTCCTCCTGAGCTCTGTCCACTTCCACCCAACTCCAGCCTCGAGTGGAGGGAGGCGGCCCCTTTAATATCCAACCGGATGTGCTCCAGGTGACCTCTAGTAATCTTCCGCCATCACTCCCCTGTGTGGCGGAAGTACCGGCTGTGTACCCGGAAGCACTCCAGGTGTGGCGGAAGTGCTGAGGTCCGGGGTTCTCCAGGCATTTGGGCGCCCCCTGGCGGTGACCACGGGCCTCTACAGGGTTGAGCTTCGAATCCCTGCACCTGTGGTGCCCAACACAACTAGGGCGGTCGCCCCCTCGTGGTCTGGAGGAGGTGTAAGCCCTCCTCCAGTCCTCTTCGGCGTCCTGGCTGGGTACCACCCCCAGCCGCGTGCCACAGTCTTTAAATTTCACATTTGTTTATTATAAAAATGTATGTATCTTGTTAGAAATTGCAGTTATGCAAGTGTAAATAAAACTATAGCAATACACTTTGTTTTCGTTAGTTGAAAGTGGAAACCTAAAGCTAGTTTATGTGCCTTTTTTATTTTCTTGTATTTACTGTACAATACTCCAAATAGTATGCAGATTCACAGTGATGATGTTAGGAAATAAGTGCTTGGCATACTATTTCTACATACAGTCTCATTTTTAAAAGGAAAAAAAAATACTCTTACACATACATAATATAAAACATCATCCAAGTATTTCCATTGGTTTATTTTTGTTTATCGGGGCTTTTTTTTGTAGTCTTGTTTTATCATGTTTATTGTTTGCAGTAGGTAAATTTGTGGTTGTGTGTTATATAATACTAGCAAAATACCCGCGCTTTGCAGCGGCAAAGTACTGCTTTAAAGTTTTTATTAAGAAGAAAAGTAAACCTTTTTAAACTGAGGGAAAATATACCAATAATTATTTAAGGATCTCTTTGTATGTCACATTGTCAGTTCGGCCCTCCGGTTGTAATATGACCAAGCTGTGCGCTGAGCTTACTCTTGAGCATGCAGCGTACAGTTGGCCATGTGAAAAGCAATCTTGCCTCAAATCTCACAGCTTGGATTGCTGCTGTCATCGGTTTGAGTTTCATGGTTTGTTTCAATTACGTTAGTATTTGCAGGACTTGTTGTGTTGAAGTACCATTCGGCATCTGTCAAGCGTTGTAAGCATACAACTGGTTAAATCGATAACTTCGCATCCAGCTTTTGAGAGTTTAAACATTCATAAACATCAAAGTGTCCACTACTCAAATCGTCACCTGTGAATCTAAGATGTTTAGGAGGCATTGGCGGTTGTCTAAAGGTGTAAAATATTTGGCCATTTTGGTACACTTGAAAACGACAACCGAACAATTGAGAGGCAGCCATCAACTCACATGCAGAACCATAGGTGAAGGGCTTAAGCAATTTACTCTTGCAGTGCTCCTGTGTAGTATAATTTATCTCCTGTTCCGTCATCAGTCCACACCTTGAACCTGTCCAAGTCATTCAGTACATAAGACACAATGTTCCTCTGGATATCAAGAGTGAGCCTGATATGGCCGTGCAATATGTAACACAGAGAATGGAAAAGGCAGGTGCCATCTTCGGGCATTGAAACCACTCGGTAAGTGACAGTTCTTTGATCGATGGTGATCACCTTGATAGACATGTTAATGGGGGTACGGTTGGAACAATAAAGGAAATGGGTACCTGAACAATGTAAACTAAGTCCAAAATACCTATACAATAACTATAATCGTAATAAACGAACAATAAAACAGCGGAGATGCTGTGGATTAAATAAAAAGGCTGCAGTTATCAGCAGGGAGACGTTAATACCGTGGCGAAGCAAGGAAGGGAATGAAGAGACCGTAGCAACGGACGGCCTTATATTGGCAGGCAGCCAACAACGTGGGAGGCGTGGGGATGGGGGACCCAACGCCGCCTCACACGGTGACTGAGCTGCAGGCTATGGACGTATATATGTACGTAAGTAGGATTCAGTTAGCGTTGGGAACCCGCGTACCAAATTTCTTGAAGATGGGCCCATAGGTAACAAAGACCGTTAGAAAGTTTAGTATGGCGGCCAACAGTGGCGTCATACCACCGAAATAAGTACGTACATCGGTTTCAGTTAGCGCAGGGAAGGCACCTACCAAATTTTGTGAAGATGGGGCCATAAATAAGAAAGTTTAACATGGCGGACGTTGTCGACCGTTATGACCGTTACGCGTAGAATTTCTAAATAAAACCTGCTTAACTTTTGTAAGTAAGCTGTAAGGAATGAGCCTGCCAAATTTCAGCCTTCTACTTACATGGGAAGTTGGAGAATGAGTCAGTCAGCCAGTCAGTGAGGGCTTTGCCTTTTATTAGTGTAGTAGCAAGATACCCACGCTTCGCAGCAGAGAAGTAGTGTGTTAAAGAAGTAATGAAAAAGAAAAGGAAACATTTTAAAAATAACATAACCTGTTTGTCGATGTAATTGTTTTGTCACCGTTATGAGTGTTGCTGTCATCAAGGATTTGATATCATTATTTCTTTCAATCAGGTTCGTATTTGGAGGACGTGTTGTTTTGAAGTTACATTCCGTGTTTGTCAACCGTGGTAAAGATAACAGCTTTCATTCATCGAAGTGTTCACTACCCAAATCGGTACTCATGAATCTAAGATGTTTAACAGGCATGCCCGGTATTAAGTTGTGGATTTGCCTGCGAATATTTAGCGGTAGCGTGTCTATGAACTTAATTTAACCTTTCCAAATCCTGCAAAGTCAGTTCACGTGAGCCGCTCGGAGTACATGCATCGAAGCTTCTCAGCTGTGCTTGTGCTATCTCGTGCGATCTCGCGATGTCCTCGGCTTTATTTAATGTTAGCTCAGACCTGGCATACCAGCAATTTAAACTCCGTTACAGCAATTTTAACTCTGTTACAAAGTGATCAAAAGTCTCGTTTAAACCCTGCGTCTTCTCATTAAACTTGTATCTCGCGAATATCGTATTCGTCGTGGGCATGACAAGCACCAGCTGCAGCCTGTCTATGAACTTAATTTAAGCTTTAGGTTTACACCGTGCTTTGTTTCCGAAGTAGCTGCACTCATGAATATGCTTGTATGCGTCACTCCCTTCATATTCTTTTGCTGCCTTCTCAATTGTGTAATGCGATTTTCTTTGAACAGGTTTCATTCATCGAAGTGATCACTCGTACTGCATTCAATGAAAACCTCGTCTAAATGTCTGAATTCCCGGTCTCTTCCTTTTTTCATTAAATCTCTAAGGGACTAATAAAGAAAGTCTCATACAAGAGAAGCACTGCAGAATTGGGACTCCAGGGACCCCATAGTTCAAACAGCTGGTGTCAATGTTTGGATGGGCAGGAAGTTAAGGACCTTCAATGAGTTAGAGATGGCAGAGTCAGGCTGAAGCAAAGGGCACTACTGGGAATGGTGGCAACTGGATGATTGAGGCTAGATAGCCTCCACGAGTCCTGATACAATTAAATCCATGACAAGGAATGGAGCCACCTTGTATAGGAGACGCAAATACATATGGAAGACCACCATAGCAGCAAGAGGGTGGAATTGAGACTGCAGAGAGCATGGATGAAGCAGGAGAGCACACTGAAATGGAAGATGTCATGGTCTGACATTACTGGTTCACACAGGCACCTTGCATGACTTCCAAGGGGAACCCCCAAAATTCTTCCATATCACATATTTATATAGAACTTTATTTGTCCCAAACGGGAGAAGTGGCTTTTTACGGAAACTGTTTAAATAAATAAATACATGAATAGGTAGATAAGTAAGTAAATAAATAAATATACACGCACATTTTGGTCTGCATACACAACACAATGCCTATAAAGAAAGAAAACTTCTAACTTGGCAGTCACAGGAGCCCCAGAGCATTTTTTGACACACTTCTGCTGTATAATTTGTTGGCTGAAAGTACTCGGTATTATTGTGTCAGAGAGAAGATGTGCTGCATTGTTGATAATTGTAGTCAATTTTGTTTTAACTCTTTTTTACTACTTTTGGGGTCCAGAGTACATCCTATAATTAAGCTTGCCCTTTTAATTAGCTTGTTGATTGGGTGGACCTGTCTTGAAATGATGTTACCAGACCAGCACACCACAGAGTAGAAAATTGCACAGGCCACCACAGATATACAGAAGATGTGAAGAATGCTGCGAGTTCACACATTAAAGGAACATATTCTTCTAAGGATAAATAGCCTGCTTTGCCCTTTCTTATATAATTCCTCTGTGTTCCAAGACCAGTCCAACCTGTCATTAATGTGGACCCCCAACTACTTGTAGGAGTGGACCACCTCTACATCCACTCCTTAAACAGTTACCGAACATAGAGGCTCTTTGGTGTGGGAAAAAGTCAGTAACCATAACTAGTTCCTTGGTTTTGCTGAGGCCTAGTTGCAGACAATTCTGTTTGCACCAAGAAACAAAGTTACCCACCGGACTCCTATACTCTGTCTCATCCCCTTTATTAATACACCACATAAGAGTAGAATCATCTTGAGAATTTCTGCAAGTGACATGACCTGCTGTTACATTTATAGTCTGAAGTGTACAGAGTGAAGTGAAAAGGAAACAAGACTGTTCTTTGTGGTGCTCCAGTTTTGCTAACATCTGTATCAGAAACAAAGTATTTAAGTCTATTATATCAACATGCTCTAATCTCGTGGGTTGGGAATTAAATGTAATGTAAAATTCTAAGAAGTTGCTAATAACATGGAGCAGCACCAGTAATTTGTTTCCACATCAAGAACTGCCTATAATGTCGGTTCAGTTCCCATTGCATGCTATGGGCTAGCAGCAGTATATTTTTGTGAAAAGATGAAGATGGATGCCTGGATGAAATAAGTTTCCTTATTGTGAAAGAATACAGACAATCGTAATGTGACTTTTCGGTTATTGTTGTCTAAAGAACAAACACTGCACTTTACATCTGGATATCAGCATTAAATAATATCAATATCTGTACTTGGTTATTACTTACTGAGGTTAATCAGTTCTCTTTAGACTGAAAGATCGCCATGGAAGAGGATGAAGCACAGAACAGAGGCGGTTTCCTTTTGGAAAGGCTGAATATCACAATGTTTTGCTTTTTTGGATTTTTTCCTTCTTATAACATGCATACGAATCACCTGTAATGTTGTTTCTATTCTTACTGTGTGCTTCTAACCTGCTCAGTATTCTCTATCACCTTATCACCTATCACTGTAGCACACAATAATGGTGCTTACCAAGGTGAATTCACAGCCCCCAGACTGAAAGGCTGGCACAGAGGAGTATGAAGTACAGCCAAGTAAAATGCATAGCTAGCACAGCATTTTAAAATGAATATCTGAATATCACAACACTGTTTTGGTTCTTTCCTTTTTAAAACAACATGGTTAGGCTGCTTTGCAATGTTTATGAAATTTGTTTGATAAAACTGATGTTTTCAGTAAGTTTTAAGGCTTTTTCCTACTATAGACCCATGGACTCATTAGCCCTATTGTAAGCTGCAACAACAGACAAAAAACTGGATTTTCTTTACCATGTTGATAGCAAAATTGTGCTGAAAAAGATCTTAATATTCACTTGTGATGTTTACCCCTAGATGTTTAAACATTCCTGTTAAAATGAACAGATAGATGTCTAGTCTATTATTGTGTGCTGTGGTGGTCACTGGAAAAAGCACACTTTTATACAAATTGATTTTGAGTCTAGACATGTTTTGAAATTCTGCTAGTGCATTAAGGACTACTGGTAAAGACGTTTGTGGGTCTGATATATACAGTACCATATTTATCTCTAATGTGTTTTGAAAGTGAATGGCCAATGGCTGAAATCAAAAAACCAATGATAGAGGTCACCTTTGTCAAGTACCACTTTCTAGTTTTGAAGTAGTTGTAAATACAGATGGAGTCTTCTGGATTGGTATAAAGTAGTTTTATCAATGCACATATGTTTGGGCCAAAGTCAAATTTGTGCAATGTGGTGAATAGGTAGCCCCATTCAACTCTGTCAAAGGCTTTTTCTTCGTCCAAAGATAAGATATCTGATGTGAGTATTTTGTGGGTGAGTATATTACATTACACAGATGTTGATGGTTTGAAGCTAAGTGTCTGCTTTAATAAAATCCAGTTTGGATTTCTGATATTACAGAAAGAAGCATTTTCTCAGTTCTTCTAGCTAGAACTTTGGAGAGTACCTTAATATCATTATTCAGCAGTGAAATTGGTCTGTATGGTGTACATTGTAACAAGTCCTTATTTATTTGGAAAGACAGTAATTAATGCTTGGTGAAAAGTTTGAGGTATAATTTTTTTGTCTCTAGCTTCATTAAATGTTGCTAATAATAGTGGAGCTTTTGTCTTATTTTTTTAATATAAAATTCCACTGGGTAGCCATAAGAGCCTGCTGCTTTCCCACTTTGGAATAGGTTTATAGCATCCAATAATTCTGAATGTTTAAGAGATTTGTCCAGTTCATCTGCACTAAGAGTATCTAGCTGTGGTATTTGTATTGCATCAAAAAAACTCCTTGGATTGTGTCTTGTCTTCTTTAAACTGAGTAGAATATAAGGACTTTATAGTACTCCCTAAATGTGTGTGTTTATATTTTTATGTTCAATGATTTTTATCTCCATCTGTGTTGGTAATTTTTATTATTGCATTGTGAATTTCCTCCTTGTGGGTTGGTTGAGCTTAGATGTTCTTAGCCTTCTCTTCATGTTTATAGCAATGATGTTGATATTTAAAGATGACCTGTTGCGTTTCTTTTGTTGTGTTTCTTTTTTGTCAAGAGGTTAAATTCTGATTGTAGAACCTGTCTTTTCCTATTTGGAAATATGGTGCCCCATTTAGATACCTGTCGTATTCATGATCTGTTCTGGAATTTCGCTGATTTAACTCCAATCTCTTCTTGGACTCCAGTTTATTTTTATGGGAAAGATAAGAAATAATCTTTCCTCTTAAAAAATGCCTTCAGAATTTCCCAGAGTATTTCTGCAGAGACCTCTGAGGATGCATTTGTCACTTAAAAAAATAGACTTGTCGTCCCTATCTGGAAAGGAAAGGGTGATTGACTGGATTGCAGCAACTACAGGGGGATAACACTGCTCTTGGTGCCGGGTAAGTTCCTTCCTAGGGTCATCCTCAATAGGATCCATGATCACTTGCTCACCGACCAGCAACCGGAACAGTCTGGTTTTATGCCTAAGAAGTCTACCATCAACCGCATCCTGGCACTGAAAGTTCTCATAGAGCGCAAACGCGAATATCGGCAGTTTCTTTGAAGCCTTTGTCGATTTTCGCAAAGCGTTTGACTCAGTTGATCGAGCTGCCTTGTGGGACATCCTGAGGGTTCGCGGGATCCCCTCGAAGTTGCTGGATATCAAGACTGGCCTGTACACTGGTACTGTGAGTGCTGTGCAGAGTGCTGTGCAGAGTGGAGGCAGGACCTGTGCGTTTTTCCCAGTTGATTCTGGGGTTCGTCAGGGGTGTGTTCTTGCTCCTGCTCTGCTCAGTGCTTGTATGGTCTGGGTGTTGGGCAAGGTCGTGGGGTCCAGCAGCTGTGGGGCATCTGTTGGTGAAGAAAGATTCACGGATCTTGACTTTGCTGAGGATGCTGTGATCTTTGTGGAGTCAATGGAGGCTCTGATCGGGGTGCTCGAGAGACTGAGTGAGGAGTCTGAGTGTCTGGGCTTGTGAGTGTCCTAGATAAAAACCAAGATCCAGGCCTTTAATGACCTCTTAGGCACAGCCATCAGCAGTGTGTCTCTTTGCGAAGAGAGTGTTCACCATGTTGAGAGGTTTACTTACCTTGGCAGTGACATTCATGTTTCTGGTGACTCTTCCTATGAAGTCAGTAGACGGATTGGGAAATCATGTGGGGGGTCATGAGGTTGCTGGAAAGGGGTGTGTGGTGCTCCCGATATCCATGCAAAAGGACGAAGGTCCAAGTCTTTAGAGTTCTGATGCTTCCTGTCTTACTATATGGTTGTGAGACATGGACGCTATCCAGTGACCTGAAATGAACACTAGACTTCTTTGGTACTGTGTCTCACCGGGAAATCCTTGGGTACCGTTGGTTTGACTTTGTGTCGAATGAGCAGTTGCTCATGGAGTCCTGAATGAGGCACATTACCTGCATTGTGAGGGAGTGTTAGTTACGGCACTATGTTCATGTGGCGCGTTTCCCTGAGTGTGATCCGGCTCATAAGATCCTCATTGTTGGGGACCCAAGTGACTGGACCAGACCAAGGGGTCGCCCACGTAACACCTGGCTGTGGCAGATAGAGGGTCATTTCCGGAGGGTAGGACTGGACCGTGTGTATGCCTGGGGGGTTGCCAACCGGGATCCCGAGCTGTTTCCACATGTAGTGGGTGCGGCAAGGCACTGTACCAGTGCATGCTCCCCAACTTGACTTGACTTGAGTAATTTTGATGTACTGGTGAGAAAAAGGAATATTCTTTTGAGTTTAGATTTAAGAATCTTTATGACTCCTTTTCAAACTGTTTAATTGTCTTTGTGGTATTAGATGTTACCGCCACTGTAGTTGATGATCTTTCCAGGTTTGGATTTAGAACACAAAGTCTCCAGCCATTATAATTGGAAATTGATACAAACACATTTTAGATAAAATCTTTATCATTCACATTAGGATCATAAATATTTATCAAAATTATTTCAGATTTGAATAAATTACCCAACACCATATGACAGCGCCCTTCAGGATCAGATACTATGTCTGATGCTACAAATGACATTGTTTTATGTATTAAGATTCCCACACCTCTAGTTTTCTTTTTATAGCTGGAGCAAAAAAATTGTCTGATCCAATCTCTTTGCAATCGAAATTGATCCTTACTTGCATGTCTCCTGTAAAAATACCATCTTAGTATTTAGGCCTGTTAGGCGAGAGTTCATAGTTTGGTCAGGGAGATACTGCCTCTGAACTGTTGGGGATATTTTGTAATGTTAAGTAAAAGTAGTGTGTTGTTTCATAAATTAACTGATTTCCATATTATTGCCAGGTATTATGGCAAAGGATCATATTTTTATGCTGACACTTAATGTTGTGGGGGTAAAAAGGATAGATAAGAAGTAACTTGCTCTCTTTCTCTTCCCCATGGAAAAAGTCAAACAAGATGTGAACAGATGGTCTCTCAGTGCGGATCAGCCCCTTGCTCCCTATTTGCATCTGGGAGCCTCTTGAACCTGACACTGTTGATAATGTAACCGGATGAGCTGACTTGATGAGGACAAAATACACCCATCAAGGGGATGGTGAAAAGTACAAGTTTTTATTTAAAAAAAAAAAAAAAAACAAAGTGTTCAAAAAACAAGTGCAGTGCTCAAAAAATAGTTTGATTTTTATGGATTATTTATTTATTAAAGTGCTGGTGGAGGTTAAAATCAATAAATAGAAAAAATATCAGTTAAAAACGAGGTTAAAATTCAGACAGGAGTCTACTTTAAAATGTTCAGTCCCAGGTGCTTCCTTTTAAAAAAATACAGACGCCTCTCCGGCTTATCCTTCTAGGGCAGGGGTGCCCACACTTTTTCGGCTTGTGAGCTACTTTTAAAATGACCAGGTCGAAATGATCT
>JANRMT010062806.1:51564645-51582106 GCA_026402145.1 Polypterus bichir lapradei
TTCCTTTGCACACTCCTGCACCCTGTAATGCTAACACCAGTGTGTGACGCTGCTGGGACTGTAAGCTCTCAGACCGCTGTGTTACATACGCTATCAGGGTATGCATAGTGCCAAGTGTTCACTTGCTAACACAGGCGCAAAAATTGTTTAATAAAGTTGAAAGAAAGATGTGTAGAACATTGGCCAAGTGAAAAAGAATCGACCTTGGAATAACAAGCCAACATCCAGTGTGCCAGCTTCTTTGTAAGCCATTCAGTGAAACACTATGGAGGTCTCAACAGACACAGGGTGACTGAGCACTTCAGCAAAGGACTGTGCTCAAGAATTGCAGGGCAGACTCCATGAGACGTGTCGGATTGCCAGCACTGTGATTGTTCCCGGGCCACAATTCGTTACACCTGCCAGGTTTTGTCCCCACAGTGGTTTGTTTCTGTCTCTCAAATGCTGGTTGCCAGAAAGGGCCAAGTGTATGGCCACCATGCAGTAGACATTGCGCCTGTAGTGTTTCAAATGACAATTTTTTTGGAGAGGCTGATGAAGTGAGATGTTTGCTCACCAAGTGGTTGTTTCTCACTTAGTCAATGTGCTTATCGTGCCCTTTTTTTTCCAACCTCACTAAACACGGATAACCAAACGCCTGACTGTGCAGTTCCTGTGCAAATTACACGTACGTAGCTACTTGAAACCACTAATCAGTGGGTAGAACTCCTGAAATTCACAGCAAAAGGACATCTGTGAACGTGTGCTGCCAGGCAACTGCAAACTCTTACCCTAATTTTTCATTTTTTGTTATTTTTACAGATGTTCCGTTTTTTTAAACAATCATTTTGAAAAGAGTTAAACAGGCTGGTAAAAATGTTAGGTCTGACGACTGCTGCATCCTCTCAACAATCCTTTACTGGTGGTCTTATGTGATGGATTGCATTTGTCTACATGAAAGACCATGGACGAGGTATTCTACAAAATCTAAACTGACCATTTTCTGATTTCGTATGCGATTGTCTCGGAGGTAACCCTGACATCTTTACAAAATAACTACTGGATAAGAAAAAATACAGAGAGCTGTTGCAGTGATCAAAGTGGGTCCACAAAAGTAAACTTTTCATTTAAAGCTCAATGTCAATGTCCACAAAGAGAGGAGATTCAGCAGGAAAGGCAGATACACGCGCTCTAAATGTCCGACTCCCTTCTTTCAGCCCTAACTGCCTACGTAGTTACAGCACGCATTGCCATTAAGGGCGTTAGCTAACATTTAACAGACTACATATAATAAAGGAGAAGACAAGAGCTATCCATTTAAAGGACAACTGCAGAGATTCCTAAAGCCTTACAGCACCCAGGACATGAGCATCGCCAGCGTCGGTCACCTTACAGAATACCAGTGAGGTTTGTGCAGAGCTGTGGGGCTGCGTATTCACCAAATGAAAGGCATACGACTGCATGCGCACATGCTTTTTAGTTTTGAAGAGGGCCACAGTGTTAAAAACACGCTTGTTGGTTTTGTTTCTGATGAGATTTTCCAAAAGTACAGTATGACATTTTATTTAGTCAAACTGCACAGTTTTAAGTGGACAACAAATGTATAAAAAGCAGGCCAGAAGGTGACACCAAAAGAGACAAAATGGTTGAAGCTAAAAAGGGATTGCTTTGAATTGTTATGCACTAAAAAGGTTTGTCTTCTGAATATTTCAATTCTAAACCTTTTTGATATTTTTGAAGTATATGGTTAGAGGCAGGGATCAAAAGTGTTGACTGGTAAAAGGGCGCAAATACATATATTTGCCTAGAAAAGGTAAATTCAAGAGGGAGTAAGACGGAGAGCATTTACCCCAGTTCAGGCAACAGTTTTTAAAAACAGCAGAGCTGCATACAAATCAACTGAGGGACCGAGACTCTTCTGCGTCCGTCTGTCTGTCTTTTGGTCTTGTATTACAGTGGTGCTCTCCATCTAAAGCCTCAGCTCTTTTTGTCTCAGGCTGACTGATGTCATCTCACATCTAACTACCCTGACCGTTGACTTTAAAATTGTCTTCATATTGCTCCATGTAGAATGCCCAGAATCAGCAATGACTTGGAATGAGGACTCCTACATGACATACCATACAAGCAACACTTCTACATTGCTGTTCATGGAGGGATACCTGCTTTTCTTCAATTACTGTGCATATAAATAGGTCATCTGAATCGGAAGTAAACACACCGGGCCATCAAATCATTTTGACAGTTTAGAAAATACAGAACACACTGTGTCATTTCAAGTCAATACTGGAGCAGATCAAGGCTCGGAAACTCTACCCGCTCTAAACAGCACAGCTCAAGAGCCTCTCACAGATGGTCCCACTCTGCTCTGCGAATTTTGTCAACTTTTACATTCCACTCACCCTCATTCATTTTACTGCAGTGTATTAAAAAGTTCCCTCACATTTCAAAACTCTTAGGTTTGAGGCTTCTTATTGCAGAAGCTGCATATACTTCTTCACTCTGGGATCAAGGAGATAATATAAACGTAAAATAATATCATTTCACTACTGCTAAAATTTCACAATTGCTTGAATTTCCTTCACACTTTTTGTGGAGACTGCAGTAGTGACGCCAAGTCAAAAGAGCAAATGAATAGACTATGGACTACCTGGCCCTCCATTGTGTCTTAATAAAAATTTTAAACAGAAACAAATGCTCGGAGCCTTCTGAACAAGTTATTTTTTAGTATCAAGAATTCTGAAGACGCCCTGCCCGTGGTTTGTTTCCTGCCTTGCGTCCTGTGTTGGCTGGGATTGGCTCAGGCAGACCCCCGTGACCCTGTAGATTGGATATTGCGGGTTGGATGATGGATGGAATTCTGAAGAATATATTTGAAATGGGCCTTAAAATTAAGCTAAACTTCATGAAATGATTTCCAGAGCAGTGAACGACTGTTTATTATTGCCACTCAAGCTGCACATTCTTTAGAGCTTCCATCTCTCCCATGATTAAATATTGCTTCTAGCTCATTTCCCACTCTATGAATGTATTTTAAAGTACATACAGTACTTTTCCAGCATGTGTTTGGGGAAAGGCACAGAAGTAAAAGTTATCCTGCAGAATAACAATTTAGCAGAGCACAACAAACTCACAAACCTACACCAAATGACAGTACACGTTTGCGTGCAAACACCCCCCAACAGATCAATCCCTGTGTATGACGTCGGTTCTGATGTATGACTTGCGTTATTTTTCTTTTCTTCTCAAAGTAAACCTTTTCCCTAAATCTGAGTATGTAAAACAAGGCACAGTCACAACATCCTTGACCATTATGAACGTTTGAGTTGGTCTTTCCCAATTATGCTGCTAAGCCAGAGTAACAGCTGGAAGAACGCCAGTGAGTGCTTAGAAGTAGAATGGCTATCTTTGTATTAGAAGATGGTTAGGCAAACAGGGTTAAAAATGTGTGTGTACAGAATACAGTAAGATGGCTTTCCAGTGCAACTCTCTGTAACACGTGACAGCTATCAATGACGAATATATTCCATTAAACAGAGTCGCATGTATAAACCCCTTTTAACAAAAGTGTTCCTGGTCTAATTGGGAATAAAAGCAAATCCGATGTGACTGCCACCTGGAGATTGTGAATAAATTGGTCAAGTCAGTAAATTACCAGTAGATTAATGACAGAAGGTCACAAAGTAATTTTTTGCTTGTCAGCAGCTGTTAGGATTAAATGTCTGGCATCCTTGAATCAAAAGCCTTGTCAGATATCACTGGTAACCAACTGTTTACCACACCAGTCTACAGAAAGGAGAGGTCACCGCAGCAAAAGTAATGGAATGGTGTCAACTCACCGTCCACGTGGCCCAAATCTGGTCCCACAGTGCTTCTGTTTCTTTAGGCCATCACTGCAGGATGTCTTTTGTGGTTGCAGTGCCAATGAGGCTGTCGTGTAATAAACAGTAATAGACGCATCTGCTACAATACTAGAAAGTCACAGATTGTAATGAGAACTACGTTTGGGGGGAAAAAAACTGGAAGAATCTGGCTAAGGAAAAAATGACATGTGACCCTGATAAAAACATTAAGGCAATTAAGAACCTCCTGACTTTAAGAAAGTAAGTCTTCTGTAGGTATACAGTAACAAAAAGAAGTCACCTTGGAAGATGACCGAGCTGCTTTTCCTGGTTCATTTCCTATTTTTTTCTTACTCAAGTCTTGTCCCATTGGGATTACTGGACTTTCATTCTAAAGCTGAAAATACAGAGTCAGACTTTATTCTTTCATACAAAGGCAGGCCTGAGAAACCTCGGGTTCAATCAACTAAACCAACGTAGACATTGGGCTTGGATTATCTGGAGAATCCCCACTATCCTCCAAAAGGAAAGGAACGGCACTCAGTTTGGGTGAAGACATTAGAAAGGTGTGAAAGGTTTGCCACTTCAATATTTTGCATCTCAACACAGACAGCTGCATGGAGTTGTCAACGAAAAGAAATCAAAAGAAGGCAACGTTTTTTGAAAGGTGAGAAGATGATGTGATATGTTGTGTATTTGCATTGCTCATAGATCTGTCATGGTGGCTTTGCGATTCTATGCTGTATTCACTCAAGTGCTGAAGGTAAGGAGTTTTGAAAAGGTGAAGTGGAGCGGCTAGGTTAATATGGAGCTAAATTTATGAAAAAGCTGATCATATTTAGAAGAGGAATGCAGATTAGTGTGATGCAAACGTTAACAACTTACGGTGGGGCACATTAAATGTAACAGTCAATTGTAATTTTGTTAAAAGCTGATAAACCTTCATTATGTTTTAAAAACATTTGGTTTTGTATTTTGAAACCAAAGCATATTTTGACCTTTTAAAGGTTCTGCATTGATTTTTTGGTAAATTCATTTTGCAAGAGTAGTAGTCTTCATACCTGGACATTTCTGATGATAAATATAAATAAACACATACACAATTTTTGTCCTTGTCTGATCACTAGTAGTATCATTTTAAAAAGATTCATGAAATTGAGGAGGGCCCCTGATTCTCAACGTGCTAAAAAAAAAAGAAAACAAGGCTGGGATAATAAACTCCAGAACTTTCCTTCCCAGCATCCCTTTCTTTTTGACTATACTAATACGTTTAGGAACATTGATTCTTTACAACTGACGATAGTAAGCTTGTCAAACAGTGCAGAAAAGGTTAATAAACATTTGTATGTTATAATATTTTGATGTTAAAGTTCATACTCCCTGAAAATCAGATGAGTGTAATGATTTCCCATAATATATGGGGGGTATTAGAGAAGTGGCTCCCGAGTTCAGTCCTTTAGCACACCTACTCACTCTGTTACACAAGCATGCTGTGTCTGAGACCTTACTTCAGGATATTGTGTTGTTAATGCTAGTTTTAAAAGCCCCTGCTTGATAGAAACCCATTAATTCAATAGTCCAAAGGACCTGAACTGGAATCCACTAAGTTAATTGGATTAATGTTAAGAAGAAGAGGATTGAATCCTCCTTACTGTGCAAATTATTCTCTAGCATTCTGAGGTTCCACACTCATTCTCCTTCCTTGAACAATCTCATTCTGCTGCTACTTTCCTGCATTGGAACGCCCCTCAATGGACAACTTGACCTCCTGAGGGATAAAAGAAGGCCTAGAAGGGCCAGATGAAGGACTGACCCTCTCCTCATTTTTGATCCCATATCTTTGGAAATTGGGTGCTGGCCAGTGTTGGCGAGACACACTTGTTGACACAGCCGTCCCTACTCTTGTTCCTGGGAGATTCTCAGTGTGCAAATAATAATTCGTCTGACCTTTGGCCTGGTCTGACAATGTCCTTTTTGACTGGAGTGATTCCTCTACTCCCCGTTCCACTTGCATTGCTTCAGCCTCGCCCAGCCTTTCGATACAAGTTCTCTCTGTGTGATACTGATCCACGGTTCTCACTTGCTGAGATTCGGGAGGACCGCTAGTCTGGGAGCTTCCAGTTACTGCATCACCAACACTGTTGACGGCTATGGTCCTTGCCTGCGACTGATGTTGCAAAGTGAGTGATACACAGACATCTCCCAGTTGTAGTTGATGGCAGGATAGCCCATACAGCTGCACTGTCCTGTCAGGGCTGCAAGAGGACCATCCCTGGCCAAAAACAAAGAACGGGTGCTCTGGAGGAACATCAATGGTGACTTTATTCTGCTGTTCACCAACCGTAAATTGGAGGGCTACCAGGCCGGGCTTCTGTTGGCTCTTGCGTATATCCATTACTATGCTGGAGTCAATTTTAAGGCCATTGCTTACCTCTGCACTGCGCACAAAATCTTGAGTCTGCAAATCTTCTACTCGTTTAAGTTCCCCTGTGGCCAGCTGAATAATGGCTCCCTTCATAAAGTGAGAGGGGTGAGGTGGGGCAGAAGCAGGAGCTGATCCTGTTGGCCCACGATTGTCAGTAGTATCAGTTCCACTAGACTTTTCAGAAACAGATGGTGTTGGTGGAGGCTCTGTTTCTTTAGAAAATATTGGTTCTGCTACTGTGTTTAAAACATTGCTCTGCTGTATTCCGGAACTGTGCATCTGAGGAACATGATCTAGAGGAACCAATAGGGGCTGTCCGTTTGCCAGCACAACAGCTTGATGTGGAGGATGACCATGCTGCTGAATTCTTTGTTCTAAAGGCACAATATGATGCCCACTCTGCACGGTACTATGCAATACTGTCTGTTCTGCCCGGGCACTTTCCCTTTCTTGTGTAGCTGGCATCGCCTCTCTGCTTTGGTGAGATCCCTGTGACAGATTTAAAGGAACAACAGAGACTTTTTTCCGACTGCCAACTGCACTAGGGGAAACCAGACGGCCAACAACTTGCTGCACCTTAAAAAAGAGAAAAGTAACAAATGAATTAATGATTAATATTTTTAAGAATGAGCTCTAAAATTATTAAGAGGAATAGTAAATAAATCCTAATCATGACAGGAAGGTAATAGGCTTCATGCGTTTAAAAGTAATATGCTGCTGTATTTCCTTAACAATGAATAACTGCATAATTATGCATCTGATATTTCATTACCTAAACACAGCTGCAAATTAATAGGTGTGGAAAATATAGCAAATGGAATACTGGATTATTAAATAAAAAAGGAAACTCCTGTAGAAATGATCAAGGATAAGGTTCCTCTCAATGATAGGCCAGTGATTGCAGATCCAAGAACTGAGAGACTCCAAACATTCTCTACAGATAAGAAGAGAATGCAAGTGGCGACTTCATCAACACTTTTAGCAAGATTATACTTTCACCGTGGATGATTAACTGATGAACCACATCGATCCAGAGTCCAAAGACCAACTGAAGCAGTAAAGAAACCATGGATTGATTCTCTCGCCAATAAATTTTGAGTGCCGACAAGTAGTGGCGCAAAAGACCAAAACTGGATGGTTTGTGCCTCCTACCGTAAAATTGTCAATCATCTTACAAATGGCCAGTCGGTCTGTGCTGTACTAGAAGATCATCACAAGTGAAAAGTGCTGAGTAAAATATTAGAATCTCAGCTTCAAAGAATGGCACATAATACAAGATAGAGACTTTGAGAGCAGAAATGTGTTTTAGGTGCGCATCCTGCCAGCTTCAGATTACTGGCCGATTGGCACTCATGACATAATCTTGCTCAGATGTTATGGTCATTCTGACTTTCCACACATGCTGAACTTACTTATTTCCTCTGAGACTGTATCCGATTATACAATCAACAGATCCAAATCCGCTCTTCTAAAAAGTGTTATTTTTTTTTCTTTACAATGTATATGTTGAAACTTAGATAAAGTAACCAGTGTGTGTATGTTTGTAAGAATATATGAAAGGGGAGCTTGGGACTTTAAGATTTCAAAGTATTTAATGTTTAGCTAAAAGCAACTTAATTTACAGTCAACCAGACCATGGGAGCCTATCAGTTGATCCAAATGTTTTGACTGATGTAATATAATAGTGTCAGCAAGACACAATAAATGTAAACGATTTTAAAAGCACTTCTAAACAGACATCATAACTGCCAAAAAGAGAAGTGACAACTGTTTTTGCCATCTACCATCCAAATGCTCATAAGCATCAAGCAGAAGAAGACAAAGAATACAAAAGCTAAACTGGCTAAAACAACGCTTGCTGTGTGACACTGATTTGAATCGTTCAGGTTTTATGTTTGCATATCTAACATTTATGCCTGTTATTTCTGGAGATAAATATTAAGAAATGATTGGAACAAAATTTGGTTGCTACCTCACTGAAGCCGTCTTGTTCTTGACTGTTATCAATGACAGTCAGTCAGTCAGTCAGTCAGTATCCAACCCGCAATATCCTAACACGGGGTAACGGGGGTCTGCTGGAGCCAATCCCAGTGATTGAGGAGTGTTAATATAAAGCTGCGTTTGTTCAGGTTGTGCTCTTTACTGTAATAAGTAGCAATTCGACTACAGCCCAACATGACCTAGCAAGGGAAAGCTTTCACGCAAGCCCATGGCATCTGTTAGATTGTGTAGCCCTCTTTCAAATACTCAGTGAGAGCAGTCCTTGCGGCAGCTCTTGGCTTTTGCTTGGGTATCCTGAAGTGTATCTCTTTTGAGGGAAGCAATCTGAAGATAGATCGATGCGTCTGTGAATCCCGGCAGGAGCACCTCCTGAGAGAGCCACTTTTAGCCCCTGGTAAGGAATCAAAGCTGTTGATGAGGTATTTTTGCATTGTATTTGAGGTTATCTGTGCTGATTGAATGTGAAACTGCCAAGTGTAGCAGGAGGTACATGCAAGTCAATGCTAACAATTTAGATATTCCCAGGATTACCGTATCTACTAATATATAGTAAAAAGAACCTTATAGGTTAAAGTGCCTTTTGTGAACACTTTATTCACAATAAAGCAGATGTAAATGTTGTCATTGAGCATTCATGCTTGGATACATTTGTCACTGGTTTGAATCCCCTGATACTACACCCACTCTGGCTCATGATTAAGGCTAAAACGCCTTTTCACAGATCTTGGTCTCTCCTCCTTTTAACTTTACTGAAACTGAAACTACACTCACTGAAATTGGGACCATTAGTTTCTTCTATTCATACTATGTATTTATTTTTTTAAAACAAAATGATACTTTCTATTCATCCTTCTATCTATATATAAAATTGAAACTCTATGGATGTATGTGAAATGCAAACTTTTGATTCAATTTGATATTTAAGAAAAATCTAAATTCAACGGCCAATATTGTGATATTCAGCACTTTTACTTGATTTTCAACAGCATCTTCTGAATGTTAAATACAATCCGTAAAATCTCTACAACTCTTTGTAAGTGTGGTCACATTTACTCTGCTCACATAGCCTGGCAGGGATGAGCAGAGGAAAAAAATGGATTAAGGATCAAAAGAGGAAAAGTTTACAACAGATATGGTTGGCTCTGCTATTTGCAAACTGGTTTTACTGTGGTTGACAGTTCAAATAGTATAACATCTGCAACGGATGGCTGGGACTCCGGCTGGGTGGAAGGACCGAGGAAAAGGCCATGTTGGAGTCACTATCTTCCCCAAGACACTGTGCTGTGTAGTTGATTTGGGGAGTGGTATGTGCCCTGATGGTCCACAAGTGGCATCCCAGATGGGACTTCCTGGGCGATGGCAGGCAGGAGCCTCACTTAAAAAAAATTCTTGTGACCAACCCGCTACACAGCACAGTACAAAACACCAAAGATATAATAAACAGTCCTTTCTTCTTTTTCTCTCTCTCTCTATCGCCTCCACTTCTCTTTGCAAGCTTTGTCCTCCACCTCCCGACTCTGGATCCCTGACTGGTGGTGAGGCGGCTCGTTTTATAGTGCACCCAGAAGTGCTCGTTTCTTGACCTTCTTCCTGCTGCACTTCCGGGTGTGGCGGAAGTGGTTCCTCCAAGGACTCAGGTGCACCTGCAGCACCCCCTGGGCCCGACAGGGCTGTTCCAAACTACAACTCCCAACATGCCCTGCGGGGATCCATGGTGCTGTAGCAACCCAGGGGGGCTACCCTCTAGTGTCTTGAGGAAGATAGTGACTCCAACATGGCCTCTCCCTCGGTCCTTCCAACCAGCCAGCATCCCGGCCAGGTAATGGCCCTGGCCAGCCGTCACACATCTAAAAATAAAACACGTTACTTCATGAGGAGAGGCCATCTAGACACTTGCAGTGATCAAATTTCCATAAAATGCTTGCTGTTCTGATGCATACCAGGTAAGCTGACAAGCAGCAGGTGAAAGGAGATAACAGACATGGTGGCTTCCTGTTTAACAAAACAGATTTTTGCCTTTTTAATCAGCATGCTCAAAATATTTGTACTTTTGTCAGTAGTCAGGTACACTACCAACTAGTTTGCATCAAAAGTGAAACATCTGCATATCATAAGCCTTCATCGCTCCATTTCCCACCATCTCTGCTACTGAAACATCACAAGCAAAAATAAAAATAGCAGATTTAATAGTTATCTTTTTTGTGAATTATTCAAAGTTTATGTATTACTTCATGGGGTAAACACTATCACTCCCCATTTTATTTCCACTTTCAGTTTGCATTTTTATTTAGCTGGTGAAGCCTCAAAATTCCAAATAATGGGTATTCAACATATAACTCATTTGTAATTAACATTTATAAATATGTTGTCCTGGTGATCATTCAGAACATAATCTGTTAAGATTATTAGATGTCAAAAATACAACCATAATACTTTGTGAGTTGAGGTTAGTAATAAGATAATAAAATATCAAATATTGAAACAAATATCTGTGATTTCATAACAGCAAATTTTAATAGTTAGATGTTACTGTTCATTGAGATTGAAAGTGAAAGTAAAGTTTCGGTGGGTAGCTAAAATGGTTCTGTTTCTACCAAAATGTCACCACCCTCCTCAGAATTTCAAGCACCTGCTTAAAGATTCTTGTTTGGTGCCAGCCATGTAAAGTACCTGTCTATACTGTAGAGGATTGTCAAGAACATTGGATGCAAAATACCAGTTGCCCGACTGCAAATACAATACTTGCTATGCTGGTGAGGGTTATAAAATAAATACCTGCATGGCACAAACAGACTGTTACAGGCAAGAAAAGGCATGCACATGCAAATACATGATTTGGAACCATTACAAATGATGGAAATCATAAAGCATATATACTGTATGTATGTTATGGATATGTACAGTACTGTACCATATTATGATCTTTGATGACCACATTAATGAATCTGGAGCTTTGTCTTTTCTAATATTAAAGTCAAATTAAAATGGAGTAAACAAGGTTTACTGAAATGAGAATGACAGGCAGACACAGATGCCAGCAAAGCAGGCAATATATAGAAAGGAAACTCTAAATTTGTACAAGAAATACAAAACAAAAATGTTTTGGAAAAAATGTTATTATAATTTTGGAAAGAAGAAAAAAAAACCTTGTTTTCTTTGCTAATATTTCATAATATTATTATTCATATAAAATCGACTAGGTTTTTGAATCTGTATAGAAAATGTGTGCATACATGTCTACATGTTGCTGATCTTCAATGTGTTTGCAGAAGAATCAAGGGTTTTGTACCATATTAGCCATCATGAATGTAGTGAGAAGTCAAGCAAAATGACACCTTTTATTGGCTAACTAAAAAGATTACAATATGCAAACTTTTGAGGCAACTCATGAAGTAGGGCTTCCACTGGACTACCTTGAACATACACAACACAATTGTCCCCGAAACCATTATCGGTTCTACATGTGAGGCATCATTTGTGCGAAATATTTCCAAGCCATGACCAAATAACATCTTCTATAAATGAGTAACAGCAAAGGGAAATCCATTTAGAATGCATTAAAACATTATGTAATTAAGTGTATTCAGTTTAAGGAAGACCATGTCAAAACATAAAATGTATACTGTGACTCCATCACTTGCTTCTGTATTAGCGTTAGGATTTGTACTTATTGATTATAAAATGAACAAAGTACTTTTTGTAGCATAAATAAATCTACAGAACATTCTGGACTGACAGACTCAAAAGAAATAATGGCCTCACCTCAAGGTCAGTGTCTGGGGTACTCCTGTGGCTGGGCGATGTTCTTTCTTCGACAGCAGCCTGTCTAAGTGATACATTTTGTCCATCCATGTAACTGTCAGATCTGTTTGTATTTGTTACCATATGGAGAACCTGTACATTTTTATGAGAGTAGATGGTATCCATGGGCATCTCTCTATTCCTTGGACTATCTCCCTCTCCGTTCTCCTCTTTCCTTTTGTCCTGTTGAGGAGTCACAACAATGCTGTCATCATGGTGACTCAATGCTTCCCTGAAGACTGCACCAGAAGTAGCAACTGCGGTTGTGGAAGCCCTTGCACTGGGGTGCTGATAAAAAATTGGCACCCCTCTTGGACTGACTTCAGTAGCCGTAAGTCCTCCAATCATTCCAAGATGTTGTGGTTGTGGTTGCATGGCCTGCTCAGATGTAATAACGACTGAAAGGCCTCCTGCTGTGGCCACTTTGGCAAAACCATGGCCTGAAGGCTGAGTCTGAGGAGGAGGTGTAATGACTCCTTCATGGATTACTGGAGGGTATGGGACAAGATGAGAAACGTGCTGCTGGGAAATGGCAGCCTGTGGGGAAATTAACGGAGTTGGAACAAAGCCAGGTGGAACAGCATATGGGACGGCATAATGAGAGCCAACAAACTGCAGAGAAGAATGAGGAATCTGTGCATATCCAAGGGGGGAGTAGGGAATCCCTGGGTGCTGCAAAAGTGCAGGGGGAACACTGTATGCTGGAGAGAGGTGACTCATGTTTAATACAGGATGGAGACTGGTTGGAGAGTAAGTACCAGAAGGAAGAGCTACCTTATATAACATGCTAAACTGATCAACAGGTACACCCATACCATCTGAACTCTCAGAGCTGTAATGTGGAGCAGGCTGTGCTCTAATCCACTCTCCAGAACTACTGTGTCCCTGGACATCACTGCCAGTGGAACCAGAGCTGCTGGTTGAAATAGACTCCTCAGCTCCCCCTCCATTACCCCCAGTTCCTCCTCCCCCCGTAATGTTACTATTGTTATTATTTACTGGCAGCTCCCGCTTCTTTGGAGGGAGGCATTCTTGGTTGCGTTCATGAGCTGGCTTCATCATTCACATCAGCGTAGCGAATGTCTCCTGCTCTGATGCTGAGGAAATGTCCAGTTGTCAGCAGGGGTTAGGGCCTAATGATATAGCTCTAGGAACCACCTGCTGACGCTCTCCACCTCACCCTGTGAAAAGAGAAAATAAGATATTCAATACAAAATCTTTGTTTTCCTACATAAAGACTGTGATAGAACATGCAAAATGCATTATGCTTTTTCTGTTCCTGGACAGTCCATCCACTAACTCTTTATAAACTGAAAAAATCTAATTGATACTTCATGCCATTTTCTCCAAAAAGCAAAAGCAAACCAAACTATTTGGCCAGGACAGCAAAACTGCAGTGTTTACGTTTATTCACCTTGTTTTCTACACAATGAGAGAGGTCGGGAGCACTGATAACAGTGTCGCCACACCTACCACAACCACCAGGATTGGGACCCAAGTGCAGTGGGTGACTCCTGCACAGTGGATAATTAGTACAGTCCAATTTTCTAAATATCTTCAAGGCCATATCATAGTTTTATGGAAGTTATTTATCAGCTTCTTGCTATGTGAAGATGTTGGGAACATAAAAAATAATCTTGGTCAGCTTCATCTAGGGCAGCTAAAACAGTAAGCATTAACAAATGTGTCAATATAACATGGAATTTTATTTAGAAAATATAATAGCAAAAATGTCAGGCATAATTAGCATATTTACAATGTAGTTCCAATAGCCTCTAACTTTCAGATTTGTGGACTGATAATTTATTTTCTGAACCTACTTATTCCAATGATAGATAGATAGATAAGATAGATACTTTATTAATCCCAAGGGGATCATGGGAGATCATCATGGGAGGCCAAACACCATCAAGCAATAATCAACACAGCTCTTGGGCAGAAACCTTTGAACATTACATTATAATTTAGAATATTCAATTGCTTTATCTAAAAGACAAGCTAAGACATGGAGGCAGTCTGTATATAAAGAAACATAACTGTGAATGGAGAACAGGATACAAAGCTGCAATCTACATAAAGATTAGGGACTAAATGTTGTGTGTAGCATTAGCAACCAGTCAAGAATAAGCAGGCCGTATAATGAACTGGCCCCTTGAAACCTAAAGGTGAATGAAAAGCACTTTAGGATGCTAGTAAGTAGCATGTAATAATGGATGTTTTCTCAAGAGTTTTTACCCCACAAGGTTTGAGGTAAGTGGAAAACAGAAAACGGGCATAAGGAGTACATCAGATACTGTATATTGATTTGTGCTTTCTAATAATTGGAATTTGTATGTACTTAATAAATTTTAACTTATCGTGTTATCTGAGGGCGGCGACATGTTGCATGTTGGTTGTACAAGCAAGTTAGAATTTAAGTGTACTCTGTTAATACTCCTACTACTACTTTTACTACTATTTCTTTGTTCATAAGTATTTAAAATCAAACTGCACTTTTGACTTGTTTTAACAGAAGCAATACAACATGAAAAATACTTCTAAATTAACACTTTATTATGAAAACAAAACATTAATGTTCTCCTTGTCAGTGCCAAGTTCCTAAAATGGAAACCTATTTCATTACAGGTAGGTGTCAGGGTTATGATGGTCTTGACTAACAGCAGTTCCACAGATAGAAATGAGAACATAAAATCCCCACATTTTTCTTTTTAACTAAAGCTTCAATTAATTTTTATTTGGCAGCTTCCATTTTACTTTCAGGTAACCAAATTAGTTTTGACAAGGATGAATAAATAGCACCTGTCACTAACAGGGAGAAACAGATCTTCATAATAAGGATGTCACAAGCACCAACATTTAGGTAGTAAGTCAATGCCAAAGTTCTGCAGATGCAATGGTACCAGCCTTTTAACAGAATCAACAATACCAAATGAGAATCATGCGTGACTGCAAGTAGACAATTTACTCTGGAAGGCAAAATAATGTGTGAGAAAAGCACAAGTAAAAAGTACATAACATCAACACCTATCCAAAAGAAAAACAGCAAAGGTCAAGTCTGGAAAGACATTGTGTTATAGTCAGAAGAATTTCAGCATGTGACTACGGGAATCATTTGTTATTATTTAAAAAAAAAAAAAAAGGACCGAAAAAATACCAGCTAACAGGATGGGCAAAATGGCATACTAAATTGCTAAATACCAATATTTTTGACGCCAAACTAATGTTCACGATTGTAACCTCTAAGGCTGGGTCTGTGGACACTTCTGCTACGCAGGCGTTGTATTGTTTATACTTGCGCATGTACTTTACATAAATCTGGAAGATTCCACCAGGTGTCAGTGTGAGATATCATCACGCTGAGACAACGTTCAGCTTCGCAGTGTTGTAAATTCCTTGAAACATCCATTAAATTCTGCGGACACCTTGCCACAATATCTCTGAAAAGGATGGATGTTTAATGATTAAAACCATCAAATCGAGGGATGCACCCATTCCAGAAGCATTGGGCATGAGGCAGAAAACAATCCCTGGACGGGGCATCAGCTCATCACAAGGTGGATACAAGCACTCACATACTCTAGCGTCATTTTAGCATCACCAAATCCCCATACCCAGAGCACACTGTGGAATCCTACCAGGGAAACATGCAAACTCCAGGCAGAGAACACCAGATTTGTAACTTCAAGGCAGCAGCGCTACTGCTCTGCCAACGTGCCCCTCCCCATGTGTAATTATTAACAATATTCATTCTTTAAATTATGTTTACGATTTATCTGTAAAATGTAATATACATATTTTAATGCATTTCATCATGAAAGAGATATCTATACTAATAAAAGGCAAAGCCCTCACTCACTCACTCACTGACTCACTGACTGACTCATCACTAATTCTCCAACTTCCCGTGTGGGTGGAAGGCTGAAATTTGGCAGGTTAATTCCTTACAGCTTCCTTACAAAAGTTGGGCAGGTTTCATTTCGAAATTCTACGTGTAATGGTCATAACTGGAAGCTGTTTTTCTCCATTTACTGTAATGGAGATGAGCTTGAACGCCGTGGGGGCGGAGTTTCGTGTGACATCATCACGCCTCCCACGTAATCACGCAGTACATAGAAAACCAGGAAGACCTCCAAAAAGTGCTGAAGAAAACATGCATTATATAATTGAGAAGGCAGCGAAACAATAAGAAGCGAGCGATACAACCATATTCATGAGTTCTGCTACTTCGGAAACAAAGCACGATGTAAACCTACACTTTAAATTAAGTTCATAGACAGGCTGCCGATGGCGTTTGTAATTTAGTGCCTGCCCATATAAGGCCGTCCGTCAGCGGCAATCCAATAGAAACACTCCCACTAAATATTCACGGGTGAAGGACTGTGCTTATGCAGAGGAAGATGAGATGGTCAGGGTGGTGTTTGGCACAAACTCAGCGAAACTGCGAGAGAAAGTTTTAAGTGCCAGGACTTCGGTAACATTAAATACAGCCATGGACATAGCACGAGATGGCACCAGCACAGCTGGGAAACTTCAATGCATGTACACTGAGCGGCTCACGTGAACTGACGCAGTGCACAGACAAAAAGCAACAGTTCCAAAGAGCGCTGAACAAAAACCGAATTACACAATTGAAAAGGCAGCAAAAAATATGAAGCGTCTGATACATACAAGCATATTCATAAATCCAGCTACTGCGGAAACAAAGCACACGGTGGAAAAAGTCAATGTCCCGCTAAAGGAAGACAGTGTAAAAAAAAAACCCGTGCATGCAGTGTGTCAGGTCTCAGATAAAGAAGAAGACGAGCTGTTTATTGATGCAGTAAGAAACGAATCGATGAATGAAACCTGTCATCTTTACAACGATTGACAAACACGGAATGTAACTTGAACACAACACATCCTACAAATACGAACCTGATTGAAAGAAATAATGATAATCAAATCCTTGATGACAGCAACAATCAGTAACACTCACAAAACAAATACTGTATATTGACAGTCATGTTACATTATTTTTAAAATGTTCCCTTTTCTTTTTCATAGCTTTTTTAACACACCACTTCTCCGCTGCGATACGCGGGTATATATATACCCCGATCTACATACTCGAATAATGGATACTTTATTCGCCATCAATGATTGTTTTGGTAAAGCCATACTCAGTGTATTCATTAGATGAACGGTAAAAAAGTAAGAGCGAGGGGAGGATGACTTATTGAGGCATGCAGGCTGTAGTGCGCGTCAACTCTATCTGAATTGCGCGATCACATTTGAAAAAATATATCTTTTCAAGTTCTATTTAGTCCATATGTGTCAAACTCAAGGGCCGCGGGCCACATCCGGCCCGGCGTGTAATTATATCCGGCCCGCGAGATCATTTTATATACTGTATTATTGTTATTAATGGCCCGGG
>JANRMT010062806.1:51582506-51620500 GCA_026402145.1 Polypterus bichir lapradei
ATATATATATATATATATATATGACAGCAACACTCATCACTCACAACAGTGACAAAACAATTACATTGACAATCATGTTACGTTATTTTCAAAATGTTTCCTTTTCTTTTTCATTGCTTCTTTAACACACTACTTCTCCGCTGCGAAGCGCGGGTATTTTGCTAGTCAAGTATAAATCTAAGGATTCTAAATGTACAGAGAGCTAAAATATCATACATTTAATGTGTTCTGTGTGGCAGGTGTTGCTTGCCCCAGAAGTACGTACCAATTAACAGCTGGGTCAGTTTTAAGATGTTGTTTACGATGGTCTACTTTAATCATAAGCTACGAGACTAAAGCCGAAATGTCCACTTTAATCACAAAAAAGACCTTTTCACTGTGTCCCTAATTTTTTTTTCTCTGTGGCTCAGATATGCTGCCGTACATTCTGATGCTGTTCTGAAGGTACAAAAAGACACAGAAGATGGTATGTAAGACCTTAAAATGTATCGTGTCATTTCGTTGGGGAATAAGCAACGCTTCACTATAAAAGCACCACGAATACATTTGTATATTGGCATTTTGCTTCACCACATCAAACCGTTCAGCAAACATTGAAGCACACACATTGACCCTATAGGATGACATCACGTTCTGACTTGAACACACTGTGCCCCCCAATTTTTTGCTGGTACTGCAACTTGTGCACATGTCATGTTTCTGAGGACATGCTCAGAAGACACGTGAAATGAATGCTGGGAAAGTGTGACAGTCATGATGTATGCGCGTACGCATTCTGAGCGTGAAGCATAAACCTGGCCTAAAATGTAACAAACACAGTGAAAACACAGACAGTATGTCACATATCTGAAAGGTATGTTATCAAATGTAATGCTGTCTACCAAATGATGCTGCAGGTTCAGTTAATAATCTAATTCTGGATTTGTACTCAGGCTGATCAGTCATATAAGATGCTTTGAAAACAGCACAGCATAGAGAGTTTTGGATTAATGTAAAACTAATACGTGCGCAGGAAATTAAACTTTGGACAGATGTTAAAAAAGAGACAGTTTTGTAAAGTTAAAGCACCAGGATTTTGTGACATTTGAAAATTGACTCGATTAGACACAGTCATTAAATAGTTTTTTAACTAGCTAAAATGGCAAATATAAATCTTACAAATCTTACAATAACAAATGTTATAAACCTAACATAATGATTCTCTGACAAGCCAGATTTTAAAAGAATGTTGTTACCTCAATTATCTTGGAAATCACTAATCCAACAGTACAGGTATAATAATGTTAGAATTTTTATTTTTAGTATTGGGTTTAAGCAGTATTTTCTCAGCTACTAGAGAGAAAATGTCAGAGAATAAATATGGAAATGTGCACATAAAATAAAGGTAGTCCATGATGATATCATTCATCTTCTGAGGGATCAATCTTCAGTTAGAGGTGGGTTTTTATGTCATCATTATGCCTTTTCCAACTCAATGGAGTATTGTACCTCAAAACTGTAGGTTGTTTAAGCATAATGTCAACTACCAAGTACACCAATGATGTTTTGTGATTTAAAGGACCATAATATTGCTTCACTGTTTTTATTAATATGTATGAAACTTTGTCTGTAAAATATGTAACATAAAACATTGCATTTTTAAAGATATTACCATTAATGAATATTTTCTGTGAAAATTCTGACTATACACAAGGTAAGTACTAACTCTGGAATGGGTGCCTCTACGTCACAGAGTGCATTTCCAGTAGAGATGCTCCAATCAAGTTTTTTGAAGGCTGATACTGATCACCAATTTCATGTTACCTGATTGGCCGATTCCAATACCAATTCTGATTTTTTTTTCCTTTATCCTTGTACCCTTAAAAGCCTTATTTTTATATTAAAGTGTTACCTTGGGCATTTTTATAAATAAGCTATAGACCACAGATGTTAGTTGTTTATTTTTAGTAATAAAATTAAATTCTATATGCTTATTATTCAGTGACCACAAAAATACTAAAATAAATACAATTAAAATACATACTTTAAGTAATAAAAATATACAAAAATATGTATCCATAATACATATAGCATAAAAGAAAAGAAAATCCTTTTAATAATTACAAGGTGTCATATTGTTTTTATTTCTGTAATGTACCTATCTGAAACAAGGCTTAATAAAAAAAAAAAAGATAGCTTTTACCACTTCTCTAACAAAAAAAAAAAATTATATATACACACACACATATATACACATTTTCCTATGTCAGTAGGAAAGAAAAGAGTTTTTAAAAAAAAAATGTTTAATTTTTCAATGTAGTCGATAGCTCCATACACTTTATCAACTTTCCTGCAATGACTTTAACCACTTTGAAAAAAAAAAAATCATTTGCTTGACCTTCAAACCAGGATGTCACAGCTGCCTTGATATCTTTATCACTTGAAAACCACTGTCCATGGAGAGATTTCTTCAAAACTCAGAACAGGAAATAATCTAAGGGAGCCAGGTCAAGACTATAGGGTGGATGGTTCAGCTGCTGGAAACCACATTCTCACATGATACGCCTGTGATTAACGTGACATATTAACCGGCGCATTGTCTTGAAGAAGCAGCACACCTGCTGTGAGTTTTCCTCTTCTTTTCTCCTTGATTGACTCCTGCAAAGCGATCATTGCGTTGGTGTAACTCTCCCCGGTTATGGTTGTCTTGTGTGGCATGAACTCCACAAGCAAAAGCCCTTCAATATCCCAGAAGACAATTGCCATGACTTTACCTGCAGATTTTTCTGTCCTTAAGTTTTTTGGGGTGGGGGATGACTAGTGTTTCCACTGCATTGACTCCATTCTGGACTCAGGGTCTCTGTGATAGAATCAAGCTTCCTCTCCAGTCACCAAACAATGAAAAAAATTCACTTGATATTCATGGGGCATCTCCAAGTTCTTCTGATAGCACTGGAGCCTCGTGGCCTTTTGACATGGCATCAGCATTCTTGGAACCCATCTTGCACTGACCTTTGACAAGACCAACTTTTCATGAATTATTTTCCAAACTGTACTTGCTGAGATGCCCATTTCTTCAGCTATTTGGGAACCCTTAATTCGTCTGTCTGACAAAATTAAAGTCCTCGACTTTCTTGCACATTTCTGTGTAAGTTGCTTACACAGGCCATCCAGTGTGAAGATCATCTTCAATGGACTCTCTACCCCACTGCTTGCTCTAAAATTTTACTTTGTAGGATGATGGGGCAGACTCACCATAAACTGCAGTCATGCGTTCATGGATCTCCTTTGGCCTTTTCCCATCTTTTGTGAGAAATGTTATCTCTAAACGTTGCTCCAAATCTAGCATTTTCTTACTTGATTCGCTCGAGGACTCTCCTGACTTCCTGTCTCTTGGAATGTACGACTCGCACTGAGCCACAACTGTGCATGAGTAACCTTGAGACAGATAACAACTGCCCAGACTTGTTTCAACAGGCTTGCTACTTTCTTTCATATTCAGATAGATAAATTATTGAGCACCCCTCTTAAATGTATATATACTGTATATACAGGCAGTCAGTCCCCGGTTAGGTACGAGATAGGGACTGTAGTTTTGTACTTAAGTTGAATTTGTATGTAAGTCGGAACAGGTACATTATTTTAATAAATGCTATTGTTGACCGACTGTAACCAAGTGCTCTGCAAATGAATTATGGAGTTTCACCCCTCTCTGACCTATTTATTATTTCTACTTTATTTTCAATGGTGATGTTTTTCTCCTCTTTACTATATCACCAGCACTTGCATCAGATTTGTGTTTCAGAGACATTCTTGAAGGGTGAAGACAAAAGGTTAAGATGAGCTCTTCTGCACAGCACTGTACATGCTATCACAGCAGGAAGGCACCCATCAACACGTCTGATGTTCTGACAAGAGACAACTTCCTGCTATGTGCGTAACAGTACAAGCAGGCTTGCTATTGAGAATGACTTGGGGCGGCGAAGGGGATTCATCACTCGCCCTCCACACAGTCACCTCCACTACAGTATGCTGCGTGCACTGTACGCCCACCGAGAATGAACACGGTGCGGCCAAAGGCAGGTAGTGAATCGCCCAACCCCAATTCAACAGGCAGCCATCCGAGGTACACTACAATGCTACCCCTGCCGCCCCGTTCACCCTCAATGGCCTCCATTCAGCCACAACCAGGTCAGCGCTTGCAGCATTACCAGCCGTGTGTGCTGGGCGGGCAGTGAAATGCCCCCCTCTGCTCCATCCAGCCTGCGTCCAGTCAGGAGCAGTAGCTGCGGCAGTGTAGTGGGCGGGCAGCGAACCATCGTCCTCCACATGAGCGACAGCTGTGGCCCCGGTGACTACGGACCACGGGTCACCGCTTGCCGCCGGGAGCTACCTGAGGGACACTACACTGCGCGAGCAGCGAAATCACCCCAAGATGACAGAGCGGCAGTTACTGAGGTGCATGCATCACAGCTGTGGCCTCATTCGTAAGTTGTAGGTCGGATGTCCGTAACCTGGGGACTACCTGTATATTATATATACACACACACAATTAGCAATTAAACAGTGCTAAACTTTAAATATACTGTATACATACATATTGGTTTTAATAATCTGCAATTGTCTTCTTGTGCGACGCTACGCTTACTTAAAAGCCTGAACAGTGCCTGTCCTTTTTGACTGATTGCTTTGTTTCTCTCTCCTCCCCCTGACATTCTCTGCTCCTGTTGGGGGTTGTGCTCCCCTATGATGTTTGTCTATTGCTTAATTGATGACTAACTGCATACTGAGCTCCTTTTACTTCTGAAAGAGACATGTTTGTTTGAAGTGTTTGAATGAAGTTCCTGTCTCTAAAATCTCCTGTGTTTCTGTGCAATTCTGTGACCCAAGCTGCGTTAAGACTAGCCTTCAAGCATCAGCGCTTACCTCTGTGTGCTTGCATGCAGTCAGGTCAACTGCAGTTGGCTCAGTGATTTACTGAGTTTCGTCCATGGCATCAGTTGCACTTTGTACATATTGTTCCAGTAGTTTTTTTAAATAGTTTTTACAGTTCATCAGCAGTGTGTAAAATGGTCAGTGTTGCAGTAAATGTGATGCTATTTGCATGAAAAAAATGTGTTCCATTAAAATCTCATTTTTTCTTTGTTAATTGTGACATTTACTTAAAGTACAGCAAAACAGTATTTGGCGTCCAGGGATGCATTAACCCCCCAAGTATGTGGCAGTTTAAGGGTTAAAGCACCAAGATGCCGCCGAAACGAGCTGCACCATCTAAGGCTTCTGGCAATGAAAACGTGCTTGCATGAATTACAGTACATATAGCGGTAACATCGGCATTTTACATTCTAGCACTGCGGGAGACATAGCAGTACAGTATACAGGTTTACCTTTACATTCTTTATTTTTAGGTAATATATTAAGCTGAGTTTGAAATTAAATTAATTCAAAACATCCACGTATCCAAAGAGCGACCCTACAAAGACAAAAGGTAGAAGGCAGCATGGCTCTACCTAACTTCCAGTTTTATTACTGGGCAGCAAATATACAGGCGATAAGAACCTGGACACAAATAGAAGAACATACACAGGCTTGGTCCGCAATAGAATTAAATTCCTGCAGTACTTCTTTGTATTCCTTGCTCTGTGCTCCAATAAACACACGTTATCGGCAATACACTAATAACCCAATTGTGCTCCACTCACTTAGAATCTGGAACCAATGTAGAAAGCATTTTAAGACGGAGAAGCTTCTATCTGTGGCACCCCTGCAAGAGAACCACCTCTTTCAACCCTCACAAACATATGCAGTTTTTAATATCTGGAAAAAATTTGGAATTAACTTGCTTAGAGATCTTTATATAGACAACGTCTTCGCATCCTATGAGCAATTACATTCCAAATTTAACATTCCAGCTACACATTTCTTTCACTATCTTCAAATCAGAAACTTTGTTAAACAAAACCTTCCAGATTTTCCTCATCTTGCACCCTCATCCATGCTGGAAAAAATATTGCTCAATCTCAAGGATTTAGACTCCATCTCTACAATATATAAAATCATTTTACAATCCCTCCCTTTTAAAGATCCAAGAGGACACTGGGAAAAAGATCTTTCAATTAATATATCAGAAAAGGAGTGGAAAGTAGCAATGCAGAGAATTCACTCGAGCTCCATATGCGCAAAGCATACAATTATACAACTCAAAATTATATATCGAGCACATCTGTCTCGACTAAAACTCTCCAAAATGTTCCCAGGGCATGATCCAACCTGCGAACGTTGTAACCAAGTCCCAGCCTCACTAGGTCACATGTTCTGGTCCTGCACCAAATTAACATTATTCTGGACAAACATTTTTATTTACCTTTCAGATAGCCTTGGACTTACAATCCCTCCAAATCCATTAACAGCTGTGTTTGGTGTTCTTCCAGATGGGTTTAAAGCGGAGGAAGACAAACAAATTGTGATTGCATTCACTACACTTTTGGCGCGTAGACTTATTCTCATAAACTGGAAGAACCCAAACTCTCCTTTTTTAAGTCAGTGGGAAACCGATGTGTTATATTATTTGAAGTTGGAAAAAATCAAATACTCAGTTAGAGGATCCGTACAGACTTTTTTCAAAACATGGCAGGATCTAATCAGTAATATTTTAAAATAAGTTCAAAAGGCACAGAGAATTTATTAATTTAGGTATGTCTCCAAGCCTTAAATTTAACGCCGTTTGGCTTGCTCTCTCTCTCAGGGGTGGGGATCGATTTGTTCTTAATTTTTCTCTTTGTAAAAACTTGATTGCTTTGTATGGATTGTAATAAAATTAAAAAAAAAAAAGAAAAGAAATTAAATTAAAGTGTTTTGGGGGCATATTTAGGGTTTAAACTATGAAAATAGGCATTTTTTTAACCACATCCAAAATTCGCATTTTCTCACAATTCGTGGGTGCTCTAGGAATGTAACCCCTGCGAATTTTGGGGGTGTACTGTATACATTTACTATATTTATGAAGGTGTGTTTTTTCTCCAGTTTATCAGCTAGACATTCATAATTCTTAAAAGTGTAATTATAAAATATGGATTACCATTTTAATTATGTAGTATTTGTTTCTTACCAAAACTCATACTGTATGACACACAGAAATAAATAATAAACACGGTACAAATCTTTTAAAAAGCCACAAGTATATCAAATGTTCATAAATTGTTTATCAAGAACACATAAGAGTAACATTCTTAACAGGTTTATAAATAAAAGATTCATTTTGCTGTTAAGCTAACATGCCTATTGTTTACTAAGCAGTAATTTCAAATACTTCTTTCCAATTAAAAATGTTATCTGCAGCACTTAAAATATCTCGCTGTCCAAACTTCAATGGTGTCCGTTTTAATTTAAAGGACAAAATAAAAAGGTCTGAATTCATCAAAGTAGTTTTCCTTGTCTAAAAGCACAGGAATGATTTCTCCAATTTCGTTTATTACTCCACTTTCTTTAACATAAAGACTAAGCTCTCTGATAAAACAAGCCTTGACTGCTCTTTGTTTACATTGCAGGAAGTCTTCTACCAAAAAAAAAAAAGATAATACTGTAATACCTGGCATAAAAGAGCACAGCAACTAACTGACTGTAAAGCTTAGAAAAGCAGAGGCTGAAAAGTTCACATTTTGTGATCAGCCAATTTACAGATCACTGCTCAAGACTTTTTTAGTGAAAATTGTCTGATTTACATCAGTAGCCGATCAATTGCAGCATTCCTAATTACATATAAGGTCTGCTTAGATGTGCCACTTTATTTAGCACACAATAGAGAATTTAGAGAAATCAAAACCCAAGCAGACATTGAAAAAATGTGCAAAAACCACAAGGACTGTGAGTGTCAGAAAAAATTAAGTGTCAACAATGGATACGATCAAAGATCTTTTCACATTGAAAAGTAAACCATGTAACATTTGTTGCATAAACATTTTTTATGTTTCATTTCCAGTTGAACTTTTCCATACATCTTTAAACATACTAGAAGTCCATAATTTAAAACAAATGTATGTTTCTAAACAAATCAGTAATAGCCAATTATAATTCAGGCTGGATTAAACATCAACATATTATTGTCTAGGACTGGTTGAAGTTTTCTTTTTGAGACTGCTACTTGAATCAGAAGGCATAATCCAAGATGAAGATGAAAGAACTACTTCATGACACAGAAGCATGCAGTTCTGAAGATGAATAACAAAAGGCCTATTATACCCACGGCAAAAGGATACATCATAAAAAAAAAAAGAAACTGAAAAGAAGTAAGCAATTACCAGGGAACAGGTTATTCACAGAAAACAAATGGACATATCCGAGGTATTATCAGAACTGAAAAGAAAAAAAACCTTAAAAATTACTGCCAAAGAGATCTCAAATTATCCACAGAGAGCAGAAGTGAAAGTAAACTTGCAGCGTGTTGAAAACATTTATAGGAGGAATACACAGGCTTCATTGCACGAAGCAAACTAAAACCAGCAAGATGACATTACATTTAGCAGTAAAGCATAAGATGAACAAGAAGAGTTCTCATGAATGGACAGCTTTAGTTCAAGATTGAGCCTAATCAAAGTAAAAAGTGAAAATGTGGAGAAAAAATGCAAATTATCCTTAACATACCACGTAGTTAGTGAAGCAAGGATGAGGGTGTGACTTGGCTTCAATCTAGTGTGCCTCTGAAACTAGCTCACTGTTCATTACTGATGAGGTAAGTTTTGATGACAACAGTAGAACTGATTATGGAAAGGCTACCATACCACTTTTTCTTTGCCAATACCAATACTGATATTGAAATGTTCACTATCTTACAATACCAATCCAATACTTTTTTCTTTTTAACAATTACTAAATTTTAAATCAGTTATGTGTATCAATGCACTTCATTTAAGACAAGGTTTTAAAAGTACCATGCTCAAAATGCTCTAATAAACACTCTATTAGTCTACTGGAAGAAAGACATTATTTAAAGGAACACTCTACCTAAAAATTATGTTTTTATATGACTTTTTGAATTGAAGCCAAGGACTACTGACTAACAAATCAGGGGATAGGCGGGTCTTCAATTCAAAAAGCCATTACCATGAGTCTTTAGGTTTCCTATTTACTGTAGATTCCGGAATATAAGCCGAAAATTTCGTCCTAGATTTTTGGCTTGGAGTTTGGTGGTCGGCTTATACAACGAGTATCGTTTCAGATTCAAGATTTCCAGCGCAATGCCGGTTTTGCCGATGAATATGGAAGTAATTAATGATGAAACCACAGCGCCATCTTTCAGATGAAGAAGTAACTTTGCATGCCGGTACTTTAAATTAAATAAAGAATTTATTCAAAAAACTGTTTTAGTTGTTGATTTTATTAATAAAATTTATAATAAATTATCGGGAAGTTTAAAATAAAATACCGTTGGTTTGATTTACGACCAACATCTTGCGTTATGACCTGAATGCGGTCACGCGTATCCGCTTGCGCGATTGTAAACAAACAACCGAGAGCGTTAGTAAGCGTCAGTCGGAGCCCAGATACATGTGTTTGTGGATGTAATTTCGGTCATTGCAGTGATTTACCTATATATATAATTCACTAAGACCATGCAAGCAAGACACATAATTGCTAAGGAAGGAAGAGAAGGTAACGAAGGTAAAGAAAGTGATCGCAATCGATACGAAGATGGAAATTGTGTGGAAATATGAGAGTGCTGTTCGTGTGACCGATCTCGCTAATATGTACAGCATGTCGAAATCCACCATCTCGACAATTTTACAAAGAAAAGATTTGCATAAGGAGGCTCCTTCTAAACAATAACCACCTTTCGTTTCATTCTCCTCCTCCTCCCTTCCTGCAGCCCATAGATGTCAAATTAAATGGTGAGTACAGTATGAAATTGTTGTTTCTAGAATAGAATAGAATAGAATGCCTTTTATTGTCACTATACACATGTACAATGAGATCAAAAGCAGCTCCTTCAGTGCAGACATATGTGTAGAACACAACAAGTAAATAAACAAATGGTGCAAAAAGATGCAAAGAAGTTGCAAAAAAAAAGTTCTGTATAGGTCTTGTATGGTTGTTTCTTTAGCTTTAGCATAACGCCGGATCTGCGGCCCCGCTTCTGCTTCCTTTCTCTCCTCCATCTGCGTCGTCTTCTAGACCCAACAACAATCCACAGAGAGCCCGCTGGTCTCGCTATGTTGTCTGGGATGTTGTGCGTGTGATGAAAAACAGTCAAAACAGATGTCTGGCTCTGGACACCGATGTTTATAAGGTTCTGATGGGTGTAGCGGATGTTCGCCGAACCAATCGTGCACAAACAAGCAAAAAAAAAAAAAGTACAAAAACAATAAAAAAGTGCACTGAAAAGGAGAGCCCTGAGCCGCTGCGACCATGCGCGCCACCATATTCCTAGCTTAATCTAGCCTACTTCTGGTAGGCTAGGCACTTTTTATAACTTTTTGGTTAGTACATTAGAAAAATTATTGGTGTTTTGGTAAATTATGCACATTATACAACCCTTTTTTATTATGAAAAGGTTAAGTAAGTGTTGCAGTGGGAGGTTCAGAACGCATTATGGGTATTTCCATTATTTCTTATGGGAAAAATAGTCTTGACTTACAACCAACTTGAGTTACAACCAGCCCTCGCGAACGAATTAAGTTCATAAGTCAAGGGTCCACTGTATTGCGTATTTAAGTTAATCAAATTTATAACGAGTCTCCGGAAATCCACCCGCCGATGTACCGTATTTGCATATATATTTTCAACACAAAGGTTTCATTTTACCAAACTTCTCCGCAATCACTTCCTGGTTTCCATCAAAAATGCTGGCAGTCTCAAATTCTCGCCGATAAACATGATAAATATACCTGAAGAGATACTTTTAAGGAAATTTAGAAAATTTTGCTTGGAGAAGGGGGTCGGCTTAAATACCGGTCATCGGCAAATACATGTAATTTAGTAGGTAGAAAAGGGGGTCGGCATATATACCGAGTCGGCTTATACTCCGGGATCTATGGTATGATGTGCAATGACTAATTCCAGATGTATATATATTTAACAACTGAATAACTAACATGTTTATTATGCAACACAAGTAAAATTAGATTTTTTAATGGATATTTTTCATATTGTTTGGCATTGTAAACCAACTGGTCACAATTGGCTTCAATTATATTATAAACTTTTTTCTCTCCATTCTGCAATGAAAACGTAACTAAAATTTTTTTCAGCCAACAATACAAGCTATGTGGGTTAAGTAAGATATAAAAAATATAATTTTTGTATAAGTGATTCCTTCAAGAAAAAATTTAAAATCAAACAAAACATGTACAAAGCCCAACATAAACAAAAGTTTAACATAAATAACTTGTTAAAACTTTGCCATGTAATAATTTGTGTTACTCTCTAACCAACTATTAATAAAAAACAATGCAATGTAAATAATCACCTAAAAAAGTCATGTCATTTTCTAACCCGCTTAATGCAGACCAGGGTTACAGGGGGGCTGAAGTTTATCCCAGTCAGCATAGGCGGCAAGGCAAGAACAAACCCGGACAAGGCGCCAGTCCACCGCAGGGTGAACAAGCCAATTTACTATTGCAAATTCACCTAACTTGTATATTTTTTGGACTGTGGAAGGAAACCCACGCAGATATGTTGAGAACATGCTAACCCTTAAGCGGGGAGGCCCTGGGAAACAAATCCTGGTCTTTTTACAGTGAGGCAGCAGTGCTCCCATTGTGTAAGTGTGCTGCTTATCATTAAAAAATGTAAATACAAAAATAACTACTTACTGGCCCATGTTTTATAGGCCCTTCTGTCTACTCAGTTTCATGAGGAGCAATTTTTTTAGACAAACTTCTTTAATCACATATTACAGGCAGTACAGTCAGTGCTGAAGATCTACTCACCCTCCACATTAGGGCTGTAAAATTACTCAAAAACTAAGGTTCAGATGTTCATATTAAAAATAAGCATACATTCAACTATATTTAAATGCAGGCTGTGTGTCTGTACTATACATTTTTATGTTAATACTATTATTCATATTTTTACTTTTTTGTCACAGCAAAACATGAAGTCCATAACTCACACTCACACAAAATTTAGAACAATCATTCACAAACAGAATACTCCATGTGCACAAACATATTGTATATGATCAAGCAGAAAGCAGACCTGGTGACACTTAACACTGCCTGAAATGCATATCAGAAATTGCAAAAGTCGTGATTGCTCAAATACATTAAATGTACCATTAAGTCATTGATTTTCTCCCCTCAGCTATCCTCCTTTTTTGCTCCTAGAGGTCAGATGATACAGTGTGACTGTTCATCTCTATTTCATGTCAAGGCACTGCGAGTATGTGTGTGTTTTATAAATGAAATAAGTCAAATGTACTAAAATGTTATAATGTAAGTACAGTGACAGTATTTATATAAAAAATAATATATAATATTTTTTTATCAAATGTTCTATTTACATCAACTTACAAAAATCCTATAAAAATGATTTTGAGTGTTTATCATGAAACTACTATGTTAACAAAGAGTACAGAGCAAAATGTTAAAGCAAAGCACAGAAATCTTAGACAGTAATTAAGGAGTGTTTCAGAGACCGGATAAGGAGACTGCATGTGAAATCGTATATTGGCTGAGGTAGCTAAACAAGCCTTGCTAACACTGAAAAGGTCTTTTGAATGGTGATTTCAAAGCTGCTGTAGTAATAAAAGAAAATCAGAAATATGTGATTTATTTTCCATTGTCTCTAACAAAAAAGGAAACCAGACTTGCCTGCTGTCATATATGTTTAACACTGGTAGCATAAGACAGCAGTTAGTGTGGGATCTCAAACTCAAGAGTGAAACAGAACAGACATCAGCAGAAGGTGGTTACTTTTAGGATTCTGGAGAAGTATTTAAAAATCTGTTTTTAGTTGTGCATTTAACAGAAGGCTATCCTTTGTACTAATGACAATACTAGCAAACTATTAAAAATGAAGCAAAAAGGCTGATCGTGGAAGTGATGTGTAAAAATAGATCTGTAAATACAGCAATGTTGCATACCATGTCTGTAGTAACACTGCAGACATCATTAAGTGGTAAAACAAACAGCTATTCTTTTACACTTGAATGTCAACTTTCAACTTCAAATAAGATTTTTTTTAAATAAATATAATGTGGAGAAAATACTTTCATATTATTAAAATATAACTCTTATTACATTTAGTAGATTAACTTGACGCATCTCAAGACTGACAAACGTCTCAATTTATATAAAAGATACGGTCAGTTACATTATATCACCTGACTTCTAGGAGAAAAAAGATTTTTTTTTTTTGCATTTTACTGATTTTATTAAAATCAAATAACATTCCATACAAGCAAGCCAAGTTTAACAAAACTAGGTTTGAAACTAATCAACCCCCACCCATGTGAAAGAGAGCTAGGCCAGCAGAGTAAAATTTTAAATTAGTAAAAATAAGTAAATAGATACATTAATAAATAGAATAAAAAAAACGGGAGAGAATCCGCTTCCTCAATTTAAATGCTTACTCAAAAATATTATTGATTAGATTCTGCCAGGTTTTTAAAAAGTTTTGTACAGATCCTTTCAGTGAGAACTTGATATTTTGCCAATTTCAAATAGTATATAATATCAGTTACCCACGGACTTAAAATAGGTGAGTTAGGATTCTTCCAGTTGAACAAGATAAGTCTATGTGCCAATAGTGTACTAAAGGCAATCACAGTTTGTTTGCCTTTTTCGACTTTAAGCCTATCTGGAAGTACACCAAACGCAGCTGTTAATGGATTATGAGGAATTGTGACACCAAGGCTGTCTGAAAGGTATTTAAAGATTTTGGTCCAGAATGATGTTAATTTGGTGCAGGCCCTAAACATATGGCCCAATGAGGCTGGAACTTGATCGCAACGTTTACAGGTTGAATCTTGCCCTGGAAACATTTTGGACAATTTTAAACGAGACAGATGTGCTTGATATATAATTTTAAGTTGAATAATTGTATGCTTTGCACATATGGAGTTCGAGTGAATTCTATGCATTGCTACCTACCACTCCTTTTCTGAGATGTTGAGTGAGAGATCCTTTTCCCACTGTACTCTTAGATCTTTGAAAGGGAGGGACTATAAAATGTTTTTAAATATTATGGAAATGATGTCTGAGTCCTCAAGATTGACCAATATTTTTTCCAGCATAGAGGTAGGTGGGAGTTGAGGAAAATTGGGCAGGTTTTGTTTAACAAAGTTTCTAATTTGAAGGTAGTGAAAGAAATGTGTTGCTGGAAACTAAAATTTTGAGTGTAATTGTTCGCAGGATGCAAAGACGTTGGTTCATGTACTTTCTGGTATTTGAAATTTCATTTTAGAAGCAAAAACGATGAAACGAAAATGAAAGGAATTTTCAGATTTTGATTTTTGATTAAAGAATAAAATCTGGAAAAATAAGGTATTTTTTAATTCTATAGTAACAAATAGCAGTCAGAAACTTAAAATTATACATACTTTTCTGGATTTATTTTTGATTCAAATAATTAAAGTGTAATAGCTCAAAAACAACAAAACAGACGCATTTTCATCGTCTGAAACTGGAGGTACTTGTTCTGCGCGATTTTTGACGACACGTGCGAACAGTCTTCCTCACAACACATCGATCGACGGCCTTGAAGTTACACAGGCATCACCAGAGGATGGACCATTACGTTGTTTTTTGGAACAGTAAAAGAGTGACACTCCGAGACGAGGATATGGCTGCAGAAAAACTGAGTTGCATCTTTCTGGTAAAAATACAAGCTTTGCAAACTTTGCTTCATTGATGTAGCAGTTCTTTTATGAATGTTATTGCTGTTACTTACTGTGAAACAGCTAACATTTGGTAACACTAACACTAAGTCTTGCAATTTTTACAGTAAATTTTGAATGTGTGTAAATGTGTGAATGGTTGCTCATTGACTTTTACTGGCTACTAGTTACTAGCTAATTAGTAAATGTTTCAAGTAGTAACAGTGCGCACAAGTGTAACACATGTTAAGAAAACTTTCTGTAAATCACGTTGTTCTCTTAACTTTCGCGCACTGTTAATTCTGCAGTCATGTCCTCGTCCTAGAGTGTCACTCTTTTACTGTTCCAAAAAACAACATAATGGTCCATCCTCTGCTGATGCCAGTGTAACTTCAAGGCCATTGGTCGATGTGTTGTGAGGAGGACTCACAACGGCATTACAGGGTATAGTTATTTTGTCTAATAATCATTCTAAATTTGTCCCTTTCAGACACACTGCCTGTTTAATGATTTCCTGAGGTCAACATTCAGGTGCATTCAGAGGAGTATTGCTGACAAAATTAAATAAATACTCAAACAAATAAAAGTATCATGAAATGTGACAATAAATAATAGCAACATGAAATATGACTATAAATAAATAAATGTGCCACAAAATATTATTTTTGTTGTTTATTTATTTAGATATTTATGAAATTAGTTCTTCATTTATTCATTTCAGTGACACCACACACAACATGAACTAAGCCCTGAAATGAAAATAGTCACTTTTACTCGTCAAAGTTAAGAGGGCAGGTTCTAGCCAGTAACGTTTTTTGACTGGTGAACTGTATGTGCTTTGCTTGACTTGGGAATCCTGTGGCTCTTGCACATGCTCAATGTTGTTACTGTGCATGCTGGAAAGGGGTGCAAAAAAGTTGTTCAGAATTAAGAGACTGTGAATTCATCATTAGCAGTATGCATTTAAAATGTCTTCTGAGTGTCACAGAAATAAGTAAATGAGGAAATAATTTTAAAAATATAGTATTTAAAGAAATAAACAACAAAAATATATTTTAATACACATTTAATTATCTATACCCACTTTTCATGTTATTTATTTATTGTTAGATTTCACAGTACTTTCATTTGGTTTTGTATTGATTTGTTTTATCCTAAATATTCCTCCATACTAGTTTTTACTCCATACGATTTAAATAAATAAAAGCACTTTAGACCTGAAATGGGGCAGCACGGTGGGGCAGTGGTAGCGCTGCCTCACAGTTAGGAGACCTGGGTTCGCTTACTGGGTCCTCCCTGTGTGGGTTTCCTCCGGGTGCTCTGGTTTCCTCCCAGAGTCCAAAGATATGCAGGTTAGGTGCATTGGTGATACTAAATTGTCCCTAGTGTGTTAGGATATAGCACGTTGTGTGTGTGTACCCTATGGTGGGCTGGCGCCTTGCCTAAGGTTTGTTCCTGCCTTGCACCCTGTGCTGGCTGGGATTGGCTCCAGCAGACCCCCGTGACCCTGTGTTAGGATATAGCAGATTGGAGAATGACTGACTGACTGATGACTGACTTTAGACCTGAATGGAAACACATAGTGAAGAAGAAGCAGACACTACTCTGCTCATTAATATTAAGATCACACTATTAGTTATATGGTCATTCCTGGCGTATTTTATGTCAGTTTCAAGAACACAAAGCTGCCTGTCAACTCTGCAGCATGGATATCACCCATCTTTGCCAATACTAAGTGCTCTTGGTAATTTTCTAGCAATGAGAATTTAAGAGCAACTGTTATAATATTTAAATCAGCTAATAAGGAGATGTGTGTTTCTTTTGGGAATAACGTCAAAAACAAAAAAGTCCTTCCCAAAGACTGAAAATAGAATCCAAAACAGAAGGAAGCCTTTTCTAAGGGTTGTGAGATGTTTTTAACATTGGACAATTTATTTGTAATTGTAGTCAGGCAAGTATTAGATCAGTAAAATTCTATTATTTCATTATCTTACCAGTGCAAAAAACACTAAGATGAATACTAAATTAAGACAAATGAGTTAAGAGTCAAAACCAGATTATAAAAGACAAGACAATCTAACAACACCTGATCAAATACATATCTTGGACAAAGGAGCTCTCCTGCATTGCACTGTCATTTTTAAAGAGCCTTTAAGATGCAAGTTGGGGAGGAATTCCTAGCCACTGGGCAGGATCTCCTAGCAAACCACTATCCACTCATAAAAGATTCTGAAATAGCGATGTGACAAATTTAAAATTTAATCAAATAAAAAAAAACATCAAAAAGTATCTAAAGCATAAAAAGAATGTTCTAACCTGTCAAAACTGGCTTCCCAATTGTTAACAGCATCTTGTTGCAAGAAGATGAGTTTCACAAATGCTGCTTTGCTGGCTAAATATACTTTTACCACGTCACACCAAGAGACACAGGCATACTTGTCATCATTACCCTTTATTTCCCAGCTACCAAAATTCAATGGTACTGTATCTTGCACAATCATTATGTTAGCAGTTCAAAATTTACTTACTTCCTCAGAGAACAAAAGTCACCAGTAATTAATATAAAATAAATATTCCAGGTTAAAGACAATCTTTGTCATCATACTTTTTAAACGTGTAGGAAAAATATGCCAGATAGTAATGAGTGACACTGTATGTTTAAACACAGCACCAATCTGTAGGCTGAAACACTGACTTACCCACACACATTCTCAGCTATCCAGTGCTGATCTGTATTTGCCCTGTAATCAGCTGAAAGTGTCTAACATGACTTGTCACATTCAAAAAGAATGATTTTAGTGGATTTCACCAAGTTGATGCTGGCATCACCAAAGTGCTCTTTCACTCATGGTGATTTTAACTCTATAATGTCATTGAAGTCCATTTGTCATTGTAGATATCCAAGAGATGTATATGGGAATATTTTCTTACTCTTCTTTATTTAGTGCAGATGCATTGAGGGAGGGCGCTTTGGTTAGCAGAACTAGGAAAACAGCTTACTTGCTCTCTCTCGTACTGGGATACTGTAACTCAGGCAGCGACTGACTTTATCGCATGTGAATGGAAACCTTTCCAAGTGTGTGAAATAACCACACAGCTACCCGTCCTGGGTATAATGTTAATCTGCATTCAGCCCTGCATGTAGGCCCTCCAACGTGCAGGGAAAAACCTGAGGGTTGGTGGAAGAATTGGAACTACAGCCACCATAAAAAACCTCACACCGTTCCATTCCATCTGAACTAGTGTTGTGCTGAGGTGTCACCAAATGCATGGCTGCAATCGGGTCCTAATCTGGGATCCTGAGTTGGTTTGTCATGTGGTGGGTGCAGCAATGTGCTGTATCAGCGTGTGCTCCTAACCTTTCTCGACCCTATTATAGCACTCTTCTAAAAGACACATCAATCAGCTTCATATGGCACCTTTCATAATCCACATTGCCACAAAATATTTTAAAAATGCACACTGTTAGAATCAAAATGTTCCAAATGCAGAGATGCCTTGAAAAAGATACATAATATACTGCAGTATGATGTTTAATTAGACCTTTTTTAGTTGCTAATAAAGAAATCAGAGTCATGCACAAGAATGAAATGACAGTTTTCAACAACACTTATGTAAAAGCTTTATGAAAATAAAACACTGGCTAAAGATTCAGGTGGAGAAAAACAAGTTTTTCTGCTTTTCTGTTGTTCTGATTGTGTACTGTATATAAAAGTAAAAAACCTCACATGTGATTAAAATGTACTGCTTTATTTTAACTTATTGTTTTTAATCCGATTGTCCAGGCTGCTTCCACAATGTATACATTTTTCTAAAGGCATGAAACCACAAATTGCTAAAACTAATGCCAGTGCCTAAAGGTTATCTCCATTGCAGCATCCTGTGGATCAAGGATAATTCTTTAACTCTCAGTAACATCATTCTTTTTAAAACACATGTACTGTAAATGGCAAAAGTCCATCAGTGTGGAATTAATTCAAAACAACTACAGATGAACATGTAATCCTGCCATAAATCTGTGATTAAAACAAAAACATTTTGACGAAAATGTGTGCACTGACCACTTGTTTCTATAACTTTAATCTGCTGTTTCACTGCCAGCTGAAGATACCCGTTAGCAAGCAGGCATGTTCTTTACTTTTAAAAATGAACTTCAAATAGATAGACAATTATGTGATCTTATAAAGCAGTTACTAAAGCAATGAGTGATGCAGAAAAAAAGAAATGAAGCCTGAATACAGGCAAATCATAAAACTGTAAAATTAAATTTTGGGATGCAGCCACTTTCACCTTACTAAACATTCCGATGTGTAATACATATCTGACAGGGTAGCAAAGCAAATAGAGGATCTAGACAACACGATGAGGAACACATTTTTTTTATAGGTTACCTGCCAAGTCACTTTAATAAACAGAAAACAATTTAAATATCAGGTTAAAACAAACTGGTCAACTCTATGTCAGGGGTGTGAAACTCAGATCCTGGAGGGCCAAGATGACTGCAAGTTTTCATTCCAGATACTTTCTTAATTAGCAACCATTACAGCTGTCATTAAAACATGCTTATATTACCTTAATTTTTATTCACATGGGTTTTGAAACAGTGACATTTTTTAGGCCTCAAAACACTTTTGGTAGTGCTTTCAGAAAACAGAAAATCACCAGCTTTGGAAACGTCTGATGTGACAGAATAAGGGTACTAAATGCCCATTTAGTTAAATAACACACTTTATTAACAGTAACAATTTGCTTCTCATTAAGAAAATAGTAGTCCACGAGGAAGTGAGCTTGAGATCCCTGATTTAGCTGGTTACGTGTTGGCTCACTTTGTACGTCGTCATTGTTTAGAGACAGGTTAACACTAGAATTAGCAGAGCCTACGAAAAAACTCGTAGATCCGTCCCACCTTAAATCGCTTCTTAAAACCGTTCACAGCTCTCCACCAGCGTCTTTTGTCATCTAAATGTGCTGATAAAATCAGGCTGCAAGCTGCCGGCTATTCCATCCCCCAACCGACTTAGAACGTGCATGAACTTCTCTCAGCTCATGTCTTGATTGATTTTCTGGGAGTGAAGTGGAGTTTTAGAGTGGAAATAATAGATCCTTATTTGGAACTCACGCATTTCATGTGTGTTCCGATTCTACAGTAATCTGTGTAAACGCATTTTTAAAACAGAAACGTTTTTCATATTCTAGTAGTAAATGACAAAATGTAGACATAAACTATATAATGTATGAAGCCTGAAGTCCAAATATCAAAGAATTCTAGTGTTAAGGAATGAATGCAAGTCAGTTGAAATTAAGGCAAAAGATATCCATTCGATTAGCAGCAGTAACTGATTACTGATTAAGATCATGGCTGAAGCAAAAACCTGCAACTACTCTGGCCCTCCTGGATCTGACTTTGACACCCTGCTCTAAGTCTTCTCTCATCCCCAAATGCAACTCTTGCTGGATTTTTTATTTTTATGTCAACAGTAAAACTTTATTAATAACTCAATATGAATTTTGCTGCTTATAACATTATACACTAGCCCACATAAAGCCAGAAAACTAAATCACATATCTTTGAGCAGAAAATAAGACACATTTCTGGTGGAAAATTAACAATTTCACAAATTTATTTTACTTAAACAGAAAAAGTCTCTTATGAAAGAAGTAAATCAAATAAAACAGCCGAATGACCTTCTTTGACTGGCAGCAATAACATCAGTACAAACATAACATACATTGTATACGATTTTATGGATTATAATAATTTGATGTAAAATGTTATAGGATAATGTTTCCTATAAAAGACACAATACCAATATAAAGTTAATTTGATTTTCTAACCATCAAATTCAAAATGACCTTATTCCTTTCTTAAAATGGAATATTTTCTCAGTTTAAACATTTGTTATGTATCCTGTGTTCTACTGTGAATAAAATATGGGCTTATGAGATTTGCAAGTCTTTACATTCTGTTTTTTTTTACATTTTACACAGTGTCTCAACTTTTTTGGAATTGGAGTTGTACTTAATGATCTTAATATTGCCATACTCTACACTGTGCAAGGTTTGACAAGGCTGATGTGCAGTTTCTGACTTGTCTACATGCCACTTCACACCTCACTTTAGTCTCACCAGACAATAATACTTTCTGCCATATATCTGCTGTACCTTATACAATGTTTTGCAAATTTTGTGGGCATGGATATAAACTTTATTAAGACATGCCTTCTTCCTTGCCGCTCTTTCATAAAAGTATAGTATGTCTTGGAGATTGCTGATCTATGAAAACAACACCTTTAAATACAGCCACCAACTTTTGTAGCTTAAGATTGCCTGTAAGTAGTTTCATTTCTCCAAAGTTTTGAGAGATTACCCGGATGTAGACAATGTGGCACTAGTTTATTTTTTTTCGACATCTTTACATTGAATTTTGCTGAACTCCAAGTAATGTAATCAAATCTTTGACTTGTTTAGAATGTTCTTGCATCTTCATTTGAGTGCTTTCCTTGAACTGTTTTCACCATACTGACAGACCATCTCCGGAGACAAATCCCTTTCTCTCTCAATTCTTTTCAAACAGACCAGTAACCTAATATTCCCCTAGAGCGGGAGTCCACTAACAAGTTGTGTGAATTAACGTTCAGTTTGCTAATCAGACTTGAAAATACAAAGGAGTTTTTTTTTATTTCTACTTTTTTTTATTTATTTTTTCAGGATTGCAACTTGATGTGCTCAAAGGTATGTACAGAATGGAGGGAAAAATCGGTATATAATCTATTGCAAATTCAAATGCTGAGAAAACAACCTTGGAAAAATGTAGTGGGGTAAAAACTTTAAGGCACTGTACACAAAAGTTGTCAAATATAATGATTGATAATCTGGCTTTATCACACATTCCGGATTAAGAGATGACCACAACTGAGAACGAGTACTGCAGTGTGAACGCCCAATACATTTTTTCTTGATACTGCTCGCTATGAAAGGCGCTACATAAGACACACGTGACTGAATAGTACCGATAACGCACAATCTACTGTATATGATCGTGAACCTGCCAACCAGACTGCATTACCTCTATGATGAGGCTCATCACGTTACAAAGACATATACTTTTACACAATATTAAGGACGATTAATAAATATTGCATTTTACGCGGTTCTGTAATGTTCACAAGGAAGGAATTAAAACTTCAAATCAAAGCAAAAGAGTAACTACCAGAAATGTAAAAAAAAATAAAAGACTCCACAAGAAAAGGGGTGGCGCTTCCAAATGAAATCAGAATCAAACTCGTGATTTAAACACACGCGTAAGACCTGTTCATGTTTTAGCACAAGATAAATAACATTTTACGAAATATCAAGGAGGGCCACACACGGACACTCACGCACTCGTCACTTTAAGCGTGTAACAACTATACAAACCAGATTTCTCTTAACCACTCAGCAGTTTATTTAATTAAACCCTCAAAAAAGTCTGTTAAAATTAAACCCATCTGTTAATGACAATTTCAAAATTAAATGGGCTTTCAGGACGACACGTTTCAAGGGGTGTTTTTTGATCTAATTGAGACCATCATTAAGCCTAACCAATCTCAAATTTGCTAATGGCGTGTTTCGAATAAACTTTTTTTTTTCCAATCTGTGCTTGTTACGAAGGCCGAGCAAAGAAGTGGCAGCTCATCATCTCCCCTCCCCCACCTTTAGTACAGAAATGTATAATCCGTTACTCTCTTACCTCCCCATCTCATTCTGCTGGTGTCGCTTGTGGTTATTTGTATTCGTACAATTCTACAGAGATGTCCAGTCTGTAATATATGCATAAAATAAAGATAATTGGGAAACTCAGTCCTGGAAAATTATGGCCATTTTACGGCAGCCTTGCAAGCAAGCCCCATCGGCGCTGCTCACTGACGTCACTCTGGACACTTCCTGGATGACCTCACCTAGCTTTTGGTAATAGAGTGCACAGGAGAGCTAGAGCGGTGTCACCTAGTGCGAGCTGCCATCTTGCTACTGTTGAAAGTGTTAGTGTCCAAAGTGTACGGAAGGAAATACGGAAGTTGGGTGTTTCAAAAATTACGGACGTAGGTACACAACGAAGCGATACTTTAATTTAAACTACAACAATGGAAACAAAAAGCAATCATAATTTTGTTTCTTGGAGTATGTGAGCATTAAGCACACAAACTTCTTTCCGTTTACTTTTTAATTTTAAATAAATTGTGATAAATCTGAACACATCCGAAAAGGAAATAAACGATTATTTTCGTACGGAGTATGTTGACGGTAAATAATGTAAGGTTAAGTTGGAGAGGATTTTTGTTTTTTCTGTTAAGAAAGTAAACAGTAAATTGATCTTCTATTGTACTGACTGTGTTACCTGGCTACCTGGGAAATTTCGTAAGACAATGGGCCTCAGTGTGAGTGCCTTCAGTTAATCGGGTATGTTCGAAGTACTTTCTAACTACGTAAGTACCGTTCTGTATACAATTGTTCTTATTCTTATACAGTATTTGTAGGTTTTCACCTAGGGCTAATATTATTGGCAGGCAGTGTGGCGTAGTGGTTAAAGTTTTGCGCTTTGGACTCAAATGCTGCTACTGACAAAGTGTGGCCAGTCCCTTCACCTACCTGTGCTCAACTGGAAAAAGAAAAGAAATGTAACCACTTGTATCTCAAAAGTAATAAGTAGTAATAGTATCATTTTTTTGTTTCTTTTTTAAATTTTTTTGTTTCTTGGTGCAGAAAGAATTGTCTGAAACTTGACATCAGCAAAACCAAGGAACTGGTTATAGACTTGCTGCAGCAGCGAGCCTCAACGTGAGGTGGTGTACTCTTACAAATACTTGGGGCTCCACATTAATGACAGGTTGGACTTGTCTTGTAACACAGAGAAACAATATAAGAAAGGGCAGAGTTTTTTTTTTCTTCTTAGGATAACGTATTCCTTTAATGTGGATAGTGACATCCTTCACATCTTCTACATCTAGGTGATAGCCAGTGCGATTGTTTTACACTATGATGTGCTGGTCTGGTAACATCTCATCAGGAGAAGCCCACTGAACCAAAATACAAGTTAAAGGGCAGGCTCAGTTATTGGATGCACTCTGGACCTCTTAGAGGTAGCAGAAAAGAAGAGAACAAAAACAAAACTGAGTGCCATTATGAATATTGCTGCACATCCTCTCAATGACACATTAACACTGAGGACTTTCAGCCAATGAATTATTCAGCAGAAGTGTATCAAGAAACTCTGTATGAAGCCGCAGTGTAACTCTTAACTGTGACTGCTAAGTCAGAAGATTTTCTTTCTTTTTAATTTTCTTCCTTTTTTAGTAATTTTTTTGTGTTTTCAGACCATCTATCTATCTATCTATCTATCTATCTATCTATCTATCTATCTATCTGTCTATCTAATATTATTAGGTCACTGGAGCTGTTTAAAACATAGAGGAAAAAGAGATAGGGTCACATCTGATGTGTACAGCGAGGTGTGCAATAGAAGGAGAAACTTTGGCGAAGCTCAATGGTTAGCTTGCGCTACAAAGCTTCAATGAAGGTGCCTGGCAGTGTTGCTTCACTAAGGAGGGAAAGAATAGTAGAGGAGAAAATGGCATCAATGACTACAATATTCCTGCATTAGACCAATTCCTGCTTTTCCTAATGATTTGGCTTTCATTGATGGTCACTGCAAAACAAATTTACAGGACAGTGTTCTCTCATGAGTTGACATAATCAAGTAGAATAATGTGAAATGTTAGTATATATCATTATCATTATTAGATGTTTGATTTTCATTTGTTTACATTATTTGTTCAAGTATGCCAGTTTTATGTGGTCCCTCTTTAAAGTCACAGAAACAAATGCAAATGCAAAGAATTTTGGAGAGAAGGGAAGTGGGACATCCCAGTTTAAAGTAAGCATACATGCATGTCAATGTATACAATTCTGGGAGTCATAGATGCAGATTTATATTATAATGGAGTAGCTTGTCAGGGACCCGTTAAGCTTAAACTGATGGTGCTGGGCACTGCTTGTCATGCCAAGATGCCACTTGATCCCTACTTCTTTCTTCCTCCCTTTTTGCTTCTGGTGTAGCAACACCTACACTCACAGACACAATGCCTGGCATCCTAACTGGAGCTTTATAGCGCTTGATAATCACTGTACTTTTCATCTTCTTTAAGCTTTGCTGAACTTTCTCCTTCCATTTAATACCTCACTGTACAATCCAAACGTGACCCTGTCTCTTTTTTCCTATGCAGGAAATCACCCCTTCTTCAGATGTCCGTTCACCCTATTGGTTAGTGGTGCAGTTCGCATAGTCCGCCAATCACTTCTGATTAATTCATCTTTTCCATACAGTAAAGCCCTTTTTCAGTGCAGCACAGACCATGAACATTAGAATTATATTATTAAGCATCGACAAAAAAATACAGGTTGGCTAGTTTTCTTATTACTCTTATCTCACCAAATTTCAATTTAATCAAAGTTTTTTTGAGATTTTTCTACTTGCTAGTTTTCCCCTAAATATTGATATATTGAAATGTCCTTTCTTAGCGCATACCCACTGATTTTGATGTACCATCCTGTAAAATTCAGTGTTTTACCTAAAGTGAAAAATAGTTTTTGTCAGTGAATGAGTAAGTAAGTCAGTCAGCTTTGCTATTTTATATATTGTATAGATATCAGTTTTACTAAACCTGAATATGTTCTGAACACATCCTTGACAAAAGTGTTTTTTAATGCAACGATTTACTTTATAAGAAGTACAGACTTGGTGAAGATGGTACAACTAGTTAGAATAAAAGGTTCCATATTATAAGTGATGGTGCCTGCAGACTCAGTAACAAGCAGATTTTGTAAATGATGAGTATTGAAGGATATTTGCTTTAATCATAAATTTTAAAACTACAAAGTGTTATATGACAAGACTCGATTCACTAATGCTTATTACATTAGATTGGTATTATGTAAGGAGGACTAAAGTGACAATTTTTGAACACACGAGGGTGCTATTGCATTAATGTAGCTGATTTGGTTTGAAAAAAAAAAAAAAAAAAGAAAGGCCAAAAAATTAAACCTAAAGTTTTTGATTTACACTGATAGCATACATGGAGTAGAGTAGAGGAATTATTTAAGTGGTATTTGAGTGTGTCAGTGCATGTAAATACATATATGCATACATATATAAATATATATACGGTTTGCATATTTGCAGCTGGAGATCCACAAAGGGAGAAAAAATGAATCATGTATTCCCTTCACCTTGAACTCACACACCCCATAACCCACCTTCCAGTCACACACTAGGACCAATTTAGGATCGCCAATTCACCTAACCTGCATTTTTTTTGGACTGTGGGAGAAACCAAAGCACCCGGAGGAAACTCATGCTGACACATGGGGAAACATGCAAACTCGACGCAGTATATGCGTATGTACAGTATGTATGTGTGTGTGTGTGTGTATATATATATATATACAGTGGTACCTCGGTATACATCCTTAATCCGTTCCAGGTCCTTGGACTTATACCAAACAAAATGGTCAAGTCAGGATGCACATATATGTAGGTATTTAGGATTTGAACCTGTAGTATTTTTGTAAAAATAATAGGAAAGTGAGTATAAATGACCACCTAGGTGAGTTTAGATTAAATTATTTGATATGGGAAAAGCAAAAGAAACATCTTGAGTTATGCTCTCGCCACAGCAGTAGTTCAGTTCAAGTATTTAGCCATTCATTTTTTTTAATAAACGTAGTAATTATATGTCATAAATTCATACATGTGTTGTAGGTAAATTTAGAATTTTCAAATGCTCTACAATCGACACGAGTAGAAATCTTTAACTATGAGGGGATTCTTGCAGTTTGACAATGAAAAACCCTAACACATTGTAGACTCAAGTCTGTCCAAAATACAACTCTTGTCTTGTATAGCAATAATGTATAGTTTCAGGATACTCGGTTGTTTGCTGAATTAAATACAGTAATTTTTTTTAATCCTGCCATTTCAAGATTAGATATGTGTGATGCTTAAAATATTGGTTTACTTCCACATTTGTTGTATGACAATTGACCAAAGTAGTTGCTGTTTCAGATCACTTTCTCTTCATGTGCAGATCTGTTGGCTGAAAGGTCAGTAGGATTGTTTTGTTGTTCATTGTTGAGTTGACTTCTTTCACATATTATTTGCAGAGGAAACAGTGGGGTCATTGTGAGTTTTGTAATGTTTTAACAGTGGCTATTTCCATTGCTCAGTGGGGGGTATTGCAGCCTAAAGTACATGGTGTTCAATCACCATCAAAGGAGGTTTTACATACAGTGAAGTTTTCTTGACCATTGTCGGAGATGGCTGGGGTGGCGACCTGGCCGGGACGCCGAGGAGGACCGGAAGAGGGCTTACGTCCACCTCAGACCATGTGGGGGTGACCACCCTGGTTCCTTTGGGGGCCACGGGTGCAGAGCTTTGAAGCTCTACCCTGTAGGGGCCCGTGGTCACTGCCAGGGGGGAGCCCTGGACCTCGGCACTTCCGCCACACCCAGAAGTGCCTGGGGGAAGACAAGCAGGGACACCCGGAGTGCTTCCGGGTATGTAGCCGGCACTTCCGACTCACTGGGGAGTGCCGGTGGAAGATTGCCGGGAAGCACATGGAGCACATCCGGGTGCATATAAAAGGGGCCGACTCCCTCCATATGATGGCTGGAGTCAGGTGAGGAGAAGGACAGAGCTTGGTGGAGGAGGCAAGGAGGCGGCCTGAAGAGAGTGAGGCTTTGTGAAGAGGCCAGGACGTTTGGGTACTAGGGGTTTGTGAGCACTTAATTTTATATAGTAGAATGTATAATAAACGTGTGTGGGGTGATTCAAATGTGTCTGACTGTCTGTGTCCGGGTCATGTTCCACACCATCTTACTACTGACAAGATTTTGCTTTTCCTTAAGTACTCACATTGCAAATGATTTAATGACTTTATCTTTCTTATCTTGAGGATGAAATAATGGTTAAAGAAATACATAAGTAATTTTATTTTTAACTTCTTATCTTAGGATTTAATTACTTTACTATATCAAACTCGAAAAGTCCAAGCTAAGCTAGCCCTGAGTGAGAAGTTAACCGATTCTAAATGTTTTGCGATATTTATTATTTAAAGTACAGTACTAGACAATCTTTATATTTTTTGTTTTATGATGGACATATTCTTCAAAAACATTTAAATCAAATACAAATGAGTATAAACTGAAATAAAATACAAAAAATGGATGTGCCACAAAGTTCAGAATTGATTTATTTGGTAGATATGGTATAGTATACAATAACTGCTAAAGCATTACTATTGGAAAAGCAACATGCATATCAAGAAAATAAGACAGAAGATAAACAAATTTTACAGCAAAGGATTAACAGGTTAATTAAACAAAATAAAAAGAGTTATGGGGAAAAAATCAAGAGGTGGTTTAATGATAACATTCCAAAGCAGGTCTGGAAGGGACTAAAAGCAATTACAGGACTGGGCTCTAAAGAGAACGTGAATTTTTCAGCTCACAAAGACCACAAGCTTTTAGCAGATAAACTGAATAACTTTTTTGCCAGATTTGAAACAAGTGATTTAGCACCCAAAATACAGAAATAAAGGATATGCTTTATAAAAACACCAGGAATTCTGCTGTGATGGGGTTCAGTTTAACTGAAGTGGAGAAAAGCTTGTGGCAGGCCAAAACAAACAGTGCAGTGGGACCAGACGGCATTTCAGGTTGGCTCTTAAAGTCTTGCTCTAAGCAGCACTCTCCAGTTTTTCATTTGCTTTTTAACTGGTCTCTGACCTGTGGTATTGTACCTAATCTGTGGAAACAATCAATCATTACCCCTGTATCTAAGGTTTCTAGGCCAAACAGTTTAAATGACTACAGACCAGTGGCACACATCTATTCCAATGAAATGCTTTGAACATTTGGTGAAAAACATTTTAATGACAGAGACAAAGTCTTTTCAAGACAACAGTCAATTTGCTTATTGTTCAAACAGAAGTGTGTAAGATGTTCTGCTTGTTATCTTACATCAAATCTACACCTTTTCTAATCAGCCTGGTTCATATGTCAGAGCACTATTTTTGGATTTTTCTTCAGCGTTCAATACCATACAGCCTCATATACTGATTGGGAAATTGAACGGTATGAATGTAAACTCATTTATTACACTATGAATTCAGAACTTTCTTTTAAACCATTCACAGACAGTTAAAGTTCAGGACACTTTTTCAATAGTCATTCATTCAAACACAGGAAGTCCGCAGGGGTGTGTCTTATCACCATTACTTGTTTACTCTGTACACAAATGACTTGAAACAGAACAATGACCACTGATCCATTATCAAGTATGCAGATGACACCATGTCTGGGGAGGATGGAAGCCAATATCGAAATCAACTGGACTGGATGTTAAACTGGTGCAATAAAAACTCTTTCACTCTGAATGTAAAAAAGACCAAAGAAATGATATTTGATTTTAAGAGACAGAAATCTGTATGTTCACCTATTGTAGTTTTGGGAGAAGACGTAGAAATAGTGACTGAAAATAAATGCTTAGGTAATTACCTAGATAACAATCTTAACTCGAATACAAATACATAAAAATTATTCTCTAAATGCAACCAGCGCTTATTTCTCCTCCATAAACTCAAACTATTTAAAGTAGACAAGGACCTCATGTTGTCCTTCTATCCCAGTCTGATCCAGTCTGTGATCACTTTCAGTTTTATTGCCTGGTTTAATAGTCTGACAAACCAAAACTCGAAAAAGCTCCATCAGATTACGAAGTATGTAGCTAAAGTTATTGGGACTGATGTAGATGATTTGACTAGTGTATGGCAGAGGGCAATGTTAAAGAAACTGGAAATCATCTCAACTGATGACAGACATCCATAACATGTAGGACTAAAGTTCAGTAAATCAGGAAGGATAGTCGCTTTGAAAACCCCCACAAATCACTCCACAAACTCCTTTCTTCCTAGTGCCATACAACTTTTCAATAAGAAATAATAAGAAATGATTAAGGTTTTGACATATATCCTGTAACCTATTTTTTTGTGTAATTATGCCTTACCTTAACCTGTCTTGTTTCTATTTGTCTGTTTTATCTCATTCTGTCTGTTATTAGATGCAACTGAGAGGGCAAATTTCATGTTTTCTTGTGTAAACATGACTAAATAAAGAAACCTTAAACCTTAAACTGCTGTAGTAGTACATAAACCTCTCATGTTAATAATTAAAATGCTTTATATTTTGTTACATTTTTCAGTGTCTTTATTTAACAGAATGGTTTTTGTTTGTTTCCTTTTATCTTTCCTTGGGTATTCAACTTTTCAGGCAATTGTCCTGGTTTTATAGTTTATCATCAAAGGATACAAAACAGAGGGAAATGCTATAATGTTTCAAATGTTAAACAAACAAAAGTAAATATCTATTAGGATCTTATTATTACAAGGTGAACAGATGACCTTGAATTGCATATACAAAGCCGTAGGCCCTCCTGCCGGTTTGGCCACTGAGCCAATGTAGGCATTGTCGAAAAGTCTGAAACCCTCGTGCATGCAGTGCTTGAACATGGGGAAACTCAGTGTGGGTCAGAATTGTACTTATTATTTTATAAAAGAAACTACTGTTGGCAAAATACAGTGTAAGAAAATAGGTAATTCTTCTAAACATCCAAATTAAAAATTACAAAAAGAAAGTTACACATAGATTTCACTAGGGCTGTTTGAGCTTCCCAGTGGGCACAGTCATGAAGAGAATATTCATACTGGAGAACAAACCAATTAATAATAATAAACTTTTTCTACATAAATATGTTAATATTATGGAAAATATAGACTACTATATAAATGTAAGTATGTTTACATTTTAGGACTAAAAGTACATTTACATTTTTCTTCTTTCTTTCATATCTGTTTTTTATGGAACAATCCACATATTCAACTAAACAATAGCATAGACTAGTGACATCATATCTATTGGTAGAGCTAAAAAGACGTGAGAAAGACTTTTCTTGCCCTTAAAGCTTTTCATTTTTGCTTGGTACTGTAGATAGAACCACTTAAATCCATAGTCCTTCTCAGTCATGACTGCAGATAATTGTATCGTCATTCTTTATCTCAGCTACTCTATTATCAATCAATTTCATCCATTTTCACTTCAGGCACAAGTTGATGATGCTTATGAGCCATGTTGTACAGATAGTGAAGTAGGATAAAAACTATTACCGTTTAAAAAACCATATCTAAGTAAAGCTTCAAATTTTGAGGCCATATGGGAATTGAGATCCACTTTGGAATATAAATATCAACCCAGCCACAAGTGTGTTTTTTCGTGCCATTCCCAAGCCCAGATAAATGGGAAGGGTTACGTCAGGAAGGGTCCGGTGTAAAATTTTGCCAAATCAATATGCGGACAACAATACAAATTTCCATACCGTATCGGTCAAGCCCTGGGTTAACAATGACTACCACCAGTACTGTTAGCCAACAGGATGCTAGCGGAAATTGGGCTACTGTTGGCTGAAGAAAAAGAAGGAGAAGAATAGGAGGAGACATGACTGGAGGCAGGAGGAGAGAAGGAAGGTAAAGAGAGTGGAACAGAGGGAAGGAACTTTGAATGTTGGTAGTATGACTGGTAAGGGTTAGAGTTAGCAGATATGATGGACAGAAGGAAGGCTGATATATTGTGCGTGCGCCAAGACTAAATGCAAGGGGGAGCAAGGCCAGGTGGATCGGAGGTGATTTCAAATTGTTCTATTATGGTGTGGAAAGGAGGAGAAATGGGGTAGGGATTATTCTGAAGGAACAACATGTCAAGAGTGTTTTGGAGGTGAAAAGAGTGTCAGGCAGAGTAAAGATTATGAAGCTGGAAATTGAAGGTGTGATGATGAATGTTGTTAGTGCATATGCCCCGCAAGTTGGGTGTGCAATGGATGAGAAAGAAGATTTTTGGAGTGAGTTGGATGAAGTGATGAAAAATGTACCCAAGGGACAGAAAGTAGTGACTGGAGTGGATTCCAATGGACATGTTGATGAAGGAAACAGAGGAGACGAGGAGGTGATGGGTAGGTATAGTGTCAAAGAGAGGAATGAAGAAGGTCAGAGGATAGTGGATTTTGTCAAAAGGATAGACATGGCTGTGGTGAATACGTATTTTAAGAAGAGGGAAGAACATAGGGTTACGTACAAGAGTGGAGGAAGATGCACACAGGTAGATTAAATCCTATGCAGAAGAGTCAATCTGAAGGAGATTAAGACTGCAAAGTGGTGGCAGGGGAAAGTGTAGTTAAGCAGCATAGGATGGTGGTCTGTAGGATGACTAAATGGAAGGGGAGTAATGCCAGGTGGATCGGAGGTGGATTCAAATTGTTCTATCATGGTGTGGATGGGAGGAGAAATAGGGTAGGGGTTATTCTGAAGGAACAATATGTCAAGAGTGTTTTAGAGGTGAAAAGAGTGTCAGACAGAGTAATGATTATGAAGCTGGAAATTGGAGCTGTGATGATGAATGTTGTTAGTGCACATGGCCCGCAAGTTGGGTGTGCGATGGATAAGAAAGAAGATTTTTGGAGTGAGTTGGATGAATTGATGAACAGAAAGTGGTGATTGGAGTGGATTTCTATGGACATGTTGGTGAAGGGAACAGAGGAGATGAGGACGTGATGGGTAGGTATGGTGTCAAAGAGAGGAATGAAGAAGGTCAGAGGATAGTGGATTTTGCCAAAAGGATGGACATGGCTGTGGTGAATACGTATTTTAAGAAGAGGGAGGAACATAGGGTTACGTACAAGAGGAAGAAACACAGGTAGATTACAACCTATGCAGAAGAGTTGATCTGAAATAGATTGAAGACTGCAAAGTGGTGGCAGGGGAAAGTGTAGTTAAGCAGCATAGGATGGTGGTCTGTAGGATGATGTTGGAGATCAAGAAGAGGAAGAGAGTGAGGGCAGAGCCAAGGATCAAATCGTGAAAGTTGAAAAAGGAAGACTGCAAGGTTGAGTTTAGGGAGAAGGTGACACAGGCACTGGGTGGTAGTGAAGAATTACCAGACAGTTGGAAAACTAGAGCAGATGTAGTAAGGGTGACAGCAAGAAGGGTGCTTGGCGTGACATCTGGACAGAGGAAGGAGGAAAAGGAAACCTGGTGGTGGAATGGGGAAGTACAGGAGAGTATACAGAGGAAGAGGATGGCAAAGAAGAAGTGGGATAGTCAGAGAGATGCAGAAAGTAGACAAGAGTACAAGGAGATAAGGCACAAGATGAAGAGAGAGGTGGCGAAGGCTAAAGAAAAGGCGTATGGTGAGTTGTATAAGAGGTTGGACACTATGGAGGGAGAAAAGGACCTGTACAGATTGGCTAGACAGAGGGACCGAGCTGGGAAAGATGTGCAGCAGGTTAGGGTAATAAAGGATAAAGATGGAAACGTACTCACAAGTGAGGAGAGTGTGTTGAGCAGATGGAAAAAGTACTTTGAGAGGCTGATGAATGAAGAGAATGAGAGAGAGAAGAGGATGGATGATGTGGAGATAGTGAATCAGGAAGTGCAACGGATTAGCAAGGAGGAAGTAAGGACAGCTATGAAGAGGATGAAGAATGGAAAAGCCGTTGGTCCAGATGACATACCTGTGGAAACATGGAGGTGTTTAGGAGAGATGGCAGTGGAGTTTTTAACCAGATTGTTTAATGGAATCTTGGAAATTGAAAGGATGCCTGAGGAGTGTAGAAGAAGTGTACTGGTGCTGATATTTAAGAATAAGGAGGATGTGCAGGACTGTAGTAACTACAGGGGGATAAAATTGATGAGCCGCATTGGGTGTGACAAGAATGGATAGGATTAGAAATGAGTACATTAGAGGGTCAGCTCAAGTTGGACGGTTGGGAGTCAAAGTCAGAGAGGTGAGATTGCGCTGGTTTGGACATGTGCAGAGGAGAGATTCTGAGTATATTGGGAGAAGGATGCTAAGGATAGAGCTGCCAGGGAAGAGAAAAAGAGAAAGACCTAAGAGAAGGTTTATGGATGTGGTGAGAGAGGACATGCAGATGATGGGTGTAACAGAACAAGATGCAGAGGACAGAAAGATATGGAAGAAGATGATCCGCTGTGGCGTACCCTGACGGGAGCAGCCGAAAGAAGAAGATTGGAATATAAATATCAGTTCCTGTTCAAGTATTAGACCCAATTTGTTTTTAGAATCTACACAGCAAGAGAAAAAAATGTGATATGTGCTTGACCTGCCAAAAAATCAAAATCTTTGGCAGGTAAAAGTAAGTAAAAGTAAGTAAAATGACCAAAAGAACAAAAATATTTTAGTACTTTTGCTGACATCAAAGTGCAGAAGCATCATCTAATCGAGATGAATTGAACATTTACGTAACTGTAGTCCACAATGTCTACAACATCACTCATGACAGATTCTAGACACATCAATTCCTAGGTATTTGTTGTGTGTACTAAAATGAATTACATTTTTTTGTTGTTCCAAGATATGATGTTTACAAGCAACAATATAACCTAATAAAGGGAATTTTAAATTAAAAAATGATGTGATATGAAAAAGACTGATAGAAAAATTACTAAACAGATTGTAACCCACATTTGCAATGTGCCATATGTTGGAAAGAAAAATGCAATGCATTCTATTACTATGTGCATTATAAAATACATTTCAACAGATGCATCATAAATGTTAATTCTGAATACACCCAACAGAGTGTAATTGCTGGAAGGACAAAAATCGGCTTACTGTATATTATATAGAGATTATAGTACAAGCTACCTTATAACAAGATGAACAATACCAAATATTAAATAAATATACATAATTTTTCAAATTTGTGAGTATTGGTGCATAGTACACTGGTAGAAATGAGACACTGGTAGACATTTGTAAGCCAGCAGAAATTTTTGTATATCATTTTTTACCACAGTTTAGCATATCAGAAAGCCGCCTTTGTTACTTGTTGCAAAAAAGTTGCATGTGGTGGAGAGTGAGCATTCTGTTACTTTCTGACTTTGTGAAAATATAAGGACTGATGGAACACGGTATTTCACAATGAATGAAGTGCCTTTTAGAAAAAAGACATATGCTTTGGCTACAACTTTACTGAAATGCTAGCATGTTACAGAATCACATTTACACTTGCATGTATTGTATGTTGCTACCCAAATTTGAATACAATCTAACCAGCTGGCAACAATTTGACATGTTTAGTACTCTGTACATGCAGCACTCTGTCTCTATATATGCAGCTTGTTCCGTCCACAATATGCCACCTCATGTGTTCTTCTTTCCCCATGTCTAAACTGGTGCTGGCTGTGTGCTTCATATGCTGACAGCTTTGCTGGTCTCAGAAATAAAAAAATAAATCTTGCTTGATCTCAAGTTTTAAAAAGACACCAGTAATTGTTTTGATATAAGTTAAGTCAGATGGACTTCATCTTAGATATTGTTAGATTTTTAAGACCAATCCCGTATATACTGTGAACCATTCAAAATTTTGTAAATATAGCACCCTTACTTGTGAATATATAATTTTTGCCAAACTTCCCTGGTCTTCATATCAATAGATATGTTAAATAATCCTCCATATTTTAATAACTAAACACATACCAAGTTTTTCTTTCTCTGTATTTATTTACTTTGTAACCTTAAAGAATAAGAACTGCAGTATGCATTTGTTCATATAAAAATGTAATTTCTTACACACTATATAAATTAATCAAAACAGTAATATAATGGAACACTTTATTTTATCAGAGCTTGTAAAGTTCACATAAGGAAAACAAATTATTGAGAATGGCAGTACAATATATTTACAAATGGCAGAAGGTCCACAAGAGATAATTGTTGCTGCCGATACAGACTATGGTTCCCAGTGACATGCTAAACTGCGTTTTGAAAATGGACAGAAGGACTGAGGTAAGTATTGAGTCTAAAATAACCCCAATATGACTATAATACAGGGGTCTTCAATAATAGTCCTGGAGGGCCACAGTGGCTGCAGTTTTTGTTACAACCCGGTTGCTTAATTAGAAAGCAATTCTTGCCAATAATTTAATTTCATGGCTTGTTCGTGCTTTTACTCTGCTATGTCAGGTAATTCTCTTATCCTAGATTTTCTTCCCCTTTCTAAGGATATCATCCAAATGATTTGACGGCTAAAATGGATGAGTAATTCTCAGTCCTTCACTTTTTTCTCTTCACTTTCCTTCCAAGTATTTAATAAAACCCAACAGTGCATGATAAATACACACAGATGTAAATGGTAACAAGCTAAATGGAGAAATGCTGGTCTCCTTTGTCATTTGCATGTTATTGCTAATTAGGAGCAATTAAAAATCAAGAATACAGCTGTTTAAGACTAAAATAAGCAATAAAGGGTTCAAAATCTTAACAAGCGAGACAATTAAAGTGAAGCAGAAGTGTTACTTGAGTAATAAGTGCTTCTTATTAAGCAATTTGGTTGGAGCAAAAACCTGCAGCCACTGCGACCCTCCAGGACTGTGATCGAGAACCCCTGCTATAATACATAATATTGAAGCCAAAAAAAAAAATGTATAAGAGGGCGTATACAGTACAGAGATATAAGTCTGGAAGGTTCTGTGAGTCAAAATAATATGCATATCGATGAAACTATTAACATACTGTATGAAGTTGCAATCCAGTTTGAAGAGTAATTTTATTGTTTAATAATTAGGTTAAAATCTTTATTCCCAAAATTGTAGGTATAAATGAAAGGGAGCAACACAATTATTGATGAAATTTTACGAGAAGTCAAGCAAAGTTACACCTTTTATTGGCTAACTGAATCTGTTCATTCAGTCAATAAAAAGTGTAATTTTGTTTGACTTCTCATTGCATTTATAATGGCTAACACAGTACTGTACAACACCCTACTACTCATGAAATATAACAAATAAAACTTGACTCCATGGACCCTACTAACCACAGTCGCAGAAACAGTTATAAACTATGTACACATATTTGGTCAAGTATTATTACATGGTAAATTAAAGTAAAAATACATTTTAAAAATGACCATTATAGAGGTTAATATTGTAGTGCAATGGAAAAAATCAAAAGCGGATAAAAGGTTAATTTGAAAACTTCTGCCCCATTATTGATCTGGTATCCATAACTGGTCCTGCAGGGATTATTTACCTCTTCATATGGAATTGGGATATCATTGGGAAGGGTTTTAGACATCTGATCACGCACCTTAAAATGAAAATCAGGAAAACATGTGGTTAGGACTTGTTAGAAGCATTTTTGTAATTTTTCAAGAAATGAGGAACATGCAGTATCAGAGATCATACATAAATACAAGAGAAACATGATCAAAGGGGAAAGTGTTAACATTATTTCAAAATCCCACAGTATGAAGAGGATGTATATTTTTAGAGTTAAGTGATGCAGTATATCCTTGTGTTTCTTTTTAATATTTTTTGGGACATTATGAAAAATTTGTCTGTGCGGATGACTCGCCATATACAAAAGCAGCACTTTCAGCACTGTATGCCAGTAAATGATTTCCCTGCTTAGATTTTATCGTTTTTACCACACAATGGTAACATTTTTAGCTATACAACTGTGAAATATTAACTAAATTATTAGATTATTAAATTGAGTATAGTAATATACTATAGGTTAGTGGGTTTGCATGAAGGAGACTTTGCAGTCCACATGCAGTAATCATATTGGTGTAAGTAGTCGTTCATTTGGGATTTACATGTCAAAAGTGAGTTTAGTTGTCAGTAGTTCCTTCTAATGATAAACTATTGCATGTTCCCTTTATATGAAATGCTTCAAAGCAAAAAGTATTACATATATTTTCTTTTATTTCAACTGGTAAAAGCTGCATTTTTTAAATAGACAACATGTAATAATAAAAAGATTTCTGTAATTATTGATGTTATTGATTACTTTGTATAAGTACTCTTTTACACTGAACAGAATGGTCTCCTTCATGTAGTTTTTGTAATAGTTCATGTTGTGTTCATGTTGTCTTTTTTTTCAGAAGACGGCCTGTTGTTTTGGTATACCATTTTTCATTCTGAGCCAATTTCTGCCTTGCACATTTTCTTCCATGGGGAGACTTCACCTGCCTACATTCCACTGTATGTGGAAATAGAAATAAATAGGAAATGGAATGGGGTGGTGGGCTTCAAAAGGTGGT
>JANRMT010062806.1:51620510-51668167 GCA_026402145.1 Polypterus bichir lapradei
AGAAATAAATAGGAAATGGAATGGGGTGGTGGGCTTCAAAAGGTGGTAGACTTTGTTTTGTTTTTACATTCAAAAGTGCCCTGGTAGAGTCAAAAACATAGAAAATGTCTAAATATAATGTAGCTATTTGTCATGCCAGAAATTAAAATAATTCTTTTAAATTAAATTAAATAAATAAGGGAAGCGGAGGCTGAGGGTATAAAGCACACAAAAGGTATTTGGAAAGGTAGTTTATAAGCTGAAATAATCTTATACATTTTATATAATACACTGTACTACTACTGATAATAATCATATGGAATGCAATAAACTGCCAGTCGGTCATCGAACTCTGTCTGCACCGTGTTGTTTGTATTAGCCATGGTGTGCTCTGCCTTTGGCATTCTCAAAGATAGAATATGCAGTTTACTGCTGCTCACTTGGAATGATATACCTGCAGGACATTCATGTAGTTATCTTAGCTTCAATAAAAGTAGAATGATTCATGTGGAGTGAGGTCATCAGTGGAGTCCCTTAGGGGCCTGTGTTTGGACCATTACTGTTTCTGATTTATATTTATTACATAGATTTTGGTATAGTTAGTAAAAATGTGGAATTCGTAGATGACACTAAATTGGATGAATGGAAGACACTGAGGAGGCAGGAAAAAGAATTCAAAAAGACCTGGGGCCTGATGTGTAAATGGTGCATTTGCACAAAAATGTTGCGTATGCCCGTTTCCACCCTCACTTCGAGATGTATAAAAAACTAAATTGTTGCCATGCAAATTTTCACGGCAGCCTCACACAGTGCATATGCAAGTTTCCACTCAATTTTGCGAACGGGCAACACCCAGCATCAAAGCAGTGCCACTGTTTCTGTACGGTGCCCCTTTCTTTTTTAGATTTTCATGAATGATATGGGACTTTTCAAATACAACAAATTAATTGCATATTGTTTACAAATTTTATTCATTTGATTGTAATCATTCTGTAACAATGTAATGGTACACGGAATGGCCAAACTACTATAGCTGCTATAGTATTATTAGAAGACATCGAAAATGGAAGAATTAAAGGAGAGAGCATATTCATAGTTGGTGATGACTGGCTTCTAAGTCAATTTCCAAAAGCTATCCTCTTGGAGATGTTTGATGAATGAGCACCAGCTTTACAAAGGCAGACTTTGAGGAATTGTGCGCTACTTGATCATTTGCAAGTTCTATCCTCTCTTGAGTTTTTGGCCACAGGAGCTTTTCAATGTGAATTTGCAGGTATTTCACAAACATAACCAAGTCAGGAAATGCATGCTGCATATCAAGGTATTATCCACTTGTCATCCAGATATATAAGATTTTCTTACACTGGTTGAACTGGGAAACTTAAAAGTACATTTCGCAGCAACATCTGGTTTTCCAAATGTAATCAGAGCAGTCAACTGCATGTACATTGCTATTGCAACAGCGGTGGACAAGTCACATCAGCCGGGGATGAATCATCAAAAAAATGTGCTGGCATTACATCATCTATAGCAGGAGAGCCTATAAAACGGCAACTCCGCAAAGTCGCTGGTGATTTTTCCAACTAATGTGGCAACAGGCAAGCAGTCCTTTTAAGGATAGTCACCTCAAAGAGCCAGGTTAAGAGCAGAGAGTCTATCTGTTGTGGCGCTTGGCGTCGACGCTACACTATAAAGATGCCTTCAGAGAATGAATTTGCTTATGTAAATAGAAAGCATTTCCACTCTATTAATGTACTGCTCTATAGTCCACAGAAAGTGTGTTGCATTGTGCAAGCATGTAGCGTGATGCATAATGTGGCACACAATTGTGATTTGCCTGAATCGGACAGTGTTACAACTTCATTTGATGGTGATTTATTTTTTAATCAGTTCATTTAATTTGTGGTCAGTATCACATTTTGTAGCCCTTATATTCCTTAGTTCATTGGCCACATCGCTTACAGCATCCACTATTGAATTTTGTGACTCAAGAACAGTCCATCAGCACACAGCCATGTGGCCACCCAGCAGTTTCTGAGGCAGAGGTGTGTGTGTGTGCAGCCAGCTCCTGAAGATATGCTGGGCACAGCAGCACCATCACCGCCTGTAGTCACGTCCTCGTCAAGGGGGTCAGCTTTTGTAACATTGTCTGAAACAGAAATAACAGACTGTTGGCTGAAACTCACCTTTTCATGCCAACTTTGATATCTAACCACTTCTTTTTTTTATTTCGGACACTGTGTGACTTTCTGAACTATATACAATATTTTCATCATCTAAGAAATGTACAGAAGCAATTAAAAAGACAAATAAAATGTTAGGTTATATTGTAAAAACTGTTGAATTTATATCAAGGGGCGTTAGAATATATAATGCACAAGTAAGACCACATCCGGAGTATTGTGTGCTGTTCTGGTCACGATAGTACAAGAAAGACATAGCAGCACTTGAAGCTGTGCAGAGGAGAACAACCAGGTATATCCCAGGATGTGTCGACTCAGTGAATTAAAACTGTTTAGTCTCAAACAGAGGAGGCTGCTTGGAGACCTAATCCAGGTAAAGTAGATCCTGCAGAATTCTTTCATCTTAAGGGGGAATCACATACATGAGGACACCATGAGAAATTAAATGCAATTAAAACTGAAGCTAGGAAGCATTTTTTTATGCAAAGAGGTGTGAGACTGGAACAAATTGCTGAGAGATGTAGTTGAAGCAGAAATCTTGACAACCTTTAAGAAATATCTGAATGAGATATTGGAACAACTTAGCTATTAACTAAAAAATGGGCTTGATGGGTCGAATGGTTTCCTGTCATTTGTCAAATTACTCATGTTCTTATGATACGGACGTCAACAATAAAGGGAGATTTTAAAATTGTTGGGGTAAATTATTTACTATAAAACAAATGACATGGTTAAAAGCTGTAATCAATTTTGGTCTCTTTATGTTGAACAATGTGCCTCACAGTAATATCTGTTTATTTCAGCTTCATCTTACTGTATGTGCTCCAATTGCTTACTGGACATGAAAGGTATGGTGGCAGAGAGGCAGATCTCTCTGTACATTTAAAGCTAAACTTATGTACAATCAGACAGGCTCCTGCATACAAAAAGTAACTTCAAAATATTTTGATTTGTTTGGTGTGCAAAATGGAAAGTAAGTAATGTTAAAGGGTCATTAAAACAATGCTCACTTGAATTGTTAATTTTACACAACTCAAATTTTTACATCCTTCATTTATTACTTGATCGTGGTGAGGGAGTAACATCTCACAAGTTCTTAATAAAACAGCCTTCCACTGTGGTGCTCATCAGATATTTTAGCACAACAAGAGAGCCCTGTATCTGCACACAATTGGTGATACTGTCATTTGAGTAACACTTTCTGGAAGGATGGGACAATTTTGGCTTTATATTCTTGTATTTTTTACATTCTCAAATATAGTTAAGCAAAATAATTTTACTGAGAGTCTCTTTTGTTTATTTTCAAAAGAAGGTTATTGTAGTGTAAGCAATGTGTTTAGTTGTATTGTCTAGGGCTGAAGCAAGAAAACTGTGATACTGCATCTGCAGATATAAATTTTAGCCAATATGACAGTCTGAAGCTAAATTGGGCATGCAAATGACCATGCTGCTTAAACAGCACATCTTCCTAGCCAAAAGTGAAAAGTAAATATGATGTAAAAACAATGCAATTCTTTACTGATAAGGAAAACTGAATTACAAACTCCTAGATTCTTCTTAGTTTAGTAGTAGATGAACAAGCAGTACAACATGGAAAGAGTTCCCATTACAGGTGCCGATTAGCTGCATATGGTTCAACTGGCCTGGGTGCAGGGAGTTTGCCTCCCTACTTAACTTCTATTGGCATGAATCATTATGACTTACAGTACCTCTTCCACTTTTTTGAAGACTCTTAGCAAATTTTCCCCAAGTGCTTCTTTCACCTCTTTGTCAGTCCATCCACGGTTAAGAAGTTCAGCCACCAGGTCAGGGTATTTTGATACATCTTCTAGCCCTTGAGGAACCCTTGTTACGACAAGCGACAATAAGGTTAAAAGAGTACTTTGGTCTTCCAGGGATGTGATGCAGTATATTCAGCCATGGCAAAACTTAAATACATATTTATTATAAATGACTACATACAGTTTACAATGTATATTGGATGTCACTGTAGTTACATCTGCCTTATTGTTCCAGGAACCATTTTTGATTTCTGGTCTGATGGAGTGTCTCTGTGAATCTTTCTTTCTCTGGATACTTAGCCTTATTTAAGCATCCCAAAAATGTGCCATTTAGGCTTTAGTGGTAAATTTTTGTTTGTCTTGTATAAATATGAATGTGTTCATTATAGACAGGCATTCCATTTAGGGATGGTTCCTGCCTTGGAAGTGATGCTAGAAAATCAGTCTCAGAACATTGATAAATGGACTGACTAATAAATGAAAGGATTATGAAGTGTGAACATTTATAGCTGTTCTATATCTTTAACTATGTTGAGGCCAAGATTTGATGAGAATAGTAGTTTTGCCAATTTGCTGTTTATTATCACATTTGAATATAAAATACAAATAAAATACTAAGGAGCATAAAAAGAATTTTCCCTCACCTACTAACACCATCATAATCTCCTCCAAAACCAACGATGGCAGCACCACCCACATGTTTGATGTGATCAAAGTGATCTACAGAAATATTTTAAAAGTTGGTGGGATAAAAATGGTTGGCAAGCAATGGTTAAATAAAAACTTCATAGAAATGCTTTTGCGTGCACCATTTTGCCTGAAGTATATATTTGATGTCACATCAGTCTTTGCTTTGTTACACTTAGCTTGTTTTAGCATCATATGTTGTAAATATTCAGTCCTTTTTGTTGGAATTAAGAACACTACATCATACATCTTTATCTTTTACAGTCATCAGAAAATTTGGAATTGTCTAGTGCCATCTGAAATACCCTAATGAGCTTGTACAGAACAGGAGAATACACTCACTCAGCAAATTCTTAGGATTCTTACATACTAATTCTGGGTATGGCAGCCTTTAGCTTTCCAAACACTCTCAATTGTTTGTAAAATGGGTTTTACAAGATTTTGAGATTCTGGTCTATGTTGACATGGTTGCATCATGCAATTTCTGCAGATTTGACAACTGCACATTCATGCTGTGAATCTCTGTGTTCTGCCACATCCCAAAGATGGGTTTCAGATGGGTTTCAGATCCAGTGACTGCAAAGGCCACTGCAGAACACTGAACTCATTGTCATGTTCATGAAACCAGTTTAAGACAACATTTGTTTTGTGGCATGGTGTATCAATATTCTTAAAGTAACCATTAGAAGATGGGTAAATTGAGGCCATGAAAGGATGCAGATGGTTGGCAACAATACTCAGTCAAATAGGCTGTGGCATAGAAGCGATGACTGATTGCTATTGAATGGCTCAAAATGTGCCAAGAAAACATACCCCATACCATTGGACCACTACCAGGCTGGTCTGTTGACACAAGGCAGGTTGAGTGACTGGAATCATGCCAAGTTCTAACCCTACCATCTGAGATTCATCAGACCAGGCTATGTTTTTACAGTCTTCAGCTGTCCAGTTTTAATGTACCCACTGCAGCTTAAGCTTTCTGTTCATGTCTGACAGGAGTGGAAGCTGAGGTTGTCTTCTCAAGATACAGTAGCCTTTCTGTCAGCTCAAACAAGTCTGGATATTCTCCCCTCACCTGTGCCATCAACAAGGCATTCCTGTCCACAGAACTGCTGCTCGCTGGATGGTTTTTGTTTTTCGCACCGTTCTGAGTAAACGCGAGAGACTGTTGTGCATGAAAATCACAGGAAATCAGCAGTTACAGAAATCCTCAAACCAGCCTGTCTAGCACTAACAGTCATGACACAGTGAAAATCACTGAGATCACATAATTTTCCTTTTATGATGTTTGTTGTGAAAATGAAGCTCCTGACCTACATCTGCATGATTCTATGCATTGCTCTGCTTCCGGGTGATTGACTGATTAGATAATTGCATGGATAAACAGGTGCTGAGGTTTTTCTCATAATTTGCTTAGTGCGTATAAGTCTGAAATGCTGTTGGCAGGTTTACTAAGTATAGGTAAGACATGCATAATACATTACTAAAATGCTTTAAAGAAATAATAAAATATGTATGGACCTTAGTTTAATATATTACTGACCTGCTACATCTGAAAGATTGGCTATCTTATTGCAGGTGACATAATTATTGTAGAAGTTCACCATTACGGTGCCTTTTTTTTCTGCCTGAATAATATATAACATATAATGTTAAAAAGTTAATGCCTCATCGTGCATTATTCAATTTTTTCAGAATATTTTGCAGGTCATTTATCAGAAAAACATTGGCCTTGGGTTAAGTCAAATAATATTCTCATTTTTGATCCCACATTTATTTACTAAGGCAACAATTTCTTTGTCTTGGTGACTAAGTTATATTGTATACTGTATTAACAGATGCAGATTTGTAGTAAGCTGTGAACTTCTTATTATACATCTGTAGATTACAATCTACAATGTGCGTATTATTTGAAGAGAAATAAATGCAGAGTATTATTCTGTGGATGGCCAATATAATTCTCAATTGAAAAAAAAAAAACAACCATGATCAAAAAGATCATTGTCAGAAAGTGCAGCTGCCATTATGGTAGACTACTGTAGTGTTCAGATGAGTTAATTTCATTTTTGAAGGCCTATGGGCAACCAGCATGGGCCAGATGGGCTTTTAAAATATGAACTGGGAAGACAGCTGGTATAAAACATGCTGGATAGGAAGTGTCTTTTAAACAGGAAGGTTGTAAGCAAGAGCAATCACAAGATGAGTTTGTTGCATGGCAGCTCAGTTTAGTTTACAAGGTTTATAAAGGCAGCTTTATGCCTTTTCTGGTTTAATTATTTATAGAAAAGCAAAAGATTAACAAAAATGTTTAAAATATCTCACTTACCACTTTTATAAGAATATCATCTGGTACATTACGCTTGCTTGGACAAATTTTGTAAGCTGAAGAATGGCTAAAAATGACTGGAGCCTCTGAGATGTCAAGAACGTCCTTCATCACCTTCTGTGACACGTGTGCCAGATCAATTATCATTCCTATCCTGTTCATTTCCTTAATCAGATTCTGTACAACACACAGCAGCCTATTTGAGACACACCTTCAGGAATACTACTTTTTATTCTTATACAAATAATACACTAGCTGATTACCCAGTGGCTTCGCTCACTGAGTGCAAGGGAAAAAAATAAAATGTAGTATATAAATTATTAAACAGTAAAACATTAACATGTAAGAAGTAAAGATACATTGAGCAGTACTGGAGTGCTTTTGGGTAAAGTACATTTTAAAGGTGCTATAACACAACAGGTAAGTAGCACTAACAGCAGCTTAAATGTATTTGGATCATCTCTCGGTAGCAAATCCCTTGTATAAGGTGGTACACGACTGCTGTGGTATAGAAATTACATTTTCTATGCGATCCTGCAAATTTCTGCCTGACAACCTTGCACTACGTGCCTGTGATTTAAGAGAAAAATTATTCTGAGAAATTTGGACGCTGCCCTTCCGTGCTTAACGGGAAGAAGGTCCAAACAATTCCCAAGTCCAAAACTTAACATGAATAGGTCGGTACATCTTCTTTGATGTAAACACTTCATCGTCTTAAAATAATTCATAAAAAAGCCACCTTGAATGTTGCGGAGTTTTAGTGACCTGAAATCACCTTAAGGGACAGTAAGTAGTCGTGCAGCGCAATTTACAAAGAGAGTTTTGTTTCAATGGTGCCGATCACACTCATTTGGAAAGATTTCCACTCTACCAGGAGCCAAGGGGAACTTGAAGTGTCACAAACAGTGCGAGAAGAGAGGACGCTGCCTAAAACTGCGAAGCTCTCGACCCGGCGGAGCAGCCCAACATTCCGCACCTTCCAGGGTCCACTTTGTTCTCACGACCCCTCGCCGCTGAAGGCCGTGTCGTCTTCACATTGTTTACAGCTCGGCGCAGTTAAAAAGTAGAAAGATGCAAAGCTGTTTTCCTCATCTCTTCTACTATCAGGTACTGCCAATTAAAAAAAGTTATAATGTGGCAGTTTCCGCGACAGTCACGTGGACGAATAAATAAAACTTCTCTGTCAGAACGCGCCTGGCGGCAGACGGCTCAGCACTGGAGTCCAGAGTGGAGGGCGACGCAGGGCACACTTCCATGGGACAGATCAGCGTATTTGTGTTTACTTCTTTTCAATATCAGTAAAGTAACTCTCACACGAATAATAACAATTCGTAAAGGCGATATAAAAATGGCGTCCACAAAAGAAGTGATTAGTTCCTGTATTATAATATGTTCTGTGGTCATACGTAATTTCCGTTTCAAATGTGAAAAGAATTTTATATATATAGATTTATTTTTTTTTAGTCACTACACCACACTGTCTGCCTTAAAGTGAGGATGAAACATTAGATGAGCCAAGTCTTTAAAGAAAATGCCCACATTCCAAACAGCTGAAGCTGAGCCAGTGGCTGACTAAGTAAAACCAGGAACCCTAACTGGTAGACAATGTGGAAAATGAAATAAGCAGATCATTAGATGTTCGTTTTTCCAATTTTGGTTATAGAACAAAACAAATAGAAATGAACCATACAGGACCTTCATATATCTGCAGTACAGTGTTTAACTTTTGACTATTGCATTCTTCATTTTTACTTACTTTTCCAAATTCAGATAAACCGTTGCTTTCTGGATTTTCATCTCCATTATCCATCTGCCAGTTATCAGCCCTTCAAAATGAAAATTACATTTTTCATTTGAGGAAAATTTATTTTAAAGCCAATGGGACATCAGCATCCAGAGCAAAATATTTTTAATACAACTGAATTATTGTAGTACTTTTCTTTAACCCAGTGAATAAAATGAAGATTTCATAATAATTGTGAAATACATTTCAGTTTTAAAAAGGCTGGAAAAAGTCTTTCATTCTAATGATGTACAAATTAGCTAATAGCAAATCAGGATATTCTTTTCCATTTATGGTACCTTCAGTATGAGTTTAAGTAGGTAAGCCTTATTTCATATTTTAAAGCAGAAAAGTGAAAGATCAAAGAAAGTCTTTAACCTTACCAAGGGGTGTTACAGCTCTGTGTTAAGGTCAGATAGCGGACACCAAGTTGGTAAAACATACGCAATGTAGCCATGCTGGAATCGATAGAGTGTCCTCCTTCTACACCAATCAGGCTGGCTGTCTTATTTTCCTGAAATGCTTGCAATATTTCTTAAAGAAGAAATTGACAAAGTTCAATGCAGATAATCTACAAGAAATAATGATGCTTCATTAACTGCAACACTAAAACACTAGTCCAAATGCAGTACATGCCTAATGTGTTGAAATAGGCTGTTATGGCCTGGTACTTCCTGAAGATGAACTCATGGGAGTAAAACTGGTCAAATACAAAGTGGTCCACAAAACTCCAACAAGAGGAAACTTAGATACTTGAGTCCAACCATCCATCTCCCTAACCTGCTTATCCAGGACAGGGTCGTAAGGGATACACAAGTCCCTCTAATATTCAGTTTCATGTCGGATTTGCATCGGGTCAGTGCCCTCACAGAAGCTGGGGTGTGTATCACGTGGTCTACAAGCCCAAGCTCCTTTGTAAGTAACAGCAGGATGGTGGGACAGTGTGCAAAATAAAGTTAGTCAAAAACGATTTATCAAAAATGCAAAACTCAGGAAATTGGGTAATAGGAGGCAAAGAAGACAGATGTAAATGTTTCCTAAAGCACAGGACCGAAGTAGAATCCAAATAGAGGCATAAGGTTAAACAGAATTCCAAACACAGCGAGGATTATGAAACAAGTACAACAAGAATACTAGACCAAGCTTAGAATGGCAGGTGATGATACAAATATTAAAGCCAAAAACTGTTACTTGTAAAAACTGTTCAATGTAGTGAGAGCAGTGGAGAGGTCAGTGACACTTTTGGTTCATCAATTCACCTTTGTTTTCATACATTATTACTAGGAGTTGTCAGGGACAAAGGTGGAGCTAGTAATAGAAAAAAGACTATTATAAAGATAAATAAATCAATTTGTACTCAGTGGAGAAATGAGGAGCAACCAAAGGCCCAAGGATTAACTGCAAGTCAGGGAAGTAGAAAGTAACAGTTAATCCAAATTTACCAAGCAGTTGTCAGAAGATGCTGAGGACACTCAAGATGTGTGACTGCAAACTATCAGCTAAACATTTCTTATGGGCCTTTTTTCTATACAGAGTTGCTGGGATGGTGTGAGTAGGGACTGTGGGGAGCTTCTGTAGCAAGATTTTGAGACTTTCTTTATCCAATTGAAGGTCCCTGAATTGCAGAGCCCATCCTGGCAGTATCTGGATGCCAAGTCAACATGGAGCAATTTTAGAATTACCAATTAATCTAACACACGTGTTCTTGTGTCTTTAGAATATGTGAGGAAAACTGTAGAAAATCTAAAAATGTCACACACACAGTGACCAGAGGAGTCATTTATAAAACTTTTTCCATTTGAACGTGAAAGTATGTGTGTGCCAAGAAACAGGAAAATGTATATGCCAATCAAACGTCAAAATTTATAAAACCCGGCTTTCTCACATTTGTATGCAATTTACCCTTTATAAATCACAATTATCTTATAAATGTGAATATATGAATGCGCCTCTAATGCTGCCTGGTTTCCACCTAGAAACAATCTTACAAATAGACTATACTAATAAACCTCGTACATATGTAGTCACGATGCTGCAGCCTTCATTGGCTGGTAGAGCTGCCTGTCACCTGAAGCCTAACCAGTGCATGTACTGTATATATTTCTAATTTCATTATAATCATGTACACACACACAGAATCTGTAATTCTGCTTTCAGAGGCATATGAAGCAGTAGCCATAGGACACGTATGCCATGCCTGCTTTACCAAAAAGGGAACTCTACTTTCTTACCCACTTCTCTTCTCCAGCATTTATTTCAGAGTGAATAAATGAATGGAATGTTACTCCTATAAGAAGAATAGATTGCTTTCTATATACGAGTCTTAGCTGATTTAATGGCAAAGTATAAAATATGGGGGTCATTGGGCCTCATTTATGAAATTTAACGTGGATTTGGGCATGAAAATATGTGCATACCAAAAAACAGGAAAAGGCATAGGCCAAGAAAAAAAATCAGATTTATAAAACCTAGCATACTATGCACATTTTTACACAATCCTTTATAAAGCACAATCCCCTTGTAAATATGTGTATGTGAAAGTGCCTCAGATGCCAGCCTGAAACATCATCCATATATGGAAAAGAGTAAGGCATCATCATCTGAGTGGGAGAGCCGCAACTACCCGGCACATTTAATGACATGATTGCTGTTTCAATGAGTATTACTGGCCAAACACTGAAACACTGAGGGTTCAGCCACTTACCTTACCAACAAGCCTGCCACCAAGTACAGCACCTTCACATCTGCCAAAGTTACTTCTCCTCAAAATAAATGAATCATGGGTCGATCCAGGCCACTGAGCCATGACATTTGTCAGTCTCATCTTGGCATCACAGACGACTTGTGTGTTAATGGAGTGTCACTGGTCAAAACAAAAGCAGCTTCATTCTCTCTAAGTGCCTTTATTGCAATGTGAGTGCAGTAAATTGCTCCGACTGCATTAGGAAAACTGGACACTGCTACAAATTGCCTTTTATGTTGGCAAAACACCATCTACAAACTGGATATAGTGCCTTCTTTTATAAACCTGGATGTTTGCATAAAAAGTTGCATATGCACATTTCGAGCCACTTTATAAATGAGGTCCCTGGAGTGATCTGGGACTCAGGAATTAATTGTCTGGATCCATGAAACTCAATTTTAATAACACTGGTGTTAAGGATCACTCTGTACACATTACTAGGTTTTTGAGAAAATATTGTAGCAGCTGGCAAACAACTCTTCTCAAGCTTGGCAGGGATAAGTACTTGACTGGCAGCACCCTGTCTGACAGGGCAGCCTAAACAAGATTGGAGGAGATGTATCAAGAGCCCCATGTGGGTGTTAGTGCTTCCCTTGGTCTCAGTAACACTGAAGAGTGTGGCGATGGAAGTGATGGAGATTGATGATACACCAAATACTGTTTAACCTCAAAATCATCTGCATCTGTGCTTTTAACTAACTAGAGCTGCAGCTCTAGCCTAAGGCAAGGTGGAAAATTGGTTCATGGCAAGTAATTACCTTAATCCACATAATGAAACAGCCGTTTTAGTTTTGCATACACCGTGTATTATGTGTCGTTAAAAGTGTCTGTTCTGTGTGATGCTAGTAAGAAGTAAAGTGATGTGGCTTTTGTTTGCAGATGGCATAGCTGTGGATAACTTGATTTGTCTACTTAAAACATGTATATCATAACCAATAACCACTTCTAATTTATTACATATTCCTTAGTACTAGAGCAGGGGTCCTCAATCACGGTCCTGGAGAGCCGCAGTGGCTGCAGGTTTTTGCTCCAACCCAGTTGCTTAATAAAAAGCACTTATTGCTAAAGTAACACTTCTGCTTCACTTTAGTGATTTTGAGCCCTTATTGCTTAATTTTGTCTTAAACAGCTATTTTAATTGCTCCTTATTATCAATAACATGCAAATGACAAGAGAGAGCAGCATTTCTCCATTTAGCTTATTTACATTTACACCTGTGTGTATTTATCTGCACTATTGGGTTTAATTAAATACTTGGAAGAAAAAGGAAGAGAAAAAAGTGAAGGACTGAGAATTACTCGTCCATTTTAGCCTTCAAATCATTTGCATGATAGAAAGGGAAAGAAAATCTAGGATATGAGAATGACCTGACATAGCAGAGTTAATTTAATTTCATAGCCTGTTAGTGCTTTATTGGCAAGAATTGCTTTCTAATTAAGCAACCAGATCAGAACAAAAAGCTGCAGCCACTGCGGCTCTCCAGGACTGGGATTGAGGACCCCTGGCCTAGGCCATATCTGATATTTCTACTGTAGGCATTAGCAATAGGGTTTTATAGCTGAGTTTTCAAACTTTGGTTTGTGATGGTTATTTGTCATCTGTGCAGCAATGGCTAATTAAAGATATAGACTATGATGCAGCATATGTTGTCTCTCATCATTTCAGAAGGTAAGCCCATATCCGTTTGTTTTTCAGATTTTTGCCATTCATTTTAAAACCAAAACTCTGTAATTGCCACCTAATTCACTCTATGTGACTCTAAGACCTTGAAGTTAATGCATTGATAGGGTCCCAAAAATACTTTTAGCACATTGACCCCCACCCTCCTTAGTCCAGCCCTGAATGTCAGTGTATCAATAAATAAATATTGTTATTCCATGTCTTGCTTCATATTTAGTACCTGAGCTCCAAGACGGCCAGCTTTTATCTTCGGTATGTTGGTGTGTGTCTTGTTCAGAGTGTTGAGATCAACTTGGTTGAGCTGATTGTTGTACAGACTCCTGATTTGCCAAGGAAGGTCATTATGCCTGGAATTAATAAAAAAAATGAATTAGTGTGTTTTGTTATTAATTATTAAAAAAATTATAGTATAAGAAGCTGTCATCTTCTTGATTGATGTAACCACGATAAAGTTCAAAGATTAGCAACTAGACTAGGTTACAGGACTGCAGGTGTGACCTATGAGTAAAGGGCAAAAGACATGAATAATTTTAATTTAAGGAAATGGATACTGACATGGTGGAAATGTTTACAGTCATGAAGGAAATTGAAGGGGGGAATACCAGCTGCTATTTTAAAATGAGTTCTTCATGTAGAACACAGAGCCATAGATGGAAGTTGGCTAAGGATAAACATAATAGTGTTTTAATCACACAAAGAGAAGCACAGATACGAGGCATTGTAAAGATGTCGTAGCATACAGTGTACAGTGGACACGGAAAGTGCTCAGACCCCTTCACTTTGTGCACACATTATTGTGTTGTCGATTTCATTTTAAATGAATACATTTGCTATCAATCCACACTCAATAGCCCATCATGACAAAATGAAAACGTGTTTTCAGGAAAGTTTACAAATGTTTTAAAAATCAAAATACATTTTTTTCAGATAATATGGAAATAAAACGTATGCCTTTTGTAATAATGAAACAATAACGTCAAAGTTATGCTACCTACAACAAACCAACCAAACAATGTTCATTTTTCCATTAAAGCATATTATAAACATTGCTACAATTTGTTATATGCAACATATTGCATTTTTTTAATTCTAAAACTCATGAACTAAAATCAAACTAACAGATTTCATCAAAGCTAATGGAGACATTTAAGAGGTTTATTCTGCTTTCTCTGTATCACTGGTCCTGCACTATTGAGGGACTGTGCCTTGCTTTTATAGTTTCAGCTGTGAATTGTTTGAAGGTTAAGCTCAGTATGTTTCAAGGTAAAGTTGATTATAAACAAGCAGGCTAAATATTAATTTGTCATGTGAAACTCTGTTTTAAAGTTAAGCACTTTCTATAAATTAAAAAAAATATCTTGCCCACTCTTGCACTTAACAATGGAGTGTATGGCACATGGATGAAAAGCTTAAAAACTTTCTAAATATGTTCATTTTTCAAGCCAAGACAGCTGTTGAGTATTGATTTACACCTTCTGTGTTTATGAGATGTTTGTGACAACAAAAAGTGATCAGAAATACTCATTTTATTTCACATTCCTGGTACTATTTTTCTCACAGTAAGAATACATTTTGTAATTGCTAGTGCAACTTTTCACATAAATATGGAATCATTTCAAAACAAAACCAGAAAAAGTTTACTGTGATTTGGTCTTTCAGGAGAAAAACACCCCTGGGTTGGGGTCAAAGGTTGTTGTGCAAAAAGTGCTGAGCTATCGCGTACAACTGGTCTTCTTTTAAAATGGCAGAATCTCATGAACTTGGTATTTTTTTCTTGTTTAAAAATGACATGTATAAACTATTTTACAATGTGTGTGTGATCACAAGATGCAGATTAATACTCAACAACTGTCTTGGCTTGAAAAATGAACGAATTTGGTACGTTTTTAAGCTTTTTCTCTGTGCCCCATAGACTGTCATGAAAAGCGGAAGTGAGGGCAAGATATTTTTTTTAATATTTAGAAAGTGATTAAGTTTAGAACACAACTTTACATGACAAATGTATATACAGTGCATCTGGAAAGTATTCACAGCGCATCACTTTTTCCACATTTTGTTATGTTACAGCCTTATTCCCAAATGGATTGAATTCATTTTTTTCCTCAGAATTCTACACACGACACCCCATAATGACAACGTGAAAAAAGTTTAGTTGAGGTTTTTGCAAATTCATTAAAAATAAAAAAACTGAGAAATCACATGCACATAAGTATTCACAGCCTTTGCTCAATACTTTGTCGATGCACCTTTGGCAGCAATTACAGCCTCAAGTCTGTTTGAATATGATGCCACAAGCTTGGCACACCCATCCTTGGCCAGTTTCGCCCATTCCTCTTTGCAGCACCTCTCAAGCTCCATCAGGTTGGATGGGAAGCGTCGGTGCACAGCCATTTTAAGATCTCTCCAGAGATGTTCAATTGGATTCAAGTCTGGGCTCTGGCTGGGCCACTCAAGGACATTCAAATAGTTGTCCTGAAGCCACTCCTTTGATATCTTGGCTGTGTGCTTAGGGTCGTTGTCCTGCTGAAAGATGAACCGTCTCCCCAGTCTGAGGTCAAGAGTGCTGTGGAGCAGGTTTTCATCCAGGATGTCGCTGTACATTGCTGCAGTCATCTTTCCCTTTATCCTGACTAGTCTCCCAGTTCCTGCCGCTGAAAAACATCCCCACAGCATGATGCTGCCACCACCATGTTTCACTGTAGGGATGGTATTGGCCTGGTGATGAGCGGTGCCTGGTTTCCTCCAAACGTGATGTCTGGCATTCACACCAAAGAGTTCAATCTTTGTCTCATCAGACCAGAGAATTTTGTTTCTTATGGTCTGAGAGTCCTTCAGGTGCCTTTTGGCAAACTCCAGGCGGGCTGCCATGTGCCTTTTACTAAGGAGTGGCTTTCGTCTGGCCACTCTACCATACAGGCCTAATTGGTGGATTGCTGCAGAGATGGTTGTCCTTCTGGAAGGTTCTCCTCTCTCCACAGAGGGCCTCTGGAGCACTGACAGAGTGAGCATCGGGTTCTTGGTCACTTCCCTGACTAAGGCCCTTCTCCCCCGATCACTCAGTTTAGATGGCCGCCCAGCTCTCGGAAGAGTCCTGGTGGTTTCGAACTTCTTTTCACTTACGGATGATGGAGGCCATTGTGCTCATTGGGACCTTCAAAGCAGCAGAAATTTTTCTGTAGCCTTCCCCAGATTTGTGCCTCGAGACAATCCTGTCTCGGACGTCTACAGACAATTCCTTTGACTTCATGCTTGGTTTGTGCTCTGACATGAACTGTCAACTGTGGGACCTTATATAGACAGGTGTGTGCCTTTCCAAATCATGTCCAATCAACTAAATTTACCACAGGTGGACTCCAATTAAGCTGCAGAAACATCTCAAGGATGATCAGGGGAAACAGTACATGTGCTTTCTCAATTTTTTTATTTTTAATTAATTTGAAAAAACCTCACATAAACTTTTTTCACATTGTCATTATGGGTTGTCGTGTGTAGAATTTTGAGGAAAAAAATGAATTTAATCCATTTAAGAATAAGGCTGTAACATAACAAAAAAGTGGAAAAAGTGATGTGCTGTGAATACTTTCCAGATGCACTGTATAACATGTTTGAAATAGCTTGAAAAAATATCAAGCTTATTCGTTAAGGTCAAATGAAATTTCATTTATTCTAGCACTGATTACAGTATGTATGGAGCTGAGACATGGGCAGTAAAGAGCACACTGGAGAAGAAGTTAGATGTAGCAGAGATGAGAATGTCGAGATGGATGTGTGAAAAAAGACAAGAGAAGAAATGAGACAATCAGGGTTATAACAGAAGTGGGACAGATATCTAAGAAAGTGTCTGAAAGCAAGTCGAGCTGGTATGGGCACGTGATGAGGAAGGACAATGAATATGTAGGCAAAAGAGTGATGGGAATGGAAGTACATTGTGGAGAAAGCAAGGGAGGCTGAAGAAGAGATGGATGGATAAAGTAAAAGAAGATCTGAAGGAAAAGGGCTTGACTGGCGAGGAGGAAAAGGACTGAGCTGTTTGGAGAAGGCTGGTCAGGCACATCAACCCCACATAGAAGTGGGATGAGATAAAGAGGAAGAAGAAGAGCAAGAAATTTGTCATACTGCTGCTATAAACAAAAGTGAAAAAACAGACAAATGTACAAAAACAAAACTTCCAAATAAAGTTTATAAAACAGGAGGGAAGGTTCTTGCGACTTATTATGTTCCCCTTTAACACTCGAACGAATTCAGTTTTTGAATTGATAACAGGCAATTCATTTTGCACATTCATTTCAACCATCTGAAAATAAAGACGCATGTTAAATCTATATGGCATTAACTTCTTTCCTTTCTTACACAAAAAAGTGCCCAAATGGGAACAGTGGTCCTGCTGAATGCAAAGAGTTGAAAATTAAATTTTAATTTGTTTGTCTTTCACCTCCATTTGCCTTTGTCCATCCATAGTTAAAATGTAACTCTTCGATTTCAGATGATTGTTAATCATTGATGAAGCCTGCAGACCAGAAAGCATGACAGACAGCACACACTTTTGGTTGATAGAGTTTTCACATACCACTCCCTGCCCCTAGATATTGGATCAAATTCACATTTATTCTCTATTCCATAGTATTGCATTTAAAGTTTTCATTGGAAGTAAAAGAAGATGATCACAAGACTTAGTATGAAGATATCAGTTTAAGGAGTTAAAATTCATTTAAAACGTTTAATGAAATGCAATGTGTCTGAAGCCCAGTTTAGAACTTGATCCCCTTTAATTGATCCATTTCTTTTGGGATGAATTTTTGGCTGCTGATCACTGGCCATAATCGCCAGTGTAACTTGCTTAATTTGGCAGAGCTGCATTTTTTTTGAGCTGTTGTTTTGCTGTATACCACTAACAAGCCCACTTAATCCAGTGTACAGTTTGGATACTCAATCCTGTACAACAAAGAATGCGATGCCAGTCCATCACATGGAAGACCCAGAGACACTCGCTCATAAGAAGTTACTCAGAGTCACCAATTTTCTTAACATGCACATCTATGGAACAGGCAAGAAAATCTGGCTTAATAGTAGGAAAAAAAATCCACACCAAAGCGGAGGGAACGTCTATGTTCTGTACAGAGAGTGTTCAGGCTTGAGATTTGAAACCAATGACTTGAAAGCTGGAACTGTAGTCACCATGTTAAAGTACCTTGAAATCTGATTTTACAACAGTATGCCATAAACCTAAGAAACAGGGTCACGAGATGTATGAAGCTACAGTGATTTTTGAATTAGAGGTAGGATTCTCCATAACATGTACATAGAGTTGTAGAAATGAAAATCATAAACACACTTGATACAAATGTGTAACAACCCTCAATTGTGGGTCAGTTGGAAAACACTTTTAAAGTTAAAATGAAATGAAACAAAACGTAAACATTTTTTAATAATGCAATGGTACTTTTCAGTTTCCCTAGTCTTCCTCATTACATTGCCTACTTTCACCATCCTGTCTCACTAAGTACTCACCCGTCTATTAATGGAGTTTCACTCATAAGCCTTTCAGCCTTCTCTCTTAGGGTGTCTGTAGTGCAGACTGCCAGACTGGACATCCATAGTAGTGCTATATGCTGAAGGCCACTGCACATTTCTCTCAGTGTTCACGTTTGGCCAATTATTCCACTCTTTGTTGCTGGTCAGTTCTTCTTCGCTGCTTCTGTGCCATCAATTTAGTTTTAATTTGCTTAAAAACCCTTTATATCAATGTTTAACATGCAACAGCTGACTTTATAAAGGTTAATATGTAATGTTGGTGTGTAATTAGTATATTTACAGGAGATTGTCTTCTATTCCTGATGTCTTCTCCAAGCTCCTCCTATTGGCTTTCACCCCTGCATTCTTATCTCTGCAGTCTTCATTTTATGTCACTCATGAGTTTGTCACTTTGACACCATATTATAGCCTAGCTTGTTATGTAAAGTGCCATCTGATGGGACATGGGTGAATAAACTAATTAAATAAAGGACTCCAAAAGCAAAATGTTCAAGAAAACGTCTTGACTTCACAATAAAAAAACAAAAAGATGACTTAATTAAATTAAGCTACAGACATAACCATGGAGGGGGGGATTTGAACTCCCTTTAAAACTATTTTATGACACTTCCAGTTGATTGATCATAGACAGAATGATAGTTCATGTTACTTCTCACTCCCTGTAAAATCAATTCATGGCTGCCTCCTGCATGAAACTTGCAAAGACTGTAGTAGTCTGCTAAGAACTTCAGCGTTTGTAGTATACTGTACAATCCTTTGCTGCAGGTTTTTCATTTTAGTTGTTTATTGACATGAGTATGAGCAACCTTTTACACTCTTACATTTGGTAGATGACCTGGTCAGAAGGGTCTGTGGAAAGAAGAGTGGGAAGCAAGTTAGAAGGTTTGGAGAACTGTGCTATCTTGTTTTGGACATTTGCTCATTCTTATCATTCTGCATTTCTTCTTGTTTTTGTTATGACAGAATCAAAGCTAATCAAAAGTCACTGTTGATCATATGGATTTGGTCATCAAGAGTTAGGATGATTAGTTAGTATTTGGGATACTTGATTTACATCTTTAGTGATCCATTGGTGATATCAGGGCTACCCTGGCATAGCAGCCGGTAATTGAGCTCTCCTTGTCAACATGGTAATAACTAAGACACTCTTTGATTCAAATGTAAGCCCGACAGTGAAGCTTCTGTTCCTGCTGATGCAGTATTAAACAAATATGCAATGATTTATATACTAATAGCCGTCCCCCGCGGCTTTACCTGCATAGTAGTGAAAGAGGACAGTGAGGAGGGCCCAGCCCGGCTCCCGACTCCTGACGTCATGCTTCCCCCTCTCCTCGGCCTGCAGTCTCTGTCTCAGATTAGCATGAATATATCACTCCTGCAAGCAAACTATGATTCTCAGTGCGATGAGAGAAGTCACAAAATCAACCGAAATGTTCAAGCATATTCTAGTAAAGAAAATGACCTAAATACGTTAAGTAGTTCTCTTGTTCGCTCGATAAGCAGATTTAAGATATGCCCCGAGGCTGGCACATGAGTGAAGAGGTCCCTCCCTAACCCCAGAGGCCCGCCGCATCTCTCTCGGATTCGCGCAAATAAATCAGTAGCGCAAGCGAGCTATGATACTAAGCGCAATGAGAAAGGTCACAAAATCAACTGAAATGTTCAAGCAAATTATAGAAAAAAATCCGATCTAAATCCGTTAAGTACTTCTCTTGTGAAAAGCGGACAGACGTACAGACAGACAAACAGACATAGATTAGGGCATACTGATTAGTTTCATTGCCTGGTTTTAATTCCCAACTCAGTCTCTTTGTGTGTGGAGGCTGCCCTTTCTGCTGTGTCAGTTCCATTGTATATCCTAACTAGGGGGTTCGCTCCCTGCTCACTTCGCTCGCCAACTCCCCCACTGGCCTGCGCTACACACTTGCCACTTCGCGTCTCTGCCACTCGTGTTGTGAAGAGGGGGGCTGAATGCACCCCAAGGAGATGTGGTCGATCCTCCAAAACCCCGTCTTAAACGGTGATACAATGGCAAACAAATACAGTTTTTTTACCTCCTCTTTGCTTGATCAGCTGCTGGCTTGCTGCTGCTGCCGTGCCACATGATCTGCATCTTGCGTGGTGCTTCGAATATTTAAAAGCCTGTACAGCAGCTGTTCTACTCTTTGTCTTTTATTTCCGGCCCCAGGCATGGTTAAATCTCTTGGCACAAAGTCTTGTCACGATCATGATGGTGTGTTTTTCATAATGTGCAGTGTCTGGCTTACACCAAATATGGTGTTTAGTCTTACTATCCAAAAAGCTCAATTTTGCTCTCATCAGATCATAGAACCTCCTTCCAGTTGACTTTGAATCTCCCATCTGGCTTTTGGCAAATGCTAACCAAGATGTCATGTGTATTCTTTTATTAGTGGCTTTCTCTTTGTCACTTTCTAGGTGAAATACCCAGATGCCAATTGTTATCTGCACAGTCTCTCCAATCTGATCCTCTGCAGCTTTTAACTCCTTTCAATTTCTCATAGGTCTATTGGTGGCCTCCCTCAATAGTCTTCTTGCATGATCACTCAGTCTTTGTGGAATGCCTGCTCTGGGCAGATTTACAGCTGTGCTATAAAATTTCCAAGACTCCAAGGGATATTCAGTGACACAGATATTTTCTTGTCTTCATCTCCTGAATTTTGCTTCTCAGTTACCGTTTTATGGAGTTGCTTGGTGTGTTGTTTTTGTCTTCAGTGTGTAGGTTAGTCCATTATACTGACTCACCACAAGTTGGACCTTCCAGATACAGGTGCATTTATACTGGTGTCTGTTAAACTAATTATGTGAATTCTAAAGCCAATTGGTTGCTTCAGTAATGATTTAAATGTGTCATATTAAAAGGGTGAATACTTAACACAAATTGTTTTTTGTTCTAAGATACAATTTTTTTATATATACAGTAGACCCTTGACATACGACCAGCCTGACATGCGAACAAATTGAGTTATGACCAAAATTTTTGCTTTGATTTACGACCAACAACTTGCGTTACGACCTGGATGCGGTCACGTGTATCCGCTTGCGCGATTGTAAACAAACAGCCGAGAGCATTTGCAAGCGGCAGTTGGAGTCGAGATACGTGTATTTGTGGACGTATTTTTTCTCAGTGCAGTGATTTATATCATTTATTTGGATAATTACTATCAAAATGGCCCCAAAGAAGTTAAGTAAGGAAGAGAAGACAACGAAGGTAAAGAAAGCGATCTCGATCGAAACAAAGAAGGAAATTGTGCGTAAATATGAGAGTGGCGTTCGTGTGACTGATCTCGCTAGCATGTACAGCATGTCAAAATCCACCATCTCCACAATTTTACAACGAAAAGATTTGTATAAGGAAGCTAGTGTTGCTAAAGGTGTTACTCAAATTAGTAAGTCGTGATCAACAGTGTTAGACGAGGTAGAAAAGCTATTATTAGTGTGGATAAACGAAAGGCAGATGGCAGGCGATAGCCTATCTGAGTCAATCATTTGTGAAAAAGCTAGGGCTATAAATGCAGATCTGTTAAAGGATAAGCCATTAACAAGTGATAGTGGTGAAACATTTCGTGCCAGTAAAGGGTGGTTTCACAATTTTAAAGCGAGAACTGGGATTCATAGCGTAGTTAGGCATGGTGAAGCAGCCAGTGCTGATAAAAGGGCTGCCGAATATTACATACGCCACTTTGAAATGATAACAAAGAGAAATGGCTTTTGCTCTCATCAAGTTTTTAACTGTGATGAAACTGGGCTTTTCTGGAAGAAAATGCCCAGGAGAACATACATTACCCAGGAAGAGCAGAAAATGCCTGGCCACAAGCCTATGAAGGATAGGCTAACCTTATTGTTATGTGTCAATGCAAGTGGTGACCTAAAGATAAAGCCTCTCTTGGTTTATCACTCTGAGACCCCTAGAGTGTTCAGAAAACATACAGTCATGAAGAATAGGCTAGGGGTCATGTGGAGATCTAATGCAAAAGCCTGGGTAACAAGAGTGCTTTTTCTTGAGTGGATCAGGGAGATTTTCTGTCCTACTGTTAAGAAATATCTAGAGGACAAAGGCTTACCACTTATGGCTCTCCTAATCATGGACAATGCTCCTGCTCACCCAAGAGACTTGGAAGAAGATTTGGCCGAAGAATTCCCATGGCTTACAGTAGATTTCCTCCCACCTAATACAACTCCTCTACTGCAGCCTATGGTCCAGCAGGTTATAGCTAACTTTAAGAAGCTATACACCAAGGAACTGTTCCAGTAGTGCTTCAAGATGGTCTCAGATACAGATTTGACTCTTACAGAGTTCTGGACGAAACATTACAACATCCTTTCCTGTGTGGGGTTAATAGAGAAATCCTGGGCCAATGTCTCTCTAAGGACACTAAGATCTGCCTGGAAGAAAGTGTGGCCTAAAATTATAGAGGAGAGACACTTTGAAGGCTTTGTAGAGGAGCCTGAGCCTGCAACTGACCCTGTGGTTGATGACATTGTCACTATAGCTGAGTCCATAGGCTTGCAGGTTGACAGTGGTGATGTTGAGGAACTGGTGGAGGAACACTCAGAGGAATTGTCTACAGAGGAACTTCAGCAACTTCTGGCTGAGCAACAGAGAATGGCAGCTGAGGAGATTTCTGAAGAGGAGGGAGAGGATCAACAATCAGTGCAGCAAATGTCCTCTTCTGAAATAAAGGACATCCTGAAAAAATGGACAGAGCTACAAACATTTGTAGAGAAGACCCACCCAGACAGAGAAAAAGCTAATCGTTGCATTAACTTGCTTAATGACAATGTCATGTCATACTACAGAACTGTGTTGAAGAAAAGACAGAAACAGACAACCTTAGACCAGTTTTTATTTCCGAAAAGGTTGAGACCTAGTGAGCCAGAAGTAGGTCCTAGTGGGCTATAGCCTCTCCCAAGGAGAGAAAGGACACCAGGGAGTCCTGATGTTCTTATGGAAGGGGACTCTCCTTCCAAACAATAACCACCTTCCATTTCATTCTCCTCCTCCTCCGTTCCTGCAAGCCAAAGATGTCAACTTAAATGGTAAGTGCTGTATGAAATTGTTGTTTCTGGTAGTCTAGGCACTTTTTATAACTGTTTGGTTAGTACATTAGAAAAATTATTGGTGTTTTTGGTAAATTATGCACATTATACAACCCTTTTTTATTATGTAAAGTTTACGTAAGTGTTGCTGTGGGAGGTTCGGAACGCATTATGGGTATTTACATTATTTTTAATGGGAAAAATAGTCTTTACTTACAACCAACTTGAGTTACACCCAACCCTCGTGAACCAATTGTGTTCGTAAGTCAAGGGTCCACTGTACTATGTCACACACGTGTGGAATAGTGTCCCCTAGTGTCAAAGGGCTTGATGGGGCTCGAACAAATGAAAGATGGGGAACTGGAACAGGGCACTAATGCTTTATTCTCCTTTTGTCTACAGAAAGAAGCAAGAATAAAAACACTCATACTAGACGTAAGGCTCCCATATCCACCTTCATGTCGCACAACAAAGAAGATTTCACTTCTGGCTCTGCGGAACTACTGTATCTCACTTCCAGTCTCATCCCGATGACTTCAGTTCCGTCCCTCCGCTTCTGACGTCATCTCTGGCTGCTACATTCAACCTCACATCTGTAATGGATCATTTCCTCCCCATCAATTGTACTTCCTTGATTGACTCCATAAAAACACAGTGAACCCATTTTGTTTTGTCAAATGTCTGTTTTATTCTACTTTGACCCTCATTTTGAACAGCCAATATATGGGGAGGATCCCCAATTCTTAATCTTTGTCTTAAATGTGTTTGTTTTTCTCTTTTATCACAACTAGAATACACCATCAGTGATCTGTCTTTCAACATCATACACCCTTGACCAGGTGATCCACCTGGCATCTCAGCAGCAACCTCCCCATGGATCAGCTCTTTTGATCCATAACTACCTAGTGATTTTCTCTGTAGCTTCTGTCACAGCTGTTATGACCAACCCCTTTGCAGCCCACATTATCGCCAGTCAGGATAACACCCTGCAGAAAGACCACCCTATGACAACCTGACAGCCCACCTTAATTTTGCTTTCTTTCTTTCATTCACCTCTTCCCTGCATTATTCCTGTAGCATACTGATCCATATTCCCACATTTACTCACATATGATCAGTTAACCAAACACTCACGTATTTGGCTGCAAGAGGCAAAAACTTAAATACTCATTGAAGCATCCTCCACTACACAGAAAGAATCTGCTAAGTCCATGCATGCAGTGTCTGGGTTGGGATTCTCACTCTATTCTCTGAAGTTGTGAGCATGGCATCTTCTCTGTCTGTTGGTTCTGACTGTGGTCTAATAGCCTGACGTGTCTGTCTGTCTTGCATTGTGTGTATCACTTGTTGTCTGGTAAGTCCTGTCCAGTTTCTTATAGTACCAATTCTGGATGTTGCATGTTTTCTTTCAATCCTGCCTTCTATACTGTATTATAATATCTTTTTGTGTTTTATTTCAGTTTTTTTCTTTTTATTATATTTTTCACCTCCAAGGTCAACTTCTCCATTAGTGATTCTCTCTGCCCATGACATATATAGAATGCCCCTAAGTCCATAACTGAAATGCATTTAATCTGCATAGGGTGCCTGATTTAAGAGTGCATGACTCTCAACTATAAAAATGTGTTGACAAAATCCAACATTTTAGGGTCCAAAGCTTCAATATTAGATTTAATTGTCTATTACAGAGGATGTTTCCACTATTATAAATGCACAATGTGCTTGTTCTGTTCAAGGTCTTACTTCTACCTTAGTGTCAAAGTGGTCGTCACCCATCCTCTCCAGATATTTGTATTCGTGAACTTGTTTGATTTGAGCATGTTTTCCTTCTAATATCGAAGTTAATCCTATTTTGACTTATGACCTTTGTTTTCTGTACATTCAAATTTAATCCCATTTGAGTACTTTCATCTGCCATTGCATCCAACAGATTTTGTAACTCGCCTTCAATACTGCATAACAGTGCAGTATTGTCTGCTGTGACAGTTTAGGGGCTCTCTTGCTCCCTTGAACCCTCAGACCACTCGTCAGACACCAGGTAAAAGTCCAATAATAATATTTATTATTATAAATAAGTGCACAAAGCACCCTCCACTCCCAAATACTCAATAAGTAAACAATAATCCAATCCTCCACTCCCAGACGCTTAGCCACCCTGCCTCCCAACTCAGCTCAATTGTATGGGATCTCCCACAGTCCTTTATAGTCCTCGACTCGGAAGTGCTACTGAGCCCTCAGTCCATGTGATTATCCAGCACTTCCGGGTCAAACTTCTAATTTTTCTTCAGCCCGGAAGTATATCATTTCTTCCGTTTCCGTAATTGTGAATTACTTCCGGGCTATAAGGAAAGTATAAGTCCCTGGGCCTCCCTGTAGCGTCCTCCGGTGGCCCCCATGGTATCCAGCAAGGCTGTGATGAAAGATTCCAATTTCCGTGATGCCCTGCCGGAATTCGGAGCCCTTCCATTTTGCAGGGATGTCTCCATCTGGCGGTTTGGGGGTGTTGGCCGGGATACATGGCCGGCAATCCCTCACCCTCAGTGAAGCTCAGTGGGGCGGAGCGCCCAGCCCCGCGAGGGATGTCATCCTCCAGGAGGAGCCTCTGGTTGTGGCTGGTCCTTGGCTATGTCAGGGAAAATACCTCTTAGAGAACCTAAGGGGAACATCACAGGAGTAAAACAGTTTTTCCTCGGTTCTCCACAGACAATTATTCCAAATGTGGCCCGGCCGGCAGCATGCATAACACAGCCATTGGCCCTTTGTTAGTCTCCCCCTGCGAGTCTGAAAACAGCTCAGAAACTCTGGCTCTGCCTCTTTGTCCAGTGAGGAGGGTTCCACGGCTGCCACTGAGCTCCGTCTAGCGGTTTGGGGGTGTTGACCGGGATACACGGCCGGCAATCCCTCACACTGCTTATCTTATGTTATAACATTACTGTATTTACTCGTGTACCATGCGCCCTCGTGTAAGATGCGCACCCTAATTTTTACAAAGAAAATCGTGAAAATCGTTTTGCCCTGTGTACGACGCGTGTTGTGATTGTATAGGAAACGTTTAGAGAGAGAGAGAGAGTGCGAGTGAGAAAGAGCGCGAGTGTGCGAGCGTGAGAGAGAGTGTGAGTGCGTGAGCAAGCGAGCGAGAGAGAGAGTGCGAGTGCGAGAGCAAGCAAGCGAGCCCAAGCAGAAGAATTAAACATTACAGAATTACATTTCCTCATGTATGACGCACACCTAATTTTCTAATGCTAATTTTCGGGAAAAAATGTGCGTGTGGTACACGCATAAATACGGTATATCTTATTATATGTATTGCATATTATATGTTACTAGCTGTGTAAGCTCATGCTGTAAAAAGCCTGGGTTCCTAGAAACTATTAAAATCGTCAGAAAAAAAATTGAAATGTAGAAATGTCAGGTAATTGAAAGGAACTACTCTGTGTGTCTCTCTCCTCTTGGTGGCATGGTCGCATCGCTTGTGCATTAGCAGTGGGAGGAAAATAAAAGGCATACTGTTTTGCCAGTGTTAGTGGCTAAGCAAATTTATCTTTAATATGACGTTTTGATTTGCTGATGTACTCGCCTCGCTTGTGTTATTAGCGGGCTAAGCGAGTTTTCTGTTTCCTCGGAGGCGGAGCCCTTACCCCGACTCCACCTGTCACTTCCGGGCCAGACAGACACACACACTTCCATGTGTAGACGTTTATATATAAGATGGTAACTTTATGCCACCCCAATTGTAATTTATGCAAATATGAAATATTTAAGTCTAAATACAACAGTGGCATGTTAGCATAGTGATTTTTGCTACTGATTCACAGCTTTAGAGTCCTGGGTTAGAATTCTGTCCTGGTCACTGCATGTGAGGACTTTGCAGATTCTCTTGTCATCACACATCCCACAAAAATGAGCTTTTTATTGGTAAATTGGCAACTGCAGACTGCCCAGTGTGAGTGAATGTACTTGAAACAGACGGCCGCTCCTTTTGGGGTTGGTTCCCACTTACTGTCTGAGGTTTCCTGAATAGTTACTTATTGTTTGCAGCCCTGAGCTGGACAAAAGAACCAGAAAAATGGGTTAATGGATTAATGGTTAGAGGTAGATTATATGATGTGAAAGTCAGAATGGAATACAGAAGGGATAAGTAATGCAGAATGTTTTGAAAGAATTTAGGTTAATACTTGTAGACTTTCAGGGTAATTTAATTTAGAGATTATTCATCAGCATCAAGCAGAGCCTTCATCAAGATTAAAGAAAACAAAATATGCATTGTTGGGTTTTAAATGTTAATGAATAATTGTTAATTCTTCTTAAGTTTAATTCTTCTTAAATCCTAAGTAAAGAGCAAATGCTGGGAGTAATGAAAAAATGTAACACTAGATCGATGAGTAATTCTCCTTGACCTTTTTTACATTCTTTATAATCTTATGAAAACACCTTCTAGAAATCTAAATATATAATGAAGACCCTGAAATACTGGTTACTTGTTAAATTAAGTTTAAAATATTAAATCTCTTTTTTCAACAACTTTAAGCTAGAAGAGTAAAGCTGCTTGCAGTGTATAAACAGAGTTTCATAAAATTTAAGTTCACCTTTCATATCAGTTGATGATACAAAGCCTTTTTCAAATCTTTGACTTTGTAAAAATGCACATTTGTTTCTGGATCAAATTTTAATGTAATTACAGCATTAGATTTTTGTAATTAGTTTTCCAGAAGCAGAAGGACATAAAAGTAATTCCTTTCTAACCTCTGGGTGTGTGCTGTCAGAATATCTTCCTATTATATAAAAAAATCCTGGGACGAGACGAGACTTTTGAGCCTGGGATGAGATGAGACTTTTTCAGAGAGATACTTTCATGCCCCGTGAGACGGGACTTTGTGCCAAGAGATTTAACCACACCCTGGGCCGGAAATAAAAGGCAAAGAGTAGATGACAAAGTAGAACGTCGTAAAGAGGTTCAAAAACGTTTAACGCAATACACATGCAGAACATGCAGAACTAAAATTCAGAAGTCTCAAAAAAATGATAGTAAGGATCACATTAGCACAAACAAATGGAAGTTATTACTCGGTGAAATATCGGAACAGCGAAAAGAGATCGAATTTATTTGTTTGGATTTAAACTTTAAGTCAGAGACTTGTAGATCATCTAATTCATGTTGCCATCAGGGAAAAAAAAAGTAGTGTTTCTTCCCAATGAAGAGGCGTATCCACGAGAATTAAAAGATTTGTTGTTTGGTGAAAGTGGCTGGCGCGTAGTGCAGGATGGGGGGTTGGCAAGCGAAGTGAGCAGGGGGCGAAGCCCACTAGTTTTACTGCTTTTTGTGCCCCAATGGAGTCCAGTACTTGGTCATGAGGAGATGGTGAATATGACCATCAGCATTAGACCCATGAAATTAAATTTAGGCCAGGTGGATGACCTGGTGGAAAAGCATGTACACACAGGCAGACAGACTGATAAGTAAATAGGTACACAGAAATAAAGAGACATGTAGGTTGCTGCAGACAGTAAGATGTGTAGGCAGAGGCAGCTAGGTATACTGTATACTGTAGCGTTAACCATATCTCAATGGGTAAGCATAGGCAGACAAGCATTTGGTAGGTTCCTTGGATAACAAGGGGTCACCTTGTCTTTAAGGGGCAGGGAAGCGTCAAATGAAAAGAAATCCATTCTTTAAAAGACCACACTATTGTCAAAGCCCTCCAGATGTCCATGTGTCAGGTTATTCAAGATAAGACAGAGGCTTGCAGAAGATGAGGTAAGCTTAACTGCAGTGATGGTGGCATCAAAGGATTTCCATAGGGCACCCAGTGGCTCATTATATAGTTTTGGTAGCCCAGGAACTACCCAAGGGTTCTTTTTTTATATTTTATTTTACTAAAATTAAAAAACATTCCATCCCAAGTCAAGTTTTACAAAACTGGTTTGAAACAAATCGACTTCCACCCATGAGAAAGACAGCTAGGTCAGCAGAGTAGCACTTTAATAATAGTAAAAATATGTGAATAAATAAATAAATAAAAATAGAATCGAAAAAGAGGGGAGAGAATCCACTTCCTCAATTTAAATGCTTATTCTAAAATGTTATTTATCAGATCCTGCCAGGTTTTGAAAAAGTTTTGTACAGATCCTCTAAGTGAGAATTTTATTTTTTCCAATTTTAAATAATATATAACATCAGATATACCCAAGGGTTCTTGACCCTTTAACTCCATAAAGGAGCTCATGACTACGGAGGTAAGTCTGAACCTTTGAGGTAGGAAAGTGCTTAGGCATGGAAAGACATGAAATCTCTTATAATTAATTTTTATTTGAAAGTGTATGTGCTAATACGTTTTAATTACTTAAGAGTGTTATAGAGATGCTGATAATCTACTGAGGCATCTCTTGACTATGTGTCCAATAATACTGTAAGTATGCACTGTGTTGTTGATGATATACAAACTGGGTGTAAGGGTCCAGATTCGGCACTCCAATCCTAGCTGGGCACTGGTCAAGATTCAAACACTCATCACACATGCTTGTGAAGTAACACATTTACAAGATTGTTCTGTTTTAGAGCTTTAAAGTTGAGCACCGCTGTCACAAGAGGCTCATTAGTATATGTCAAGCTGTAATTATGATTCAGGCTCACACACAGTGTCCCTAACTTAGTCCTAGATCTTCATAGGAGAAAAACTTCAAAGGCTTATTTTATTGGGAGAAGGATCTGTCATTGAAAAATAAACACTTAGAGATTTTGAGCCCCAGCTGCTTTTTGACAGTGCACAGCTATCTGCTGCCTTACTACAAACATAGTTACACTGATTGATAGATCCAAGAGTTTAGGAGACGTGAAAAGAAAATGATCAGCACCTTAGATTGATGTGAATGCTCATTTAGTAGCATGAGATAGCTGCACTTGATAAAAAGTTATATCGTTCTGTTTCGCCACAAGCATTTAGCCACAGAAACAATGGTGTGGCTATCACTCTAATTTGGTCAGTATTCTCTATATGTATAATTTATCCCTACTGGAAAGAATTCAAAAGAGTTTAGATTTGATCTAACCATCTAAGCTTATTTGTGGGTGGGGGAATATTGGTTGTACTTTCTGTAAGGTGAACAGGCAGATAACCTTTTATATTTCTTATGATAAAAGAGGATGTGGAGAGGATGGCACACAATAGAAATCCACCTGACCAAGTTCCTAGTAGCACGGTGTCATTGGTCTTTTTCTTAAGTAATTTCCCCAGTGTCTGCTATACCTATTTGTAAAACTCTTAATGGAGCTGCATTGGGCTCAAATAGAGCTCGAGAAATTATTTTTAATATAAAACAGTTCCCCTATAATGTTCCAGCCATTGGTAAATTAATAAACATTGCATCACTGCTTCATGTCCATACGGTACATGGTTAGCATACATGTAAGTGAATTAGAAACTTAGTTTACCACTATAATAAATGTTAACTGAGGCCAAGGGCAGATGGGCCTTTCATCCGGAGGAACATGACAACAGAAAACAATAGCTGTTTAAGAAATAACTGGGCATGTGGTTAATGGGGGAGATGGCAGATATGAGGGACGTTCAAAAAGCTTCCGCACTTTTATATTTTTATTGGAAATGGTGAAGGCAGATGAAGTATTAATTGGGCTTTAAAAAGTTTGTACGACGCTGAGAAAATTGCATCGCAGGCGAAGGTGACTATGTAGAAAGTGATGTCATTTGTTTCCAAAATTCAAAATAGAGTTAAAAAAAATGTGGAAACTTTTTGAACGTCCCTTGTACTACAATTTTCTTACATTTTCAGTAGGGTTACTAATAAGATATTTAATGGATGTCAGTCTGTTCACTAGTGTTGTTTAACAGTGAATGTGTGCTTAGTTGACAGTCCTTATGTTTCAGAAACCTTACAAATTGTCCAGAAGTTATCAATTTATAACACTGCCAATGCATGAAAGGGCACACTCACATATACTGGACCAACTTATACCCACCAATTAACCTATCGTACTGTATATCTTGGGGCTGATATTGGGGCTCGGATCAGCAGTCAAAAAATGAACACCCTAAGGTTTACAGATGACTTGATTTAATAGCAACAGATGAACAAATCCTACAGAAAATTACAACAGTCATTCATTTCCTATTTACCATCCAATTAAATTTAGGCATAGCCACCCCAGTTGATGGTGGTCTTGCACCACTGCTGATTTTAATACTGCCAGTGTCTTACCACCAGGGAGCTCTTTTGGCTGGACTCCTCTTCTTCTTTACTGTATTTAGAAATGGTAGCACCTAACAGATTTCACATCCTGACTGTTTTTTGGCAGTCTGACACTTAAAATAAAATAAAGCAAAATTAAAGACATAAAACGCAACTTATAGATTATCTAATCATAATTGTCAGCACCCATGGAAAGATGTCAATAGAATAAAACACAATCACTTGAATTAAAATAGATTCTGCAATAAGTGGATATTAACAAACTAATGATCTTGTATAAACACATAATACAGTAGACTAGTTTGTTACAACGTATGGTCCTTGAATGAAAAAAACAAACCTGCCTTTTAATCTCACAATCACGTTTCACTTCCAGAAATGAGTCACACAGGTTTCTCTTTTCAGTTTACTGGGATACAGAAAAGAGTTTATTAGTCTTTTTCCAATTAATGTGAAGAGGTGTTTAGAAGCACAGGGGAGTTTATAGCAGTGCAGTCTTGCTTCATGAAAGGGGATTTACCCTTTAAGATCAAGATGATCCATTATTGCCACCAACTTGTATACTGTAAGTGTAATGGAGAAATGCCAAAGAATGAGGAGACATATTAACACATCAAAGTCCTTACTTTTGTATGTAAAATGATGGCAGGAGCCAATCTCACCTGTCCATCAGTGATTCTGTAAGAAGGCAGTATTTATAAATAAATGAGGATTCAATCCCAGTTCCTACAGTAAATTAACCAGAAAAAAAAACAAACTCGTAGTCAATTATTACAGCAAAGGTTACATCTCAAATAAACGATCAAAATGCATTTGCTCATTCATCGGTAACTATCCAGTGTCAAATAACCAGGAAGTGCAAGGCCCCAACCCTTTAAATAGTTACATTGACAGTGTCATGCAATCCTGTTACCCAGATTTAAAACTGCGGCATCTGTCAACATAGCGAGCCCCGAAATGGCAGCACCCATAGAACACAATTATGGTTTCATGGTAAAATCGAAACTATTTTTACTGGTCTTAAGATGGCTTTAAATACTTTTCTAAGTTTTTAAAAGGAATTCCTCAAATAATAAAACCCCCATTTAAAGAGAGATCTACACAGAGAAATGCATTTAAAAAGAAATCCATATCATCACACAGAGAGGCCAGAATCAGAAGATGTCATCTGCCCAACAAAGTGTAAAAATAGTTGACATTTCCCTACGGAAGGTAAGACAGGGACACCTCACTGCTGCCCACCACTGCACGCTGATACACTGATACATACTTTGTACATTTTTCTTTCAGATTTTTTTTTTGTCCTGACTCACCAGAACGAGAAAACCCCACATACGATGTACCATTCAACTTGATGTCCAGTTATTCAAGATGTTTAGCTTTTAGGCCATTTCTGGACCATGTTTTGTGCAGGAAATTATATCCTTATGATAAAGAGTGAACTAATAGGTGTCTTTAGCAAAAAGAATGAGAAGGACTTGAAGCTGTGCATACCAACATCAGTTGACCCCAGGCGTTAACCCCATGATGGGATTCGACTGGTCACAGATACTCCTTTCCTTTGTAATATCAACATGTGGAGTATCGTTTTATGCCATTTTAAAGTTGCTGAAAATGAATATATTTTTGACATTTGATTCTCTACTGGTAGTCCCCTAAGGCCCACTTCCACACATTTCAAACATATAAGCATGTGGGGTACCATTTTAAACCATTTCAAGGTCTGTGATTAATCATTGGCTTTTATTAGAGGATGGAAATGACAGATTTCTAATACAATTGAGAATATTTAGACTTTAAACAATGAAACTGAAGCACACATTTTAATATCTCAGATATTTAATATGACTATTCTTATTTATTATGTACTGCTACCTCATGGAGTAAATCATTACATTTCTTATAAACACCCCAAATTAAGAAGGCTTATGCTAATTCAGACTTTTTTCTTTTGGACCTGCTGTTTTTTATGAAGTTTTGAAAACTATATTACTCAGTTTTACTTTCATGTCCTGCTGTTGTTTTGATTTGACTTTTATTATTTTTTATGTTATGAACTAGATTCTATTTTTTACCTTCTACTGTCTTATCTGGATCAATTTCTGAGATATGACACTTGTTTTGTTTTTTGGGGAGCTGTTCAAAGTGTTGTAAATTCCCCATTTATTTAAAATTTGAAATGATTTTATTATATCTAGGTTGGCATTTTGTTTTTCATGATATTTGCCATTTTGGGACCCCTGTTGATATGGCAGCTGCCAGAGTTGTTTGCCTCAGAATTCCTCAGAAGTTGTGACATTTAAATATTGACGTGACAGGTTAAATGGTCAGCCAAGAGTTCACGTCCTTACCCAAGCTGTGGATAACACACCTATTTCAAATCTCTCACTATGACCTTAACTGATTTGAAACGCTTTTCCAGTATTGACTTTTGCTCCTGTTATTTTTTGACTATGGCTTTTGTTTCTCGTTTTTGCTTCAACACATACATTTCTTTTTGTGATCAACTTTTCAGTAAGTAAAGACAAATTGACAGGATATATCAATAAACAGTCTTTAATGATAGCATCATGGTTTTTTTGATGGGAGTCACCAGTTTTCGCCGGGGTCACTAAGATATCATCTATCATCCCCCGGAAGCTGCGTTACGTGCAAACGTTGTCGCAGCATTCTTTAAGCTGGATTTGTGATCAACGTCCAGATTTGTGGATAAATCTAAAACCTTTTGCAAGTGTTTTCCAGCAGTTCTTTGCTGTTATAATAAATTTATTGCTAACTTCTCTGAGACATTCATTTTTGGTTTGCATATTGGACTTTATCACACAAACATTTGATGCACAAACAGAACAGCAGACAGAAGTGAAGGAAGAAATCCACAGTCTGGACTGGTAAATTCCTAATTATTTTTAGAAATGAGATCAAAATAAACTAGAACAGATTGGCTCCACGCTTCCTTTTTTCTCATTACAGAATATTTTTTGAGTATGTGTAATCTTAGGATTGAAATCATTTACAAAAGAAACTTATATTTCATTATGTCTAGTGCTAATAAGGTGTTTCATATAAAATATATTTGATCATTTCCCCACATAAAGTCCTTTAATGTTTTTCAAAGGTTATTTATATCAGCAGAAATTATCTTGAAATACACTATTAACATTCCTTAATTTGTTATCTAAAAGCTGAAAGGTTCTTTATACATATCCCAGTTATGTTTCTTTAAGCTATTATTTAATTGATTAAATTAATATGTACATTTCTACTGTAGGCTTTAAAATTTTATCAGAGTGTCCGGAATGTTTCATTAGAACATCAAATTATAGGAAATAAAACCGTCCATCAGCTATGTAGTCATAAAAACCTCAACATCCTTAATGTATTTCACATTTAAAATACACAAATTACTTATAAACAAGGAGTAAATGGGGTAAAGAAATTAACATGTGGCATGCATCAAATGCCTTATAATTCTAAATCTAGGTACATCACACCATTGCTTATTGAGAATGGAGTTTCTGCTTTTTTGTTCTAATATCATATGTGTATAATGTACAGTATCTATACTTACTACCATTGATTTCTTTTACCCGTAACTTCCTGATAAGGCTAGTTGTTCATGTACGGTATACTTTTTGTTGATGTCTTCTGAGATTTTCCTTAAATTTTTTGCAGAGTGTTGGTTCTGTATAAAAAGCACAGTCAATTTTTTTGTTAGTTAACATTTTTCCCCTTCATTATCTACACGCTATCCTTATTAGTAAAGCATATCTTAATTTGAAATACTACCTAGACTGGAGACCAGTACTTATCACTAGCTATCTTGCTATTTTAGAAAATATGTCTCCTTTTACTTTAAATTTACTTCAAAATTACCAAGAGAACCTTCTACCATTTAAGTATGGCCAGTACGCAAAAGGAAGGTGGTGCACACATTAGACCAAATATGGAGTCTTTCTTTTGTATTGCACTTAATCATATCATTTTCAGTTTGAACAAAAAACATACTTTTATCAATTCCTTCATCTTTTCAAGTAACACCACATATTTTCACACATTATCTTTAACCAAGCATATTTTCAGACCTACTGTACTTCTTTTAATACACTTCAGCCACAGAGATCCCTTTCGCATACTACATAACAAACTCAAAGTCACTTAAAATATCTTTAACACATTTAAACTCATTCATGTTTTATTCTTTCCAGTACTCACTATTTAAAGCATTTACATGCTCTTTGCCTCTCACGCTTACATTTACTTTTCCATAATTTACTGCTTGTTAAGCCATCTATTTACTTAAACACTGTTTGGAAACAAATCAATGTACAAGAGAAGCAGAACGAAACAACTCTAAAGAAGAATGATTTAACTGCCTAAAAGCAAGAAGTCAAAAGCATTGGAAACATGCTGAAATGTTTACCTCCAAACTCCACTCTCACTTTAATCCAATCTCATTGCAGCTGGACAAGCAAACACCAAACACCCTCTGATGATGCAAACCCCGATCACTTCTGTGAGCATCAAAATAAGAATCTACACCACCACAGAGAGAAAATACAAAGTCTATGCAGTAAACATACAAGTCTGAACCTTCATTTCCTACTGCTGGGCAGCAGTGCTAATCATTGTGCCACCATACTACTCCTTGTTTATAGTTCATAAATTACCTAACAACGATGTTTCAAATTATTTAAAGCAACATCGATATTCTGTCTATGCACTTTTGGAACCTATTTAATTAGTAGGCTGACATATACACACACATACCAGTATTATCTATACTCAATGCACATTCTGCACTTCCCAAAGGCATCAGTGTATATGCAGCCTCATACACACACACACACTCCAGTAGCATTTTTATTCATAAAAGAACTGTCTCCCTTGTATTTTATAATTATCAAAAAAACATTTTTCCTTAAAATTTGATCAGGGTCTAAAGGAAAGATGTTTTGCACATTTCCAAACCTTTTTATAAGCAAAGTGGAGACATTTTCATTTTACCAAATATTACATATATTCAAAAACTCACACTTTTAACCCAAATTAACTCCAAGCTCTGGAAAATTACATCAGATATTTTGAAATTTGTGGGCACAATATATATTTTTTAAGCAATTGCTTGAAAGATCAGTTTAGTACGTTTCAGACAAATAAATCCCATTTACACATCATTTCTTAGGCATAATGACATTTTCCAGATACATCTAGCATACTTATAACACGTTTAATCACTCAAAGCACTTTTCCTTAAATATGTCACCCTATAAAACAACTAAAGCAGCATTTTACTCCTTTCATTCTTTTCAAATGTCCTCTCAATTTCTCTTACTCTCTTGCTGTACCCGTTTCTCGCTTGCACAATTTCACTGCGATTTCAGATCTGTTTATTTAGTCAGTTCCCCCATTACAGTGTGTTAAAAGTATCTTCACTCTCTCCATACTTTCTGCTTTATAATTAGGAGAATTCTGCTCTAATCTTGGACATGTCACTGAGCTTAAAGGTTTTATGCAGGACTTTTTCTATAAACTGCTCCTTTTACTAATCCCCTTTTCTTCAAACCAGTTCCTACACATACTGGCTTTGCAAATGCTGTTACAATTATACTGCATTTTCTCAACCTGAGTAAGCAACCAAGTTACCTTTAATTAATTTTTAAAAAATGTAATTTACCCTATTTTTCTGTGGGATTTGCCCTCCCACTGGTTGCAACCATTTAGCAGGCTGGGCCTTGAACCCACACCTAGGAATGTGAACTTTTCCTCTACTATGTGCTTGGGCCTTGAACCCAAGGACTTCAGAGTTGGCCTCAAGGCCACTCACTTTTCCTATCTGGAGCATTAAACCCCCAATTAAATGGAGGTGGGGCTTGAACTCACCTATCCCCAAAAGAACAAATAAACAAGCCTTCCCCTACCTATACAGGTTCATTCCTCAACTGGGACAGTCACGTCCTCCAGAGTCTTGGGTCCCACACAGATGGGAACAGGCTGGACGTGGTCCCACCTAACATAGCTACCTTCATCTGCCTTACCTCTCTTGAGATTCCCAATCCACTTGGTGTCCCTCACCAGCTGGAATTGGACAGTCTTAACACTGGGTGCTAAAAGCTGTGGAAGAAATAAATTGTATATATCTCTCTCTATTATAATAAAAAATCCTGGGATGAGAGAGACTTTTTAGCCTGGGACGAGACGTGACTTTCTCAGAGAGATACTTTCACGTCCCGTGAGACGAGACTTTGTGCCAAGAGATTTAACCATGCCCAGGGCCGGAAATAATCGGTTATGGCGGCGCGCACAGATGCAGTGGCTTGGTGCTCTTCGTTTCAGTGTTTAGTGTGCATGTGTGTGCTAGTACTACTACTTGTTTTACCTGCATCTTGTTGAGCTGACAACATCTACAGCCAACAGGAACTTCTCAAGATCAGAGCATGCAGCAAAGTGAGTGTTTCATCAGAATTTCTCCGCTCCCACGACAATCCAGCAGACATAGCGAGGAGTCCTGGCTCTCCGTGGATTATCATCCCCGCGGGCAGGCGACGGAGGTGGCGCAGAGAGAGAAAACAAAAGCGAGGCTGCAGGGCCTGCACGTTAGCAAGGTTACGTAGGCAGCCTGTTAAACCACCGCTCCCCAGTGTTTTTCTCATCAATGCCAGATCTCTCGTCAACAAAATCGATGAACTAAGGCTACAGGTGGCAACAAATAACATCATAAAAAACAGTTGCGTTCTGTTGATCACGGAATCCTGGCTTCACTCATTGATCCCGGACTCTGCTATCCAGCTAACAGGCTACACTGCACAGCGCCATGACAGGATCAGTGACTCCGGTAAGAGCAGAGGAGGGGGGCTGTGTGTGTACGTAAATAATAACTGTTGTGCAAATATGCTCCCCGAACCTGGAGTATGTGACTGTTAGATGCAGACCCATATATCTCCCTAGAGAGTTTACTGTGGTCTTGATTACCGCTGTTTACATAGCACCAGAAGCTATTGCAAACTCGGCTATTGAACGTTTACACTGCAGTATTAGCAGTCAGCTGACCAAACACCCTGATGCTGTGTATGTCGTTGCTGGGGACTTTAACCACGTGAACTTAAAACCTGTGCTCCCTAAATTCCATCAGCACGTCAAGTGTGCCACCAGAGGAGCTAACACATTGGATAAAGTCTATACAAACATTAAACAGGGCTACAGGGCTACACTGCTACCTCACCTGGGACAATCTGACCACACGTCACTGTTTTTAATCCCAGCATACATTCCACTTAGGAAAATTGCTCCTATCAGCACAAGGACAGTTAAAACTGATGGAGCCTTTCAGCAGCTGCAGGACTGTTTTAGTAGGACCAACTGGGACATCTTTGAACACCCAGACCTTGAAGTTTTTAGTGACAGAGCACTGTGCTATGTTAAGAACTGCACAGACATTGTCACAGTGGATAAACATATCCGACTCTACCCTAATCAGAAGCCCTGGATGACCAGGGAAGTCCAGAGGCTGTTGAAAGAGAGGAGCACTGCCTTCAGGTCTGGTGACAAGGGTCTCTACAGCACAGACCGTGCCAACCTAAAGAGGGGCATCCGAGAGGGCAAGTCAGACTATAAAAGGAAGATCGAGGAAAACCTGGATAGCAACAACAGCAGGCAAGTGTGGATGGGTGTCCAGTATTTGACCAACTACAGGACCAGTCCCGGAGCTGTGGGAGGTAATTTATCGCTGGCTGAGGAACTGATTCAGTACTTTGCCTGGTTTGAAGTGGATCCACCAGAAATAGCCAGACCCCATCCAGATACCAACAACAGCACCATCTTTACAATGGGGGAGTACGAGGTGAGACGGACGCTGTGGGCTGTCAACCCATGAAAGGCAGCTGGACCTGATGACATCTCAGAACGCGTGCTGAAAGACTGTGCAGACCAACTGGTTGGGGTCATCACAAGGATATTCAACCAGTCTCTGTCTCAGTCCACTGTGCCATCCTGCCTGAAATCCTCTGTCATCGTGCATGTGGCCAAGAAACAGACCATCACCAGTCTTAATGACTACAGGCCAGTTGCACTAACCCCTGTGGTTATGAAGTGCTTCGAGAAGCTCATCAGGAACCAAATCATGTCATTCATGCCTCCCATGCTTGATCCGCACCAGTTTGCCTACAGACCAAACAGGTCTACGGAGGACGCCGTGGCCACTGTTCTCCATGCTGTTCTGTCCCATCTGGAGCAGCAGGGGAGTTACGCACGGCTGCTCTTCATAGACTTCAGCTCTGCCTTTAATACCATCTTACCGCACAGACTGGTGACCAAACTGTCAGAGATAGGACTTCCATACTCCACCTGCCTTTGGATCAAGGACTTCCTGAGTGATCACACTCAGAGGGTTAGAGTGGGCCCCTACTTCTCCACACCCATCAGCCTCAGCACTGGCTCCCCACAGGGCTGTGTGCTGAGCCCCCTGCTCTATACCCTCTACACTCATGATTGCATTCCTCTCCACTACAGTAACACCATCGTTAAGTTCGCTGATGATACCATGGTAGTAGGGCTCATCTCTGGGGAGGATGAGTCCGCCTAAAGGGATGAAGTGGAGCGGCTGACAACATGGTGTAGGAATAATGACTTGCTCCTAAATACAGCCAAGACCAAGGAGCTCATTGTGGACTTCAAGAAGAAGGCAGACAACATCCAGCCTCTCATCATCAATGGGGACTGTGTGGAGAGGGTCTCAGACTACCGGTTCTTGAGAGTCACCATTAGGGAGGACTTGGCCTGGGGAACACACACTGCTGAGGTAGTGAAGAAGGCCCAAAAGAGACTCCACTTCCTGAGGGTGCTCAGAAAGAACAACATTCCTGAGAAACTGCTGGTGTCTTTTTACCGCTGCACAGCAGAGAACATCCTGGTCTACTGTCTCTGTGTGTGGTTCTCCAGCTGCACAGTAACACAGAAGAAAGAGCTCCACAGGGTCATTAAGGTCGCCCAGCGGATAGTCGGCTGTCCTCTCCCCTCACTAGATGAACTACATAGTTCCTGTTGTCTCAGGAACATCAAGAAAATTCTTCAGGACCCATCACACCCAGGACATGCATTGTTTGAATGCCTGCCTTCAGGCAGATGTTTCAGATCCATAAAGACTAAGACAAATAGACTGAGAAACAGTTTCTATCCTTTAGCCATCACCATGCAGAATGCTGCTCAATCTGACTGAGTGCACCTTCATTCTAAGTTAACATTAGATAAGGGACAAGTGCAATATAATGTATGTATGAGTGGGAAACATTGTTCTGCTGTTATGGACAATTTTGGATACTTATTTTAGTTGTAACTTGAGTAACTGTGTTTTGTTTTTGTTTTTATTTTTATTTTATTTTTTTCTGCACTGGAAAATTGCACATAAAAATTTTGTTGTACAATGTCTGTGACAGATAGGGGGCGCTATCGCTCCCTTGAACCCCTGTCCATGACTCCAGACACCAAATAAAAGTCCAATACTTGACTTTATTAAATTGCCACAGTGCACAAAGCACCCTCTCCTCCACTATACTCATATAATCACAATAAAAATTACAAATACAATCCTCCGACTCCCAGATGCGTTGCCACCCTTCCACCCAGCTCAGCTTGCCGTCTGGGAGCTCCCACAGTCCTTTTAAATACCCTGACCCGGAAGTGTTCTCAATCCCCAGTCCATGTGATCTTGTATCACTTCTGGGTCAGGTAAAATGTTCTTTTCTTCACCCCGGAAGCACGTCATCCCCCTTGTCCATGTGTGCTTCCGGGGCGTAGGGAAAATATCCGTTGTTCCTCCCTGCAGCGTCTCCTAGTGGCCCCCATGGTATCCAGCAGGGCTGCGTATAAAAACTACAATGCCCATGATGCCCTGCTGGTCTTTGGGGAACCTCCATACTGCAGGGAGGGCTCCACCTGGCGGTTTGGGGGTATAAGCCAGGATAAATGACCGGCCATTCACCACAGTCTCATTGCTAGAATGACAATAAAGATTTTGATTGATTTGATTGATTTTGAAATAAAAGACAAAGAGTAGATAAAAAAGTAGAATGTCATAAAGAATTCAAAAACGTTGGCGCGATGCACATGCAGAGCAGGTTAGAGATAATAAAAGTACTAAAATGCAAAAGTCTCAAAAAAATGATAATAAAGATCATATTAGTGCAAATAAATGGAAATTACTCTGTGAAATAACAGAACAGCAAAAAGAGATTGAATATATTGTTCTGATTTAAACTTTAAGCCAGAGACTTGTAGATCGTCTAATTTGTGTTGCCATCAGGGAAAAATAGTGTTTCTTCCCAATGAAGTGGCGTATCTGCGAGAATTAAAAGATTTGTGAAAGATTTGTGATTGGTGAAAGTGAAATCCACATACGCGGGCGGCGGAGGCACGAAGTGGCTGGCATGTAGTGCAGGCCAGGGTGGGGGGGTTGGCGAGCGAAGCGAGCAGGGGGCAAACCCCCCTAGTATTAAAGAAAGAAAGCTTGTACTCAATTAGGACTTCTTTGAGTGAGGATCCAGGCAGGAGGAATCTTATTCATTGTGTCTTATTTTCTCTTTGAAGAGGGAACACCTCCTTTCAGCAAGTTGATCAGAGTTTCTCCAGAGGAAAGCAATTCATATATTTTTATATCTTTTAGGGTACATGAGATGAGCTCTGCGGTGGGCTGGCGCCCTGCCCAAGGTTTCTTTCCTGCCTTGCGCCCTGTGTTGGCTAGTATTGGCTCAAGCAGACCCCCGTAACCCTGTAGTTAGGATATAGCAGGTTGGATAATGGATGGATGGATGGATGAGATGAGCTGATTCATGGTTATACAATTTTAACATATAAAAAGATTGGTTAATACATTGCTTACACCTTTTGTGATCAGCATATGTGATTTAAAAGTTACTGGTTTTCTAAAATTTTGCCCCACACCAAGTTCTTTTTTTAAAGCACATCATTGCCACATTTTATCTTAGCAGATTACTCACGCCCAGCTCAGACTTATGGGGCCCATTTTCACTTTGCACAATAGTTTGCTTGCAAAGTCTTATCTTGCATGCCCAGGTGGCCTTTGTTTATCCTAATTGTCCTTTTAATGCCATTGATTAATGCCGTGTAACTTAAAGCATATAAATATAATCCCACACAGTATCAATTCAATTTATTTCCATTTTATTATCCCAAGAGTTAAATTAGGTTTGTCAGCAGGTTTTACGGAGAGACCTCGACATACTGTAGCATTACAAACATATCACAAAGAACACAGTCAACAGCAACCTAACCTACAAAATAAACACAAACCAACTCTTCCAAACAACCCAATGAAAAGGTGACTGAAAAGCACAAGTCAGGGGATGGAGACCAGAAAATATCCAAGTTTGGAGAGACTGTGCATACAACAACTGTTGACTAGACTGCTCTATAGAAAGGAGTTTCCACTATTAAAAACACGGCTAGAAATTGCCAGATGACTCATGGGAGACTCTGAAGTCTGCTGGAAGAAGGTTATATGGTCAGATGAGTCCAAAATTGAGCTGTTTGGCATCAGATTAAATACCATTTTTGGGCATTAGCCAAACACTGCACATCTTTAAAAACACACCATCCCTACTGTGAAACATGATAGTGGCCGCATCATGCTGTGGGAATGTTTCTCTGCAGCAAGCATTGGAAGGCTTCTGTGGGGAAAATGATGCAGTCTGAAAGAAACCTGTGCCTTGGGAGGACATTTGTTTTCCAGCAAGACAAAAGCTCAAAACATAAAGACAAAGCTACACAGACAATGTTGCCAGATCTGTGGTTTTCCCAGCCAATTGCTTTATTTTTGATTGGTGTCCATAAAGAGAAATGGCCTTTCGCAGGTTGTGTCTTTTTTTTGCTTCTTTTTTTTAAAACAACATTGTATTCTGGGTTATTTTTAAACCTCCTCAATTAGCACGCTTTTACCTATTAGGGATTGCCACCCCCTGCACTCTTCAGATTTTAAACCTACTTAATCACTCTCCAAGGGAGACTCCCCCTTCACTCTTCAATGGTATATCCTCTCTCTCTCTCCCAAATCTCTGAGAAGGACCCAGACTTTTCTGTGTGTCAATGTGTATACTGAATTCTTGCTCAGCTATGTGTGTTTTGAGTTGTCCTTGGGCTGGAAATTTTTTCAGGAAGGCAACCCTGCACACAGGAATGGCTTAAAAACAACAAAGTCAATGTCCTAGGAGTGGCTGAGTCAGAGTCCAGTCTCAATCCAATTAGGAAACTGTGGCTGGACTTGAAGTAGGCTGTCCACTCACAATCTCTACCCAATGTGACAGAGCTTGAGTAGTTCTGCAAACAAGAAAAATGGCAGTGCCCAGCTGTGCAAAGCTGATGGAGACCTGCGCAAACAGACTCAAGGCTGTCATGGCTGCTGTCACACACGTGTGCATGGGAAGCAGCTAAAGGGCTCGAATAGTGACAATTCCGTGTATGGGTGGCGAGGTGCACTGACTTTTCCTTTCAATGCTCTGCAGACCATTGACGGGAAATTCCACAGGGTTCTGGTGCCCGGGATGACATCACTTCCTGCCCAGAAGACGTCACTTCTATTTCCGGTGCCCGTGATGGCAAAACTTCTGGTTCCACCCTCCATGATCACATCACTTCTGGTTCTGGCGCCTGTGATGACGTCACTTCTAGTTCCACCTTCCAGGATGACGTCACTCCCTTTCCGCACCTTTAAAGCTGCCATGATTGCCACATGTCATCAGCTCTGTTTTGGACTTTGAACCAGACACAGCTCCACAAAATCCAATCCTTTTTTCAGCCAGGGCATAATATACAGGTGGCTGCCCTAAACCTTTTTATGTCTCCTGTCCATTTTTGTGACACTGCCTAAAGTGCATCTACTAAATACTGACTTGAATAGGGTAAATACTTGCGTGGTAAATTATTTTATGTTTTGTGTTTGTGACCCTGTAGTTAGGATATAGCGGGTTGGATAATGGATACAATATAATACAATACAGTTTATTTTTGTATAGCCCAAAATCACACAGGAAGTGCCGCAATGGGCTTTAACAGGCCCTGCCTCTTGACAGCCCCCCAGCCTTGACTCTCTGAGAAGACAAGGAAAAACTCCCAAAAAAACCTTGTAGGAAAAAATGGAAGAAACCTTGGGAACGGCAGTTCAAAGAGAGACCCCTTTCCAGGTAGGTTGGGCGTGCAGTGGGTGTCAAAAGAAGGGGTTCAATACAAGTATACAGAACAGAACAAATCCTTAATACAGCATAATAATAAAAATTTTAGAAGTACAGAGCAGAATTTAACAGTAGATGCTATCCCATAATAAGATTTGGATATTTTTAGAGTCCTGGAGACCTCATCCATCAAGCTGCCTCCCCATTTGGCCATTCCACGGCTGAAACGTTGCTCGGCCAGCCAATCCGATGAAAGGACCCCTCTTTCCCATGATTCCTTTGATCCTCCATCAGGGATGACTTTACCATAGGCAGGCAACAACTTGGCAGGTGGGCCGTGGCACCAATTGCCACATTTGAGTACCGAGAACAGAAACAGAATAGGTGAGGGTTAGTAACAAATTATAACAATCATGTTACTTATGTTTTAGTGCTAATGACTAACAACAGAGATGCAGTATGTACAGTTAATCAGCAGCTCTAGTCAGGATATGCTAAACTTAAGTAGTGAGTCTTCAGCCGAGATTTAAAGGCTGGGACCGAAGGGGCATCTCTTATAGAAGCAGGAAGACCATTCCACAATTTAGGGGCCCTGTAACTAAAAGCTCGACCTCCCACTGTTATTTTATTAATCCTTGGAATCATAAGCAGACCGGCATCTTGAGATCTTAATGTGCGCTCAGGTTTGTAAGTCATGATAAGTTCAGACAAGTAAGCCGGACCTTGGCCATTTAATGCTTTATATGTTAAAAGGAGGATTTTGAAATCTGCCCTAAACTTAACCGGGAGCCAGTGTAAGGATTTAAGAACTGGAGTTATGTGTTCATATTTTCTTGTTCTTGTAATAATTCTTGCAGCCGCATTTTGGATTAACTGGAGGCTGTATAAAGAACAGTTTGAACAGCCAGTGAACACCGCATTGCAGTAGTCAATCCTACTAGAGATAAATACATGAATTAATTTCTCACAATCCTGTTTATTTAGAAAGCACCTTAATTTCCTAACATTTTGGATGGATGGATGGTGTTTGTAATTCATTTAAACCACTTTATGGGGATCTCTTTTCTCTTTGACATTAAAGAATATTTTTCTGTTGATCAATATCAAAAAAAAGGAAAATTAAGTTCACTGTTATTCAATGTTGTATATCAATAAAATGTGAAAACTTCCAAGGGATGAATAGTTTTTATAATCACTTTATGTATTTCAAAGACAATATTGTAATGAGAAGCCACGCAAAATGACCCCTTTCATTGGCTAACTGAACATTGCCTCGAAAGCTTGCATATTGTAATCTTTTTAGTTAGCCAATAAAAGGTGTAATCTTGCTTGACTTCTTATTGCATCCATAATGGCTAACACTGTATAACACCCTAGTACTACAGACAATTCTTGAAGTTGTTTGGTTTGACATTGCGGTTTTCAGTTATTTCCTGTTATTTTGCTATTTTTTCCATCCATCTATTCTCTTAACGAGATTATCCAGGTCAGGGGCATGTGCTAAAAGTTTTCAAATAAGAAAATAATTTTCATAGGCATTGTAATACTGTAGATGTTTAGTTGTGTATAACATACCATGCCATTTTCTAAGCCCACTTAATCCTGCACAGGGTCACGATAGAGGCCAGAGCCTGTCCCAAAAGCACAGGGCACAAGGCAGGAGTAATCCCTGAACAGAGTGCCAGCCCATTACAGGGTGAACACGGACATAACAACACCAGGGTGCAGTGTTGCATTCTAGGAACAAGTTAATTTAAAAAACAGTTCTTTTCTGAGCACACTTTATGTTGGAGTTGTAGAAGCAGGTTTAGCAATACCAAATAAAACTAATTCATCTTCCAAAACTGCTGCAGATTTAATAAAATTCAAAAGCATCTTCTTCAGAAGTGGCCCCCTTGGGGGGGTGGGGGGGGGCGCTGCATTCAAGACGGAACTGAAAGACAGAAGCAGCCCAATTGGGGACTGACTGTGTGCATTAGAGGAAACAAGCACTTATAAAGACTTCTTTTCACATCAGATGAAATGTGCATGTTAGGGCAGTTGACATTCAGCTGATCCTGAATTTTTCTGACTTCGGTTTGTAAGAAAGTGTGCTTTCTTTGTAGCTAAACAATCCCAAGAGAGTGAAAGTGCAGCTCTCTCACATCACATAAGAACACTGCTCTGTACTTGTATGTGAAAGTTCACCGTATAAGAATGATTTGAATTATCTCGTAACACATCTTGTTTTGGTCAGAACTGAAGAACAGTTAAGGGGAGAAGGTGTGATCTTAAACTGCTCAGCAGCTCCTACCCATGTAAAAGTTCTTTAACTTTGATTAGTTCATACATGTAAAAAAGTGAACATTTTCTGTTTTTTTAGAGGCTTTAAGTTTATTTATTCTTCCAGAGTCTGATCCACTTTGTCCAACGTAGAGTCCCAGAAGGTCATTGTCAATCCCCACAGCCCTTGTGAATTTCCCCTTGGGATTAATAAAGTATCTATCTATCTATCTATCTATCTATCTATCTATCTATCTATCTAT
>JANRMT010062806.1:51668177-51678500 GCA_026402145.1 Polypterus bichir lapradei
TATCTATCTATCTATCTATCTATCTATCTATCTATCTATCTATCTATGACAGATTTGTAGTGAGCAGCAGTATGGTTTCATGCCAAGAAAGAGCACCACAGATGCAATGTTTGCTCTGAGGATGTTGATGGAGAAGTTTAGAGAAGGCCAGAAGGAGTTGCATCGCATCTTTGTGGACCTGGAGAAAGCATATGACAGGATGCCTTGAGAGGAGCTGTGGTATTGTACAAGGAAGTCAGGAGTGGCAAAGAAGTACGTAAGAGCTGTACAGAATATGTACGAGGGAAGTGTGACTGTGATGAGGTCTGCGGTAGGAGTGATGGATGCATTCAAGTTGGAGGTGGGATTATATCAGGGATCGGCTCTGAGCCCTTTCTTATTTGCAGTGGTGATGGACAGGTTGACAGACGAGATTAGACAGGAATCCCCATGGACTATGATGTTTGCTGATGACATTGTGATCTGTAGCGATAGTAGAGAACAGATTGAGGAGACCCTGGAGAGGTGGAGATATGCTCTAGGGAGGTCAGTGGAATGGTGAGGATACAGGGAGTAGAGTTGGCGAAGGTGGATGAGTTTAAATACTTGGGATCAACAGTACAGAGTAATGGGGATTGTGGAAGAGAGATGAAAAAGAGACAGGGTGGAATGGGTGGAGAAGAGTGTCAGGAGTGATTTGTGACCGACAGGTATCAGCAAGAGTGCAAGGGAAGGTCTACAGGACGGTAGCAAGACCAGCTATGTTATATGGGTTGGAGACGATGGCACTGACCAGAAAGCAGGAGACAGAGCTGAATATGGCAGAGTGAAAGATGCTAAGATTTGCACTGAGTGTGACAAGAATGGATAGGATTAGAAATGAGTACATTAGAGGGTCAGCTCAAGTTGGACGGTTGGGAGACAAAGTCAGAGAGGCGAGATGGCATCAGTTTGGACATGTGCAGTGGAGAGATGCTGGGTATATTGGGAGAAGGATGCTAAGGATAGAGCTGCCAGGGAAGAGGAAAAGAGAAAGCCTAAGCGAAGGTTTGTGGATGTGGTGAGAGAAGACATGCAGGTGATGGGTGTAACAGAACAAGATGCAGAGGACAGAAAGATATGGAAGAAGATGATCCACTGTGGCAACCCCTAACGGGAGCAGCCAAAAGAAGAAGAAGAAAGAAGACTGGTCTAGTTTTAATTTGCACCCATAGTTGCAGAGTAGTGATGAGAGAACCCCAAGTCGTTCACTTCTCCATGAGTTTAACGAAATCACTGAATGTTTGGGAGCTTCACTGAAGTCTGCAAAATGCATTGAAGTAAAATGGAGAAGGAGGAATTCTGCTAATTTTGAGGGGATTATAATGGTGAAATGGTCATTTAAGAGTCCATGACGGTGAGAAAAGTGTCTGCCAAATATGTTGGACTGATTATTGTCCCCAAAAATCTGATCTGAGCTATGAGGCAGCGATGCTAGACATAGATGGAATGATAACCGCAAGCAAATATATGGATATGGATATAACAAATATTCACACGCTAACAGTAAGTAGAAAAAATATGCATTGTAGAAAGTAGAAAAAGTAGAAGAGAAAGTAGCAAGTAGAAAAAATATGCTCGCCTGGAGGTAAGTTCTCAGGCTCCAAAACAAAAGAATCCCTAACCATTTCTTCTCTCTCCACCACAGTCCCGAGAAGACCTCCCAGGATGTCACTTAGTCCCGCCCACAATGCCCTGAGTAGGCTCTGCCCAGGATGCCCTAAAAACGGGCAATCCCCTGAAGGAGGCATTCATCTGGACGTGGACCTCAACAGCAACAGAGTGGCCGCTCCAATAGCTAATGTACCCCAGAAAATTAAAATTCTGGAAGATTCTGTGGATTTTTATTTTTTTTTTTGTAATTCATACAGGGTGCAAGTCGGCTGGAGAACCAATCGAGTCCTGACATCAAACATGCGCAAAGCAGATTGTGCAGTGATCTTACAATTCTCCATATGGCTGTTACAGCTTTGTGATGTCATGCTAGTCTTACAAAGCATTATGGGATGCTATAAAAATGTTTGTCTAAGTCAGTCACAAGGTGAATTTCCAGGAATATATTTCGAGAATAAGGTCACAGACAAACACAGCATATTCAATGTGAAAAATGCTTTGGTAAATTTCGACAATCAACACTATTGCAGAGATAGGGCCCTTTTGACCCTAAATGAACCATGAAAACATCTGGAAGAAGGATTTCTTTGTGCCTGATTAAGGCATCCTGTGGTGGGCTGGTGTCCTGCCCGGGGTTTATTTCCTGCCTTGCACCCTGTGTTGGCTGGGATTGGCTCCAGCAGACCCCGTGACCCTGTAGTTGGAATGTAGCGGGTTGGATAATGGATGGATGGATTATTAAGGCATCTTAAATCAAGCTCACTTTACTAGAAATAAAAGCATAGCCATATGTCATATTTTGTCAAATAAAACAATACACAAACATTTATTCATTACTGAACAGAAATTTTAATTAGAAAAAAGAATGGTTGAATAGCAACAGTACTTTGCCTGTTAATTTAACAATGAACACAGCAGAGCCTTTCAGTCTCTGTCCTGGTACGGAAACTTTTCAAATGATCTTGATTTATGCATTTTTTATGAATGTGGTGTATTATTAGTTCTTTTTTTTTATCCACTGCTACCTCTGTGATTTTTTTGTTTTATTTAACATTGTTATGCAAAACTCGATCAAGTCCGTTTAATCTGTCACTTTATGTAGATATTTTTATCTAAATTTAAAGTTCATTGGCTGCTGTCAATCCCGAGGGATCATGCATTTTCACTGCTGCTAAAGCATCATCTGCCTTGGTTGTATAGTTCAATGCAGGAGTGCAATAAAATGAGGATGTGTCTCAGGCTTTTTGATGGTTTTGTCTGTTGACTCTCTTCTCCTCTGCTTGCTGAACCAGGCTGGTCTCATTCCTAGAGAGATCTTTCTTTAGCTTCTGCTTCCAGACATTTCTATCAGGTCAAGTGATTTCCACCTGCTGGTGATTTCCCTTGCAGACATCATTAAAGTGAAGTTTGAGTCTTCCTACTTCCCTGATCCCTTACACCAACTTGATGAATTGGTATTCACTCATCTGCCATGTCCCAACCAGCGTGGAGCTGTGTAAACGCAAAGGTTGTGCTGGCCCTCTCTTGTATCGTTGTGTTGAGGACTTAGTCTTGCCAAGTGATTCCCATAATGTATTTGGGGCAGCACAAGTGAAAGGAGTTGTAATTCTGTACTAGTTTTGCATGCAGAGTTCATGTTTCACTTCCAAATCGCTGGGTGCTAAGTACACATTCAACTTATACTTCGAATTTGGTGTGCACAATTAGTTTGCTCTTGGTCCAGACTCTCTTCGACAGGCTAGAGAAGGTGGTGGCTGCTTTCCCAATACATCTGCTCGGCTCATTGTCAAGTTACATGCTGTCAGGGGTTGTTGAGCCAAGGTAGATAAACTCATTGACATTTTCCAAATGGTACTTGGTAATGCTGATGGGTGGTGGCTGTATGGTATCTTGTCCCATCACCTGCTTCCTGTTCAGACTAATTGTGAGGTCAAACACCATGCAAGGAGGTCAGGAGATAATGTAATTCTTGCTGTGAGTTGCAACACCCATATCATCTACAAAAACAAAGTCTCTGAGGAACCTTGTCTGCACGTTGGTCTTGGCTTTGAACCTGGCAAGAGTAAAGAAGTTCCTACCTGTTCTTGTGCAGAGACAGCTGCCTTCTGTGGCAGTTTTAAAAGCGAACTTCAGCAAGGTAGCTTTGAAGATGCTAATAAAGTGTCAGTGCCAAGACACAACCCTACTTTACTCTGCTGCAGATGTTGAAAGGCTTTGATATGGAGCCATCATACACAACTGTCTCTTTTATATCATTTTGATAAGACTTGACAAATCTGAGTAGAGTAGGCAACCAATCTTGGCCAAAACTGTGAATAGGCCATTTCTGTTCATAAGAGCAAAAGCTTTGGTGAGATCAATGAATGTAATGTACAGAGAGTCCTTTTGTGTTCCTTGCATTTTAAATTGTATTTGTCAGGTTAATATGCTTCAGTTTAGGACATTCAAGGAAGATATTGCAAGAAGAGAGCAATTTAATAAACAAGGAACTTAAAAGGATTACCGTATGGCTTTAAAGACTTTTTATAATCGACAATTTCTAAATCTTCTAAATTCAACCTTAGAGATAGGGTGAGGAGTGCAGACACTGGGGAGGAGCTCAAAGTTAAGCTGTTGCTCCTCTGCATTGAGGTGGTTCAGACATCTGATTAGGATGCCTCCTGGACGTCTGCCTTGGGAGGTGTTTTGGACATGTCCCACCGGGAGGAGACCTTGTAGGCCAAACTACGATACACTGGAGAGATTATATCACTCAGCTACTGTAAAGAAGGCCTCAGTATCCCCCCAGAAGAGTTGGGAGGGCAAGAAAAGAGACATCTTTGCTTAGATTGCTGTCCCAGATCTGGATAAGTAGCAGAAAATGGATGGATGTGAACAAAATATGAGCTGAAAGGGGTCTGGACATTTGGTCAAGCTAGTATGTGAATAGATAAACCTTTCCATCACCTTGCCTGCTTAAATTAGTTCAGGGTTTTGGAGTTTCAGCCTATCCAGACAATTGGCCAGGATGGCAACCAACTCCTCAACACAAACAAAGTCACTTCACTACAACAGCTATCCTAAGTATCTGGAAAAGTTAATCAATTAAAGACCTCAAACATTGTGGCTTGATTTGTTGAAAAAGTACGACAAACAAAAGCAGATAGTGGGTTATTTCTTCTCCTTTAATCCATGCAGTTAAGAGAAGTTGAGTTTCTTATCTCTGACGTATATTTGGACATCAGTCTGAAAACAGTTGCCACAAACATTTGTTTATGTCTTTTTCTCAGTCAAACATTGTTACTATTTATTGCATGGCTTCCCTTCCAGTGAATCAAAAAATAATTTCTGGCAGGACACAAGGGTGATGACCTCGCAAAAAAACCTAGACAATAATTAGTGAGGCTTCACTTTTTGTGAAGCATGTCATGAAATCATGTCTATCCTATTTTTAGAGCCTGTGAATATTTAATATCGCTTAATCACATTTTCAGAATTTACTTGGGGTAGTGCGGTAGTGCTTGGTTTGAACAAAGGTGAGTTACAACCCATGTTGCACAAAAGGAACTTGTATTTCCACAGTTTCTGTTAATTAAAGACCCACTTTGGACAGATATCTCTGTCCAGGGCTGGCTCCTGCCTTGCACTTGTTGATGTTTATACAGGATGACCTCACTAGTGACCCTAACTTGAATAAGTGGATACAGAACCTGGATAGATGGATAAAAGGATGGCTATTGAAAGTGTGTTGCAGTTGGCTTTGACTGGCCATCGCATTAACTGCAAGTCTTAATTCAATGTATCTTTTGAGTTGTTTTGGTTGAAGAATATGTCCCTGGTGCTGTTCATGGCAGGTTACATAACACTAAAAAGCTAAAATGAAAATACAGTGCATCCGGAAAGTATTCAGAGCGCATCACTTTTTCCACATTTTCTTATGTTACAGCCTTATTCCAAAATGGATTAAATTAATTTTTTTCCTCAGAATTCTACACACAACACCCCATAATGACAACGTGAAAAAAGTTTACTTGAGGTTTTTGCAAATTTATTAAAAATAAAAAAACTGAGAATTCACATGTACATAAGTATTCACAGCCTTTGCTCAATACTTTGTCGATGCACCTTTGGCAGCAATTACAGCCTCAAGTCTTTTTGAATATGATGCCACAAGCTTGGCACACCTATCCTTGGCCAGTTTCGCCCATTCCTCTTTGCAGCACCTCTCAAGCTCCATCAGGTTGGATGGGAAGCGTCGGTGCACAGCCATTTTAAGATCTCTCCAGAGATGTTCAATCGGATTCAAGTCTGGGCTCTGGCTGGGCCACTCAAGGACATTCACAGAGTTGTCCTGAAGCCACTCCTTTGATATCTTGGCTGTGTGCTTAGGGTCATTGTCCTGCTGAAAGATGAACCGTCACCCCAGTCTGAGGTCAAGAGCGCTCTGGAGCAGGTTTTCATTCAGGATGTCTCTGTACATTGTTGCATTCATCTTTCCCTTTATCCTGACTAGTCTCCCAGTTCCTGCCGCTGAAAAACATCCCCACAGCATGATGTTGCCACCACCATACTTCACTGTAGGGATGGCATTGGCCTGGTGATGAGCGGTGCCTGGTTTCGTCCAAATGTGACGCCTGGCATTCACACCAAAGAGTTCAATCTTTGTCTCATCAGACCATAGAATTTTGTTTCTCATGGTCTGAGAGTCCTTCAGGTGCCTTTTGGCAAACTCCGGCGGGCTGCCATGTGCCTTTTACTAAGGAGTGGCTTCCGTCTGGCCACTCTACCATACAGGCCTGATTGGTGGATTGCTGCAGAGATGGTTGTCCTTCTAGACGGCTCTCCTCTCTCCACAGAGGACCTCTGGAGCTCTGACTGAATGACCATCGGGTTCTTGGTCACCTCCCTGACTAAGGCCCTTCTCCCCCGATTGCTCAGTTTAGATGGCCAGCCAGCTCTAGGAAGAGTCCTGGTGGTTTTGAACTTCTTCCACTTACGGATGATGGAGGCCACTGTGCTCATTGGGACCTTCAAAGCAGCAGAAATATTTCTGTAACCTTCCCCAGATTTATGCCTTGAGACAATTCATGCTTGGTTTGTGCTCTGACATGAACTGTCAACTGTGGGACCTTATATAGACAGGTGTGTGCCTTTCCAAATTATGTCCAATCAACTGAATTTACCACAGGTGGACTCCAATTAAGCTGCAGAAACATCTCAAGGATGATCAGGGGAAACAGGATGCACCTGAGCTCAATTTTGAGCTTCATGGCAAAGGCTGTGAATACTCATGTATATGTGCTTTCTCCGTTTTTTTATTTTTAATAAATTTGCAAAAACCTCAAGTAAACTTTTTTCACGTTGTCATTATGGGGTGTTGTGTGTAGAATTCTGAGGAAAAAAATTAATTTAATTCATTTTGGAATAAGGCTATAACATAACAAAATGTGGAAAAAGTGATGCGCTGTGAATGCTTTCCGGATGCACTGTATATTAATAAACTGATAACTTATTTCCCGAAACACTACATTTCAGTGCTGAGGATAAGTCATTCATTTACCTGGCCTGACACCAAGGTTCAGGTACGGAATCAGGGTCAGATGTGTTGGAAGCCGGAACAATGGGCATGTGTAAAGATCTGAATGACTTTGACAAGGGCCGTCTTGTGACTGCTAGATGACTGGGTCAGAGCATCTCTAAAATGGCAGGTCTTGTGGGATGTTCCCAGTATGCAGTGGTTAGTACCTAATAAAAGTGGTCCAAGCAAGGATAACTGGTGAACCAGCAACAGGTTCACGGGCACCCAAGACTTAACTTAATGGGGAAAAGGTGTCAGAGCACACAGTGCATTACAACGTGCTGCGTATGGAGATGCATAGCTGTAGACCAGTCAGAGTACCCATGGTGACCCCTGTCCACCACCGAAAGCTCCTATAATGGTCAAGTAAGTGTAAGGACTGGACCCTGGAGCAATGGAAGAAAGTGGCCTGGTCTGATGTATCATGCTTTAGGTGTGTGTGTGTTATTTTCCTGGGGAAGAGTTGGTGACAGGATGCAATATGGGAAGAAGTCAAGCCACCAGAGGCAGTGTGATGCTCTGGGAACTTTGGGTTCAGGCATTCATGTAGATGTAACGTTCACACATACCACCTACCTAAAAGTTGTTGCAGGCCACCTATACTCCTTTACGGCAACAGTATTCCCTAATGGCAGCAAGATAATGAGCTTGGCCGCATTGCAAAAGGTTTTAGGAAGGGTTTGCCAAAAAGTTAAAGGTGTTAATTTGGCCTCCAAATGTTCCAAATCTCAATTCGATTGAGCATCTGGTGGATATTCTGGAAAAACAAGTTCAATCCTTGTAGGCCCTTACCTCGCAACTCAGAGGCCTTTAAGGATCTGCTTCTTAAGACTTGGTTCCAGATACCACACGACACCTTTAGAGGTCCTGTTGGAGGCCATGACTTGATGGGTTAGAGCTGTTTAAGCAGCATGAGGCGGGACAACAAAATATTAGGCAGGTGGTTTTTAAATATTTGGGGCTTATTGGTGTAAATAATTGATTTAGTTTGCCTTTAAATGACCAAAAATGATTGGAACCAGATCAGCTTTACTTACTTACCCAACAACCAGATAGCTCTTTCCTTTTTAACTTTTGAGAACTTGTCTTCAGCATTGAATTTCACAGTTTGAGACCATCTGCCTTGCTTAAGTATCACAAAATTCTACACTCACACCATCTGTGCCTCAAAGAAGTGTGGAGTTGGCATGCAGTTGTCTCTTCAGTGGGTCAACACAGTGAACCAGACATTCTTTTAAAAGGATTTACAAAAGATAAAACTTGTAAAAAGGGGAAATTGTGCTGAAACGACGTGGTTTACATCTAACCTTTGATGCATGTTTCTTTCTAAGGGGCGGTAGATCAAAACAACAGATGGCCAGAAGCAACCCAAAGGTCATGTGATGTCATGTGACCCTTGCTTCCTGTGGTCATAGTTTATATGAGTGAACACTTTATAATCGACTCATTGCAGCTTGGGTTCAGATGAGTTAAAGAACTAACATTCAACACATGGCTCCTCTATTGTGTGATCCTTGGAATAAGAAGGTTAGAAATTAAATACATTGATATATCTGTGGGCAGCACGGTGGCACAGTGGTAGCACTGCTGTCTCGCAGTAAGGAGACCTGGGTTTGCTTCCCGGGTGCTCCCTGCATGAAGTTTGCATGTTCTCCTCGTGTCTGCGTTTGTTTCCTCCAGGTGCTCCGGTTTCCTCCCACAGTCCAAAGACATACTGGTTAGTTGCTTTGACCATCCTAAATTGTCCCCCGTGTATGTGTGTGTGTGTCCTGTGGTGGGCTGGTGCCCTGCCCAGGATTTGTTCCTGCCTTGCGCACTGTGCTAGCTGGGATTGGCTCCAACAGACACGCTTGACCCTGTGTTAGTATATAGCGGGTTGGACAATGACTGACTGACTGATATATCTGTTGTGGCCTGAAGGGGACGCTCCAGCTCAATAAACCAGACACAGGCTGTGCCTAAAATACACAATTTTTATATTAAATTATATGCATGTGGATGTAGCTTTAGAGTCACCATTGTGTCTAACCTGCACTCCTTACAGGTTTTGCCACTTTATACGAATGAGGTTATTAGGAGTTCTGCTAAGGCCTCTGGGATGACTAGCAAACAACAGGTTAACATAAGCCAGTAACACAAAGATACATTGAAGACCTACCATCTTAATAACTGATTGAGTGATCATCTTAATCAAGACCAATTAATTAGGAAGAGACAGCACAGACATGAGCACTTTTGAAGTCTCTTGATGGGATGTAACAGCCAAGGCTGTGGAGTCTCCACTGTCTGATAAAGAGACACTGAAAAGGTTTTTTTGACTCCCCTTTCAGGCTTCTTATATTTCTAAAGACAGGAAATAAAACAGCAGAAGACATTTGGAACAAATTCAATTTGTGGCAGGCACCTCACTTGTTCCTGTGTCCATAGCTCTAAATATATTCTGGACCTGTGAGAGCAAAGGCACTAACCATTGTGTCACCGGAGCTTAGAAATGGAGGAGGAACATATTTTAGTGATTTAGTTATATATTTTAAGACAGACATAGTGGTGGAACATTGGTTATGCCTGCTACCCCCAACCCCATGGACCTGAATTTGATTTATGGCCCTGTCACTGTCTGTGTGAAGTCTGCATGTTCTCCCTTTATCTGTGTAAGTTTTTTTTTAGGTAAAGATGTGCAGCTTAGGTAAATTGGTGACTTCCAATCAAAAAAGATTAACTATCCTAGGAATTCAGAATCCATTAGCTCATTCCATACTGCATTGTCCATAATATTCAGGAACCAGGACAATGGTGCAAGGGGAACATGGAGATGGTATGCAGCCTTGGGGATCCTTAGGGTGTGTTTCTCATGTACTTTGCTTTCACTTTTATTCAAGTGGGTTCCAGGCACCTCCTGTCTTCCTACATCACAATACACCCCTTTGCCCAGCTGTATGTGCTGAGAGGGCCCGTGACCATGCTGTTGGGCCAATGTTGTGTGTGCAGATCGGCCTGTGGTCCCTCCCTGGATATTCACTGAGGTGCTCCTAGTGTTCACACTGTATGTGCTGAGGGACCCTGGAGGCCCTGATATTTAGTTCACAGATAGATAGATAGATAGATAGATAGATAGATAGATAGATAGATAGATA
>JANRMT010062806.1:51684727-51696243 GCA_026402145.1 Polypterus bichir lapradei
ATAGATAGATAGATAGATAGATAGATAGATAGATAGATAGATAGATACTCAAACACCTTGCATTGACAGTGTGGAGAGCCATTTCAGCCACCACCAATGTGCAGAATCCCCTTCATTTCTCGACAACTATCATATCCTTGCCTATAAAAATAAAAAGTAAATGACTGTCCTGAGGAGACACACATGTAAGAATTTCATTGTACTGTGTACATGTAACGATTAACCTGAGTTGTTTAAAAATGAAACCTGAATTCGTTAAACTGAAAGTTGGTGTGAAATGTTTTGTTCAAAGTTAGTAGTGCCAAAAATAAAGGCAAAAACATATAAGAAGTGTTGGTGTACCACATGAGAACCCCATATGGCTAAAGCTTGGGAAAAAGATTGCAACACCGATGTGCTTCCATTGATGCCATTGTTTTCTTCTGGAAAGCATTTAAGGTGTGGAATATGACTGGAGCCAGAGGTCACTTCTTCTCTTTTTTGGTTGTGGCCTTCAAGATTGAAGGTGGAAAAGGAAGATGTGACTTGGCAACAGCAGATGCAAGGTGTGATACGGTTTGCTGTCTTTCTTTACATTTTTATTTGCTGCCTGTTAAACATTATTTTATTGTTTAAGCATAGAAACATTTTTTTTTTTTGCATTTCTTGCAAGTGCTCCTTTACATCTTAGTATCTGTATAATGTAAATGTGCAGTTAACTATTAAATCCCTTTTTTGTCATTCAGGTAACCTTTATTCACACATGCACTGTTCAGGGACGTATGGTCAGGGGAGGCATCATGGCTGGAATGCCAGCCTGTCTACCACCCAGCCACTGGCCAAACAAGTGTAACTCGCACCTCTTTGGGATGTTATGGCGAAATCTTCAGGTTAGTGATTAGTCATAGTTTTCTTCCTTTAAAAGAAATGTTTTTTTTGACAGAGTCAGGTACATATATTGTATTAGTGTCAAAGATGAATCACTTTGTTTATTTGAATTATTATAAGGCACACTTTCAAAGCCCTTGATGTTTAATTTGTCTTTCCCCACAGGGGAAATTTGCATTTGCAGAGGAAGGTGTGGGTTTTTGAAAGTTACGTTCTTATCATTTTTATCTTTCTTTAATTGAGGTTTTCCTTTGAAAGATTAAAAGGGAAAGCACACTATTTTCTCCATTCAGTCGAGAACAATACAATACCTTGTGGGACAAAGAAAAGGGGAGATTACCATCTAATATGAAATCATCAATCACATATATGTTTTTCGGACTGATAAGAGATCTGACCATGATGGCAACTCACTGCACCAACCTCCGAAGCAGACTTTCTGTAACTTACAGTTACTGTTTGAAGGGAAGTGGTTGAATTATTTAGAATTTAATATCTCTGTCATAGACTGACTTCTCTGTTTTCTGCCTTGTGCTCAATACTGGTGGGATAGGTTCCAACCCCCTGGGACCCTGATTTAGATTAAGAGGGTTAGAGAATATTATGTTATGTTAAACAAAAAAAAATCTTTGTTATAGCCCAGATCAGTGAATGACTGCTAGTTCGGTCACTTGATTAAATCAGAATGGATTACTGTAATACGCCCTGGTCACCCACTCCTCTACTGGTAATTTAAAACACAGCAGCTGAAACCACAACTAGAACAAGAAATATGGTCACATTCTTCACTGGCTTCCATCTGAGCTGAGAGCCAATTTTAAAAACCACACTCTTATAAAGTCATAAATTAGCGTTATATATAACTGGCTGTGCTACCCAGCTTTGCCTGGGAAATTACTATGTAACTGAGTACTTTTCTGTATACAATATTTAGATATTTTTTTTTTCACCAAGAGGTAATATTGGCCGGCAGTGTGGTTTAATAATTAGGACTTTGGATTTCAAGCCTTGACATTGTGGGTCACTATGTGACCTTAAGCAAATCACTTCACCTCTCTGTGCTCCATTTGGAAAAACAAAAGAAATGTGACCAATTGTATCTCAAATGTTGTTAGCCACCTTAGATAAGGACATCAGCCCAATAATAAGTAATAATAATATTACCAAGTCACTGGATGTTGGTTAGTCAACAGGAAAAAAACAGCATTTGCTGACCGTTGATTTTTGCATCTTCTCTAAGCTTTGTTGAAGCCCATCTCACAACATGAACACGCTTTCTTTCTTGTCCAGGACAACACCCCACCTTAAGTCATCCATTCACCCGATTTGTTGGTGATGTTATTCGTGTGGCCTGTCGATAACTTCTGCTGCGTAATTCATGTGCACTTTCAGCACAGAGCATGCAAGTAGTATAACAGGTGACAGGTGTTCCAGCCAGTCAGCATGGAGTACATGGCTGAAATCCCAACCCCTCACACATTACCCTTACACCCATGATGCACCCGAGTTAGCGGATGTTCTGCCGTTTACTGAGAGGCAGTGGCCATTTTGGCTATCATCTGAATGGAAAGGGGGCAGCCATCTCGGCTGTGGTCTCAGAGGAGCAGCCATCTTAGACTGGGTTTATACGTCATGTGACGCAACGCATGCTGCAGCGGACACTCCTGCTACGCAAGTGTTTTACTGTTTATACTTGCATGCGTACTTTACGTAAATCTGGAGGAATCCAACAGGTGGCAGTATGAGATATCATCACGGTGAGAACAGGTTCGGCTTCACTGTGTTGTGAATTGTCTGGAACAACCTTTAAATTCTGATGACTCCTTACCGCAATATCTCTGAAAAGGATGTTTAATTATTAAATCCATCAATCCAGGGATGTGTCCAGTCCAGCAAGCATCGGGCATGAGGATGAAACAATCCCTGGATGGGCATCAGCTCATCGCAAGGTGAATACAAGCACTCACATACAGTAGCGTCATTTTAGTGTAACCAGATCTGCATTTCTGGAAGGAAACACGCTGAGGAAACCCAGCAGGAAAACATGGAAACTCCAAGCAGGGAATACCAGCGATGTGACTCCCTACAAGACAGCAGCGCTACCACTCCACCACCGTGTCAACCCCATGTGTGTAATTATTAACAGTATTCATTATTTAAACGAAATTAACGATTTATCTGTAAAATGTAACATACATACTTTACTGCATTTCATCATGAAAGTGATAGCAAGTATAAATCTAAAGATTCTAAATTTGCAGAGAGTTGGAATATCATACATTTAATGTGTTCTGTGTGGCGATCTATTGCTGCTTGCTGCTGCTGTCAGGTCCAAGAAGCTTGTAGCGATTAAAAACTGGGATGACGTTTACGACGGTCTGCTTTAATGATAAAGTAACCTACGAGGTTAAAGTGGACATCTCGAGATTAAAGCCAAAATTTCCATTTTAATCACAAAGTACACGTTTTCACTATGTCCTTATTTTTTTTTCTCTGTGGCTCAAATACAGCGCTGTACATTATGTTGCTGTTGTGAAGTTGCAAAAAAAAAAGACAGCACAAAGATCGTATGTAAGACTTTTAAAATGTATCGTGTAATAACGATCGGGAATATGCGACGCTTGAATATAAAAGCATCACCAATGCATCCATATGTTGGCATTTTGCTTCACCACATCGAAGCATTCATCAGACATCAAAGCACACACATCGAACCCGTAGGATCCTCATAGAGGCTTTCTGTCACATGTAGATAGTAACCAGAGACTCTGATGTCACATTCCAACTTTTATCACACTGCGCACCCTGACTTTTTGCTGGTACTGCAACTCGCGCACGCATCGCGTTAATTTCTGAGGACCTGCTCAGAGGACACGTCAAATGATTGCTGGGAATGCGTGTCAGCCATGATGCGTGTACGTACACGTTCTGTGTGTGAAGTATAAACGAGCCCTAGTCGTACTCCGAGAGGGGGTGGCCAGGTTGACCATAGTCCAGAAAGGGAGAGTGGATGAGGACAGCCTTGGAAGTCATGCCTATAAGAAAGCTAGGTAGTCACCTATGGTTGGAGCAGGTATCCTAGTCCCAGGTGACGCACAGAGTGCGTGAGCCACAGACCCCGAGAGCGGATGTACAAGAAGACTTTAGAGAAAGTCACTTACACTCCCAAGGAGCCTGGCTTTTTTGGAGGCATGGCTAATACACACCTGTATCTTTTCCCCACTTAGACCAGCCCACTCATACCCATCTACCAAACCATCCAATTTATATAATGATCAAGAAAAGTGAAAAGATATGTGTTGAAAGACACAACTTATTGAAAGATTCAAGGACAAAGAGTTTGCATCCTTTACCTTATAATCCCACCTATATTATGATTCATAAAGGAGGAAAAATACCAATGTGACTTAAAAACAACAACTTTATTAAAACAGATTTCCAGCATAGCAATTACGGCATCTTCTTCACTTTAGGAGTGGCACAGTGTGTGCTAAGCATCAAAAATTTTAAAAAGCATGAATAAAGCAGGAGGAACACAAACTGCTGCAAAACATCCACAGAAACATAATTATTTGTATACAGATGCATAACCCCATTTGAAAAGAAAAAATACAAGAATTGTTTAAAAGAATGAGAACAAAAAAAGAAATAAAAAAAAACTAACTGCTGACAAGGACTTGGCACAGCAGTGCACCTGTTATAACCCAACTGGGTGTTATGCTAGCACATGCTTTATATATTAGTATTTCACCACATTATGCAGACTGATTTTCTCTGTTTGGAAAGGGCTGACCACAAAAAATGGGATTAACAGGTTAAATCAGTCGTGCATAAGCATCAATAGGTACGTCTCCCTACTCCAACTCAGCTATAACAACATCCACATCTGTCTTGCTGTATTTAACTAAAGAAGCAAGATTATACATGTGTACCACAGCGCGTGCACACACACACACACACACACACACAAAGGTACAAGTCTATTCCTTCTTGCTCTATCAAGCACAAATACGTTGTTATGTCTATATGCAAGAAGTGGCTTATTGAACCAAATGCTACAAATGTGTCCATCTGGTATGCACTTCTTCTCTTGACATTCAGTACATTTTTCTTCCTAAATATTCAAGAGAGGTAAACATATCAGAATCCATATTTTGCTTCTTTCTGGTAAAAAGAAAGGAGAAAGGAGAGCGTCACAGAGACAGTGTCTCAATGTGGAGAGGCTGCTGCACACTTTAACAGCATTAGGCAGAGACAGACAGACAGACTGAGACAGAGAGCAGGGTAGTAAACAACGTGCAGGTGCCGCATCTCCGTGATGGAAAAGCATCGCAGTTCTAAGGTGAGATTGGTTAGAGACGGACAGACAGACAGACAGAGGAAAAGAGCAGGCAGCAGAGAGAGAGAGAGAGACACACACACACAGACTGAGAGTCACGGGGCGCCATCACCCTCAAAGCCTATTCCTGCTGTGACCCTATAGAGACATAATAAAGAGCATCTTAAGTAGAACCTTTCATTCTATATCAAATATTCTTCAGTATCAGTTTTATCAGTTTTGTCTTTTTTAATTTCAAAATTCAGTTTCAACAGGAGTTAATGTGACTTATGGGTTCCCTATATCTAATGGTATAATTATGAAGATTTTAACATTTCCTAATCATTGAATGCTGTTTTCTTCATGTAGACCTCTTTTATTTTTGTATTGCTGAAATATTCATAAAAAATCGGGAGTGCTCTCCTCTAAACTTTCTCGTATATTCAGATATGTTGATGGATATTTGAGGAGTAAACCGCGAAAATGATTATATTTTTATATTGTGTACATTAAAGAACCATCAACAACAAAACAAATTAAATTAATAATATATTGAACAATTATCATAAAAGTAAAGTTGAATAAATTGAACTCTGCAGCTGCATAAATAAAAGGTAAAGTACCACTTCCAGTTAACAGAAATAGGCCAAAAGTTTACAGAAATCTACATTTTGTACCTAATACTTGTATGCAAAATTTGGCTGACCTCAGTGAACGCGTACTCAAGTTATTGTGTTTACATACACACAAACACAGACAGACACACAGACGTAATTCCAAAAATGGTATTTTCGGACTCAGGGAGGTCTAAAAGTCGAGATTCATCAAAATCTCAGTATTGAATCTTTGGACAATTACAATACTTTCCCTATACTTGGTATATGAGAAAGTAAAAAGAAGATAGCGATTTTACTTTAGTTACGCATTTCTCAACCATTGATTTGTTTATTCTTAGTCTTAATGGTTTCAAAATGGTTATAGGTTTTAGGAAAAAATGTTTAAGAACAATTTTTCCTTTGATACATTCTAATGAAGTAGTGAAGAGTTATTACTCACCTTATTGTTGCGTATAAGTAATAAGCATCTGCAGTTCTTCAACTACAGAATAATTTCTGTTGTGCAGAAACAGATTATTGAGCTACAGTGGACATCTCTGTCTTACACGCATATTACCATTGAACTAAGCTATACAATACAAAACAACATTTCACAACAGGCGTAATATAAAATCAAAACTTTGTTTTTAAAGGTTTTAAAATTCCACTCAGAGTCTTGCATTATACATCACCACTGCAACACCTTCCACATTTACCACAGCAAAACATGGTAAAAGCTGGAGGAATGGGATTCTTCTTTTTTCTTAAATATATGCGTTGGACAATTTTCTAGGTGATAAAGAAAAGACAGCAGCCCTCCTATGTTGGGCATTATTTGTTTGGTTTGCTATATATCACTTTTTCTTTTTTGTAAAAACTTCAACACCCTCACTATCCTAACCCACCCAAGAACCTCATTTGAAAAAGCCAAAGTATTATTAGGTGTTAAACAGCCAACCCCAAAATCTATAGTTAGTGTGTACTACTGAGGTAAACAGAATGTGCTTTATTATATATAGTGAATCTTTAGCCAGTAACCCACCTTTTGTCTGAAATAAGTAATTAAGTAGATATTAGAGACACTGTTTCTTTACATTTATAGGGGATTACTATGTAATTTAGGAGGCAGAATAATTTAAATTGTACAACTGTGGTAAAAATGTTATCTGTACTTTTTTTCTTCCTGTCCTTTTTTGTGTTGATAAGGGGGCACTATACTTTTCTTATCTATACTTTTCTTCTCCTTGTCCTGTTAAGTTGATAAGGGGGGCAATGGGTGGGTCACTGGGTTGGACACTGCTACACTTGTTTACAAAGATTCAATATGTAGATATCGAAAGGGTGCAGTGGTCTAAGAATGGCATGAAGATTCCTCAAATTCTGTGCTGCGATTCTTGAATGCTCTTTTCAAACTCTTACTGCGAATCTTATATGTATTGTGTATGACCTGTCCTTTGAGCCATTTAGTCCAGCATTGATTCTAAACCAATACTGAATTTCACACCTTTCTCCTAAATACCTGCACATCCATAGCAGAACAAAAATTCAAAATATGAGGGCTTCCGTCTTTTGTTTATCACCTAGAAAATTGTCCAATTCATATTTAAGAAAAAAGAAGAATCACAGTCCTCCAACTTTTACCATCTTTTGCTGTGCTACTGCCTTAACTTTTATCCATCCTGGAAAGTACAGCTGGGAGAAACTCGGACACAGCTTGCTGAATCGAAGGCAGGAACTCAAGCACAAGTTGCCATCCAACAGGACCGGGTGTGGGCATCTTCCCATGCAAGATAATGATGATATTGAAACATACTTTGTTGTTTTTGAAAGGGCAGCAACCCGCCACTACTGGGAGCGAGTGGAGTGGGCAAACATACTGGCACCTTTCTTGAAAGGTGAGGCTCAATAGACCTATTATGACCTTGGATAGGAGGCCGCTGCTAACTATAACGTTCTAAAAGTAGAAGTCTTGAAGCGCTACGGTGTGTCCATGGACCAGCAGGCAAAGATTTAACCCTGAACGGCCATCCCGCCCACATGCATATGACATCTGGGGCAAGGCAGAATGCTGGTTAAGGCCAGATGTAAATGATTCCAAGCAGGTTGACAAACAAGTGGCTTGTGGCCTCCTTAAATGACCTGCCCAACTATATTGCCCAGCCAGTCCGCCACCAGGCATATAAAACATGGATGCCATTATTGAAACCCTGGAACATCACCATTTGGCTTACCAATGCGAGTGTGCAAAAACATATTGCCCATCAAGAGCCCCACCGTCAAACCTAAACACAAGCACAATTTTGTTCTCTGTTGCAACAAGTGTGCTGAACCTGGTCACACCATTCCTAACTATACACAGATTACGGAACCAATGGATTACAGTAGGGCAAAGGGTGGAAGGTATTGTGTAGTTGCTAACCCCTAGTATTTTCCTTGCACAGGAGTGGTGGTGGTGGTGAATGGGTTTAAAGTAACGGCACTTATTGATTACGGCAGCAACATTTCTCTTGTTGTTTGCCGATACATGTTACCACAAAAATAGATTAAAGAAATGTCCAGTCTAACTTGTATTCACGTGGAGTGGTATAGGTCTTGCACTTGCATAATCAGTTACACTGACGCCATGAGAACCATCCAGGTGGCGGTGTTTAGAAATCCACCTTTCCCTGGTCTAAAATCATGAGCAGTTTAATACAAATTATTCCTTCACACACAGCCGGCAACTAGAGGTTATGTGGCAACCCAGTGCTATAGAATGGAAGCCAAGACATCTCAGCTGGGAAAATCTCAGAATACTGACGAGGCACTGCAGTCTTCTTTAAACGGGAGCAATGGAACAATGATTTCCTCAAATCTGCAAAAAATGCAGTAGTCTCTGTAAACAGCCCACACATGAATCTTCACATGCATAATGGGCCCCACTTTGTCATTAATAACAACTTATTTTATAGAGCACCAGAGCATAAGGGGGAGGTCAGGTCACTGTTGTTAGTCTCACAGACTTTCTGGGACCAAGTATGTGAGTTAGCACACACACACACCTCTTGGGCACCCACTTGGGAGCCAACAAGACACTAGAGAGAATCAAATTCCACTTTTATTGGCAGGGGATTAATGAGGAGGTCCTTCTTTTCAGCGCCTCCTGACCAGAGCGTCATTTATATCAGATTTCTAGGTGGGATCATGTTGACATACCATTTGAACAAATAGAAGAAGATATTATGGGACCACGAGTACACAAGTATATCTTAGTTCTCGTGGACTATGCCCCTCATTTTCCTAAAGCTGTTTCCTTAAGAACCATTAATTCTAAGACAATTGCATGGGAATTGGTAGGGGTCCTTGCGTGGGTGGGCATCTCGAAGGAGGTCTTAACAGAGCAAGGAACACCTTTCATCTTGGAAATGGAAGTTTCCAAGTTACTTAGAATCAAACACTTAAAGACCACAGTATATCATCCTCAAACTGACGGTCTTGTGGAGTGGTTCAATCAAACCCTCAAGAAGATGTTATGTAAAGTGGTTAGCGAGGATGTAAGGAACTTGGATCTGTTACTTCCCCTTGTTCTTTTCACTTACCAGGAGGTCCCTCAAGCCTCTATGGGGTTTTCCCCTTTTGAATTATTGTATGGACGTCAACACCAAGGTATTTTGGACATCCTAAAAGAAGGATAGGAGGAAGAAACACTCCATTCCACTAATATTTTAGAATACTGTATATATAACAATTACGCATCAGATTTGCAAAGATTCAGCCTATTCTGAAAGAGAATATGAATAAGGTGCAAGCAGCACAGGCCGAGAGACCATGTCATGTTAATGGTTCCTACCACCCATTCTAAATTACTGGCACATTGTCAAGGCCCATACAAAGTTAAGGAGCGAATAGTTCTTATTGACTATTTGGTTAATCAACGCAATCAAAAACTGACTGAGCGGGTATACCATGTCAACTTGCTGAAGCCATGGTGGGAAAGGGACCCCGCTCAGCCCTGCTCTCTTTATGCTCAGAAAATGACACTTAACTTTGGCTCCAGTTTGATGTCCACTCAAAAACAGGAGCTTGAAGCAGTTATCCTGACAGTCCCGGATTAAGCAAAAGACTAGGCCAGACCACCCTGATTGTGCATGACAAAATCACGGAACCTGGGGTGATATTCAGGTAATGCCCCTGTCATCTCCTGGAAGTGAAAAAAGCCAAAGTGGCACTTGATATTAATAGAATTCTGGATCTAGGTTTGATCGAGGAGAGTTATAGTCCCTGGTCCTGCCCTATAGTCTTGGTCCCTAATCCCAACGGGAATTAGAAGTTCTGCAATGACTTCTGTCAGTTTAACACTCGAATTACCAGAGCCAACGAGAAAACTCGTAAATCCGGCCCCACCTTAAATTCGTTCGCACCTCTCTGTCACTGTCTTTTGTACTGTAAATGTGCAGATTAAGACAAGCAGCAAGCAGCCTGTTATTCCATCCCCCCACCGTCGTAGAAGTTCTCCCAGCTCATGCCTTGTTTAATTATCTGGGAGTGAAGTACTGGAGTTTTAGAGTGGAAATAATAGATCGTTATTTGGAACACATGTATTTCATGTGTATTCTGTTTCTACAGTAATCTGTGTAAACACATTGTTAAAACAGAAACTTTTTCATATTTTAGTAATAAATGTCACAAAATGTAGGCATAAACTATAGAATGTGTGAAGCCTGAAGTCCAAAGATCAAATAAACACTTTCACAAAAGGTTCAAGGATGATACAGCAGTTTCTGTAGCATAGCGGTAAGATTTTCTGCCTTGTAATCAAGAGTCCCCGGTTTGATCCCGACTGCCTCCTATATTTGCCGTTTTCAGTAGTGAGCTGCTCTTATTGTTAATATTATATAGTACACACATACATTTGGTTTGCGTCTGTAACAGACCGTGTACATTTATAGTAATGAACTTGTAAAAGTTACCATATTTTTTTTTACTTTTATTCTCTCAGTCACAATCACGATAAATATTACCACCCTAAGGATCTGACGCTGTTAGTTTTTATTTGAAACTGGGAATAACTGTAGATGTGAGTGATGTTTTAAGGCAATGGAACTGGACATTCTGGAGGGATAAAAGCTGACACACAAACGCTGGTGAATCTGCCTTCTTCGTATCTCACCGTCACTTGATTTTTTTTTATTCAGTTTTATTGAGTGTTCCTGCTCACGCAGAATTAGTATGCACCTTATGGTTTATGATGTCAAAAAAAAAAAAACAGAGACATAGGTATATATGATATTTGGAATTATTCATTTTATGACCTTTAATGAGGTTAGTTCATTGCTATTTGCAATCATCAAATTCAAATGTTAACAGTTCACACACATGCAAGGACTGTCGTTCCTACATTTACGACATGTGTACCTGTTGCAATGTGCACACTTCTCTCTATGCTGTTGTTTCTATTACACACCTGAAAGAAAGAGACAATATATGAGACATTTTGAAAAAGTCATTTTATGACCTGAATAGTACCAATCAGAAAACATCATTGCACTAATGCAATATTATTTGAAAACGAACAGCATCAGATCGGGCGTGAATTTATGCTGCCGCTGTTACTTAGATCAAATCAGGAATGGGGGGGGGGTGTTAGAGCGTGATCGTCATTGAGAGGATAAAACTGAAAAAAGCTAACTTTTACAATTACCATAAATCTATCTATCTATCTATCTATCTATCTATCTATCTATCTATCTATCTAT
>JANRMT010062806.1:51702121-51727014 GCA_026402145.1 Polypterus bichir lapradei
AGATAGATAGATAGATAGATAGATAGATAGATAGATAGATAGATAGATAGATAGAACCCCTCTACTCGATAATTCCTGTGACCCCCCATCAGAGATGACTTTATGTTAGGCGGGCCAAACAACTTGGCAGGTGGGCAGTGGCACCAAGTGCCACATTTGAGTACTGAGAAGAGAAACAGAATAGGTGAGGGTTAGTAACAAATTATAACTATCATGTTACTTATGTTTTAGTGCTAATGACTGACAACAGAGATGCAGTCTGTACAGTTAATCAGCAGCTCTAGTCAGGATATGCTAAACTGAAGTAGTGAGTCTTTAGCCGGGATTTAAAAGCTGAGACCAAAGGGGCATCACTTATAGTAGCAGGCAGACCATTCCACAGTTTAGGGGCCCTGTAACTAAAGGCTCTAACTCCCACTGTTATTTTATTAATCCTTGGAATCCCTGTGTTGTAAGCTAACTGAACAATCCATAAACAGGAACAATGTCAGATCAGAAGGATCTGAGTAATAGAAAACCTAGAAAAGTGCCAGACTGCTAGAACTAGCACAACTTCAGGAAGCAGGCTGGATTTTTTTATTCTAAAATGATTTAATCGACTTGTTCTAAAACTAGGAGAAAAAAATAAAAATTTGGGAACTTTACCATTTTGAATGCATGGTACGAGTCAACTTGTATGTCATTGAGCCTGTCACTGCGACATACAAGAGAACTTGTACCCCAGTATACAGCCACAATAGCTTGCTAGCCATCTGTGCTTAAATGTCTCAGTTATCTATTACAGTGCTGCCAACTAGTGGAGAGCCATAGAACTTTTTTTTGGTGACAACGCCTTGCATAAAATGACTAAAACTTGTAGTCATGTCATTGTGAAAAAGGTATAAAGCCGCTGATGTTCTGAAACACCTAGATTTGTTGCAAGATATAAAAATGACAGTGATTGAGATAGTGACAATCAATTAGATGATATGGAACCTGCAGGCTCAGGAACTTTGGGGGATAGCTGACCCAAAGGCATTTCTTCATCACAAGGACAGCACTACATGCACATTCTAATGCCCAGTGATGACAAACAGTCACCAATAACCAAGTGTGGACAGCGCAAAGAAATGTTCTTCTAAGCCTGCACTCTGTTACAAGGACCCTCATTCAAATGAAGACCTTTAGTCAAGTTGCTGGTAAAAATATTCAACAGTTTCTTTGCATTTTTGATTGGATTTATTTATATTATTATACCATTCATAATAAAATTGTTGCCTTCTAATACATTTCTTTATATTTTTATGAGTTTTTACAGAGTCCATTATTTATCATATATCCGTAGATCTATACTGCAGAGTTCTGGTATTAAATGGTCCAAATCAAAACTGAGACTTTTTATTATTGATTCTTTTTAATTCATTTGAAATTCCTTTTGAAAAGTAATTTCACCATTATTTATTTTTTTTACATCTCCTGGAGAGGGTCATGGCAGTAATATGCTGAGCTGGTCTGACCGGGCCTTGCTATCCCCAACAACTTCCCTTTCCTGGATGACAGTCAAGAGCTATAACACGTCTGGTGTGTTCTGCCTGTTGGCCTTCTCCCAGTAGGTCGCACCTCATAAACCTCCCAAAAGAGGCATCTCAACTACGTGCTTGAGAATCTTGAACTGCCACGTGAAAAAAAGTTATCAACATATAAAGATGGCACACACAAGTGAGCAGCTTAAAGAAAATTCTGTTAAACCAAATGACCTCACACTCACACATGCCATTAAAGAAACGCATCTGTGCCTGTGTGATCCAACTGAATTGTCAATAAGAGGAAACCACATGTTAGATCTGACATGTATGAGTCTTTAAAATCAAACCTGACACAATCCTATTAATGAAACTTCTTTATTATTTTTTATAAGCTGTCATTATTTAGCTCTTCTTCCGCAACTTAAATACAAAGCAGTGCACAGTGATTTCTCTTGTATAAAGATGGTAGCTGTGACAGTGAACTGCTCAGTATTCATTCATGCTTGCACAGTCAGCAATGACGCCAGTCACAGGACAGTCTGTGAAAGTCAGCAACATCACAATCATGCAAGGCACAACAACAGCAGCAGCAACGGCATTTATTTATATAGCACATTTTTACACAACAGTGTAGCTCAAAGTGATTTACAAGATGACAAAGAGAAAGTTGCAAGATAAGGCAATAATATTAAAGAATAAGTAACAATAAAACAAGGAACGATCAAGCAGCCAGGAGGACAGAAAAAAAAACCTCCCGTTAGTCTGGGGAAAAAAAAACAAATCTGCAAGGTTTCCAAAGCCAAAAGAGCATTCAGCCAACCACAGTGCATTCTACCTAACACAAATATTCTTAAATCAGTCCTCTTTGTTTTCATGCTTCACATGATAGGATTCTGATGAAGTTGGTCTCGTGGACAAATGAGACACCCGCCTTCATTCCATGATCCCACTGGGCTGTAATGGTGGCTTGATCAGGTGGTGGTGGCGCAGATCGCCAGCACAGAAGAACTGGAAAAAACAACAGAGAATAGTAGGGATCAGTACATATTGCAGATCCCAGAAGAATATGATAATACTATGCCCATACACTCTATTATAAATACAACTAAAATATAGTTACAAAAAAGCCACATTAAAATAATGTGCTTTTAGCAGTTTTTTAAAATGTTCCACAGTATTAGCCTGGTAAATCTCTACAGGTAAAGGATTCCAGATTTTAGGTGCATAACAGCAAAAGGCCACCTCACCTCTTCTTTTAAGCTTGGCTCTAGGAATTATAAGCAGACCCCCATTTGAAAATCTGAGGCTACGACTTGTAGTGAAGACTTCTTGTGGATATCACAGTCTATTTGATCATGACATATGAGGGACTCAGATGTCTGAAATGTTTGAGAGGCAGGAAATGTAATGTGCCAAATAACTAGGGCAAACTTGACATCAGGATTAAGGTGAGTGTTTCATTCTTCTAAAAGAATTTAAAAGTAGAGAGAAGATGAAAACCTTTCACTGGCCAAATCAAAACTATGACGCTTATATTAATAATTCATTTAAGACAAAGATGAAAATGAAGAACAGAAAAAAAAGAACTCAGTGGCCTTGCTAACAGTATAGAAACCTTGGAATACGTGGCATCATGCACAAGACATCACAATTTTGAAATATAATTTGTGAAAGCAGTTGACTTCACAATCTCATGATGAAATAAATACTAAATTTAAACAAAATAGCAAAATATTGACAAGTATGCAATTCTAGGTGGTTGAAAATAATACAAATCCAAAACAAATATTCTTAAGCACCTCCAGAACTAAACTACCTGTGAATGACTTCCAAATACAAGTACTGTATGGAAAAACAGAAGCAAAGTATGGAAAAAATAAGAAAAAGGAGGTGGTTTGCTTTCAGTCATGAAGTACAACATAAAAGCATTAGACAAGCAAGAAGTGCAGTAGTTATGAATAATAACCAATGTATTGTTCTGTCTGTGCTGGAAAACAGGCAGTTTATATTAAAAGGGACAAGAGGATGTAAGCATACTTCAGGCAAGTCTGAGACCAGAAATCAAACCAATCCTTCACCAAAGTCAATAAACAGAACAAAAGAAATTCTAGGCACAATGTCAGTATAAAGGAAACCAAATCAAGAAAATACACTCGCCACACAGACAAACCGGAAATGTACATGACCACTATGGTGACATAATGCGCCATGTATCCCCGTCTACTCCTGTACAGCGACTCTGTAGCAACCATACAAAGAAATGGTGGTGCCCAAAATAGGTCAATAATGGTGTCACAATTAGATGCAAACATGCCAAAAGTTGACTTAAATATGAATTGACTTCTCCACCTAAAAAAACCCAAATGAGTGAAAAACTTGCCACAAATAGTACAGGTAACATAAGAAAAAAAATCAAATGTACAGTATATGTGACTTCACCTCTTATAACCTGTCAATCTGTTTGGCTTTTCTCTTTTTCTCTTAACTGATGCCAGCAGCTTGAGCACAGGAGGGTCAGAAAGCCTCATCCAGTAGTCAAACTTTCAAGCTTTAATTGTTTCACTCAGACTCTGATTGTAGATAAATTCAGAGCATTCATTAATCAACAAAATTTAGAGACTCACAGGCCCGGGTGTCATGGTCCCACCTATTCTTGATTGTTTGTTACGTCTCTGTTCCCTTTACCGTGATCAATACTAATAAAAGGCAAAGCCCTCACTGACTGACTGACTGACTCACTCTCTCACTCACTCATCACTAATTCTCCAACTTCCCGTGTAGGAAGAAGGCTGAAATTTGGCAGGCTTATTCCTTACAGCTTACTTACAAAAGTTAAGCAGGTTTCATTTCGAAATTCTACACGTAACGGTCATAACGGTCGACAACGTCCACCATGTTGAACTTTCTTATTAATGGCCCCATCTTCACAAAATTTGGTAGGCGGCTTCCCTGCGCTAACTGAAACCGATGTACATACTTATTTCAGTGGTATGACGCCACTGTCGGCCGCCATATTGAACTTTCCAACGGTCTTTGTTACTTATGGACCCATTTTCAAGAAATTTGGTACGCGGGTTCCCATCGCTAACTGAATCCTTCTTACGTACATATATACGTCCATAGCCTGCAGCTCGGTCACCGTGTTGTTGGCTGCCTGCCTATATATGGCCGTCCACCGCTCCGGGCTTTACATTCCCTTCCTTGCTTCGCCACGGGATTCACGTCTCCCTGCTGATAACTACCGCCTTTTTATTTAATCCACGGCTTCTCCGCTGTTTTATTGTTCGTTTATTATGATTATAGTTATTGTGTAGGTATTTTAGACTTACTTTACATTGTTCAGGTACCCATTTCCTTTATAGTTCCAGCCGTACACCCATTAACATGTCTATCGAGGTGATCACCATCGATCAAAGAACTGTCACTTACCGAGTGGTTTCCATGCCCGGAGATGGCACCTGCCTTTTCCATTCTCTTTGTTACATATCAGGCTCACTCTTGATATCCGGAGGAACATTGTGTCTTATGTATTGAATGACTGGGACAGGTTCAAGGTGTGGACTGATGATGGTACAGGAGATGATTATACTACACAGGAGCACTAGAAGAGTGAAATGCTTAAGCCCTTCACCTATGGTTCTGCATGTGAGTTGATGGCTGCCGCTGAATTGTTCAGTTGTTGCTTTCAAGTGTACCAAAATGGCCAAATATTTTACACCTTTCGACAACTGCCAATGCCTCTTAAACATCTTAGATTCACAGGTGATGATTTCAGCAGTGGACACTTTGATGTTTAGGAATGTTTAAACTCTCAAAAGCTGGATGTGAAGTTATCGATGAAACCGGTTGTATGCTTACAACGCTTGACTGATGCCGAATGTCAATTCAACAAACCATGAAACTCAAACCGATTATGACAGCAGCAATCCAAGCTGTGAGATTTGAAACAAGATTACTGTTCACATGGCCAACTGTATGTTCCATGCTGAAGAGTAAGCTCAACGCACAGCTTGGTCATATTACAACCGGAGGGCCGAAATTACAATGTGGTATACAGAGAGATCCTTAACAAATAATTCTTGGTATATTTTCCCTCAGTTTAAAAAGGTTTAATTTTCTTCTTAATAAAAATTTTAAGGCAGTACTTCGCCGCTGTGAAGCGCGGGTATTTTGCTAGTTATTAATAATTTTAAATTTAGTGTGGATCCAAATAAGGAGGTGTCGTCAACTGGTTATTTGCCCTCAGGTGTGGCAGCTAATAGAACAGCAGTCATTCAACGGGAATAAAAAGACTCCATGATGCTGCTCTTTGCTGTGGTATTTTGCTTTATTGTCTTCTTTTTCTTCCTAAATGTATCTTTTCTAATTTAGTGATTTACTTTGTTATTGAAGTTTTGAGTTTATGGTCATGCAAGCCCCAATTAAGACTCCCACAGGACCCTGGGTGACTTAGCTCCTTAATAGAGAGATGATCACACTTTAATCAATCCAGTACACGGACACTAGGTAGTTTAACTCTTTCAGGGCTGATGTTGACGTTTGTCAAAATTCAGGAGTGGAAGGCGGTAATCAGCTGTAAACTGCAACAAAACTCACCCTTACGTTTTAGTTCGACTCTCTGTGCTAGAAGGAAAGTTACATAGCTTTGTTGATTTAACCTCGATTCCCTACGCGTGCATGAGTAGCGTCGAGCAAACAACCTCTAAAATGGCACCGACATGTGGTGAGAGACCAAAGCAAATGTGCAAAGCAAAATACTCCATGGATGTTTTACGTAATTTTGTTGAATCAGACTCTGACTTGTCGGACTCTGAGTTTGATGTAAGTGATCTGGAGATGGAGATCAAAAATGAAAGTGAGCAACCAGCATCATCTGATCAGTCCCCAGGTGATTGTGGTGCTGAACACTTTCATGTAGCTGATGCGCCTACAGCAGCGTTTGCCTGGGAGGACCACCACTTATGATGACAAGAGGTACAAACCAGATTGCGTCACACTGCGACTGACACCCACCTGCTGTGTGAAGACAGCCAGGCAGCTGGCTCCACCACTTATTCCTGCTGTCCATCGAGGTGCCCCCAACGCAGCCACTGCCACCAGAGATTCCCAACATGCGCCAACAGCAGCCACAGCACATAGCAACAGGTGTTTTATGTTGACTTATGTGTGAAACCATTGCTTTGTGTGTTTTTCAGAAAACTGAATTTTTTGGAAAAAATATTCAGCCCTTAAAGAGTTAATACTGGATGGTATTTCCCACTCTTGCGTTGATGCGAGAGGAGTTGATCGTTTCACTGAGCTTTAAGGGGTTTGGCTCCCCCTTGGTCATTTTGGCATTGCAATTTACATCATGTCATTGAGTGGGGGGTCATTTACTCAAATATTTCATCATGCCGGGGATTTTGTTGAAAAGACCCCTTGGCATGAAGGGCTCCTGGGCACACACTCACAACACCCTGATGAGAGATGTGCTGTTGTGGTCATGGATTCTTGGTTTGTTCTTGGATTTTGCCTTAATATATTTGATAAATTGAGGACTGTTAGAGTTGCCATTTCTTTGTTTCTTTCTTTTTTATAAAGAATTTAGATTTCGTTTTGTCTTTTTAAAGCACAAATAATTTACCTTGAGTCTGAATTTTTTTCCAACTTTTCATTGTCCCTTTTTGCCAGTTACAGCTCAGCTTTCATGTTAGCTCATTTTTTCAGTCTCCTCTGTTTAGTTTGACCTTTTCTCTCATCATTATTCTTTGTTTAATTTGATTATTTTTAACTTATTCCTTTTGTTTGTGTTAGTTTTTTTGTTTTGTTTTAATTAGGGTTTTGGCCTTCCACTTTAGAAAAAATCCTAACACTAGGATAACTGCTGTCTTTAATCACTGATATAAGTGCAGTAGTTTTGGAGCTCAGCGTTGAAATAGGACTTTTAAAGAAAACACATTTGCTCAGCATAGGCTAATAATATGCGGTTTGATTGAGTGCCTGCCATGTTGCTTATTAAGTGCTCATCAAGAACAGTAAGAAGAGTCAGAGTCAGCAGACAGGCAGGTGTTTCAGTATGACAGCCAAGGCTGCGGAGGCCCCATCTTCTGATAAGGAGGCAGTCTTGGACTGATAGCATGCCTGCCCCGGAGCCAAGACATCTTGATCCCCTCTCGTCTGGCCTCTCATTTTATGGGAAATAAGAATTAATTCTTACTCAGAGAGATTCAGAGAGAACAGAACTGTGGAAATTTACAGTATGTCTAGAATATCACCCAATTACATGCCCATACTTTCAGATAGCTTAGGAGTGCAAAACAAAGGTCTTCCAGTAAAGAGGGTCTTTTTGCTAAAAGTACAAATTGTCTTTGAAACAGTGATTTTAAAACCTCTCCATCCATGCATTCTCTAAATCTCCATAATCTGATGTTAGGGCTGTGGTGAGGTGGAAACTACCCTGACAAGCACTGGACGCAGCCCACTCAGCCCCACTACATCATCTTAAATCTTTGGGATTTAAATGAACACAATGGTGTACAGCTAAAGAAGCACAGGGTGAACTTTAAGACCTGACACAGAAGATGCCTGGGCTGGACTCTTCAGGGCCCAGCATTAAACAGTGTCTGCTTAATTAAATTTATTTTTTTTTTTGTCAGATGCTATATTATCTTGTATGATTTACAAAGAAACAGTTAATTAGAGTAATATATAAAGTTGTATTAGCTACGGTTTGAGAAGTTGTTTACATTCATAAGATTAGTGGATGCTGAGCCATGGAGAATCATCTACACCTACACCTGTCCTGTTAACCAAACATTTACCAGCACAATTCTTGCCTTTCTAAAGTAGGTGTCATGTTTTCCAAAAAAAACAAATGAGTGTTTTAAGGTAATGTATATGTGCAATACCAAACTGAGAAAAATAACACATTCAGTGGAATTGCACAATTTAAATTAACATTCAGCATTTCTTCTATGCCAGGGGCTTCCCCAAATAGAAAATGAATTAAAAAAACATTCCAATAACAAATTGTTGTTGTGCTGTACTGAGAATGACATGATAATTAAATGGAATTACCAGTACATTCTGGGTTGAGCACAAACAAGATAATAATTTTATTTCCATAACATATTCCATCTACTTTTCTGATTATATGAAATATTTACTGAATACAGTTAAGAATCAGGTGAAGCCAGTACATCACGGAGGACATTTTCCAGTGCAGTCAGCTAAACATCAGCTACACAGACAGAGCCCATGCCAGGATTTAAATGCATGAAAGCATAGAAGTATGGGCAGAAGGCCACTTTGTCACCCATTCATCTACAGTGCTCACAGAAAGTATCCACCCCTTAGAAATTTTCACAATTTGACACAAAACAAGAATGTGGATGTATTTGTTTTTTTGGGCACATTAATGTAGACCACTTTGCAGGGATCTTTTTTCACTTTGACATTAAACAGTCTTTTCTTGTTAATCAGTGTCAAAAAAGACAAATTAAATCCCCTGAGATTCAATGTTATCCATCCATCCATTATCCAACCCACTATATCCTAACTACAGGGTCACGGGGGTCTGCTGGAGCCAATCCCAGCCAACACATTGCACAAGGCAGGAAACAAACCCTGGGCAGGGCACCAGCCCACCATAGGGCACACACACACCAAGCACACACTAGGGACAATTTAGAATCACCAATGCACCTACCCTGCATGTCTTTGGACTGTGGGAGGAAACCAGAGTACCTGGAGGAAACCCATGCAGACACGGGGAGAACATGCAAACTCCATGCAGGGAGGATGCGGGAAGCGAACGCGGGTCTCCTAACTGCGAGGCAGCAGCACTACCCACTGCGCCACCGTGTCGCCCAAATCAATAACAATAAAATTTGAAAATGTCCAAAGGGTGAATATTTCCTATAGGCTCTGTACTTCTTCTTCTTCTTCTTTCGGCTGCTCCCATTAGGGGTTGCCACAGCAGGTCATCTTCTTCCATATCTTTCTGTCCTCTGCATCTTGTTCTGTTACACCTATCACCTGCATGTCCTCTCTCACCACATCTATAAACCTTCTATTAGGCCTTCCTCTTTTCCTCTTCCCTGGCAGCTCTATCCTTAGCATCCTTCTCCCAATATACTGAGCATCTCTCCTCTGCACATGTCCAAACCAATGCAATCTCGACTCTCTGACTTTGTCTCCCAACCGTCCAACTTGAGCTGACCCTCTAATGTACTCATTTCTAATCCTGTCCATTCTCGTCGCACCCAGTGCAAATCTTAGCATCTTTAACTCTGCCACCTCCAGCTCTGTCTCCTGCTTTCTGGTCAGTGCCGCCATCTCCAACCCATATAACATAGCTGGTCTCACTACCATCCTGTAGACCTTCCCTTTCACTCTTGCTGATACCCGTCGGTCACAAATCACTCCTGACACTCTTCTCCACCCATTCCACCCTGCATGCACTCTCTTTTTCATCTCTCTTCCACAATCCCCATTACTCTGTACTGTTGATCCCATATTTAACCTCATCCACCTTCACCATCTCTTCTCCTTGCATTCTCACCATTCCTCTGACCTCCCTCTCATTTACACACATGTATTCTGTCTTGTTCCTACTGACCTTCATTCCTCTTCTCTCTAGAGTATATCTCCACCTCTCCAGGGTCACCTCAACCTGCTCCCTACTATTGCTACAGATCACAATGTCATCAGCAAACATCATAGTCCACGGGGAGTCCTGTCTAATCTCGTCTGTCAACCTGTCCATCACCATTGCAAATAAGAAACGGCTCAGAGCCGATCCCTGATGTAATCCCACTTCCACCTTGAATGCATCCGTCACTCCTACCGCAGACCTCACCACAGTCACACTTCCCTCATACGTATCCTGTACAACTCTTACAGTATGTACTTCTCTGCCACTCCCGACTTCATATAATACCACAGCTCCTCTCGAGGCACCCTGTCATATGCTTTCTCCAGTTCCAAAAAAGATGCATTGCAACTCCTTCTGGCCTTCTCTATACTTTTCCATCAACACCCTCAGAGCAAACATCGTATCTGTGGTGCTCTTTCTTGGCATGAAACCATACAGCTGCTCACTAATCATCACCTCATTTCTTAACCTAGCTTCCACTACTCTTTCACATAACTTTATGCTGTGGCTCATCAATTTTATCCCCCTGTAGTTACTACAGTCCTGCACATCTCCCCTTATTCTTAAATATCGGCACCAGTACACTTCTTCTGCACTCCTCAGGCATCCTCTCACTTTCCAAGATTCCATTAAACAATCTGGTTAAAAACTCCACTGCCATCTCTCAACACCTACATGCTTCCGAGGTATGTCATCTGGATCAATGGCCTTTCCATTTTTCATCCTCTTCATAGCTGTCCTTACTTCCTTCTTGCTAATCCGTTGCACTTCCTGATTCACTGTCTCCACATCATCCAACCTCTTCTCTCTCTCATTCTCTTCATTCATCAGCCTCTCATAATACTCTTTCCATCTGCTCAACACACTCTCCTTACTTGTGAGTACGTTTCCATCTTTATCCTTTATCACCCTAACCTACTGCACATCTTTTCCGGCTTGGTCCCTCTGTCTAGCCAATCAGTACAGGTCCTTTTCTCCCTCCTTAGTGTCCAACCTCTTATACAACTCATCATACGCCTTTTCTTTAGCCTTTGCCACCTCTCTCTACACCTTGCACCTTATCTTCTTGTACTCTTGTCTGCTTTCTGCATCTCACACTTCTTCTTTGCCATCCTATTCCTTTCTATACTCTCCCCTGTATTTCCTCATTCTACCACCAGGTTTCCTTTTCTTCCTTCCTCTTTCAAGATGTCACGCCAAGCACCCTTCTTGCTGTCACCCTTACTACATCTGCTGTAGTTTCCCAACTGTCTGGTAACTCTTCACTACCACCCAGTGCCTGTCTCACTTCCTCCTAAACTCAACCTTGCAGTGTTCCTTTTTCAACTTCCACCATTTGATCCTTGGCTCTGCCCTCACTCTCTTCCACTTCTTGATCTCCAACATCATCCTACAGACCACCATCCTATGCTGCATAACTACACTTTCCCCTGCCGCCACTTTGCAGTCTTCAATCTCTTTCAGATCAACTCTTCTACATAGGTTGTAATCTACCTGTGTTTCTTCCTCTTGTACGTAACCCTATGTTCCTCCCTCTTCTTAAAATACGTATTCACCACAGCCATGTCCATCCTTTTGGCAAAATCCACTATCCTCTGACCTTCTTCATTCCTCTCTTTGACACCATACCTACCCATCACGTCCTCATCTCCTCTGTTCCCTTCACCAACATGTCCATAGAAATCCACTCCAATCACCACTTTCTGTTCATCAATTCATCCAACTCACTCCAAAAATCTTCTTTCTTATCCATCGCACACCCAACTTGCGGGCCATGTGCACTAACAACATTCATCATCACAGCTCCAATTTCCAGCTTCATAATCATTACTCTGTCGGACACCCTTTTAACCTCCAAAACACTCTTGACATATTGTTCCTTCAGAATAACCCCTACCCCATTTCTCCTCCCATCCACACCATGATAGAACAATTTGAATCCACCTTTGATCCACCTGGCCTTACTCCCCTTCCATTTAGTCTCTTGCACACACAATATATCAACCTTCCTTCTCTCCATCATATCTGCTAACTCTCTCCCCTTACCAGTCATACTGCCAACATTCATAGTTCCTACCCTCAGTTCCACTCTCTTTACCTTCCTTCTCTCCTCCTGCATCCGGACACATTCTTTCCCCTCTTCTTGTCCTTCTTCTTCGGCCAACAGTAGCCCAATTTCTGCCAGAACCTTGTTGGCTAACATTACTGGTGGTGAAAATTTGTATTGTTGTCCACATGTTGATCTGGTAAATTTTACACCAGATGCCCTTCCTGACGTAACCCTCCCCATTTACCTGGGCTTGGGACAGGCATGAAGAAACACTCTGGTTTGTGCATCCCCTGTGGCTGGGTGGCATAGGAATATTATTGTGAGCCAAAAGTCAGTTAAACACAGATGTTAAGCCAAATATGAAAAAAAAATCATTCTTGAAAATACATAGAGCTGAAGTCACTTACCAGGAAAACAAACTAAATGAACACATGCTAATCTTTTGTTATTAATCCACAAACTGGGATGACTAGGAAGTGTTCATCATGACCTTTCAAATTCAAATCATAAGTGTATATATATAATGTTCTATCTATCTATCTATCTATCTATCTATCTATCTATCTATCTATCTATCTATCTATTGTGGCATCCAGCTGGGGGTAGAGCCCAGCCGGGACGCCCAGGAGAACCAGAGGAGGGCTTGTACCGCCTCCAGACCGCGAGGGGGCGACCGCCCTGGTTGTCTTGGGGGCCACGGGTAGGGGGCTTGGAAGCCCAGCCCTGTAGGGGCCCGTGGCCACTGCCAGGCGGCACCCCAGTGCCTGAAGAAACCTGGAGCCCAGCACTTCCGCCACACCAGGAAGTGCTGGGGGGAAGAAGACAGGGGACACCCGGAGGGCTTCCAGGTGCGCAACTGGCACTTCCGCCACACGGGGGTGTGTCTGCGGAGGAATGCCGGGAAGCAGCTGGAGCCCATCCGGGTTCCTATTTAAGGGGCCGTCTCCCTTCAGTCAGTAGCGGAAGTCGGGTGGAAGAAGGACGGAGCTGGAGAGAGGACTGGAGGTGGCCAGGAGAAAGGCAATTGAACTGTGTGGCCTGGACTTTGGGGGATCGGTGCTGGAGGCACTGGGGTTTGAGTGCACGTAAAAACTGTAAATATTAGTGTAAATAAACAGTGTGTTGGGTGAAATAATGATGTCCGTCTGTCTGTGTCCGGGTTCAAGTCCACACTATCTATCTATCTTTCACAATCACAGGGCCCAATCAGGCATAATCTGTAGCCACAAACACTCAGTTTAGACTTGCCATTAAGCCTAACATGCATGTTTTTGGGTTGTAGGAGAAAAACAACAAACACTGTTAGAAATACTGGCTCTTTAGTGACACTTGTTACTAGGTCGTGTGGTTTTTTGCATATGAAGCTGGCTCTTTGTGCTTTGAAAAACTGCCTAATACATACAAAAAAAACAGAAATCTTTAATGTATAGTAGGCTACCTAGCAAGACACAAACAGATTAAGAAAATCTGAACATAGTCTGTGTTACTGTAAGTATGCAGCAAGAGTCCATTTAAAATCATGACCTACTGGTATGTCACAAATCATCATGGTTTATTTACTGTATGGAGCCTGTTACAGATCTAAATAAATAAAGGCTTTTTCTGAAGCTTTCACGTAGCTGTGTCTTTTGTGAACCAAAAATGGTTCCCCAGTGGCATCACATCTTCATTTTTAAGAGTGTAGGCACAAGGAGAAGGTGTAAACTCCATACAGATAGTGACTAGTGATGAGTGAACGCCGCTGAATTCACTTCACCTTGAGTTTGGCAAAATTAACTAGTTTTAAGTGGATTATAATGAATCGCATGTATTAAATCAAATACAGTGCATGATTTGATGGCAGATGTGTACCCATGCAAAGAAAACCAACTGCTTATTCTTGCATTTGCATACATTGTCATGTCTGCCGTGTCTGTAAAGACAATGCAAGTGAGCTGCGTTCACTAGTGGATTGCTCAACCCATAAAATGCCATCTCACGTATTTTTCTTTCTCCACACAAAACTGATGCTGGCTGTGTACTTTGCATTCTGACAATGTTGCTGTTATAAGACATTTGGCACACTTTGTACAGAACTGCATCATGTGTTATAAGTCTTGGCAGACTGAGCAAGGAATCCGTGTTATTTACTCGGTGGCTGTTCCACCCACCATTGGTTGCTACAGCTTGGTGATGTTATGCTGGCCTTGCAAAGCATCACGGTGCACTAGGGATAAAATATTTGCTTAAGTTGGGTGCATGGTACATCGTCAGAGAAACATTTGGTGAACAAGGTCACCAGCGAACAAATAACGCTTTGGCAAATTTTGCCAGTCAGCACTAGTATTGGCCTGACACAGGGTGCTGGTTCAGTGCTTTAACCACTGAGCCACTGTGCGGCTCTGCTGAGGAAATGCAAACCAAAAAAATGCATTTCACACTACTGTGCATTGTACAGTCCTATAAATTTTAGACCTGGTATTATAAAAGAAAACGTTGCTGAACATGATATAGTTGAGCTGGAGGCCAATTTAACTTCTGGCTGCAGTGCCTTCTGTGTGTTCTGAGGTTTGCTGTTAGTTTCTTTGGGTGTTGGTATATATAATACATAACAGAGACGGGCATGAGATAGTTGGGGTCCCAGTTGGGAAATTCCCATTTAATGGCCTGAAGCAAAAAAGTGCTGAATGAAGCACTGATGTGTTCTCTAGTTTGATGGTCCATTAAAGGATGACTACTAAATGATGATTCATTCCTGTTGCAAGCTTCTCCTATGTTGTGACAGTGAGAGAAACAGAATTGCAGGTTGGACCATTACTGAGTCTGTGTCACACTGTCTTCCCTTTCCCATGCACTTTTAAGATGAGACCTTGTAAAACTCTCAACAGTCTTGTGTGTTTCATAATGTATAAGTATGGTCCTCTGGTTCCTGGGGTCTCAGTGAGAGCTCATTCTTGCCTTTTGTGCATTCCCTCTTAGATACAGCCTCTGTTTTCTTGTGATCAGGTACTGCAGAAATGTGCTGTAACGTTTTGAAAATACAATTTTTTTTAGAAAAGTGAACTGTTGATTATATTAAGCATAATCAATAATCTGTCTCACAGAGTTGCATAATGAATAGTTTAGTAAATGTGCCTGTAAGCTTAGCAGAGCACACACCATAGTATGTAGGCAGGATCTCTGGCTCGTTCACTGGAAGTGAGTAGCTGCAGTTTTTTGTTCTAGTAGTTGAGTATTAGTCACATTCCCATGCTGCTTTAAAAACCAATGTTTCCTGTATTTGTCACAGCTGATGGGTTTGCAAGTGACGAAACAGCGTTGTGCTGAGGAAAGGCAACAGTTACATGTTTAATCTTTCGCAGCATTTATTTACCAAAGAATAAGTTCTTAAATTAAATATCATGAGAAACAAAAATGTACAGGAACCTACCAAACCTTTACCTTTGAACCCTGTGGTTACGAGATGTGTGCTGATCATACAACTGAGTAATATGTACTGTACATGCAGCTTTAGAGAAATGGGCATACTTCATGACAGAGTCTACAGATAAGTGCTTCCTGCAGAATCACAGATCCTCTGCATCACCAACCCTCCCAGACAGCTCCATCAGCTTTAATTGATATAGTCCAAGCTATTAGTCATGACTTCTCTTCTTCTTTGTCATACACTGAGACTCACTAGACATGGTACTTACAGCTCTCTTCTTGACGTTCTTCTTGCTCAAAGCATAAACAGATTACCACATGTTGACAGCTACTGCAACTGTAGCTCAGCCCAAACCCACTGAACATTCCATCTTCAACTGCTTTCTTGGCTTATTAAGGCCCACTTTTTAAAACCCTCTTATCAGTATACTGCACAAAGCTGCAAATTTAAAATACCAAATGGTTCACTCTTGTCATATACAACTTTGGACACCAGTCTTCTTGCTGTCCCTTGTTCACTCTTTTCCACACTATGGCTTCTACACTCTCTCTACGTCTGTCTTCAAGGGCTCCATGAGGATTAACATTCACATGCCACCTAAACCTTGTATTCTCTCTTGAGATTTTTATGTAGCTAAGCCAGTATTTTCCTGTTGACGCTGCCAGGTTTTTGTGCCAAGTCTGACTATCCAACGCACATTCAGTCCATTTGTTCATTGTATTTAAACTGTGTCTTAATACAGTATATCCTACCTTGTGTTTTAAATATTTAGTATCCTATCTGCCATTTGTATTGAATGATTTCTGCTATGCAATGCATTTTAAGGTCTTATATAAAACTAGACATTAAGCCCGTTACAATAACGGGCGCTAGAACAGTAGTGCATAAACATTAGTAGGAACAGTCTATATTAAATGGCAAGGGATCTTGTATGTGGCTGTAACATGCGTCACTGTATTGTGTGCCTTTAATTTTGTCTCTCAGTAATACTGGTTTGTATTTCCATAAAATGCCTGTAATTTTGTCTGACAGTAATACAGTGGAACCTCGGTTCACGACCATAATTCATTCCAAAACGTTGGTTCTAACCGGATTTGGTCGTGAACCGAAGTAATTTCCCCCATAGGATTATATGTAAACACAATTAATCCGTTCCAGACCGTACGAACTGTATGTATATTTTTTAAAGATTTTTAAGCACAAATATAGTTAATTACACCATTGAATGCACAGCGTAATAGTAAACTAAATGTAAAAACATTGAATAACACTAAGAAAACCTTGAACAACAGAGAAAACTAACACTGCAAGAGTTCGCGCTATAGCCTTACGACCCGCTCGCTAAAAACACTTTTTTTAATGAGTTTTAAGCACAGGGAAAAAATGAACATTTGAAAAATCCGTAATTTAATAAACAACCAAGAAAAGTAACATTGCAACAATGCACGCGCGTGCCTGTGCGTGTGTGTCTGTCTCTGTCGCAGGCCTGCATGCCTGTGTGTGCGTACATGCGTGTCTGTCTCTCGCGTGGGCCTGCATGTCTGTCTGTCTGTCTCTCGCACACACACACCTGTGTGTGTCTCTCTCTCTCTCTCTCTGCATACACAGGGAATGCACAGGAAGAGGCTGAACACGTGCCGTGTGGCCCCGCGCATGCGCACTTCACCAGAAGACACACACACACACACACACACACACACACACACGGACACCTGGACGCACACAGGGGTTTTATTAAAGAGGATAAAGGTTGATGTTATGATTTATTTCAATGACAGACAGTTTTGGAACTTTCAGTGTCCAAAGTACTGGGGACTCCGTGTGTTTGCATTTTCGAGGTTTTTATATGTGCCGATTTTCTGTGATATTCTTTTAATTTTGAATCGATAATCAACTATGCTTATCAGCAATCAATTGTGCTTATATTTTTATTTTTTCTGACTCTGGTTTTGTGCTTTGGTTGTAACCCATGGATGCTAGTGTGATTGACAGTAGGACTTTAGGGACTTTCAAAGTTAGACTTGATGATGTTTTAGAAGAATTTAAGTGGAACGTTGTTGGGCTGAATGGCCTGTTTTCAGCCAGATTGTCCTAATATTCTAATAATGCTGCCCTTTTGTGCACCTTGCTGTTGGAAACTGTCCTCCATTGCTACCGTATGGCAGCCAGAGGCTGTGATGTGTGGTGCCACAAGGCTGTTACTCTTTTATCAGGCAGCACTTTATCTGAAAGTGTCCAAGTGTCTTTGTTCACAAAGCAAAACGTTTGTGTGGTTGGCTAATGAAAAAACCTAGTTAGGATGTGTTGAATCCCTATGAATTAGATTATTCAGATTGTTCAGAGGAGGAGATGAAAGACAGACAGAAAGCTGTAAGTGTTCCTGTAGGGGGCAGCGCAGTGTTCAGCACACTATTCAGCCAAAATTCAAATTAGTTTTCCAAAAGGTAGTGTTTATAACACAGGGGTGACATTAGATGAATAGATAAACAGATGGTTATCTATGTAGTTATTTATTACCTCTGTGGCCAACAGGGGGCGGTCTAGTGCCCCAAACATCCAACACAGACAGGCTCTGGACACAAGTCTCAATAAAACAAGAGGATTTACTGGTGTGAAATGTTTCCCGTAAGCGTTTCCCACAATACCAACTGCATAGTAGAAAGCACAAGCAGCACACAGCAATTCTCCTTGTCTTTGTCTTTTTTTGGTCTCTTCATTCCTCCTCTGCTCCTCACGCAAGCTTCATCTTCTTCTTCGCAACTCTGGCTCTCCAAGTAGTGGCAGGCTGCTGCTTTTAAGTAATCCCCAGAAGTACTCCCGCTGCCTTAAATTCTTCGCTGGGCTCACTCGTCCCAACAGCAACCCCTTGAACCCACGGAACCCAGCAGGAATGAGCTGAAGAATTCCAAATTCCATGATGCCCTGTGGGAATCTGTGGCACCGCCGCAGCCCAGGGGGGCTTTGGGATAATGCCCTGTGTATGCTATTTCTCCCAGTTCTTGGTGGCTGAGGGTGTCCTGGCCAGACAAGGCTCCTGGCTGTCCCTCTCACCTGCCACACAAGACATACCACTGAAGATTCTGCAATCAATCTAATTTTAAAAACAGTCTAATTGCACACTTTAGAGTTCTATATGTTTACATTTAATTGTCTGGAATTTGTATTAGTAAAATATTCAAAATATCAAATTTTCCTTCAGGTGTCATGATCTTGGTATATTTTTCAACTTTGATTTTGAGTTTAAATATAGGGATTTAGTATTGTTTTTTATATACTTGTTTCTTTCGGTCTTCACCTCGGCTCTTTTTTCATGAGCAATTCTGTCTCATCTTCTGGTCCTTGTGGTATTTTCTTCAAACCCTGGTGCCTCCGTTACAGTGGCAGAACACTGAGGTTCCGTTTCTCAGGCCTTTCATTGGCTGATCTTTAAAACTGCAGTTGTCTGAATTGCCTTAACAAATCATTTTTTTGTTAGTATAACTCCCTTTCTCTAGTGTGAGTATAAAGTTGAAACAGTCTGAATTAGCATAAACTGCTCTAGTTTGGAGTGTTCATAAAAAATCAAATGATTTACTTCCTGCGGTGGGCTGGCGCCCTGCCCGGGGTTTGTTTCCTGCCTTGCGCCCTGTGTTGGCTGGGATTGGCTCCAGCAGACCCCCGTGACCCTGTAGTTAGGATGTAGTGAGTTGGATAATGGATGGATGGATGATTTACTTCATGAGGTTGAAGTACATAATAAACAAGAATAGCTGTGTCAGATATTTGAAAAATTAAAATGTGTGCTTCAATTTAAATGTTTAAAGTCTAAATATTGTCAATTGTAATACCATTTTGTCACCTTCACCTTCTGATAGAGGTCCATAAAGGACTAGATCCCTAGTAAAGGATCAAATATCAAAAATAACTTCATATTTGTAATCACTGACCGAATAGTTTGAAATGACACCCTGCATTGCTGATGATTGAAATTTGTCATTTGTCATCGGGGAGCGGCCCTTAGAGAACTAGGACCACCGATAAAGAATCAGATATCAAAAATATTATGATATTCATGATCAGCTAGCTCAAAATAGCATAAAACGACTCTCCACATGCCTATAATACCGATCCCTATTTTTTCATGGTTTTGTGAAAAGGAACACTTTGACCCCTTGTATCCCATTAGGGGGTGAAACTCTGGGGTCTGTTGATGTGGCATGCAAAACTTCAGGTCTTTCTGATCATTTGTGCTGAAGACACCTATCATGGGGGTGTAATTTCCTACATAAAATATAGTTCAAAAATTGCCCAAAAAAAGAGGGTTTTTTGAGTCTGGAGAGCCAAAAATACATAGGAACCCCCAAAAAACTTGGTGTCTTGCATAACTTGACATTAGGATGAGTCAAACAGTATGCTGTATGTGGTTTTTCTTGTAAGAGTGAGTCAGGATGTGCTAAACAAAAAAAAATCAAAGCATTATGAATACAAAATTTAACATTTTGATGTATGAAAGTATTTGGTGTTTGAAATATAAAAAACAAGTTGCAATGTTAAGGAAACATGTCTGGTTTACTGGCAAACCCTCAGTCCTATGGCTTTAAAAGAAATGGGTGTCTGACAAGGATTTATGGGCTGTGTATCAGTTATTTATTGAAATACTAGAGCCAGCATCTTCAAGGATATAAAAGCCATTTAAGCAAGTATTAAAATAACAGCCATATGCTTGGTGTCTGCCAAAGTCCTGCTGCCTTCAAGCTGCATTTGTCACCTCTATCGCATAACGGATTGCATGGTGAAGGAAAACATAATGCAGACTTCTTTAATAGATGATCAACATTTCAATAATGAACTAAAGAACACATAAAATAGAATCTTGGGCTGCTAACTATACCTAATACTGATTTAACAGCCAGCAATCACAACATCAGGACTATTACTATTTAAAAGAAAGATACTGAACTGTTTGTTTCTATTAACTGATAGTTGTGTATTTACGCTTTATATACCTGTATTTACTGACTTGACTTTTGTATCTTTTATGTCAGTGGTTCCCAAACTTGGTCCTGGGGACGCCCTGCAGCTGTAGGTTTTTGTTCCAACCAGATTCACAATCATCTTATATAATACGCTACCGCGGCTGTCCGTTTGTCTGTCCAGGATTTTAAATCACCTATAGCTTGCAAACTGTTTGAACTACTGACCTGAAATTTAGTACACATGTACTACGTGACGTCTACTGTCCGCTGTTGGGGTGATGATTTTTATTCCTCTTTTTATTTTTATTTTATTTTACTGTAGAATCAACTCTCGGCAGCAGGGCAGTCGTGCTGCACATGTGTACAGGAGCCGTTCTCATTCCCTACCACCTTCACGGTCACATCCCCTACCTCTTCATATCTTAAATCATTCTTGAGGCAGATAGAAGACTTAAGTGCCAGCTTAAGTGAAAAATTAATGAAAACACACTAAGTAATTACAACACAAACATTGACTTAATAAGTTTTAATGTGAAAAGATGCTGACGAAAGAAGAGAAGCGGGCTGCTAGAGTGGAGATAAGAAGAGCTGCTCAGGAAATGGCAAGCGCATCAAACTCTGAGCAAACGATTGCTAAATGTACAGAGAAAGAGGATGAAAACTATAAGTCAAGTGTATTCACTGTACGTTATCGTGCAGTGCGCTGTTACTGGTCAATGATAATAACTGATTTCATTTAGTTGGCTGGTCCATTTTTTCTGCTCTCTTATTCTGCATTTAGTAAAGCAAGACAGTAAGGTTTTTACATTTATAAGACATTTAGAAGTATTTCTATTTTTTTCTAAAGTTTAAATGCTTAACTCTCTTTTCTTGTTTCCCCATCATTTTCCCTTTTTCTGTGCAGTCTGCTCCCTTCATATAACCCTAATAGTGACAATTAACAACAAGCAGAGCTGACACCTAGAATAATGAAAGCTGCAGCTACTTCAGACCCCCTAATTAGTAAATGATGAATTAAATAACCAGACCACCTGGAAAAGCAGAATGAAAATCAGGATGTAAATACTGTGAACACATTAAAAAAAACCTATCCCCCATATAACTGCTTAGTACAGTTTAATAAAAATCTGCCAAACTTAGTTTTGTAATTTCTACATTGACCCCAAAACACAGAAACTGAGAACAAAAACCTGCATCCACAGTGGGTCCCCAGAACCGAGTTAAGAACCACTGTTTTACTTTATTCTTTTACAGAGGTCTTCAAATAGATTGCTAGACATATTTTTGGAATGTGAAACAACCTTAATTGATAGCCTGGGAAATGAACATGAGCATAAACATGACAGTTTGGATTTTAAGATGATTATTGATCATTTATATAATCATTGTTAATTCCACGTGGAGTGAGGTCTTTAAGTCTGGGATGAATGCTGCACAGAAAAGATGAGAAACAACAAACGAGAAGATCATAGCTGAGGCAAGATGTCTCCATTATTCCACTTAAAGTGGCAAGACAAGGGACATCTGCAGACTGAAGACAATCCTGAAGGAGCTACGCACTCAGGATTGAACTGGCTTATCCTCTTCATCATAATGTGTATCCTTGCATAAAATAAGGCTTTTTTCAAATACATTATCTACCTTTTTTGCTACTGTTTGCTTTAATGTGTTTTATTCCTTTTTGCTTTATTGCAACAGTGAGTTTATGTGGTTTAGTTGGGCCATGGTATAGTGTTATGGGCACTTAATATCGCTAAGTGGCTGAGAAAGAACACCTTTAATGGGTAGCAGTGCAGTGAGGGGGCACCTGCTTTGGCAAGTGGCACATGTGTTTCGTGATGCTCAAGTCTGAAGGCAACCCTTTAGTTTGCTTATGCCAAGTGTGGAGAATCAGCCTCGAGACCGACAGACACTGAGACACACAATGTCCAAAAAGCACACACTTTTAATTTGCTCTTCTTTTAAGGCTTTACAGCACCACACAAATCACTACAACTACTCACAGTCTTTTCCTTTTCTCTCTCTCTTCTTTTTCTGTATTGTTCTCTGCCACCTCCACTCCTCTCCTGCAAGCTCTGTCCTCTGCCTCCCAAATGGAGTGAGGTGGCCCCTTTTATAGCTCACCCAGATGTGCTCCAGGTGCTCCCTGACGATCTTCCTGCTGCACTTCCTGGTGTGGTGGAAGTGCTGCATGGGCACCCGGAATTGTCCACTGGACACTGGCCCCAACAGGGTTGAGCTTTCCAACCTCCAAACCCGTGGCTCTCGATGCAATCCAGGGGGGCTGCCCTCTTATATTGCCCCTCTCCCAGTCCTTCCCTTCCCCAGGTGTCCCTGTGGGGCAAAGTCCCCGGTTGTCTGCCACACAAGCTAGTACATTTGCTTGCTTGAAGCAGCTGCCCACATGCAGGTCAAGTTGTTCATATGTGGTGCTATAGAGCAGGTATAGATATCAGACTCTTTTTATATATTTTGGGACTTGGAAACTATTTGATCGTGCCAGTTGTTTAGGATATTGGGGCACATTTACTAATTCTGGGCCATTCAACCTAACCTGCATGTCTTTGTGATATGGGACAGCAATTAGAGCAGTGATATGTGAAACAGGCCAGTTTCATTTAGCATAGAGTTGCAGGAAACTGACACAATAATTCATTCTGCAGATGAGTTCAGAATTGGAAAATGCAAACTCACTAAAGAGTTTTTTTGGGGGGATTTTAGACATTTTTGGGGTGGAAAACAAAGAATATTGCACCTTAAAGCCTCATTTAAATTATTGTGTTTCCCTGTGCTTTTTTACACAGCTACATAACACTGCCTGTCATTCACATTCTGCAAATTTTCCACATGAATACAAAAATGCACCATCACGCACATTACTATGTTTTCTCCACAGGAAAACTCACTACATGAAATACTGCTCCTCTCTCTGCTCCCAGCCATTACCTACCAAACTGCTCTTACCTTTTCCTTGATTCCTGCAAGCTTTGTGTTTCATTTCTATCCCCAAATAATTTTTATGATTGCGATCACCAAGGTTTGCCTTCAACAAAGTGGGCATCATACTACCAGAACAATCACAACACACATCTGACTGCTCAACAAAATGTTCACGTTATAGGAAAGAAGCTTGTTTTCATTAGAGATCTTTTTTTAAATACTAAATACTTATTTTAATACCAATACTAATGCACAAAGAATTAAGTGAAAACACTTCCAGACAAGAACAAAACCCCAATGCCAATGGTACATTTTTTCCTGAATGTGAAACTGCATTGATGAAACAACACATTGAGCTTCACTGTGAATTCAGTTTCACACAAATAATAGTGCTCATCACTAAAACACAGTATCAAAAGGGGGTCTATGATGCACCAGTTAAATCCTGAGTCAAATGCTTGAGACATTCTCTAAAGACCAAGGGCAACTGCAGCACTCATGAGACAAGTGACAAGGAACCACCTGCCAGGGAGTGAAGAGGTGCCACAGGTGAACACAGCTGGAATTCTTTTAAAATAAAGAATCTCACAAAAAATATATATATACTGTATATTTTTCCCAAAATGGCATGGATACACTGTTTTACGATAGGAGTGAAATCTCAAAACTGAGACTAATGCTTCGGAATGTTCTTGGTTTGAAAATAAATGTATATGAACAGTTTTAAAGCTTTTGTTTTGATATTTGGATCCCATTTTAAAATGCAAGAACAGGTATCATATTTTAAAAAATGTGTTAAAAATGCTTCAGTTAAGATCAAAAATGTATATGTAACATCAGTGCGAAAAGATAACTTTGACTTTGACTCTCTGGCTTTATTTTGAATGAATGGCCTTCTTACCAGCATTACAAGAAGAGAGAAATGGATTCAAAAACAGTTGGATGGATTGACAAAAAACTATGTGTTTTGTATTGTCCAATGAGCTGGTCGATATATATCAGACATGTATTCCGATGTCTTTGTTGCTGTGCAAACTAAAGCAAACACAAAAGCACACGTCAGCCTGCTACAGCCCAGCCTTGGCAGGTATGAAACATAAACTCAGTCTTAACACTCAATCTGTGGCTCTAATGCTTAACAACACTGAGTCACTGTGGTTACTTGATGAGCATGTGTCACTGTCATATTTGTCAAAGCACAATCACTCACTTCTAAAGAATTTTTATGGAAAGATGCACAAATTTAGAATTTTCTACTCTAAGGTACCTTACTGCTTTTCCAAGACCTGATGGTTTTGTGGTGACCTTCACCTGAAAACAATTGCTGCCTTCTAGTAGCTAGCTAGCTAGCTAGCTAGATAGATAGATAGATAGATAGATAGATAGATAGATAGATAGATAG
>JANRMT010062806.1:51736632-51786970 GCA_026402145.1 Polypterus bichir lapradei
TTTATATTTTAGTTGGAAACGGCAAAGGCGGGAGGAGTAGTAATCGGGCATTAAAAAGTTGGTATGACGCAGGGAAAACTGCATCGCAAACAAAGGTGATCATGTAGAAAAGTGTGGTAATTTGTTTTTGAAATCTTTAATAAATGCAGTTAAAAATAAGTGCGGAAACCTTTTGAACGTCCCTCGTGTGTGTGAGTGTGTGTCTTCCTTCCATGACACTCTATCATAAGCACAGCAAGTAAACAAGACTAACTTTTACTCACACTTAATGCAGCCTTATTTTAAATGGAGGTTGTGGCAGTCGTGTAAGTTTACAAACGCTGTAAACATGAAACAGAAGTTTCAAAAAAGTTGGCGGTAATGCTTCTCCCTTGTTAGCCACATATACGAAATACATTCTTGCTATATGCTTACTAGACAACAGTGCTGCAAATTCATAGACTTTCAGAAGTTTAATATATAAACTGTTCGTTTGTCACTACTTTTACGAGAAGAAGCGATCGTTTCTGGGTTATTTAACTTAAAAATTTTGTAAAATAGTTGATAATACTATGGAGTGCATTTGTTGTTATTTGATGCAACTTTTGCTATAGAAACACCTCACATAAATGATGTCACATGTTCACGCTCAAGCCAGGCAGTTAATGTTCTGTGAGTACCCCATTTATCCAATTGGATAGCTTCTAAATTCCAATCAAATCCGGTCCAATTGGGCGGAGACTGTCCCACTCTAGTAATAATCGCGTCTCATTGGTTTAGCTGTGTCACCGTTGCCAGGTCTCTCCTACGAAGATGATGAAAGTAGCGAAGTTGTGACGACTCAAAATGAATAAAAGAAGAAATGGGCTAAAAAAATGAATACATTTTCTTCCAAGGGCAGGTGCTTATATTCAACAAAAATGACAGAGGTACTTGCTTTTCCGCCCCGGTGCTATACACGCCAGTTCCTATGAACACTCTTCAGTTCAGTTTATTTTTGTATAGCGCTCATCACGGAGTGCAGGCTCAGGGTTCTAAAACAATGTCATATAGGTAAAAGATACTAATGAGCAAATAAGTGCAGCAACGTTTTAAAAAGAATCAATACATACAATAAGGATCCACTTGTGTTTACTGCTCTTTTCCTTCAAACTTAACTCCATAGAAAAATGTAGATTACAGTTTAAAATTTTAATTTATAAACCAAAACTAATCTAGGTATATCAAACTTGATATTGCCTACATTACGTGGGGCTTGAGCTACATCAAAAACCATATACATGCTTTTAAGTCATGGTATATTTGCACGATAGGCAACTAACAGTTAAACAATATTTTGATACAACAAGCTGAGACAAAGCTCATATATGGAAAAATAGTGGAGGCACATATTGTAAAAGAAACAAGCGCGTCACTGTACTACGTCAGTTATACGTCCTAAGAAAGGGAAAGAGAATCGTGTGAACTTATTTAACTGCACAGTCTTGAGATCATCCACACGTTCGTGTACTGTTGTTCATAACTAGCAGCTCAGCCTGTCACCGAACTTCACACATGACGGCGATGGCCAGAATGGACGTTACGGAGACCTTTCACCACATTAAATTCTGCGGACATCTGCACACGCAGGAGTCATTGCGCTTCGCGCAGAACTTTGATTTTCTGGACTCTGATATTTTGATTGCAACGTATCCGAAGTCTGGTAAGTCGCTTATTTCTAAAGTACATTTTTTAGCATGGATAATTTTTAGCGCGTGATATTAGAAACAATGGACCCTATCCCAAGACTGTTTGCTGTCTGACATGGTGTACCACAGCAGCTCTTAAAAGGTGACTGCGTACATATACAAAGTTGTCCTCGATGCCGGTTATATTATAGCCATGCTGTGTGCACTAGACGTCGCCTAGGGCGGCAAAGTTTTTGGGGTGCTGCTTTTGGTCATCAGTCATAGACGTTAATAATACAAGCCGATTAAATCGACCACCGCTCGAGTCTCTCCCTGTTGTTTCAGGACCAACCCTGGACGGGACTGCAGTCCATCGTAAGGTAGCCTGACACACACCGGCACACTCACGCGCTTTAGACTCGCGTTTCGCAATATGAGAAGAAAGCTTGCAGGAACATTTCGAGAAAGTGTAAACTCCGAACGAATATGGTCAGGGGCGGAATTTAAACAGAAATTTATGCCTGGTAAATAAAAGTATAATGTTTTCATTGTATATTGGGACTGACGGACTATTACAAGTTAAGGTAATTTGTAAGAATATTAACTCATACTAAGCGCCTGTTATGTTTTAAATTGTCCCGGTAATCCCGGTCGCGCGCTCAGAATTGTCAACAGGACCAGATATTCCTGGTCACCCAGTCGCGTTCGCGGCCACGACCTTTATTTATCACCGGTAAGGTCCTGTTTGAGTCCGAACAATTCGTACACTTTAATAATCCTCTTTAAAATACCCTTTTTATTAATAAGGACTGGGGTACATTAAACCACCAGTGTTCTCTCTAAACAGAATACAAATATATATATACAGTACTTGGTGATCCATTCACATATAACTCATTAATAATGATGCAATGTCTTATCTGTGATCAGTTTGGTCCAAAGTAATTTAATAGGATCAATCCCACAGCCGGAATTAAACATTGGTCTGCTTCAAAATCTTGAATTGTCTGGAAGCTTCAACTCTTTTTCAGTGTTTCTCGACTTCAGATTTATGTAACGACTCCGACCCTTAGCGCTTGCGACCTCCATCTTAAATACCCCCTTTCAACAAAAGGCAGCATCTACAGCAGGGATTCTTAACATGAGGTCCGTGGACCCTAGTAGGTCCATAGATGGGTTTCAGATGCCCGTGAGGGTCAGATAAAAATTAACATTTATATTCACTATACAGCCCGGTACTGTCGATTTAGAGTAATGGTAGTAGAAAACGTACTAGTAGTAGATCTGTGTTAATTTGCACAAGAGGATTGTATTTCATAATTATAATGTCTAGACATTACTTTTTGCATTAAAAGGAGTGCTTTTTAGATTGTTTACTTTAAAGTTTAATAATACGTTGTGTACGTCATATGCGTATGAGCCATCAAAGCTCGATGAATAAAGTACATTATTTTCATTGCATGCAATGCAAAGCTGTGTTTATGAGAATATTTCTTTGGAAAGGGGTCTATAGCTTTCATCAGATTTTTAAATGGTCCGTGACTCAATCACTGATCTACAGCGTATTCCCACCATTCAGTCTATCAGCCACAGTAACAAATGCTTTACTATATCAGCTGCTCGCTGGCTCAGACTGAAGCTTCCTCATTGCGGTGCTCGTGCAAAACGGAGTGACAGCAAGCAGATCGGCGGACAGATTCATTCAGCTCAAAGTTAGGCAGCACTGAAGACTCAATAAAAGTTATAGACGTGCACTCCGTTTTTGTTTATTATGAAGCTGGAAGATTGTGACCGGTTGTAAGTTGATCAGACTGACTGTACTCGTTTAACGTGACAATACCACTCTTATTACTACTGCTGCTTTCTTGTATTGAGTGAGTACTTTGGATCTGTTATGCTCAAGGTGCCGAGCAATAAAGGCTCAACAGCCTTGTGTTTGTAACTTTAATTAGATTTCTGGGCACAGAATGTCATACAAACATATTTTAATTTAACTCACATCAGGGGAGCATTGTGCCTTAATAAATCACACTGCTTCTTCACAGATCTGGCATTATGGGTTAGGGTCCTGCCTCCAGCTATTATCTGTGAGAAGGCTGTCTTAACAGCATCATAGGCCCCTATTTTGATAGCAAAACAGAAGCATACATAGGCATCAAAAACATCTTGGGCTCCTATGCCTCTAGTGTTTCTGGCCAGTGCCCATACATTAAGATGACCCTGGTCGGTGAGCAGTTTCTACACCCTACCTGCATCAATGTGGGTTTTCCTCCTGTTAATCCTCTGTTTTTCATTCCACATCCCCAAAGATGTGCCTGTTACATTCATTGGTGGTTCTAAATGTTCCCCTTTTGAGTGTGTACATGATTATGTCCTCCATTGGACCAGCTCCCTGTTCAGGGCTGTTTCCTGCCTTGTACCCCATGTTGCCAGGAGAAGCCCCAGTAATCTCCTTGATTTTCCACTGGATTAAGTGTCCTTAATACTAAGAGTATTTTATTTGTCATCACAGTACAACAGAACAGTATTAGACATATTTCTATCTAATGGATGCCACTGTTTAGGTAGACTGAAGCGTCATTTACTAAGTTCTTATGGAAAAACAAAGATGTTTGGAAGCTGAAAGAAACTTTCATGACTTGTCATGACCTAAACGTTTTGCTAAGATTGGCCAGGTGCTTGCAAGTTTCAAACAAGAAGTATAGTATTTTGCTATGTGCAGATGTGACACAAGGGATGTGAGTGGCAGGCATTTATTTAACAAAGTGATTTGTCAGCAACCTGCTGCATACCCACTTCCTTGTGACTTTTAATATCACCAAACTAGACATGCAGAGCAGACTGAGTTAGAAACAGAACTGCTTAAAGTCACTTCACTGTTAAAGCACTTCCTCTTTAGTTTTCAAAGTGCCAGGTATTCATGAAAAATGACAAATGTGACCATTAAAGTAATTCTGTTTTCGGTAGCTTTTAACTTTGTCTGATACTGACACAGGTGGCACAGTGAATAGTGTTGTCTTTTCACTGGACTTGGATTCAGGTTCATCTACTGACCTTCAATGTGGCATTTGAATGTTCCCTCTGTTGTTCACCTGCCATTCATTCTGGGACTCTGCTTTCTACCCTAAACTTAAAGCTGTGTCTCTTAGGCTAATGGGAAACTAGTAGCCACCTCAGTGTGAGTGAGTGAGGAAGCCGAGCGGTCCCTTTCATGGGTGGTCAATGCCTTGCACCCAGTTGTTTCACCATGTATTGGAAAAACGTTCAGGAAATGGATAAATGAAGGAATGATTCTCACTTGCTTTCTCTTCCATTTTTTTCAAAGGTACCACATGGATGCAGCAGATTGTGTCCTTGTTGCTTAGTAATGGAAACCCACAACTGGTAGAGACCATCCCAAACTGGGCACGAGCACCCTGGCTGGAGCAGTATTACTTCAAAGATCTTTGCAGAGTCTTGCAAAGCCCGAGGATTCTTTCCACGCATCTCCCTTATGAGATACTGGCACCTGCACTTCAGGGCACTAGAACAAAGGTAAGAGGCAGACCACCACATGGCTTTGACTCCATAGACAAACTGATTTGAATGCAGTTGTACTCCACATAGCTAGCATGGTGGCACAGGGATCTGAATTCAGTTCTCAGTACAATCATTATGGACAAGAACATAACCAGTCACCCATAACGCTATAATAAGCAAAGTGGCTTCAGGATATGGAAGACCACAGGATAATTTGCTTGGAATGAATTTCATCTGATGCAGCCAGCATGTCTCACGTTAAGTGCCAAGTTACAGTGTTTGAATTTGTAAAGAAAAAGCAAAGTGACAGTATTGTAAAATAAATTAGCTTTACATTTTTCATATGGTCTTTAGTGATAAGTTTACATGAACAACTTTTGCGCAGATCGAGTAGTACATGTGAGATTTTGAGTAACACACTTTTGATGTTTTTATCATTGAATGATTAGGTCAATAGAAAGTTGTACTTGGTTTACCTGGTACCTGTAGATCAGGGCTGGGCAAACATCATCAGTAATGACTTGTACAGTGGGCCGCATGAAGTCTACGTGTACCTGTGACCCCGGGAAAGCTAGCATGTGTTAGTGACACACATTAACTTTGAATATAGTGGCTATATGAAGTAAACCTTTTTATTAAAAGCAATGCCCAAACATAATAAGAGAGAAATTTTAAAGCATATCAATTTCATTATAACCTTGTTCTAGTCAAGAACATGAAACTACTTGCTTCTGCACAATCTGCTAAATTAAAATGAGATCGCAACAATTAGTTAATTGAAAAGATTTGTACCTGTTAGTTCACTTTGGTACTTGGTTTTAATGATTTTTATCTTTGAAAAGACCTGCCCACAACTGAATGTGCTGTCAGATCTCGTAAAGCCTTGAAAACAAATCTTAAATCAAGTGCATTCTGTAGAAAGCAAGCAAAGAAACTGGTTACATTATTTTTCAGTACACTATTAATCTAGGGTTCATGATCCACCTTAACAGTAATAGAAGCTAATAAAAATGGCAAAAAAAAAATAACCAGGGTATAGTTTCTGTCATAATGTAACATACTGTCAATCTCAACTGTTTAAGAATACGGCATTCTGACTTGATTTCTACCTCTTCGTCTTTTTCTAGTTCTAACTTTATTTAAAACTCTGTCTAGTTTAAATGCATATAGTACATTCTCTAGTTTAAAATGTGTCACTTATTTATTGTCTATTTCATATGCCTATTTATTCTATATTCTCTGTTATGCTGTTCTATGTTTGTGTGCACTGAAAAACCTGGAGCCACGTCGTCTCGTCTCTCTATGTACCTGTACAGTTTATAGCAGAGATGACAATAAAGTTGACTAAACTAAACTAAACTAAACTAAACTAAAATCCTGAAAGTGAGATTTAAATTCGCCATAAAGTGACATGCCTGACAAAGTCTCCACTTCTGTCTGAGCAAGGATCCTGAATGGATTTTGTCTCTTGCCACTGACTGAAATCAAAGTAATGTTTGAATAGTGGACAAAAAAAAAAATCAGTTAACAGCACCATACCAAAACTGAAATTAGCTCTCCTGAAAGCTGTAACTGTTTTTCTCTTATGAAAACACACCCATTGCTCAATGCCAATATACCGCTGGCAGTGCTCCTTGTCTCAGCAATCATGTTGAAGTTCAGGAATAGTCTGTTTAAGTTTCTCCTTCTAATGTCCTTCTTTGACATTTGTAAACTTCTCTGTAAATACTGATTTGTGCACAAACTCGAGTTGCATCTGCTTTCAGGGATGCCTGCTGATAAAATAGCCCCATGTAAACTCGTATCTTTAAAAACGTGTACATGAGGCAAAGGCAAACAAGCATCGAAATACATACACACTTACTACAGACTTTTCCTACCTGAATGGTGAAAGTTTGGGTGTTTAATAAATTCTGAAAGATGCCGCATGGCAACTAACTACGCTTACACCAGCCAACTCTTAAATCATTTTGTTAAGTCCACCTCACAAGGGCCAGAACGTTACACAATTCTATCCAAGGCCTGGCTTTAGATTACGGGCAGAAGTAGGATGTACCATAAACAGGGCCAGCTCCAGTACAGGTGACCCTCTCAAAGTAGCAACACAGCTATCATTGACAATCAGTAGCAAGTCCCCTCTTGACCTGTTTTCATCAAAAACCTTCCATTCACCCATTTTTGAACCAACTTAGTCCATTTCAGTTTCACATGGCTTATTATCAGAATGGCACTTGTCTCTATTGTGCTCCTCTACAATGGAGACAAGAGCTTGGCAATTGTCAATATCACCTCTGGTGAAAGTGCACCCTGAACACACCTAAAAAGAAAGGAGACCCTCAGTTTCAGGTGAAGACTTATGAAGCCATGGAGTGGCGATCTGCTGCAACTGGCCCCACTATGTCCCAGTATGAGATTAGAAGATAAACACCCCAGAAAACGGATTATATAGGAGCTTCATTACTCAGCAATGATTGTGATAACAGCTGAGGCCTAGTGATAGAAACCATAAGTGTACTTCTGAGTGACTCATATTGCTTCAGTCATATATTATATATTTATATTTATAGTGGCTTATATTTAGATTCAGTCAGCCTGATGTGAACTTGAAGCCCCTCTAGTATGTTGATTGGTACTGAATGAATATGATAAGCCAGTGGAGGAGTGTAGCATAGTCGGCATGTCATATGAAGAGACTATTATAGTTGGTTCACTTTCATATTTTCTTCTGTTTGTGTGTTTTTTCTTCTAGGTGATCAATGTAATAAGAAACCCAAAAGATGCTGCAGTGTCCTACTACTTTTTCCATAAAATGGCAAACTTTTTACCAGACTACAGTACCTTTGATGAGTTCCTCAACAGTTTTTTGGACGGAACAGGTGAGCAGTTGTTTATTAAGAATGCAAGTACTGAAAGTGTGCAGAGTCTATTTAAAATAAAACAATGCTGATCTGTTTTAATATTTTCGACGATCAGTCATGACCTTCTGCCAAACTGTGCATTATTTAGACTGATGAGACCTTTGTGATTTTTGAACACAGGAAATTCAAATGTAGCTCACACTTGTGGAGTGTGAACAAGTTACAAAGCAGTTCTTTGGTGCCTCTTGATTAGAAACATTGCAAGAATGTAGACAAGAACTATCCACTTAATTCCTCTAAAGTAATATCACATTTAGTTTTGAACTTAACTAAAGTTTTACAGACTGAAGTCATAATCAAGTCACTTGCTTGGAGTATACGACTGCTTTGTTCAAGTACAGAGTTTCTGATAACATAGCCACTAGAAGATAAGTAGATAACAGACATGAAGGTCTTGAGCAACTGTTCAGTTCTGATGTGAGAGCAGTGAATTGCAACAGTTGTACAATCATTTGCTGTCATGTCCTGACTCCTGAACTCACTGCAATAAAAAAGAATTGCAAGATGAGGTTGGAAAGAGAACATGATTTGTGTCTAGACTTCTTATCTGAGCAAAGCATGGTCAGCAATGCCTTTCATATTTCAGTGATGCATGCTTCGCTTATTACCAGGCTGGCCTGGCATATCATGGCCCACTGTATGTTTCAGCCTCCTCACAATGTGCTGCTCAGTTCATGGCACCCCTGGAATGTGGTGTGTGTGGCATGTGGCAGTCTGCTCTTTCAAATTATAAGGACAGGTACGGCCATCTGTCTGATAAAGAGATTTGTCATATTTATTTTTCTGTTATTTTTTTGCATTTCCAGTGCATTATGGATCCTGGTTTGATCACGTGAAGGGCTGGGAAGGGAATGCAAAAAATCTGAACATTTTCTACATCACTTATGAGGAGTTATTTCAGGTAAGCAAGGAGTAAGACCACCATTGTACAACAGTAGGCCTATGGCAAGCTTGTCTTTGTGTTCACCTCACTTGTGATTTGATTAGTTTTATTTTCATGTGAAATGTAATAAAGATGCAGGAAATCCAGTTTAGAGTCATGGAAAGCTAATACCTTTCCCAGCAACAATGGGCACAAAGCAATCACTAGATAATGGTCCATTTAGACACTGGCTTTAATATATTATAGCCAATTGCACTAACAAAATGCATCTGTAGGATATGGGAGGAAACTGGAGTACCCAGAGATGTGTCTCCCAGACATGACAGGACGTGCATACCCAGAGCTATCTCACCCAGACATGAGAGGTAGGAGGTGCATACTCAAAGGTATGTCTCTCGGACATGGGAGGATATGCCACCTCCACACATTCAGTGACCAGGTAGGGAATGCAACCCAGCCTGCCAGAGCTTTGAGGTCACAGTGGGAAGTACACCTGATTACTAAGAGATGATACAAAATTTACACAGAATCATACTGGTTGTCCACAGTGTTGATAAGAACAGTACCACTTGGTTTACCACTGGACCACCAGTTGGCATTTACTAGCCAGTGACAGATAACCCTGCTTCATGAAGAAAATGTGCAGTGCATGTGAGGTTGCAAAGTGCTGCCTTCAAGGGATACCTACTGATTCTTCAACTATGTTTGGGAAGTGCAAAGCTATATACTCATTTTGAGGTTTAGGAAGTTCAAACATACTTAATAATAATAATTAAATTAATAAAGTTGTAAAATTATAAAATACAGATACAATTTAGGAAAGTTGGAAGGCATACTATGAAAAACAGTTCAATGAGGAAAATCCAAGGGTAATATTAAAAAATGGAGCACCAGACGAAGGATAAGAAAGGAAGAAGTGAAACAGGCATTGGAAAGAATGGAGAATGGGAAGGCAACTGGGCTAGATGGGGTTCCAGCTGAAGCATGGAAGAATCTGGAGGAGGAAGGAATAGATATGTTAATAGGATTGTTGCTAAAGATGAACTGTTAAAAGAAAATGCCAGATCAGTGAAGAAATTGTGTTATTGTGTCTAAAGTATAAGTAGATGGGAGACATCCAGGATTGTGGAAATCCTGGCTGATGTCACATACAGTGAAAATATGGGAAAGGATAATGGATAAAAGACTGAGAAGAGCAATGGTGGTAAAGGGAGAACAGTTTGGATTTATGGAACCTGTCGCCTTGAGACAGATTACCAAAAAATATAGAGAGAAGTAGAAAGAACTGCACTTGCTGTTTATAGATTTAGAGAAGGTACATAATGGAATTCTCGAGCAAGAAACATGGAGATGTATGAGAGAAAGAAAGGAATACATCAAGGATCATCATTAAACCCATAACTTTTTGCTGTAGTTGTGGATGTCCTTGCTAGGAGAATAGTAGATCACGTGCCATAGTGCATGCTGTTTGTAGATGACATCATGAAATGTGGCATCACTAAGAATACTGTGGAAAGATAGCTGGAACCATGGGGAAGAGCTATGGAGGATAGAGGTCTTAAGATTAAGTAGGAAAAAGCCAGAATATCTAAAATTTGATTGACTTGAACAAGATAGAGGAGTTAACCTCCAGGGAGAGAGGCCTGAAAGGGTAGAAAAGATCAAATATTTCAGATCAACAATAACAAATGATAGAGAGCTACATCTAGAAATAAACCACATGACACAATCAGGTTGGAAAAATTGGACAAAAGGTGTGCTATGTGAATGGAATATCAAGACAAGTGTGAAAGATAAAGTGCATAAGGCAGTGGTCACACCTGTATTGCTGTGTGCAGAAGAAACCTGGGAAGTTAAAAAGGTGCGTGAAAGGCAACTGGATGATGCTTAGAAATGAGGACACTGAGCTAGTTGTGTGGGGTATCAAAGCTTGCCAAGGTCTGGAATAACATTCATATTATGGTTAAAGTTGGGGTAATCTTAAAGAAAATACAGGAAGGAAAATTAAAGTGGTATGGGCACATCATGAGAAGAGAGGTAAACAATATGGGGAGAAGAATCGTGGATTAGGAGGTGGCAGGATGAAGGAGAAGAGTACAACTGAAAAGAAAGTGGATGGAATGCATGAAAGGGGATGTAAGGGAGAAAGGTGAAGAAGTATACAGGAGGAGGCTGGTCCAATATAGTGACCACACATATAAGTGGAAAAAGCATTAGAAGAAGGAAGAACATCAATAATAATGGCCACAATTTCCATATAGAATTTTAAAATAAAAATAAACAAAGTAAATAAAATGCAGTCATTCATGAAGAGAGAATAATTTATATGACATCTTTTGCTGTTTAATGCTTTATATGTATGAAATGTAGTCCATATATTTTCATCTAGGTGGAGGTCCCCATGGTAAGAATTCCACACAAAGATGCCGGTCTCCTTAGGCACTAGCCCTCATGCTCAGTTTTATCCAAGCCTTTCTATCGTGACGGTTAGTATTACGCCTCAGTAGTAAATCTCCCATTAATTCTTTCATCCCAACTTATCAGGATTTGGGAGGCTCACTGGAAAAGATAAGCCACTTCCTGGAGTGTTCACTGTTACCCGAAGAACTGAGCAGCGTGCAGAGGAACTCTACTTTTGGGAGCATGAAGGACAACAGCATGGTGAACTACACCCTTATACCCAACACCATCATGGACCACAGCAAAGGTCAATTCATGAGGAAAGGTAAATCAAACTAAAATGACACGCTGCCTTGAACTTCACGAGATTCCAGTTGCAGAGATCAGGTCATTAACCCTCTTGCTCATTTTAATATTTGTTTTTTGTTTTCCAGGCAAAATTGGAGACTGGAAGCATCATTTTACCAGCAAGCAGAACACAAGATTCAATGATGTATTTAACGTGGAAATGTCTGACTCAAAACTCGAATTTGTCTGGGAATGATGGACCTGCTTTAATGAGAAGGATACCTTAAGGACACAATGTACAGAATTTTATATTCAATGAAGGACTTTTTTTGCAGACTTGCACACCCTGTATATAAATACACACACACACACACACATATATATATATATGTATAAATCTTTGTATATTTTTCAAATACTTATTAAAAAAAAGCTATGTTCATTGGTCCTAAGTGTTATTACATGAGGAAAAGAGAGTATTGGAGGTTGAATAAGCAAACACCAATACAGGTTTGTTTAACATTTGGTGCCATGTTGCTCTGCACATTTTGACAAACTGCTTTGGGGTGGAGAAGCCCGTAAGCAGGAAACAGCTGCAGAGATGGTTGAAATCAAACCTGTTAGCATAAAGACAGTAGCTGTGCATTGGGATTTGCAATATGTAAAAAAAAACAATGTGGAAGGAAATTCATGATCCCAGTAAGTAACCCAGTAAGTTGTGTCAGTTACTATAGTGCCTTTTGTAATGTGTCAAGAGCAGCTGCATGTAGAAATACGGTACGATAAAAAGCAACAGCTTAGCTATTACACAATATAATCAGACATACAAACATGCATGCTAGCAGAAGCAAATTGATTCACATGCCTAATTAAATATGAAAACATAAAATAACACGTTTTGAACACCAGAGTCTGGAGCTGTGAGGCAGATAGCCACTGTGCTATGCATCTGTCCATGTATTATATATACTGTACATTTTAAAATGGTCAGGTAATCTGCTTGGCACCTTTACTAACTTTAATACAGGAGGCCAGTTTGTATATGCAACATTCGTTTCTCTGTCATTTTTCAATTATCATTTTCTCTCAAGTCTTCTATTTTTATAATTCCCACTCTCCTGCCCTTGCTCAGATTGTAATATTACATAACATTCTCAGACCCATAATATTAAGTCAGAAAGCTTACGTGCATCACAAGTAGCGAGAAGATGTCAAGAACTGAATAAATACTCAACATAGGATCAGATGGGGAGAGTCGTATTTCACTAATGTGCTGGGATTCAGTGAGGAAGCAAGAGACGCACCCAGTAAGGGAGCTGTATCTGATACTAATTGTCCTATTTTTGAGAAGGCGTTTGATAAAGCACCATGGGAAAGTGCAGACTGCATGGCTTTTACTGAGGGTGCTGGCCTGAGTTCCTTTGAGTCTACTTAGTCTAACTAGTTCTCTGTAGTTCATTGTAGTAGCACATTCATCGTCTATGTACCCTTCCCTCTAAAAGTTTGTATGATCTATGAGGCGTTTCATACGCTGTGTTTGAAGATTAATCCTTGTAGTCTTGAGCCTCTTTAAGAGCTTTAATCAGTGCTCCTCTTCACTTGTTGGTCTCCTTTCAACTTAACTTAGGTCCCATTGTTGACTCATCATGAGCTTCAAACTCACTGACTCCTTAATGGTTAAAAAGTGATCTCTACACACCATTTTCACACCTCTTCTTCCCTCATCAGGTTTCCTCCTGTATATAGATGTCTTCAGAAGTTCCACCACGACTTCATGTGGCACAGAACTCTAATGACTTTCAAATTCTGTTTACCTGATTCCCAGATTCCATAGCAACACCGATTCTATCCGGCAGGGGGACGAATGCCCCCTAACAAGAGGTTCGTTAGAGAGTGCAGTCCTTACTATACCTTTAATATACATAAAAATATACTAGTATATAATAAAATATTATATCATTCCCTAGTGTTACGGTGGTGATTCTAAAAGGAAGAAAGAATCAGTAACACTAAAGGAAGATTTTATTTTACCCTCATTTCTAGTCAACTTAACACTCAAAATAAAATGATAATACGAATAATCGAAGGACAGCTTATACTTGGTGAAAGCTTTGATACAGTGGGAGTTTCCTGCAGTCTACGCTTGTCCACTCCTCGAGAGAGAGAGACTGGGTAAACATTGTGCCCATACTATTTTAACAAACAAATTGAGTTTGGCTCTGGAGGCTGCATACTCCTCTTCAGCTCAGAATCTCACTCTGCAAATCCAGAAAGCTATAGGGATTCTCCTTTATCTCTCTTAACTTAAGCTGCACTGACATCAAGTCAGAGTGAATGGAGCCTTGAAGTGTTTGCTGTATTTGGGTTCAATCCACACAACCATCAGGAATAACTCTTTTCCTAATTATGTTTGTCAATGACTGCTTCAGACATCTCAGAAAATCAGAGAGCAATTCCTGTGGATGCTACTGATGCAGAATGAAATCAAAGTATGGATCTTTACCCACCTCTGCTGTTCCAAACACACTCTCCACCACATCTAAACACTAAAGAGCTAACTTTGGGATCAGCAGTTTTGACGGCAACTCACTACTGCTAAAGCAGGACGTCTAAGACCCTCTGGGATCCAACAATGAGCGCTTTATTTGACCATTATATAAGCACGCAGAAGGCAACACTTAAGCGTTTCTTTCCCCACTGTAGCTGAAATTGTTCCAGGGAACATGCAAAGGTGATTATAACAACTACAATAACGTGAATGATGAACTTGATATTTGTGCATTCATCAGAAGTTTTGATTTGCTCTGAATCTGGAGTTCCTCAGCCTGTAATAATAGGCCACGTCTCTTTTTCTTGAAATACATGGGACTTCACAAGGGTTCTTGATTGAACATTGGACCCATTTCCTTTGAATCCACTTCTTTTCCAGATTCACATACCACTACCTGTTTATGGCTGTACCTTCTTCCTCTTACCTGCTCTCATTCCAAGACCTTAACTGTTCCCAGTGTTTGTTTAGTTTGTGATACCACAAGCCCTTTGGTGACAACTGCCAGAAGAGCATGACATTCTTCAGTTGTCTCACCCTGGCACCACTCTGAATGCTCAGACTGAGCCTTCTTGTGCATTCTGTCCTTCTAGTAAACAGTTTGAATTTTCTTTCAAAATTTGCTTACATCTGATTTTGTTAGAAATCCAGTTCTGTGCCTGAGAACTACGAATATGTTACAAATTAATATGCCAGTGGTGCCTCCATTTTTATATTGGTCCTCTTGCCTCCCTGGGTTTTTGATGAGGGTGCTGGCCTGAGCTCCTTTGAGTGTAACCAGTTATCCACGCTTTATTTTAATCTTTCTTTCCCATTCTTCTTTTCTCTACTGACACCTTAGCCAAAACCGATGCTCTGTCACCTCTAATATCTATACCCTGTTAATGTGAAAAACTCACGATTATTCAATTGATCAGTGTAAATGTATGAACTATTATTCACAAGTTTATAAATATATAAATCAATAACACCTACAATCACAGAGGGTTGGGGTCAGGAAAGGCATCTGGCCATTAAAGTCACACCAAAACCTTAAGAAGGTCACAGGCTAGAGTGAATATGTCTTTCTGTTAGAAGATGAGCAGGTGAATAGCCACATTCCAAATATGCTAACATAGTTTAACCTCTTTGGTGTTAACCCCAAACATGACCCAGACTCAGAATTCCATGTAAATATGGTTAAGCCCAAATTAGACTTGTGTTATAGTGTTAAGCCTGAATAACTCACAGAACAGTATTCTGATGACATCTACTGGATGAAACAACATCATGCAGCAAAAAAATCACGAATATTTCTATGTGTTCTGCCACTTTATGATAACTCAATAATATTCATGAGTGGAGCGAAGCCTTCAACCACAAATACAACGGCAAATTAAAAGCCATAGAGCAAGTTTTAGAACAAACTGAAACTGAACCATTGCCCAAATCTTGCAATAGTGATGACAATTTCAATTGGTCATCAGTTTCTGTCACAGATAGTGAAACTAAAGTATACAGCACTGTACGACTGACCCACCATTATATGCCTGGTGTCACAAGCGGCTGGGGGACAGACCCAGCCGGGACACCTGGAAGGACCAGGAGGTGGCGCATTCATCCTCCGGGCCATGAGCGGACAACCACCCTGGATCTGGAGAGGACCATGGGAAAGGAGAAGGGAGGCACATGCCCACTGGGGCCCGTGGCTACCGCCAGGGGGTGCCCCAAGTCTCAGAGAGCCCGGGAAACATTTACTCCCACCACACCCGGGAACATGGAGGTGGATCCTTCCAGGGATGCCCGGGGTGCTTCCGGGTGCTCTCCTGACACTTCTGCCACACCAGGAAGTGTCGTCAGACGGAGCACCTTTAGCCCATCCGGGTTATTATAAGAGGGGCTGCCTCCTTACAATCGGAGAGCTAGAGTCGGGAGAGGGAGCAGGACGAAGCTCCAGGGAGAAGAGAAAAGGGGAGAGGGTGATTGGTGCTGGGGGCACTGTGTGTTGTGTGGGACTGTTGTAGATAGTAAACGTGTGTTTTATGGAAAGTGCTGGTGTTGGCCTGATGGTGTTCGGACCCGAGCTCACACTGGTAACTGTGTGGCAAAAAGGCAAAGTGACTGCAATCAAGTAGAAAGACAAGAAAGACATTTGCCCTCTAAGCACCCTTACACAATGCAGCAACTGGCAATGTCTGTGTCAGCGGAAATGTGGAAGTCAATAAGCCTTGCGCTATGGTAGACTACAATAACACATGGGACGCAAACATTGTGTGAACATTCTACCCTCTCATGCGCAAGCAACAGAATAAATGCACAAGTATACTGACCTGATTGCAAAGGTGACTGCAATGCAAGGACATGTGGTCAGGGTAGCCACAGCGGATCATCTTTTTCCATATTACTCTCACTGCACCACTCGGAGTATTTATATCACTGTATCTGAGTGGGGAATCACAGCAGCAGCTGATCAGAAAGAGAATTATCGGTATACAGCATCAAGCACACACTGCCTCAGCCACGGCAAAATGTTTCAAAGCCTTTCCTGTACGGACCTCGTGGTTCAGAAACAGTTTCATCCCTATAAACGCACTCAATCAATTGCTCCTTGTAGAACTGTTTGTACTTATAAGTACAATCACCTCATTGTTAACTTGCACTACAGTTATAATTTTACACAAACTGAGCCACTTTATAAAGCGCGTATGTACATATGATGACGGTATCATTTTTAAGATGAAAAGCAGCAAAATATGTTGATTATATTATACAGATAAAACTTTAACTTCATTTAAATAATCTGTATTGTTAATAATTAAACATGTAAGGACACGGTGCCGCAGCACTAGCAAGTTCACATATTGTCCCTGCCTTGCGCTGTATATTTACTGAGGCTGGCGCGACACTGGAAGGATAGATGGATAGAATAATTAAACATGTACTATGAAGATATTTTAATGTTCCTTAAAAGTTTTGAAGAATCGTCGTTGTAAGCTTACAGATGGCTTAACGTCTTACAGAGCTGATTGTGTGGCGATTGGGTATTTGGGGAAAGAAAAGTAAGGACAGGAATTGGAGGTTAGTATGTATGAAAGAGACAGTACTGCTACAATAAATTATTTCATCGAAGGTCGCACATGGCGCAGCAGCATCTTGTGTGAGACATGAACAATCACTGCGCCATCGTGTATAACATGCTTTGATTCCAATCATCATGAAAATTATATCACGTATACATCTCAGTATTTTAATTATTCAGAGAGCTGTAATATCACAAATGTAATGGATTCTGTGTCCTGTCGGAGAAAGAGAAAGAACGGAAGCACGTAGTGATTCACACTTATAGAGCACATTGAAGATCAAATACAAAACAAAGCATTTAATGTACTACTTTAGATACAATGAGATTTGAGAAACTAGTAAATTAAACGATTTTAAGATGAGGTTTATGATGTTCTACTTTAATGACAAAATGAACTACGTGATTAAAGTGGAAATTTCGAGATTAAAGTTGACATTTTATGCTTTTTTCCCACTGTGTGTCTATTTTTTTTGTCAGTACCCTAATAAGCTCAGACGGTGGGCTACGACTCCCTTTTCAAGGCGACTTTGATATCTGACAACTTCTTTTTTATTTCGGGCACTGTGTGACTTTGTGAACTTGAGCTTTCGAATTTCTCCGACACGCTATGTCACTCGATCAACTTCCTTTTGTTGTTTATACCACTGTTTAAATCAACAAATAGTATGTTTTTCCTTTGCCTCCACTTGGTATTCGCTGAAATTCTTATATTTTCCCCCGTTTTTTTCCCATTGTCTTTTCACAGAAGGCTGAGCTTAAGGGCTATTTATATTGATTTGCATATTCAAAGAGGCGTAATTCTGGGAGGAATTGGGGCGGGACAGCATGCGCGTGCACGAGCTTACTTTTCACGTTGACCGGGATTTATGTAGTGGAAGAACGTGGAAGTTGGCGAACACACAGATTCCTGCATTTGGATTTTTATTTTTATGTGCGTAAGCACATTTTGGCTTTTGTGCTTACGTCATGTTATAGTGCGAATTCTACGCATGGCGTTATGCATGAGGCCCCTGGAAACAAAGGCCGGTAGTCAGTCACAGTGAGGTAGACCTTTTGGTTAGAGCTTTGTCAGTGGGGACAGAGACTTTGAAGGGAGGGCTAAGCAATGATGCTGGACAAGTTACATCATCCAGGGATGAGTCACGAAAAAACGAGCTGGCATTACATCATTAATATTCATGCAAAACTTTGTACGTTTTTTCCTGTATCCATGTGGCATTATCTCCACATACTTTGGTTTGATTCCTACATCTCAAAAATATGTGTATAGCAGTGTTACAATTTAAAGGACTCCACTTCCCAGCTGCCCCGAGGGTATTGCCCTGATTGGATGTTTCAGGAGAATGCAGGGGCTGCTAGGGACAAGAGGAGCCAGCGGAAATCTTATAAAAGAGCCGGCTAAGCAGCAAAGGGGGCCATTGTCTGTGTTTTTGTGTTTCATTTCGTTTATACCCTGGATCGTGAACCTGTAAGGATGTATGGACTGTCTCGTGCCTGCCTGTCTTTGATATGTGTTGGATTGGTCATCGTGCTTCATCAGAGGGAGCACTCCCCAAATCTCACCACTTGCTGCTTCAGGACAGCAGGTAGAACTGTTTATTACATTACTTATGGAAAGCTGGTCCCGGAATTGTCATTTTTTCCTCCATATTCCATCATTGCTGTATTGGGACTGTTTCATGCACATTGTCGTGGGTGTTTGTTATTAGGTGTTTATTGTTGTGTGTTGTATTTGTTATGCACCATAGGGGAAAGGGAGGGTAATCTGATTTTTTGTTGTTAATATTTACTTTCCGTTTAATATATTATTCATTCATTTTTTTGATTTATTGAAGTTTATGTCTCTGTCTGTGAGTGAGTGTGGGCTTGGTACATTCCTGGAATCCCCATCAAAAAATAAATAAATCACCATCCTGTCGACGGTGTGGATCTGAGCGGCATCGTATCACTACGTGTGTGTGTTCGTGTTCCTGGCAACTGTAAACTGTGTGTGAATGTGCCCGGTGAAGTTCAGTGAATGGATGGATGGAGAGTCTGCTGAGATTATCTTGACTACGGTGCCTTTGGACTTCACTCAAGTGAATATACGCTTCAGGCCATGGTTTACTTTGCCAACTGCTTTCCCCTAGTTGTGATGCTTGCTGCACTTCCAGCACTTGCAAACCAGGGATCCTTAGGTCACACAGAAGCTCTTGAATGGCCAAGAAGACTAGAAGGAGGTCTACCACTGCCCCACAGATAGGTCAGCATCTAAAATGTAAGTGGCACACTTCTGTGAAATCTGGTCAGTGCTTCAATGAACCCCTGGACAATCACTTAGCTATTGGTTTTCTGAACCTGATTTTTCATGTTTTAGTCATGGGGAGCCACAGCTTATCCTGGAAGCACAGGATACAATGTGGAAACCATCCCTTAATGACAAAGGGCACATTCCCACAATGTGACAGATAACAGCGTAACTTTGAACCGAAAAAGGAGTCCAATATTGGCATGAGGAGAAATTGCTAACTGGAAGGCAGGATTAGTGGAGGCAAAAACAGTTCTGAGCAGGATGCTATTCCATCTGAGGGCACACATACCCATACCACACCACTATATCTACCCTGCACATGTTTGTGATGTGACAGGAAATATGAGTGAACATCAGCAACATTTGAAGACACTGATGTGATGAGACCTGAAATGAATGCATATCACCAGAGCAGTGTGGTGCAACACTAACCTCTATGCCACTTGCTACCCAAGTTTGAACACAGAATTGCAGCTCTTCATCTGTCTTACATTCAAAAATTTAAGGACAGAATTTCTTCTTGTTCTTGTATGATGGAAAGTTCTCGAACAGAAAATGTTAGTGCCTTTAAGTAATTCATCAATCAACAAGTGTTTCTGTGCAATCTTGCAGTTTTGTTAAGTATGCTATTAGAGTTTTTCCTTGTGAATTCTGGAATATTTTAAACAGTCACACATGAAACTCATAAATGGTGAGCCACAGCCACTCATCATGGCTTATAAAAGCTCCTATTAGCCATTACTTAGTGAACATCGATACATACCCAGCTCTAGCTTCAAGGCGTAAGGTATGGTGACCCTGGAGTGCAGGCTCTTCCAGGCAGGCAAAAACAGTCACAGATAGGAGCAAAGTGACATAGCAGTTAGGTAGTGAAACCATGAACACCAAGGGTCTCAGTTCAATTCCCACTGCTGCCTCACTAGGCGGCTCTAAGCTCTGTAGTTTGGCCATTTTGTGGACTCAGCCTATGAGTTGTGTGCTGTGGAGTCCACAGCCATTTCTGTGAGATCAGCTTTACACATTCTATCTTTATAATAAACTTTCAACTAAAAGTAAACATTTGTGCCAAAGAGCGTATTGGTGTCATGAAGTTTTTTTTGTGTCTCAGCAGCCAGCCATCACCAGAATACGCCTGATACTCATCTTGTGACCCTTATGTAAGTGTCAGTGCTTTCACACTTTTAAGCAGCCTATATATTTATTTTTGTACCTTTCAAAGGAGGATGCAGCTCGAGGCATTAGCTGTAGCACATTTTGAAAAAAAAACAGTGCACTTAGCAAAGTGACACACTAAGCCAGTAATTAGGGTTTTGTCCAATCTGTGGTTACTGTGTTAATTTTTAGGCCTGCTGACTACAGCCTACGTCCTCAGACATCTGGCCTCTTGACACGTCTGACATCATTTCTGTACTAATTCAAGGTGACCTCAGGGTGTTTCCATTACATATTGTTCTGTAGTATGCAAAAGGAGGCCTGAATCAAATGATTATAACATAACATGGCATTTCTTAAGGCAGCTCAGTATAGTTCAGGTTGGAGACCTGAGCCTATTCTGGCCACAGGATTACACTCCACAAAATTCAGATGGGCAAGACATCTTGTTTGTTTCTTTTTGTTGAGACATATCAGTTTATAGGTTTATCAGGTCTTTACTGTCACATTTACAGAGTACACTGAAATTCTTTCTCGCATTTGCTAATGAACACATTGCCATGATTAATGAGTGCAAGTTTCACACGTATGCTCTTACCTGTCCATTTTGGGATTTAAGCGCCTGCAGCCTAACCCTTGAATACATTTCTTGTGTTTAATTATCACTTTGTTATTTGTGATACTCTTCTTGAATATCATAACTGTGAGGAGTGAATAAAATGTCTTCTTAATGTTGTCAATGTTCCCCCAAAGGGCAGCAGGCTTGCAGTTTCACAAGGGTATCAGGGAGGACTGCCATGTTGGTTCTCCCCAACTACAGCAATTTGACAAGAGACACATTCTTTTTTTTTTCACTTCCAGCTCTCCCCTTACCTGGGTCACAACAGTGGATGTATGGCTTTCTTTTCCATTGTATTTTTTTTTCCATTGTGGTCATCCGAGGGAATAAGAGGCTTGAAAGAGAAAGAATTTTTGGGGTGCCTACCCAGCTGACCTGGTTTACTTCTTACTTCAAACAAAAACAAACACATGATGGTGTAAAAGGAAACAAAAACTATCACCACAAAAATAAGTTGTCTGCAATCAGTTAGGCCTTCTGGTCTGCCTTTGGAAAGTCTTGAGCTCCTTAGCTCTGGTCATTCTGGGAAGAAGTGATGCCACCTTCTGGGCAGTTGAGTTCATAAGCACAGGGACCGTAAGGATTGGAGTTAGTTGTCTTCACTGGCCAGTTTCTGTGTACTGTGGCAAAAGAAAAGGACAAGACAGTTACCGGCAGTACCCCATCTCAACCTGGGGTGGTTTCACATACCTGGAAAAAATTTGGAGGGTGATCCTCTGACGTGAATGCATGACATGAGCCATCCCCTTATTACACCAAAGTCATGCTTCACTACTGCATCCTGGTTTTTCCCTGTTTTCTTCTTTTTCTTCTCCTGGCAACTCCGTCTCTAATACTCCCCTTAGCACACCGTTTTTCCTTGTCACCACACATGCTCATCCCCTTCGTCCATATCCCTTTCACCTTTAAGTTCTCCCTAATTTATTTATTTTCTACTCAATTTATTTTGTTCATTTCAAACATTCATTACGGCATTTCCCTCACTTCGACTTCCATTGTTTAAGCCTCCCTTCTAATTGCTCCCCAAGTTTCTGTGTTATACAGCATTGTTGGTCCCAATATTGTTGTTTGTATTTTGTCTTTTATCGGTGCAGCTATCTTTTTGTCACAAAGGATTCCACCACACTTTCTGCACTGGTCTGTCTCTTTGTCTAATCTCTGTCTCTGGCTCGCTGTCCCTTTGCATGATTAATCCAAAGTAATGAAAGGACTCCACTTCTTCTAACTCGGCTGCTTCCAAGTTCACTCTTCCGTTCTTACTCTTTCCAATACCGTTTCTAAGCATACATTGAGTTTTCAAGCTGTTTATCTTCATCCCATGCCCCTCTAGAGCATTTCCCCACATATCTGTTTTCCATTTCTAGTTCCTCCCGTAGACTTTCCATAACTCCTGTGATCTGCAAATTATGTTGATCATTGTGGCTTTCTTTACTTCACCACTGATTTCACCTAATACTAATCAATAAAGGGCTCAATGCTAACTCCTGATGCGGTTCGCTCTTACGAAAAAACTCTTCTTCTTAAATACTGACATAGCTGTTGATTTGTTGATCCTTGTGCTCTGTTCCTGAACAGTAAGACAGCTTTTCAGCAACCATCACTGACATCATCATCCTGCTCTCATATCCATATGATCGACATATCCCCTGACATGTTAAGCTGACCACCAGGCCTGGTGAAGACTTGTTAGTATGTCATAGTGCCACTATGACCACATCATGTCTAGTAATTTATTGCTAGCATAAAATCACACAAAGCACACTGGTAAAGAGTTGGGGCACTACCTTGGTAACCCTATATAATTTGACAGTTTTGTGCAGATTAACAAGCAGTTAGAGACACAAGTCCAAACAGAACCAAAACAGGTAGCTGGTCTGCTGGTTTATGAAAGAAGTATCGGGCGTGCTAATTGATAATGTTCTTGACATAGTAAATTCGTCATTAGATACGGGGGTCTTCCCAGACTGTCTTAAGACTGCTGTAGTTAAACCGCTACTCAAGAAACATAATCTCGACCCTTTGGCTCTTGAAAATTTTAGACCCATCTCTAACCTGCCTTTCTTAAGTAAAATTCTGGAGAAGGCAGTCATTAAGCAGTTAAATGACCACCTAACTAAACATGCTATTCTTGATAAATTTCAGTTGGGTTTTAGAACAAATCACAGCAAAGAAACTGCACTCGTTAAAGTAGTAAAGGACTTGCGGGTAAATGCAGACAGAGGCCATTTATCTGTTCTCATCCTCTTAGATCTGAGTGCCGCATTTGACACCATTGATCATAATATTCTTAGAAATCGCCTTAGTCAATGGGTGGGCCTCTCTGGCAGTGTCTTAAATTGGTTTGAATCCTACCTGGCAGGGAGAAAATTCTTTGTTAGTTGTGGTAATTACAACTCAAAGATGCATATCATCCAATATGGTGTTCCACAAGGCTCTATCCTGGGTCCGCTGTTATTCTCAATCTACATGCTTCCGTTAGGTCAGATAATCTCAGGGCACAACGTGAGCTACCACAGCTATGCTGATGACACACAACTGTATTTTTCAATAGCACCTGATGACCCCAATTCTCTTGATTCACTGCTGCAATAAATTATTTCATCGAAGGTCACGCACAGCGCAGCAAGCATCTTGCGGGAGGCAGGAACAATCTCTGGACCGGGCGCCAGCTCGTCACTATCACTGCGCCACCATGTTCCCATGTTTAATATATGCTTTAATTGATATGATATGAATACTGAAATGATATCAAGTTTACATCTCAGTATTTAAATTATTCAGAGAGCTGTAATATCACGAATGTAATGGATTATGTGTCCTGTCGGAGGAAGAGAAAGCCCGTTTAAGAAACACGTAGTGATTCACACACATAGAGCACATAGAAGAACACATACAAAACAAAGCATTTAACATACTACTTTAGTTAGGATGGGATTTGAGAAACTAGTAAATTAAACGATTTTAAGATGAAGTTTATGATGTTCTACTTTAATGACAAAATATACTGTGTCATTAAAAAAAAAGTGGAAATTTCGAGATTAAAGTTGACATTTCGTGCTTTTTCCCACTGTGTCCCTATTTTTTTTTCTTTTCTCTGTACCCTAATAAGCTTTCATGTAAAACTCAGACAGTGGGCTACGACTCACCTTTTCACAGCAACTTTGATATCTGACAACTTCTTTTTTATTTTGGGTTCTGTGCGGCTTTGTGAACTTGAGCTTTTGAGTTTCTCCGAAACTCTATGTCACTCGATCAACTTCCTTTTGTTGTTTATCCCACTGTTTAAACCAGCAAATAGTATGTTTTTCCTTGCCTTGGTATTCGCTGAAATTCTTCTATTTGCCATTGCTTTTTCACAGAACGCTGAGCTTAAGGGCTATTTAATATAATTTGCATATTCAAAGAGGCATAATTCTGGGAAGAGTTGGGGAGTGGCAGCAGGCGCGTGCATGTGTGTTACTTTTCACGCTCACCAGGATTTATGGAGCGTAAGAATGTGGAAGTTGACAAACGCACAGATTTATGCATCTGGATTTTTTTGTGCATATGAACATTTCCTCTTTTGTCCTTACGCCATGTTTTAGTGTGAATTCTACACACAGCGTTATGCATGATGCCCCAGGACTTGTTGTGGACATGTAAAGGTGCCAGAGGATTATTGTGAGCACAACTAAATGAGGTGATGATTAAACAGGATAAACAAAACCATGAAACCAGAAACTGAAGGAGCAAGATGAAAATGAAATTCAAATGTGGAAAAGAGAATGTAAGTGGAGCAAAAATTCCTTATTTGTATTGTCATGCTTACTTCCAATAGTTTTCAGGGTTGCGGGATCAGTGCTTATTCTGGCAGCATCAGAAGCAAGAACAGATTCCACCCTGGACAGTATGTCAGATTTGTATTTTATGAAAATTATAATTAAGAAGTTGGAGAGGAAGAAAACCAGGAATATGTCTCAATCTTCTTCTCGTTTTATTGTGTTCTCGTATACAATCAAAGCTCAAATCCCACTTCCCACTTCTCTGAGAAACATTGATCCTCATATTAATAATGCCTTCAGTACTTGCACGAATTTAGTTGTCAACAATCTGAGTGAAAATTAATTTACAGAATTCATCACTGGATGCTGTGCCTAAAGTCCTGCGCTACAAAGATGCCTCCTGAGTTCCATCCATTTTGTGACCTTGCTGTTGACATCACTGTGTCTGTCTTCTTGCAGATTAACTCTGAGCAGCGTCACATATTTCTTAAACACAAAACCACAGGTCTCAATGGTTCCTGCTTGCGCAAACAGCAATTCTCTGGCCTTGCTTCTTGATGTTATGCAATATTTCAATGCAACATCTTCAATATGACTCATGATTCTCTACAGCAACTGAAAGTGCTTACATAATTTCAGAGCTCTTCTGGCACATGATATACTGCTTTACTCTGAAAACCTTGTACGATATGTAAGCTAAGGTATTGTAACCACTAAACATAAAGAACTAATGAGGGATTTAATGCCTTCTATTGAGCCAGACTGGAGCAAAGTGACCAGCAGATATTCCAAACAATCAAAATGATGCAACTAAATAAATAAATTGCTGCACCTCTTATGTATATCAACCAGCTGAGCAAGTTTTCCGTGCTATATTCTGTAATTTTGTCTGTTTTCCTTATTTTTTATATTTTTCGCTTGGATAGCAATCTTATACTGATGTTAGATATAATCGAGGCGGCCACAATATTGTGATTTCACAGGGGATATGGTCACATGATGCAAAAGGCATGACCACAAGTCATCATGTAACATCATGTAACATCATAAAAGAAGGCCTGGAGAAAAGGCGAGATAGTTAGCTTTACTGATTTATTTGGAATCACCAGACTCTTTACCATTTGTACTTGTGCATTTTGAATATTATTTATCCATGTTGTGTGTTTTTGTATATTTACATTGTTGAAAATTGTTCTGCCTTTTCACTTTTTCAGGTCTGTGGTAATTTTCAATTTACTCTTTAGGATCTAGTTGATTTTATTCAGACACTCATATGAACTATGTTAGTTACGAAACTAAAGCAAACCCTTGCAGACTTCACCAAAAGGATTTTTAAAATTTTAGTTACTTAATCTCTAAGTGCTAGGGTTAAGGAATTTATAACTTAATTTACTGCCGTGCTTATGGTATGGTGAAAAGCATCATATTCCTGAACATTTTTTTTTTTTTCCTTTGTTCTTTTACCACCAGGTGAGTTGTGCCACTTTTATTAGAACTACAGTACTTATGCACAGGATCATTTATTAATTCATTGTCTAAACATACTATTTCTAATAAAGGCTCTCAAGCTATCTGAGCTTAGCACTCTCTAATTTGGTAGTATTTTCTTCCTAAATTCCTACCACAAAACTAACCTCCACCCTTATGATTAATTAATTGGCTATGCTGCTTCCCTGGCTGTTAATATTTGCCCAAGTGACTTTATTAACAGTATAAATAATGAGTAACAACTATAATTAATTATTTAGTCACCATTCTGGGTGTTATGTCTGAGTAAGAACCACAATTAATTGATGCCGTGCAAAGTCCCAGGTTACCCCACCACAGTGCACTCTTGTGGCCCTTGGATGTACTATACTTCTGCACAGTTAATGTGTTAGATATTCCTATGAATCATGGTGTTAGATTTCCTAAAGAATGCTGGGCTACTGCTATCTGCTGATTTATTACAGCAATGCTGAGTAATGCAGCTGTAGTGGGCTGGAAATTTCCTCTGATCCGGGACTCGTTCATTTTTTATGAATGTCAATCTGTGCACAGAATTGCAAAGTAATGCTAGAAGGGGGCCATGTCCATCAAACCAACAGGGTAGTAAAGGCAGTGCCAACAGTTTTTGTCAGATGTCCTTTCAGACACTGGATTTGGTTGAGCAGGTATAACCTCTTACACTGCAGCATCTGGGTGATGGAAGTCTAGCACTGTACAATAACACGAGAGGTAGCGAAGGGGGTGGAAGACGAAGAGCTGCAGAATAGCCACCTCTGGGTGTGAACCTCTGCTCTCTGCTCTGCACCTGAGGACTGGTTTCCATTGGCATACTCTAAACCTGTGATGTAAGTAATCTGTGTCATATACTAGAAAGGGCGGCTGTGCCTTCCACTTTTGGCAGCAACAGCTCTGTAATGTCACGCTGTTTTTGCAAATCATCATGAGGTGGTGGGAAAAAAAAGGTTTGCACACGGCTGATTTTCAGGAGACATTTTCATGAACAAGGTTTAAAGACAAACCCAGCATATCTGATGCAAAAACTACTTTGGAGAATTTCACCAATCAATAACACTGGCTAGTTGAAAATAGAATAAATTTAAACTGCTAAAGCCAGAAACAAAGTACCCTTTAGGGAAGTACTAAGACGAGTCAGTTGACAGGCAGAAGTCTAAAGACTACATGACAATAACTGCCAAAACTAACACTATATTCAAACCTTGAGGTTCATCGTTAACAAGACATTTAGCTCCATATAATGACTAAACCTTCCTCTAACAAACTACAAGTAATTTGGAGTGGAAATGTGTTTTTTTTTTTTAGTTTATACAAAAGCTTGAATACCCACTGATGTGCATTTCCATCTTAAATAGGAACTACATGAAAACCTGTTCTGCGGTGGGCTGGCACCCTGCCTGAGGTTTGTTTCCTGCCTTGCGCCCTGTGTTGGCTGGGATTGGCTCCAGCAGACACCCGTGACCCTGTAGTTAGGATATAGCGGGTTGGATAATGGATGGATGGATTGAAACATGTTATCATGTGCTTGGCAATGGATGTCATAAGCATAAACAAAATGTCTGTGGACAATGAAAAGGATTTCAAAATAAAAATAATAAAGTCAAAACAATAATGCACTAAATGACATAAAGCTGTTACATAATATGTCCAAAATGCAATTCATAGCAGTGCTGGTCTTGCATGACACAACACCTATAATAGTTTAAACAGGGAGTTGTTACAAGATTTGGTTTTCATTTCAGATTTTTGACATTAAAAGCTATAACTGTCACAGTACAGTATTGTTCATTGCTCATTGAGCTACATCACAAGTAGATTAAATAGAAGGCCGACTCAATCCTGTTCGACAGTGGGCTTCATTTGTTTCCAAAGTTTAAGTTCTGGCCTTCAACTGTAGATAAAGATTCACAAGATTTGAAAACAATTGAATTAAGAACTCTGTAATTCCTCATGCTAATCTAAGGGACTTGATCAGCTCCTAAGTACATTATTATAATTCAATGTTTAGTATCTATTTCTATAGGAATCCTAGTTGTGTGATCTGATTATCAACATGGATCCCATTTCTTGTCTCTTGATTTACCTGCTTGTGTCTGAGGAATATTGTCTTATGTATGTACAAGTCTATTTCAAATTTCTTTTTCTGTGAGAACACCAGGAGGTGCACAGCTCCCCAGACACCCAACATGACAGACACAGGCATAAGTGTGGCACAAAACAAGACTTTTTATTTAGCAGCTTCTCGAGGGAAACACTTTCAAATAGTCATTTTCCATCTGCCCAGGTCCAGTCCCAAGCAAAACAAGGCAATAAGAATAGCACACAGTACTTTCTTTTTTCTCCTGTCTTTCTTCTTCTCTCTCTCTACTGTATTTCTTCCTTTCACCTCCACTAGTCTCTCAAGCTTCACCCACTTCCTCCTGACTCTGGCTCCCAGAGTAGTGGTGGCCGGCTCCTTTTATAGGGCAGCCAGAAGTGCTTCCAGGTGTCCGATGATCATCTTCCAGCAGCCTCTCTGGGTGTGGTGGCAGTCCTGCTAAGGATGGCTCAGCCATACCCCTTGTGCCCCCTGGCAGAGGCCATGGGCACTGGCAATGTTGAGCTTCCATGCTCCAACCCCGTGGCACCATAGCAAGCCAGGGGGCTGCCCTCTCTCATCCTGGGGGAGGTATTGCCCCATGCAAGCTCCTTCCCCCATTCTTCCCTTAAGAAGGCGTCCCAGCTGAATAAGAGTCCTGGCTGTCCATCACATGAGATATTAAAGTCTACCAAACATAATGTAATTCTTAGTTCACCACAGATGCACTCAGTATAATTGTGATCTTACACCACTATTTGGAAATTAAAACATTATACAGAAAAGGGACATGATGAAAGCAGACTAAAGTCCTGGACTGGTAACAAAATGATGTCTTTTAAAACTCCTCGGAGGACCTGGTTGAGTGAGTCTTTTTTTTTTTGTTTACCTTGTAATACCAGGACTAACCACTGCATGGCAGACCTTCCTCAATAAGACTCAATTTAGGTGCAGCAGAAGAAAAAAAGGAAAGCCTTGGTTTGCACATGGAGTCAATCATTTTACTTTAACTAAACATTTCCACTTTCAGAGCTGTTGTGGTTTCATGAGCAAATAAACTGGGACTGTGAGATCTCAAATTCTCTGAGTGCTTCTGCTTGTCATTCTGTGTCACTCAGCAGATTTCTTTCACACAACGGTTGTGAGTCCAGCCCTTAGCTGTTCAAATCGACTCTCTTTAATCTCAAGACTCACAGTCACCTTATTCTGTCTCTCACAGGCCCCCTTCGGTCAATGTGTGCATTTTTAGGAAGTTATACACTCCATGTTTCCCCAGTTAAAGTCTTTGCTTGCCTACATCAGACTGCAGTCTTCATCCAAATGTCCAAAACACGGGAGTGAGCCTGAACAGATAGTGTTTACTTCATCTATTTCCTGCTGTAGGTATCATGTGGGCTGGTTTCCTATACAGGGTGCAAATGTCAGCAGATAAGAAGATGCCTCTGATGGACAGGAAGTCTTCAGTCTCTATTATCATCATATCATTATATCTCAGCAAAGAGATCAGTAGAGGTTTGATTCAAGTGCCAGCATTGCATGAAGACTGCAATATTTCTAACCTATCTTGTCATCAATGCTGCATGCTAAGGTCCAGCCAGAAGTTGTGAATGTATAAAAAACGCAGCCAACTTGTCTTTGCTCTTTTTGTTTTCACAAGTAACTTTGGCTTCTCAGCAAGATTCAAATGAGAATTTACAGAAACTGAGACAGAAACAATGATGTCCAGTCTAATCTCCACATTTCATTTTAGCATACCAGGGTCATTTTGATGAGAGTACCACGTCCATGAAGAACCACACTGAATGGTATGAAGGAAAGGAGCAAAACATCAGTTCACTCTCAGTCAACAGAGGAACACCAACACGATTCATCCTGAAACAAGTTTGTCCATTACATTGTTGCATCCCAGGAGCAGGTAAGAACTAAACCTGGACAGGGTGCCCGTTTTTTTTGCTTTGCACCTTTCCACTCACTTACTGGACTAATTTGGAGTCACCACCATGAGGTCTTTGAGATACGGAAGAAAGCCAAAGAACATGTAGTTGATAGACTGGGAATTGGCATAGGCTTGTTAAGCAATGAGCTACTGCACCAGTTTTAAAGTTGACTTGACAAAACTGTGTTTGTAATGTGCCGGGGGCAGATGAAGAAGAAATAACATGTGGAATTAAGAAGAATATGAACAGTTCACAGGCATGAAGATACAGAAAGGATGTTAAACACACGTCCTTGAATTTGTGATGCTGAAATGATAACGAAAGTTCCTAACTCGACAAGTGTGAAGTAATATGGTAATGTGTTGAGGTTCTAAATTTGTCAAGAACACCCATGTGGACATAAGGAAGGCATGAAAAATTCAAAGGCTGAAAACAGACTGCAAGCTGAGCCCAGCATCCAGGGGTTATAATGCAGAAATACAAACCAATGTGCCACTCTGGCAGTTTTAGATTTATTTTGTACCATAACAAGGAAGTGGTGTGGACCTAAATATGTCAAGAAAACTTCTACAGATGTAGTGAGAAGGTGTCAACTTCATACATCCTTCAAATGAAGAAATTTGGTAATTGAATCTGTGTGATAGAAGCTGTCAGCCAAAACTGCTTACTACTGCACTAATGAGCTGCTGTTACTGTTAGATAGAACTTTATTTGTCCCCAGGGGAAAATGTAGCTTTTTACAGAAGCTCTTTAATTACAGTAAATAAAAATTGTTGTGGATGGCCAGGGGCATAGAGCATGTTCAGAGCATTATGTCTCCCCAGATTTCTGGGGCACCACAGATTCCTGCAGGGTATGCTGGGAACTGGAGTTCACCGCAGCCATATTGGGTTGTGTGTGTGCTGCCTGGGGGAACTGTAGAGGCTGCAGAGCCCTATTATATTGGGCTTCTGCCACATCTAATGGGCCTCCTGTAGTGCTGCCCGGTGCGGCTTAATAGGAGTGAGAGTCAGGAAGAAAAGGATGACACTTGCTAGAGGAGGAGTGGAGGCGACCGACAGAGAGAAAGAGAGAGAGAATGCAGAGAAGAAGGCAAAGAAAGTGCAATGCTTATTTGTGCTTTATCGTACTGTGCTAAGTTTGGGAAATGGGTGTTGGGAAGCCTAAAACTACACAACGCAGTCATGTGTTCAAATAAAAGAAGCTTTATTTAAGCCAATACCTTCACAAGTGTCCAATCCGCTCCTTTTCACAAGTTCTTTTTCATCCCTCCACACCTCCCACATAGTCACATCAACCTCGGCCCGACTCTGACCGTGAGCCAGGGAAATCCGTGTTCATTTACGCCACACCTGGGACTACTTCCGGTGCCACAGCAGTGCATGTTGGAAGAACTTCTGGGTGAGGAGGAAGCCCTTCAAAGAAAGGATAGTGCTCTCCTGCAGCTCCCCATGGCAGGACTACAATTCCCATCCTGCCCTGTGGGTATCCATTTTGGGGATCCACCAGTGGGATACTGTCATCATGTGTACTGGTGAAGACCACGATCCCGGGAGGCAGCCACCATCTGTACTTGTGAACAGGTTTTCCTTCTGGAAAAGGTACAGCACCCAATCCAGTTGGGACGCCTATCCATCTCTGTCCTTCTATTCCGGTCTCCCTCCCTGGTAAAGAGACCACCTCCATCTTGGTTAGAAAACTGGAGCATTGAGCATAGTACTCACACAATGGTACTCTTTATCTGCCGGTCTGTGCTTAATTTATACCCTATACAAAAATGCACAAAAATATGGGGAGAACATTCAACCTTCACATAGACAAAGACAGAGTGGGGACTTGACACTGTTTAAAACACATTTATAAAGCAGGTAGGCACTCACAAACAGAAATACAACAAGGCAGCTGTAGTTTATCTTCTTTGTGTTACTGTAACCACTGTAGACACTAAAGATGTTTACTGCCAAATTTAGATTTAATCAAGATGTCTTCCGAGTGGCTCACCATGAGTGTGATAACATTATTCTTAACAGTACCGTTCAGCAGAGAATGATAAATCAAAAGAATATGGCCTTGTTTGGTCAGACTTTTTCAAAGGGTAACCACACATCAAGGTGATAAAAGAACATGCTGGGCACCAGCATACAAAAGAACAGTTGTGGCACGGTGTGATGATCTGCATGACTGGCTGGTAATATCAAAGTGCTCGGTGATGTTAAATGTTCTCTCACCTTGAAGTCAATGCTACACATCTAAGCACCTCACTGTCCTTTCACCTTCATTTTTTTCTCACGCAGTGATTGTTGTAGGCTGCTTCTTTAAACTGAATGAATATGTTATAACTCATAGACTTTTCCACACTTTATTTTAAAATTTACTAGGTGATCAGTGGGACAAAAACAAGTGAATGTCTGGAAGGTCTTAACAATGTTAGCACTTTCTCCTAGGCTGGGATGCCGACTGCTTCACACAGAATAATAACGAAGTGTTCATTATTTACCATTGCAGACTTAATGCAGACCAGGTACTGAGACCAGAGACTGACTCCAGACCAGAGTCGCAGAGCACAGCTGTTAGGAACTGGGAGCACAAGGCATGAATCGACTCTGAAAGGAGAGATGGTCTATCACAAGGCACACTCACATATTGGGGGGCATTTTTATAGCGTCCAATCAACAAGGTCTTTGGGGTGTGGGAGGAAAGAATGCAGACATGGGGAAAACGTGGGGTGTATATAGACAATGAACTGGCAGCGACACTAACAATAAAAAAAAGCCCTATCTGAGGATAAAATGTGTTCTGTTCACCTCTCACCTTTATCAATGTGCTACGCTAACGCTGACCACATCCTTTCTGCTCTGGCTTTGCAGAGAGATCCAGCACCACAAAGCTAAGAATCGATTTGTGTCATTAAAATAAATGCTGACACCCACCAACTCTAGAGGTAGCTGTTGGAGGACTTGTTTTCCTTTTAATTCCCTTCCTTCCTTCACATAAATAATGCATGATTATAATCGTTTCCCAATAAAACAACCACTTTATGAAAATTCATATAAAAAAAAGAAACAAGAGTGTTTTACTACCCTTCAGAAAAAAAAATCTGAATCTTCACAGCTACAAAGAATGGACCTGGGAAGTTTTTTTTAAAGCACACCTATAGTGCTAACACTCGCTCATCTTAACAGTCATTCCACTTTCACCAAACTTCATCCAGGAGAAGGGAGAGTGTGAGAGAATAACTTGGAGGTAACAATAGTTAAGTATATTGGTCTGCAGTGCATAGTGAAATATATACGCTTTTGTTTTAGAAATGTCACGAAGAGAACTACTGAAATGGTTAAGTAAATAAAAGACAAGAATGTACTAGTAGAATGGTTGATGTAATACACAAAATGTACTAGAAGATGATTAAGAAATCAGCAGATGTCCTGTAAACAACAAGACTGGACAGATTTCAAGAGTAATAGCTGAACCTAAATATCAGATATAAGAAGATCAGGAGTGCAGAAGAATAGACTTTTATATTGATATGTTATTTGGGTGTAAGTCAAGAAACCAATCAGAGTAGATGTATGCATTAATCAACAATGTTATGTAAATTCAGTTGTATATAAAATAGACCTTTGTCCTTATTTTTCTGTAACAGACTGCTGTGGTGAATGCTCCCTCTTTAGCATTTGTTGTAGAGTAAGTAAAGACACAATGGATAAGCTTCCTCCTGCCTGATTACTGACTCAAAGAGGTTTTATCAACTTGTCCTAATAGAGGGTAAGTTTCTTTCTTAAATTAAGATATTAAATATTCAAATAGAGGAGCTGGATATTTGATCCAAGGCCACCTGTTGATATCATGCAAGCTCAGTCTCAGTCATTCTCACAGCTGATGTTGCACTCAGAGACTGAGCTCATAGGTGCCCGTCGACCAGGATGAAGTGGGATCCACAGGCTGCAGAGGCATGGGTTTGTTGTGCTTTGCCATGTTGTCATTCACACAGCTTCTCACGGGTGTTGCTCAGGTGTCTTTTTGCATTATCCTGAGCGTCATGTGCTCCAAAAAGATCATGAAATACTTTGAAAAGCCCGTGAAAGATTGAAAAGCTCATAACTTTAAACTTGAAACTTGAATTGATGAAGCACAGGAAAACAGATTTATTAAACAGTATTTACTTAAGGATGACATCTTATTGGGGTTGTTTTGATGACTATAATCATTTAACAGATTCAGTCAATTTTCATGTGTTTTGGTGCATTTTGAACATGAATAGGAGTCATTGAGGCTGGAAACACTTTAAAATGTTTGTCATTTAATGCAATGTTAATTAGAATGGTAATTTAAGGTAATGGTAATTAGGCTTTTGTGTTATGAACATTGATCTAACAAAGAAGGTTTCAGGAACTGAATATTTTTGTAAAACATTGGTAGCCACAGAAATAGAAAAGCAGAGTGAAAGGCAGGCCACATGTGAAGGGGGGAAAATGGGGATGAGCTAAGGCTAACACCCAACACAACATAAATATGCAGAACGAGGACACTAATCGGTTCAGTAAAAACTTACCTTTTTGTCTGAGTACTATGGCTTCTGGCATAGTTTAAAAAGACTCATTGGACTATTTTTAATACTTCAATAGCTTGGTAACCCTGCTCCACTGACAGACTGAGGAGATCGTTCCTCCTCCACACTATGCGACACTTCAATTCTGGCATTTTTATCAGTTTTTAATTTAATATTGTTTTTTATCAGTATGCTGCTGCTGGAGTATGTGAATTTCCCCTTGGGATTAATAAAGTATATATCTATCCTCACATGCCAGTTCTCTTGATACTCCTTCTGAGTTGACTGATGATATCAGTTATGATGAGGCTGATGATCATGTGACTTGTAGGGGTATGGCTATTCAAGAAGATGACTTACCCAGTATGTCTCTTTAATCACATATAAAGATTCTTGAATGTTTCAAGCTTCCAGTTTTCAGTTCTTGTGAGTTTTTTTTTTTGTGTATATCCGGTTCTTGTTTTGTTGGTCATATTTTTGCTTGTGCTACAAACGGATGTGGATTTTGAACTTTTGACCTTATCCATTCTGTTTTAATGTGTTTGCTTCTAAGGATTTTGTGCCCTTACCAGTGCTGTTATCTTTTAAAGGCTGTGGCCTGAAGGGGGCGCTCTAGCTCCCCAAACCCAACGCAGACAAACACAGGCATAAGTCCAGCAACACACAAAGGTTTTATGGTATTACTTTAGATTAGGTGTCCCTAATTACACTGTACTTACCGTGTAAATTACCTGTATAATTAATAGGTAACTAGGTGTTATTACCTTTTATTTACTGTGTAACACAATCTGATGCTGTTGTTAAGCACAAAATTTGTAATTGTTATTCCACAATTTATATACATACGTACTTATGCAAATTATGCAATAACAATTACAATTGAGTACTCAATTATAGTGTTACATTGAATTAAGTACAAGGTAATAACACCTAGGTTCAGATCCCTCACTTGTCTCAAAATAGTAGCAAATGTAAAGTTTTAGAGCTTGAAAGGCTTCTAGTTAGTGTGAGTGTGTACCTGTATGATCTATTTGTTAGAAAGCTCCTAGAGTTTGTAAAAGAGCAGAAAACCAGGAGATGAAAGCCCTGTAAGAGATAAGACAAAATTCACAATCAAGGAAGAGAAGAAAACAAGACATATGCCAACACACAAACATGAGAATGATAGTCCATGGAGCAAAGAAAGGGTCCTAACACTTCTTGGACTGCTTTTAGCTACCTATGATGCTGAAAAATTTATGTAAGCGAACTGTTAAAAAGGATTCTTCATTCTGTATCAGAATATATGTTAACATACACATAAAGGAGACTAAACACAGGATCTGCCATTGGAAACCACACATAAAAATAAAATGAGTCACAATTACATGAATAAAATACTAAAATAAACAACTATAACTAATAATAATGAGCACCAGAGAATGACTGTGACATCCCCCTAAATGTCTCTGAACAATATATGCTGCTAGGAAAGAAAAATACAAATAAAATGCAAAACAAAATGAGAAGTTAAAAAGAATAATGTGTAAAATGCACAAGAAAAAATCCAAGCTGATGAAGTGTAAAAAAAAAGTGCACCCTAATCACGGAGACTAACAATCCTAAATACATCCAATCAGCTGACAGTCATGTTAACCTTAATGAGACAAATGGTCATGACCTTACACATTTCCTTCATTTTTTTGACTATTCCTTTCTTTTCTCTTCCAGGAAATACATTCAACATATTTGTAGAGTGGTGACTCTCTAATGGTGGCTAAGGGTCTGTGCTGATATCTGGAAGATTGCTGATTCAAATCCTGTTACTGCCAGAAGGGATCATACTCTGTTGGGCCCTTGAGCAAGGCCATTAGCCTAAAAATTGCTCTAGCGATGCTGTACAGTGGCTGGGCCTGAGCTTTGACCCCCCTTCCCCCCAAAAAGACAATTTCCCCTAAGGAGTTAACAAAGTAAATCATATATATACATATATATATACATTTCTGTTTCAGCAAGTCGTTACCAAGCCACTGTACCACACATCTGTCCAATCTGAGGTACTGCAGGCATCCATCCATCCACCCATTCATAGGTTTCTCAGTCTGCTTAATCCTGGCTGTGTGAGCCCAAAGCTTGTTTTGTTAGCACTGGGTACAGATCAGAATTTAATCTTGGATTTGGGACCAGTCCATCAAGAGGTGCAGCCCTCTGTATATGTATGTCTTTTATTGAATACTAGCCATCCCCGTGGCTTCGCCCGTGTAAAAGTGAAACAGGACAGTGAGGAGGGCTCTGCCTGGCTCCCTACTCCTGACATCACGCTTCCCCCCTCTCCTCAACCCACAGCCTCTGTCTCAGATTAGCGTGAATATATCGCTCCTGCAAGCAAACTATGATTCTCAGCGCGTTGAGAGAAGTCACAAAATCAATTGGAATGTTCAAGCAAATTATAGAAAAAGTTAAGTAGTTCTCTTGTGAAAAGCGGACAGACAGACAGACAGACATATGTAGGATTTTATTTATAGAGAGATTTACAGTTGACTTAATAAACAGTGTATACATATAATAACAGCAGAGATAATAGCAGCAGTACTTGGTGTAAGGCAGGATGTAATTTTGGATGAGGCATCAGAATTGAAAAAAAGAGATTAAAAACACACAATATTCAGTTGGTCAATGGCTAACTGGGCTTTGCCTACTCTCGCCATGTATATGTGGCCTTTTCTGCAGGTATTCTTCTTTCCTCCCACATCCCAGAATGATGTGAATGAGGAGGATGTTCTCTCAGTTACCTTGAAATTGGACTTAACACATTAGAAAAAAGGATGGATGGATAGAAAATATTCCTTAATCCCATTAAGTCACTGCCCAAACAGAACTGACAGCCAGCATATCACTGGAGACCATGAAGCACACAGTGAAAAGTACTAATAACATTCCTCCTGAAATGCTGACACTCATGAAAGGCAGGGAGCCATTATTTCAGCCTTTGCTTAATTTGTATGGAAGATGAGAAATGTTGCATTTGTGAATTCGTAAAGGTATGAATTATTTATGCCACAGATGTGTTTTCAAGCTGATTATATTTTGCTATGTGAAGAATTAAATTGCCTTCTGAACCAAATCTTAGAAAACCACTGGCAGAATGCATATCACCTTAGAGACTAACGCATAGCACAGTCTCAAAAAATTTTGCTCCAGAATATCTCCCCTATTTCCTGCTCCAGAGTATCCAGTGGTACCAACACCATGAAGTGCAGCATTATCAGCCCAGAAGATAAAGTAAAGACTGTAATAGTCGTTTAAAAATATGTTGCTTCAAATATATATGAAGAGGAAAAACCCTGTGGTTAAATGTGGTGGGTAGACAATTTAATTCAAAAAGAACTAAGGGATTGCTAGGAGGAATGGAGAATAATCTGACTACTGGAATGATTTTTTGTACAGACTTGACCTAAATCAATCAGTCTGCATTAGTTAGCAATTATGGGGCAGCAAGGAACAAATTGGTCGATAAAACATTTGTGTATTTTATTGATTATATTCACAAATTTGTAAATTTCAGATCCTTTCTAGGTTTAAGTGATTTTTATTTGCTTTTTTGTCCATTTGTTCATTTTATATTTGCTCATTACTCTGTGCGACCACTCTTCTGCTTGTGTCCATTCCTTCTTTTTTTTTTTTGAAATTGTATTAATTTTATTGCAATCATTCCATACAAATCAATCAATTTTTATAAAAAGTAGGATTAAGAACAAGTCGACCCCCACCCCTGAGAGAGAGAGCAAGGCCAACGGAGTAAAACTTAAGGCTTGTAAACATACCTAAATTGATGAGTTTGATAAGCCAATAGAGATGAATGGAGAAGAAAAAGAAATGCAGAAATAATTGCTTCCTCTGTATTTTAAGAGCTTATTCTAAAATATTACTGATTAGATCCTGCCTTGTTTTGAAAAAAATCTGTACAGATCCTCTGAGTATTTGATTTTTTCCAATTTCAAATAGTATAAAACATCGGTTTCCCACTGAAAAAGAGGTGGGTTAGGATTCTTCCAGTTTAGCAAAATCAGTCTGCGTGCCAAAAGTGTAGTGAATGCAATCACAGTTTGTTTGTCTTTCTCCACTTTAAACCCATCTGGAAGAACACCAAACACAGCCGTTAATGGGTTAGGAGGGATTGTGACACCAAGGCTGTCTGAAAGGTAATTAAAACTTTTGGTCCAGAATGATGTTAATTTGGTGCGGGACCAAAACATGTGATCCAGTGAGGCTGGGACTTGATTACAGCATTCGCAGGTTGGATCTTGCCCTGGAAACATTTTGGACAGTTTTAGGTGAGACAGATGTGCTCGATATATAATTTTGAGTTGAATAATTCTATGCTTTGCGCATATGGAGCTCAAGTTGCTATTTTCCACTCCTTTTCTGATATATTGATTAGGAAATCTTTTTCCCAGTGTCCTCTTGGGTCTTTGAAAGGGAGGGACTGTAAAATAATTTTATATATTGCCTAGATGGTGTCTGAGTCCTTGAGATTGAGGAATATTTTTTCCAGCATGGATGAGGGTGCAAGATGAGGATAATCAGGCAGGTTGTGTTTAACAAAGTTCCTAATTTGAAGATGAAAGAAATGTGTAGCTGGAATGTTAAATTTGGAATGTAATTGTTCATAGGATGCAAAGACGTTGTCTATATAAAGATCTCTAAGCAAGTTAATTCCAAATTTTTTCCAGATATTAAAAACTGTTTATGTCTGCGAAGGTTGAAAGAGGTGGTTTTCTTGCAGAGGTGCCACAGATAAAAATCTTAAAATGCTTTCAACATTGGTTCCATTTTCTGAGTGAGTGAAGCACAATTGGGTTATTGGGATATTGCCGATAACTTGCATTTATTGGGGCACAGAGCAGGGAATATAAAGAAGTACTGCAGTATTTTACTTCTATTGTGGAGCAGGTCTGTGTATGTTCGTCTATTTGTGTCCAGGTTTTTATAGCTTGTATGTTTGCTGCCCAGTAATAAAACTGGAAGTTAGGTAGAGCCATGCCACCTTCTGCCTTTTGTCTTTGTAGGGTCGCTCTTTGGATACGTGGATGTTTTGAGTTCCATGCATATTATATTTTGATCCGCGTACGCGATAAGCAGCTGCTATCTCAGAACCTGCTTTAAAGTCCTCTCCAATTATTTTAGAAAATAGTTCAGCTGCGAATTTCACTGGGTTTGGACTTTCTCGATTCTCAGGTAGACCTTCGATTCTAATATTATTCCTTCTGCTTCCATCTTCCAAAGCAGCAAGTCTGTCTCCAAGTTTTTTGCATTCGGAGTTGGCAGTTGTTGCTTTTTCTTCAGCATCGGCAGCTAGATTTTTGGCTGTTTCAATTTGAGTCGTGAATGTCTCTTTGACATCCTCCAGTTGATCAGCAAGTGTGCTCAGTTTAAACGAGGTTTCCTGAATGTGCTCTTCAAATTTACCCAGCACCTGTCACAGCTCAGGTCGCAGCTTCTCATTTGCCTTTTCACTTGCCTTCTCATTTGCCTTCTCGCTTTTCTTTATATCTTTCTTTATCTCTTGCATGAACTTGGCAATCATCACCTTCAGTTCAGACAGATCAATTCTGCTTTCGTGCACCGTAGGTGAGGTGGCAGGCTCTATTGTAGCGGGTGTTCCCGGCTTGCGTGGAGTAGTTGAAAGCGCTGACTGCAAGGCCTTTTCCAGTTTCAGATGATCTTCTCCAATCAGCGAGCTATCGTGACCTGCGTCACTCACACTCGTACATTCACTCCCCATTTCACTCTCAGCCGGAAACTATGTAGCAGACCGTTGTCCCGAGGAGTCTGGGCTTTCACCCATCAAAATCCAGGTCAGTCTCTGAAAGGCCGTACCTTGAACTTGGGCTTCCTGATCTGAGTTTGGATGTAGCTTTAGTTTTCGTTTCTTTCGTTTCTTTCTGAATCCCTTTCTTGTTGGCCATGTTAATAGATGTTTGCATATACTGTAGTAGCGTCCTCAGGTTGGATAAATACAGGATATCTCAGGATAATAAGAATATAATATGAAAAATAACACCGCTGCTAGTGGAGCTCTGCTTCAAACGTCCATCTCTTGCAACAGACGAGACCAAAATTGTGTCCATTCCTGCTGTAATGAAAACATAACTATATGGATCATCCAAATCCACAAAATATATCACTTACTCAATTCTTAAAAATGATTATTCCAAATCAGGATCACCGATGGACTGAGCTTTCCCCAGCAGCCGTGGACACAAAGTCTGGGCAGGAGTCGATTAATAAAGTATCTATCTATAATGGGAGACTGGACTACCCAGAGAAAATGCACATGAACAGAGGTAAACATACAGACAGTGACTGTCTCCTCCTTCACCCATGACACTAAAACTGTTAGGCAGCAATGCTAACAAATATGTCACCCACACAAGTATTCAAGTACAGAAATAATGGCTCCCAATGACTGACATAAATTCAGCCATACATCCTTCTGCTAGCCTGCTTATCCAGTTCAGAGGTGTTGGAGTCAGAGGCAGCTGTGGACAGGGTGCCAGGTCATATTCATGTACACATGGCACCAAAGTAGATCAATCAACTAACCCATCATACACCTCTTAGGGTAGTGGCAAAAAAATATGTGCATGGGGAGAAAATCCAAACTCCTGACTGGTAGCACTGAAATTGAGATTTGAACCCAGGAGTCTGGGGCTGTGAGACAACAGTGCCAACCACCGCACCAACTTGTGACTGACTTACTGTAACAGGGCACTGCCTCACCCCTCTCTGCCTCTCAAACTCTACCTAAGGAAAGCAGAGTGTTTCAGATTCCTGAAAAATTAAATACGTGCTGACGTAAGAAGTGTACCTAAGTGTATGTGGGAAGTGAAAATAAGTTATCAGCTAGCTGTGGTAAGTTCAAAAACAGATTAATAATATTGGAAGGCGAAGGAAGATGTCTGAGTGAATGAGAGAGACAGAGCTGTCACTCGGGGCAGGAGTGACCTTTATTTGTCATCTTTTGTAAATCCTAGATGGCCATGTGTCTCTCTGCACTGCCTAACGTCTTTGACTTTCTTGTAACATTCTCTTTTTCATCTTGTAAAGCAATTTTAGCTACATTATTGTATGAAAATATGCTCTGTAAATAAATGTTGTGGTTGTTCTTGACTTCTGATGGCAGCAGCCTGTCTTTTTCTGAAAGCTCCCAGCTATCCAACATCAAGAGCTCAGTTGTATCCTTTAAAGTAGGCTGGATGGACGATACTCATGCATCTTATTACTAACACCAATGTGACATTTGTTTATGACCGTCATCTTGAAACTGACAATGATGGAGATAGCGCCTAAACATAAAGAAATACATGGACATTCTCAACACTGGTGGGCTTACTCATGATGGGGTCTCCTTTTCTAATGGCTTCCGTTAAATTTAGTTTCTAAATTAATGAATAAAGTCTAAAAGGGCCACTTTGCAGGCAGTGTGACCCCATCTAAAGCACTGGCTTTAAATCTTTGTCTCTGTGTGACCCCAAGCAAGTTACTCATTTGTGGCTGTAACTTTAAAACACATCTGTCAACAACTGTACCATTCACCCTCAGCAATGCCACCGAGTCCGATTCATGTCAAGGCTGTAAATGAGAATGATGTCAATTCAAGAAATTTAAGATACTTTGAAAAATATAGTTAATGAATGATGTCAATTTAAGAAATTTGAGATACTTTGAAAAATATAGTTTAACATATTTTAGTTTAATTTGCACAGTTCCACACACTGATTAGCACTTACACTTTACAGATCCAGTGTGCAAGGTTCAAATCCAGCACCCGATTGCGTGTCTTTGTGGCTTATTCTGGGTACTCCAGTTTTCCTCCCACATTCTCAAAGCCTTGTAGGTTTAGTTTAATGGTCCCAGTATATGTATGGGTGGACCCAGTGATGGACTGGGTCCTGTAAAGACCCTTTTCCTGAATTGTGCCCTGTGCTGCCAGGATAGTCTCTTGTTCCCTGCTCTTCTGAATTGGAGTAAGTGAGTTTGAGAATGATGAGGACTATTACTTGTTTACTAGTTGTGATGGACGGCCAGCAGCTCAGCCTGGCCAGGACGCCCCTGGAATAGAAGGATGGGGGAAGGCAGCTACTTGCTGACATTTCCTCCCCAAAAACACTAAATGGCAGCTCCCCTGGAGTGTAGTGGTGCCCCAGATTCCCACAGGGTATCCTGGGACTTGGAGTTTGGTTTCTCAGCCCTGTTGGGTGCCGTGGGTGCTGCCATGAACTGTTTACCAAAAGCAGAGGACATTGAATTTTGGTATCATAGGAAAAATCATCTTAAAATGTCTTCCATTTTCCACAGCACTGTCCTTCTTTTCAGAGTCAGAAAGGTGACAGATTTAGCTATGGCTCTATGGATATGTCTACAGCTGATTTTCCTGAAAGTTATTCTTGGGCTTTTCTTCATATCTTTGAGTGACACTGATTTTACTTTTCAGGTTTAAAGACAGTCAAAGAAATTGTGATTGTGGATGTCTTCAAGTGTCACGATACAACCATGAGGTGGCAAAAGTCAACTGAAACCGAATACAAATTCACTGAACAATCCAGAATTTTTGCATTGATTTGAATGCAAGAATATACTTCAGCCCATTTTAGCCTCCAATTTAACAAAATTGGGATGAGTAAGTTCTAAAGTGCAGTTTAAACATGGCACATTGTGTACCACCCACATCTACGACTCCTGCGCAGCTCCACTCAACATCTGGTCCGATTGATGAATACCACAGTTACTTATTCTGGTCAAGGGTTATTACTGCAACAGGAAGGTGACGTCCTACGCATGCAAGCCTAATGAAGTGTAAACGATGCAAAGAAATAAGTTTAAGGCCCAATTACAAAACAGTCATTTTAAAAAGACACTGACAACTCATACACCAAATAACAGAGATGGCTTACCAAACACATAAATATGTGCAGGAAATGCACACACATACAATTTAAATTTGTGGCCATTCCATCTCAACCTGGCCTCTCTTTTCCCCAACAGTGGATTCTTATCCTAGGTCAACTGTAAACTCTTAGTTAGCTTAAGGGCTCCTGGGTGTCAGGAGAGGTATTAAGTTTTCGAATACCTGATTTTGTTTTTTAATTTTTGGTTTGGATGGATGTATATTTCGTATTGTCATTTTACCTTTTGTTTTGCAATGCGGTGCCATCTTGTAAATGGTTCCATCACCATTTTAATGAGCAAGGCCATATTGCTTATTAGCAAGGACACAGCTGCCAGATGTTAAACATGTTCACTGTGCTGGACTGATGGCCACTCCAGGTCGGGTCACTTCCATCAGCCCAGCACCACTGCAATAGGCTCTTTCTTCACATGATACTAAATTGAATTAAGGAGATTTGAAAATGGATAAGCTGCCATTATTTGCATGATTGGTCATTAGTCCGATTTGCTTTTAGGTTCATAATCCTGCTGTGTTTTTTCATAAAGTCCTTAATTTACTCAACAGGAGTACATAAAGTTTACAACTTAATTATGTGGCTGATGGCAAAAAGCATCCTTAGCAGATGGCATGGTGTAATAAAGCAAACAGTAAACCATGTCATACTGGATACGATGCCCTGATACTTTCTACAGTAGTGATCTTTATAGCTGATTATTTTTCATGGTTATCAGGTCTTTTTATTGTTTTTCTTCTGTGTTGTTTGATATGCTTTCAAAAAGCTATAAAGCACTTTATGATGCCCCAGAAACAGCAATGAAATCAGCCAACTACACAACAGCTGAATGTTGTGGTGTGAATATGTTTCTCCTGGATGTAATGTTTTGATGTAAAAATGTCAGAATAACACCAGTCCCAACAAGTGTTAAACAAAATGAGAAGCAGAGGTCAAAGGTCAGAAGATTAAGAATATCAGGCCCAAATCAGTATTCAAAAATCTAAAGTTTTCTTAACAGACAAATGTCCTAGCTTCATAATAAGATTGGAATTTCTAACTAAATCAGTAGTTTGACACAAATTCAAAACCATACTGAAAAGCTTAGTGATGTCATGTGCCATGAGATATGGCAACCACAACCATTAATTATCACTAATGCAACAGCAACCACAGTACGCTGCCATTGAGAACAATACAGCTGCAGCCATCTAAGAAGACAAAAATTGGTGGACATCTGTGCTTCAATACAATAAGAAAAATGGTGGTGTGATAATATTGGTTATGAAAAGACATAATAACATGTCCAAAACAACAATATTGAAGTACAAATTAACACAAAAATGAACCTAGCAATGACCAAAACCTTCAAATCATGACACTGGTCACAGTGGCATAGCTAGGGGCAGGTGGAGGAGGCGGTCTCCAGGTGGCACATTTTTAGGGGCGGCATTATTGGCCAAAAGGCTCAGTACAATTCGTGTGTAAGCAGCAGGGTTCAGAAAAATATCACTCATGAATGAAAAAAATAAAATTCTCTGATTTTTATCCACAAATGCTTCAAAAATAATTTTCAGACTGTCCTTCTGTGATGGCATCAGACACAGCAGTTGAAATTTATGAGGCAATAACAAAAATAAACAAACATTACACCAATAATAATTTCTAGGAAGATAAACAACTAATTTACAATTTATAATTTCATTTCATTATCAATCCAAATGCATTCTTGCTCTGCACAGAAAACATCCCCACCTATCACTTGTACACTACACTAGTTCTGGTTTTCGCAGCGTAATTGTATTGAACTAATAATTAGAACACAGATTATCAGTGCGTCTATACTATATTCTTGTCTAGTTGATGCTTATAAATATATGTGAACAATTAGTGTTGTTTCTCTATGTATGAATAAATCTATGCAAAATGTATCTTAATTTTTCTCTATACGTCATTTTTTATTTTCTATTTAAATAGATTAACATATTCAGATATGTTGGAGGGCGGCAAAATGAAGCACCGCACCGTCCGAAGCTGCACGAACTGTACCTGTGCCACTGACTGGTCATCTAATAGCTTGTTCATTAAATGCAGTGGCCATGATGATGATCAGTCAACAACCATCTGACTAATTGGGTGTGATTTTATTTTCGAATACAGGGGACACTCTGATCATGGCCATCCCATCGCAGCCCGGCTTCTTCTTCCTTGCCTGATCCTACGTCAGCTCCAAACTCTTGAGCTTTCTTTAGATCTCTTCCTGGATATCATGAAACAAAGTTTTCAGATACCTATTTTTGTTTTGTTCATTTTTGGTTTGGTTGGATAAGTATTTCTTAATTTTATTTTATCTTTTATTTTGTGATGCTATTGCGGTACCATGTTATAAATATTCTCATTGGCATTTCATTGAGCTATGTCATATAGCTCATTAGCAATGACACCACTGAGAGATGGGTGTTAATCGGCCCAGCATAGACTCTACTCTAGAACACCCAGGAGGGGTGGGAGGCCTGCTGACCGAGGTGTCCAAGACATTTCTGACCCTGTTGTTTGACTTTCTCTCATACAGTTGACCATGGAACCCCCCGAGGTCTGTTTTCTCCAGTGATGCTGCTGACCAGAGGTTTTGTTTTCCTCTCCTCTGTTGTTAGCAAGCCATAGTTCAACACCTAAATAACGGATTGATATTGCTGGGTCCTCTTTATGTTAATCAGTTTCTACTTTGTTTTACTGTGTGTTTAAATAAATGTAGGGCTTTATGTACATGCATTATGTAATTAGTCATTTGTAAAATTTGATTGTATTTTACCTGTGAAATTGTTATAGTGCGTTAAGCTTGGGCTCAGTGAAGAACAGTATACAAAAATAAACTGGACTGAGTTTAATGAACGTGCATTTCTTTTAACATTTTTGTGCCTTCCCTGTTTAAGATGGTGACATGGTATCAATACCATCCAAGTTTTGAATGAAAGCAAACTCTACAAAGCACTTTATTACATTCTTTAAAGGACTTTTGGGTAGCCATGCTTGGTTTCACTTACTTGACAGTTACAATGAGACTCGACCTTTTTACTTGTGTGCCACTCTGGGGTTTCAAATATGCAAACTGTGCTGATTGACGCTTTTTCAACATTGCCATAAGAGTGTCATCAGAAGGCAGCAGCATTGCTCTCTAGAAGGTTCATGCACCAGGCTACCTGACACTCTTGGTAGAGGAGGATTCAGAGACTTTTAGAAATACCAATGCACCCAGGTTCCTCTGCTGTTAAATTTTCATTAATCCTGCATTTAAAGCAGCAACGAAGCTAAATTTATTTACCATTAAACATGAGAAGTGTGGTGTCATGTGTCTTTCTCAATGGAAGTAAATGTGTCTACAGGATTGTCACTAATTTCCCATTTTTACAAGAGGCAAAGGACCTAGCATATAGCATATTTAGACTAAAGGATGTGCTTCAGCTATGCACTAGTGACCGCTGAGGTGCGCAGGTCTCCACATTTGTTCAAATACTTTATAAACTGCATTTTACAAATGACAAGTACCAAAATTAATTATTAATCACTTCATTAATCATCGGAGGCAGCAGCATCTCAAGCAGAGTCACAGGGCAACAGGGTCAAGGCTCAGCCTGAATTGAGAAACACCGGAGTTCAGACGTGTCATGCATGCATTGTGGAATGAATGCTGCGTAGTGTGATTCAAGAGGGTTTAGAGTCAATATCATCTACCAATGAAAAAGAAACCTCAGGAAATGACTTTTATAAAACGGATTAATTCACATTTAGGAGCCAGGTGGGTGGTATGGTGGTGCAGTGGTAGTGCCACCGCCTCACAATAAGGAGGCAAGGATTCTCTTTCTGCGCCCTTACCCTGCATAGAGTTTGCATGTTCTCCCCATGTCGACATGGGTTTATTCCCACAGTCCAAAGCTATGCAGGTTAGGTGATTCGGCAGTGTGGTGTGTGTGTGTTTGTTCAACTTGTGATGCCCTGTCAAGTGTTTGTTTCTACTTTGTGCCCTATGCTTGCTGGGATGGTCCCCCGTCACCCTGGTCTGGACTAAGTGGGTTAGAAAATAACATGACATTTAGGAACCTTGACTGTAAAAGACCCATCTCTCTACATAGAGGTTAATTAACCTGGATTACAAATAATTTCTTAAGAGGGGTCTGTCTTGCGATAAGGATGGCACAGTAGATGACAATTAGACTTGCCATGTTCAATGCAATTGGCTACCCTTTTGTCAATTGCAAGTCATTCCTAAATCATTGATCTATAATCAATAAAGATTATTGAAATGCAGTACTCAACTTAGAGATCCATTTTACCACAGCAATGCTCTGAACTCATTTCTTTATTGGTTAATATAAAATCGGACTGATTTTTCAGGGTCTCTGGTCTTTGTTGAATGAGATCTTGTTTTGGCTGTTTATAACTGGCATGCTGTTGTAATCATTTTAGATGCTGATGTAGAGGTTTACTGGCCCTTTTCTTACATTTTCTTGTATGATCTGTCTCACTTCTGTTAATTTTTGCTTCTTCAGATTTATTAGCTGCTGTTTAATTTTTCACATCTATTGCATACTTCTTCATTGGTTCCATTTGTACTCCTTGTACTCTTTGATGCAGCTTCTCTTCCTAATCTTGCCTTTCATTGTTCAGGCTTTTCCTATGTCAAGCTTGGCACACTCTCTCACTGCTTTTTCACATATCTTCATTCTTATTTGACATCACTGATTGCTTAAATATGCTTGTCGATTTGGGCAGAGAGCTAATTTGAAGCCTAATTTCCTTTAATTGCAGGAAAACTGGTTTTACCTGCAAGTTGGCTTCCTTATTGTCGTAAAACTAATTTCACCCTGTAGTTGTAAATTCCATATGGAGAGAAGTTGGCTTATATTATACTAGCTGTTTAAGCCCGTGCTATAAAAAGCCTGGGGTCCTAGAAACTATTGAAATCGTCAGAAAAAAAATTGAAATGTGGAGATGTCAGGTAATTGAAAGGAACTTCTCTGAGCATCTCTCTCCTAGGAGATTTCACTTTGCAGATCTGCTCACCTCACTTGTGTATTACTGGCAGGAGGAAAAGTAAATGGGATGCCGTTTTGTCAATATGATCACCTTGCTTCTGTATTAGAGGCTAAGTGAGTGACTCTTTCTTTGGACATTTCGTTTTGCTGATGTGCTGGCCTCGTTTGTGTATCCTCGAAGGTGGAGTCCTTACCCCGACTCCACCTCTCACTTCCGGGCCGGACAGACAGACACACACACACACACTTCCACATGCACACGTTTATAAGATAAATGAAATTTTAAAAATGCATTACATTTTATTACTACACACATTAAAAATGCTTTCAAGTAGAGGAGGCCCAACTTAATATGCCTAACAGAATGTAACTGCAAGACAGACAGAAATCGACTTACATCATATAGGTTACCATACTCTCTGAATCCAATAGCTTTGAACAAGAAAACAGCTCATATCTTCATATCTTTGCACCCTGGTACCCATTCCAAAAGTGAACAGATTTTCTCCATCCATCCATTAATGGAATCCACTTTCAGCATCACAGGGCTTATTGTCTGCCTGTCATAGGAGGCACGGCTGAACCCCTGACAAGGCAGCAGTCCATTACAGGTTACCCTGACAAGCGGCCAATTCAGAGCCGTCAGTGTACATCTTTTGGGATCTGGAATGAAACTTAAAGACAGCTTGTGCAGACAAGGGAAGAATGTGCACACAACTCACAGACAGTGACCGGGGCATCATTTGAACCCTGCAGCTCTGAAGTAACAGCTCTATACACCATGCTGATAAGTTATCTTTATTTCAAAATAATATTCATAGAACTGTTTAATCTAATTCAGAGTCATGCAAAAGTCAATTTATTATATTATCCATCCATCCATTATCCATCCCACTATATCCTAACTACAGGGTCACGGGGGTCTGCTGAAGCCAATCCCAGCCAACACAGGGCACAAGGCAGGAAACAAATCCCGGGCAGGACTCCAGCTCACCGCAGGGCACACACACACAATAGGGAGTGCAATTTAGAATCGCCAATGCACCTAACCTGCATGTCTTTGGATTGTGGGAGGAAACCCACGCAGACACGGGGAGAACATGCAAACTCCACCCAGGGAAGTGAACCCGGGGTCTCCTAACTGCGAGGCAGCAGCGCTACCCACTGCGCCACAGTGCTGCCCTATATTATATTATATTATATTATATTATATTATATTATATTATATTA
>JANRMT010062806.1:51786980-51801518 GCA_026402145.1 Polypterus bichir lapradei
TATATTATATTATATTATATTATATTATATTATATTATATTATATTATCCTGCTGTAGGCTGGCGCCCTGCCCGGGATTTGTTTCCTGCCTTGTGTCCTGTGTTGGCTGGGATTGGTTTCAGCGGACCCCCGTGACCTTGTAGTTAGGATATAGCGGGTTGGATAATGGAGGAATGGATATTATATTATCACAAAAAGTTTTGGAAAAAATGGACACTCTTGTCTGGTTTCATGCTTCAATCTGAAATAGTAAGAATTTATATTGCTGATTCAAAGCAGAGCTTCTGGACTAAAGTAAAGCCATTTTATCCACATACAAACCCACATTTGCACAATCCAGGAAACAGATAACCCCACTGAACTCTATCAAAAGCTTTATCTGTGCCCAAAGATAGCAGAACCTCTGGAGACTCCGATACTGTTGGGAATGTATTACATTAAACAATCGTTGAATATTTAAAGCTAGATGTCTGCCTTTGATAAAGCCAGTTTCATCTCGAGACAGGAGCACATTCTCTATTCTTTTTACATTACATTTTTGACAAGATCTTAACGTTGCGATTCAGAAGAATGCATACTCAGGGGGTATCCTTAAGTTGCTTGGGAAGGACAGTGACTGAAATTGTGCTTTTGGTAGAATGTTAATATGAAACACTACCGATATTAACAATGCTGTGTTTTTTGGCTGAGGATTTGAACAGTATTCTGCTAAGCGGCCATCTGGGCCGGTGGCTTTCCACCTCTGAATTGTGTTTATCGCATCTTGAAGTTCAGAGAATGCCAGGGGTTTGCCTTTCTTCTGCAGAGGGATGTCGAAGTGTGGTATTTATAGCATATTAAAGAAACTTAACTTTAACCTCGTCTACTTTATACTTCAATGTACGTAAGGAATTACAGTAGAACTTAAAAATAATAGTAATTCTTTGTGTTTCCTAATTCTGTATTTTTATTCTGTAATATTGAACTCTTCTCTTCTTTTTGTATTTGTGTACAGTACTTCTAGCTGCCCCCCATGGCTCCGCCCACGTAGTAGTGAAACAGGACAAACTTTAAAAATCAATTAAATTAAAAAAAAATTTAACTCTGGCCAAGCAAATGGTTGGTGCACTCTAACATCAAACGTTGGCACTGTATCTGATCGTGTTCAGCACTGATGGGAGAGTGTCCCCCACGTGGGGAGAAGAGCACATGGCTGTGATATCTCTGTCAATGATCAACTACCCTCTAAAACACACGTAGCTCTGATCTCTCTTTCAAAAACATCAAATGTTACTCCTTAACAATCTCTAGATGATAATGTCTCCTGAACAAACAGGAATCACTAACTAAGCAGAGGCAAGGTATACTCCATCACGTGGGGAGAGGTAGAATGTCTCGAACGAAGGCTGGCGCATGAGTGAGGATGGCCCCACCCCCCTCCGCCTGAGGTCCCGCCTCCTCCGCCCCTCGGCCTGCAGCGCCTCTCTCGGATTTGTGCGAATAAATCGGTGCTGCAACCGAACTACGATACTTAGCATGATGACAGACATTGCAAAATCAACTGGAATGTTCAAATTATAGAAAACAACCTGATTTAAATCCGTTAAGTAGTTCTCTCATGAAAAGCAGACAGACAGACAGACGTTGGATTTTAACTATAGAGAGATTTCTTAACATTTTCTCCATGTTCATACTAATGATGTTGTGACTTGTAATTAGGTTGCTCTATTTCTCTCAATCTAACGGTCACATTCACATTGTAGTGTACTGAATATTGTAAAGTAAACCACTGAGCAATCTTTCATATTTATGATCTATGACAGAAATCTCGGATATCAGCTCTGATGCTCTTCTAGATGATTTGCCCCTTAAGTTTGCCAAAGTGTCCTCACTGACATCTCTGGAGATGGATTTTTCTCTAAAAGAAGATCACTTTGTGTAGAGATGAAGTTGATATATTTATTGTTCACTGGGGTTAATGATACAAGTTGTACTAGTGGGGCATAATGATTTGAGCTTTAAAATAAAAGGAACATGGCAAAACATAACAATACCACTGCGTTTCTGAAATTCAAGAGTGGGTAGTGTGCTAATATCAGTAGCAAAGTAGTCAGTTTGCAAGAATGAAAGAATATTGTTAATTCATTGCATTGGTATAAAAATCTCCAAGGGTCAGAAAAGTTATGACCCTTGATAAACGGCGAGACTGTGTGTCAGTATTCAGTGCATAATGCAAAGGAGAAAAAACAGGCTCATAAAAACAATTGGGGTGCCATCCATGGAAGCACCATTTAAGTGCAGAGTCATGAGAAAGCAATGAGGTGTAAAAGATGATGTTTCTTGGATAGACAGAGAATGAAACATGTTCTGTTCTTCAGAGTGACTGCTGGTCTAATGATGATGAATTTTTGTCATGACATCTTTCTATTTTGTCTGGACCAAATGTGGAACATGATGCTGTTGGTCTTCCAGTGGTACAGCCAGGAAATGGCTACCCCCTCTGTTATCTCCCAGTCCAAACTTAAATTGATCCCTATAAGAAACCCCCAATATTTTCATGCATGACAATATACACTAACCAGAGTCAGCTCATCACCACTACAGTATACTGTACCACTATTCAAGATCTGACAGCATACCAGCAGCTATGCAAGGCATTGCTTTATAAATGACATTTTCCACAAATCTGGCCATCTTATGGTAGAAGAAATGAAAAATCTTTCAACCTTCTCTTTTCAGTTAAGACTAAGCCTTACTATTTATGTGGTTCTGTTGCAAAATTAAAAAAAAAGAAATTTCTTCTTAAGATTGTGATTGAGTCCCTTGGCATTCCAATAATCCGCATTCAACTGTTACTTTTTTTAGGAGTTATTTTCCAGGGTTAACAAAGAAAGATTGGATCCTTTCAAGTTATGACCTTAGTCACCAGTAACATACAGCGGCATGCAAAAGTATTTCCTCCTCTAGAAAGTCATCATAATTATCTGCATGACAACAGATTTGTACACATATTTATCCCTTCAGTATTTTTAGTATAAACTCTTATGCTGTAACAACACATATCCAGAGTCAAAATAAACCATTGTCCCTTCAACTGTAATGTTTCCCAGTCCCAGCACATGAAAAGCATCCCCATAGCATGATGCTGCCATCACAAGGTTTCACTGTAGGTATGGTGTTTCTTGATGTATGGACAGTGTTAGTTTTATGCCCCACATACCTTTTTGAAGTCTGGCCAAAATTTCTATTTATTGCTGAGGTTTTTATTTGTCTTTTAAATTGTTCTTATTCTTTTAATGTCCTGTTTTTATGAAGGGGGCCTGGGTTTGTTTTATGGTGGGGTTTTGTTTTAGTGCTTTTGTTTTAATGCAGTGTAGAGTGGCCGAGCTGTGGACCTGAGCTCCAGTTGCACTGGGTTTGCAATGGCGTGGAGCCTTCCCGTGCAACTGGAGTCTTATGGGGGGTGCAATGTGGTGTTATGGGTCCACAGCTCACTCAGCAAAGGCCATTTATTTAAATAAATAATCACCGCGCTCGCTGCGGCTTAGTGAGGGTTCGTGGTGGCCGTAGCAAGCCACGGGGTGATCTGTGGTGTGGGTGTTTCTCACCTAGTGCACAGGTGAGGGACTGCCCACATCCGTGATTGTTCCTGTGGCTAAGGTGCTGCAGCTGCTATGGCCCCTCAATATAAAAGAAGCGCGAGTCGGTTAGGAGGGAGATCAGAAAAAAAACGAAAAGAGAAGGAACCGCAGGAAGCAGTGAGGAGAGAGCAAGTCGGTGTAAGAGAGAGAGACACAGAGCGTGTGGGCGAGCGAACGAACGAGCGCTCGCAGGTTGCTGCGAGGAAGCCTGGGTGTTAGGCCGACACCCAGGAGTTAAAGTAGAAGTCGGTCCCGCTGAGCGATCATGTAGCGGGAGTGACCAGTGAAGGGCGACTGGCCGTAGAAGACCGGAAAGGCAGCGGGAGTCGCGAGGCTTGGAGCTGCAGTCCTTGGTGTGGGCGTCCTGGAAACCAAGGAGTCCAAGTCTCAGGCCTGGAATGAGTGCCAGACCGAAGCCAGGATCGGGAGGTCTCCAGACCTGTGTTTGTGTGTAGAAAAGGGCAGTTGCAGAGAGAGTCTCACCTGCTGCAAAGCCCAAGCGGAAGAAGCAGGTGAGATGCTAACAGAAAAGAAGCACCGAGCTTGTCATTTGTTTTTAAAGACTGCTTCCTATAGAACATTTTAACCTTGTTTTTAAAGGATTGTTTTTGTTCTATTTATTGCATTTTTATCTCCATGTTTATTTTATTGGATTATTTATTTGAACAGTTTTGAAGCACTGCACTTTGTGGACACTTTGGTTTTTTTTTTGTTGACTATTTTAATTAAAAGCACTTTTTGAACCATCCCCTTGCTATGTTGTTGCCTCCACTGTCTAGCTCATCTCGGTGACATTATCGACGGTGTTGGGTTTAAGGGCTCCCGAACAGTGATGGGAGCATGGAGCTGAACCCGCATCGTCACAGGACCTTCTTAAGGGATGACTTCTTTATTGCTACACTCCTGTAGAAGCCTGTTTTATGGAGAGCTCTTGAAATTGTGGACCCATCCACCTTTACTCCAGTGCCGGCCAAAGAGCATTACAGATGTCTGAGAGTGATGGTTGGATTTTTAGTGGCCTCTTTCACTAGTGGACGTCTTGCTCTGATGTTTAGTTTTGAGCGACGGCCAGTTCCAGTAAGTGTCTGGGTTCTGTGATGGACCTTCCACTTTCTGATGATGGATCCAACAGTGCTTAACGGGACATTCAAACCCTTCAATATTTTTTGTAGCCATTTCCTGCCTTGTGCATTTCAATCACTTTGTTTCTAACATCAGCAGAATGCTCCTTTGACTTTATTTTTGCAATGATTGGCCAACAAAGCCTGTGGTCCTTACAAAGGGTGCTTTTTATATCCAGAGAGCTCTAAAGGACTCACAAGTAGTACCTAATTATGTTTAATTATGGTCAAATGACTGTCACCTTTGTATTGTTTGTATTTAATTCGTCATTTGGAGCTTCTAAAACACAGAGGTTTAAATAGTTATGCAAACACTAACATATGTAGTTAAATATCTACAGAAAATTGTTTATTTTGCCAAAAAAGACATAAATCACTTGCAACGAGTGCAGAATGCAGCTGCTAGAATCCTTACTAGGAAAAGAAAATCCGAACACATTTCTCCAGTTTTGATGTCACTACACTGGTTACCTGTGTCTTTCAGAATTGACTTTAAAATACTGCTTATGGTTTATAAAGCCTTAAATAATCTCGCCCCATCTTATATATCGGAATGTCTGACACCTTATATTCCAAATCGTAACCTCAGATCCTCAAATGAGTGTCTCCTTAGAATTCCAAGAACAAAACTTAAAAGAAGTGGTGAGGCGGCCTTCTGCTGTTATGCACCTAAAATCTGGAATAGCCTGCCAATACGAATTCGCCAGGCAAATACAGTAGAGTACTTTAAAAAACTGCTGAAAACACATTACTTTAACATGGTCTTTTTATAACTTCACTTTAACTTAATACTGATACTCTGTATGTTCAATTCATCATAATAACTATTCACAGTGGCTCCAAAATCCGTACTGACCCCTACTCTCTCTTCTGTTTCTTTTTCCGGTTTCTTTGTGGTGGCGGCCTGCGCCACCACCACCTACTCAAAGCATCATGATGCACCAACATTGATGGACTGAAAGCCAGAAGTCTACGTGACCATCATCATCAGGTCCTTCCATGAAAACCCTAAATACAAAGAGGACTGTTTCATTTATGTTAGGTAGATTGCCCAGAGGGGACTGGGCGGTCTCTTGGTCTGGAATCCCTGCAGATTTTATTTTTTTTCTCCAGCCTCTGGAGTTTTTTTTTTGTTTTTTCTGTCCACCCTGACCATCGGACCTTACTTATTCTATATTAATTAATGTTGACTTATTTTTATTTTTTATTGTGTCTTCTATTTTTCTATTCTTCATTTTGTAAAGCACTTTGAGATACATTTTCTGTATGAAAATGTGCTATATAAATAAACGTTGTTGTTGTTTGGAAATGTATTGTTAGAGTTTAAGAGTTTACATTAAAAATACTGAATGGATACATATGTTTACAAGTCTTTTGTCATGCAGAAAATTATGATGACTTTCCAAGGGATTGAATAATTTAGCACACTACTATATTTGTCTCTGTTGGGTCTTGCTATATTCAGTTTGGCCAGGATAGGCTTTGACCCCTGAATTAATTAAGTAGGTTGAAGAGATTGTTGGATGGATATTATATTATTATATAATGTTATATGTATGGATAGACATTATATTATAACATTACATTAACAAATCTGCCTTATCTAATTCTAGCCAATCCCGAAAGCAATAGGTGTAAGGTAGGATCCCACTCTGGACAGGATGCTAGTCCCTCACAATCCCACTCTTGAACATTAACATATCTATTATGTCCTGCACAGCCAGGACGCCTGGAAGGTGGAAGGACCGGAAGAGGGACAATACCTCCCCCAGGACACGAGAGGGCAGCGGCCTTGGTCTGCATGGGGGCCACAGGATCAGAGCATAGAAGCTCAGCCCTGTTGGGGCCAGTGCCCACCGCCAGAGGGCGCCCGGATAGTCCCAGAGACATGGACTGCAGCACTTCTGCCACAACAGGAAGTGCTGCTGGACCAGGAAGCAGGTACACCTGGAGTGCTTCTGGGTGCCCATGCAGCACTTCCGCCACACCAGGAAGTGCTGCAGGAAGGTCATCAGGGAGCACCTGGAGCACATCCGGGTGCATTATAAAAGGGGCCGCCTCACTCTATTCAGGGAGCCGGAGTCGGGAGGAAGAAGACAGAGCTTGCGAGAGAGGAGTGGAGATGGCAAAAGAAAGGAAAGGACTGTGAGCATTTTTGTGGTGCTTTGTGTACTGTGTGTGCTGTATAAAAGTCAAAAGAAAATTAAAAGTGTGTGTTCTGGACTTCTGGCTGTCTTAGTGTCTGTGTCTGGGTATCTTTCACACTATACTTGACTAAAGTCAAATTGGAATCAGTAATTAACTGAATACACAGATTTTTAGGGGTTTTTGAAAAAACTGGTACTCAGAGAAAAACCCACCTTACCATCGGAACATTCATTGGGATGTAGTGCTAACCACTGCCATCACAGTACCATCTGCTATTATAACGTAATATATAAAGTGAGTGTGAGGTCCCCAAAATACTTGTAAAGCAAGCCAGGACTTTCACTGGCCTGCCAGGAAGAGGCTCAGCTAAAATCAGTCAGGTCCCAAGTACTACCTATGGGCGTCTGCCAGAGCAGGTCCCAGAAATGGGGAGCTGGCTTTAAAAGTTTAAAATTCAAAGAAAGTCCAAAAAATATAACTCAAAAATGTCTCACAATGGAGAGAACCAGTAATCTCTGGCTTGCACAGATAAGTCAAAGTATCTTTATAAATGGAAAATATTTATTACCAAAAGAGAATATATATCAAAAATGCACAAAAGTTAAAAGAGGGGTTACCTAAAAGGCAGTCCAAGCAAAATGAACCCAATACACAATCCAGTAACAGATTTCATTAACCAGTAGCACAAAAATATTCAGGAAACTAGAAATATCAAAAAATAATACAGTAACGCACCAATTTATGGCTGACTGAGTTGATGCCATTTGTACTTACGGCCGAGGGCCATAGGAAAACAGTAGGGTAATAATATTCTAGAAGTTGCCAAAACCAGCAAAACTAGCCACCAGAGGCTGCACAGGCTGTATGTCTTTTGGTTATCATGTACGTCCGGCAGCCATAGCATGATGCATTCTGCATAAAGATAATGAGAGAAGTGTTGGTGGAGCTGAAGAGTTAGGAGCCAATCGGCTGTTTGTATTCCTGTACTAATGCAACTAACAAATGGGCACAAGCTAGCAATAAGTAAAAAAAAACATCATTGCACTGACAGAGTTTCACTCTTCAGCACACTGATTGGCCATGCCACACTACTTTACAATGGACCTGACATGTGGACGCCAAGAATAGAAAATTGCTTTTTTTTAATAATTTTTATTGAATTTATTAAAAGCATATAACACACAATCAAGTCAAACTTAACTAAAATCAAATCAACCCCCACCCATGAGAAAGAGAGGAAGGCCAACAACCAGAGCAAAACTGTTAAGAGTAGTAAAGAGATAAAGGAGTCTTTTCACTCAATGTAAATGCTTATTCTATTGATTAGGTCCTGCCAGGTTTAAAAAAATGTTTTGAACAGATCTTCTACTTGGGAATTTGATTTTTTCCAATTTCAAGTAGTATATAACATCAGTAACCCAGTGACTATAAGTCCTTACATTCTACTTAGTTTAAAGAACACAGGACACAATCTAATGCACTTTTTGATATGTTACGGATACCATAGCTAGATAGTCTCAGTGCAGAGGAATTGGATAAACCTTTGACACTATCAGAATTACTAGACGCTATAAACTAACTTCAGAGTGGGAAAACAGCAGGTCCTGATGGCTAACCTGCTGAATTTTATAAAAAATGTTCAGGTAAGTTAGCTCCCCTCTTATTAGCAACATTTATAGAAGTCATCTTTGGATGCAGAAAAAGCATCTGATTTGGTTGAATGGGATTACCTGTTCACCACTTTGCATAAATCTGGGTTCAAACTACAGTATACCAGTCCAGAGGCTTCAGTTGGTATTAACAGCATTTACTTTCAAAATGCATCAGAGATAAAGTGGATTTTCAGAGAAGGACTTGAAAAGAAAATATCACTATATGCAGATGATATGGTACTGTATATATCAGACCCACAAAATGTTGTGCATATATCCCTAAAGAGCACTAGCAAAATTTCAAAAGATTTCTGGTCTTAGAATTAATTTGAACAAAGGTGTGCTCTTTCCAGTGAATTCTCTAGCAAACAACATTTGTTTGGACACCATCCCTTTCATCATTGCAGATCAGTTTAAATACCTAGGGGTCAAATTTTGCTGTACATAGATGGTCTACCCATCATCTTACTTTAGCAGGAAGAATTAATATTGTCAAGATATCCTCCCTAAGCTTCTGTTCCTATTTCAAAACATCCCCATATACATTAACAAATGTTTTTTAAGAAATTAGATTCAATTATAACCTCATTTATTTGGAATTCGAAAAATCCACACATTCAAAAGGCGACTCTACAACGACCAAAATCAGAAGGTGACATGGATCTACCTAAATTTCAATTACATTACTGTGCAGTAAACACACAAGCTATAAAAACCTGGACACAAATAGATGAACACACACAGGCTCGGTCTGCAATAGAAATAAAATCCTGCAGTACTCTTTTATATTCCATGCTTTGTACACCAGTAAATACAAGGTATCGCCAATACACTAACAACCATTTGTCCTTCATTCACGCAGAATATGGAACGAATGTAGGAAGCACTTTAAGTTAGAGAATATTTTATCTTTGGCATCTCTACATGATAACCACCTTTTTCCACCCTCTTGAACTTACTCAGTTTTTAGTATCTGGAAAACGTATGGGATTAAATCATTTAGAGATTTGTATATAAATGATGTCTTTGCAACCTATGAACAATTACACTTGAAACTGAATCTCCTATCAACATAATTATTCCACTTTCTGCAAATTAGAAACTTTGCTAAAGAAAATGTGCCCAATTTTCCACACCTCCCACCTATTTCTATTCCAGAAGAGATATTGATCAATCTTGAGGACTCAGACAGCATTTCTATAATATATAAAAACTTTTTAAAGTCCCTTCATTTTAAAGATCCCAGAGTACAATGGGAAAAGGATCTCGTACTCAGCATTTCAGAAACGGAGTGGAAAGCAGCCACGCATAGAATTCACTCTAGCTCCATATGTGCAAAACAGTCAATTATTCAACTTAAAATTTTTTATTGGGCACATCTGTCTCGTTTGAAAGTGTCCAAGATGTTTCCAGGCTAAGATCCAATCTGTGAACGTTGCAATCGAGCCCCAGCTTCACTGGGTCACATGTTTCTGGACAAAAATTTTTGAATGCCTTTCAGACAGCCTTGGTGTCACAATCCCTCCTAATCCATTAACAGCTGTGTTTGGTGTACTCCCAAATGGGCTTAAAATGGAGAAGGACCAACAAACTGTAGTTGCATTTACTTCACTATTAGCATGTAGACTTGTCTTACTCAACTGAGAGACTAGAAGATTGCTTTGTGCTCATCTGTACAGGCAGTGTGGACACTAGAGGGCACCGTTGCTCCTCAAACCCAACATGATAGACACCAGGCACAAGTTAAAAGTGCAATAGAGGTTTCTATTATTAAGGAAACTGTTCCCAAAGTGTTTCACACCACTACAGCCATAAGTAAACAATACAGCACACACAATTCTTCTTCTTTCTCTGACTTTTCTCCTCCTCTCCTCCCACAAGCTTTGCTTATCTTCCACTCAACTTTGGGCTCGTCCCTGTGAGGTTGGTCTGGTCCTTTTATACTGTCCAAACCAGAAGAGCTTCTGCTCTTCCTCTCACAAGATCTGCCAGCACTTCCGGATCAGGCGAAAAGCCTTTGTCCCATGGTTCTTCCACTGCACCCAACAGGGCTGAGATAGAGAACTCCAAGTCCCATGGTGCCCTGTGAGTACCGCTGTAAACCAGGGGAGCTGCCATCTAGCGTTAAAGCAGCCACCTTCTCCCACCCTTCCTTCTTTTGGGCATCCCGACTGGTTTGGGTTGCCGGCCGTCCGTTACAGCAGTTAAAGTATGCATACTGGTGGCTCACACCAGATCCACAAAGCCTCAGTTGCAATGACCTGTACACTTTGTGATTGATATATAACCGAATGGCCGATCACAGATGAAACCATGTGTAGGCGAGCTTGTGTGTGTCTGTATCACTTTTAACTCCAAATACAAACTCAATGTTAAGCTGCTGGGAGGCTCTTTCCTGAGCGAATATAAAGTCAGAAGGAGAACCCAGCAGCAGTGATGTCAGGTGACCCCACCTCCTGGGGCTCCACCCACAAAGAACAACAAAAGGAAACACATTTAAAGTCACACAACTCAAAAAAAACAATAAGCAAAACTAACAGAAATAACATAAAAACATGAAAAATAATCATTCAAACCCAACAGAAATTAAACTACAAATAAGCCAGAGAAAGAAACCCCAGCTGTAAGATAACAGCTGTAAAGTTGCAGCCATAAACACTGTATCACTGTGCCCACTGAGTTCTTATTTTACTGTCTTATTTTGACATTACTGTGATGGCATTTAGCTTTTTAGCAAATGCTGACATTTCGGATATTTGTTGCTATGATAGCGATGGCTTGTTGCTATGACCATAGCTCCAGAAGCCATCATCAACATTATATTACGCTGTTATCATGTGTACCGTGTTTACCTTGACTTTCAGAAAGCATTTGATAAGGTGCCACGTGAGAGGTTGAACATTAAACTAAAAGAAGTGAGGGGTGTAATGTGGAGATGGGTGCAAAATTGGCTCAGACACAGGAAGCAGAAAGTTATGGTGCAAGCAACCATATCAGAAGTGGCTGATATACAGTATCTATATTTATATAGATATAGATATCTTCTTATATAATACACTACCGTGGCTGTTCGTTTGTCTGTCAAGGATTTTAAATCACTTGTAGCTCACAAACAGTTTGACTTATTGAACTGATATTTGGTACACATATACTACATGATGTCTGCTGGCCGCTTTCGGGGTGATGATATTTATTACTCATTTTATTTTTATTGTATTTTATTGTACAATCAACTCATTCTCATCTCTACCACCTTTGCCATCACTTCCCCTACCTCTTCATATCTTAAATCATTCTTGAGGCAGATTGAAAATTTAAGTGCCAGCTTAAGTGAAAAATTAAGAAAAACCTACTAAGTAATTGCAACACAAAAACAGACTTAATCAGTTTTAACGTGAAAAGATGCCAACGGAAGGAGAGAAGAAGCGGGCAGCTAGGGTGCAGAAAAGAAGAGCTGCTCAGGAAGCAGCAAGCACATCAACCTCTGAGCAACCAAATGCTAAACGTAAAGAGAAAGAGTATGAAAACTATAAGTCAAAATGTATTCACTGCACGTTATTGTGCAGTATGCTGTTACTGGTAGATATATAAGATAGGTGAATTGGCAGATAATCTTGATTCTGTTTAATCTTTACAGAAGGATTTGCATACCATACAGGCTTGGGCAGATTTTTAGAAGATAAAATTTAATGTCAGTAAATGTAAAGTATTACACATAGTAAGTAAAAATATTACATTTGAATACACAGTGGTAGGTCTGAAAATTGAAATCACACCTTATGAGGATTTGGGAGTCTTAGTGGACTCGACACGGTCAACTTCTTGACACTTTTGAGAAGTCATTAAGAAGGCTAACAGAATGTTAGGTTATATAGCACCAGACTGCTCCTAAGATGAAAATGCTGCACTCACATAAAAATCCATTTGATATTACTTCCTTTATTTAGATATTATTTCCTTTTTTACATTACAGCAGACAGCTAGAGTCTGGGTATTGTGATGAACCTTCCACTTGCTGATGATGAATCCAACAGTGCTTAACGGGACATTCAAACTCTTCTTCAGTAATATATTGACTTTGGAAATGTGTTTTGACATCAAGAGTTCACATTAAAATAATAAATGGATAATAAATATGTGTACAAATCTTTTGTCATGCAGAAAATTATGATGACATTCAAGGGGATTGAATACTTTTACATGCAACTATTTATATATATATGCTCTGTAAAAGGAGCCGCCTCACTCCATTCAGGGAGTTAAGAGTCAGGAAGGAGGAAGACAAAGCTTGAGGGAGGAGTGGAGGTGGAAGAATCAGAGAGAGAAAGAGAGAAAGAGAGTGAAGGCAAAATGTGGTGTTCTTAGTATTGTGCTGTACAGCATCGTTGGTGGGATACGAGTGAAGAGTGTTTCCCACTTTGAAATAAACTCTGTGTTGTGCTGGGACTTGTGCCTGTGTCTGTTGTGTTGGGTGTCTGGGGAGATGTGCACCCTCTGGTGGTCACAATGTATATATATACACTCACCTAAAGGATTATTAGGAACACCTGTTCAATTTCTCATTAATGCAATTATCTAATCAACCAATCACATGGCAGTTGCTTCAATGCATTTAGGGGTGTGGTCCTGGTCAAGACAATCTCCTGAACTGCAAACTGAATGTCAGAATGGGAAAGAAAGGTGATTTAAGCAATTTTGAGCGTGGCATGGTTGTTGGTGCCAGACGGGCCGGTCTGAGTATTTCACAATCTGCTCAGTTACTGGGATTTTCACGCACAACCATTTCTAGGGTTTACAAAGAATGGTGTGAAAAGGGAAAAACATCCAGTATGCGGCAGTCCTGTGGGCGAAAATGCCTTGTTGATGCTAGAGGTCAGAGGAGAATGGGCCAACTGATTCAAGCTGATAGAAGAGCAACTTTGATTGAAATAACCACTCGTTACAACTGAGGTATGTAGCAAAGCATTTGTGAAGCCACAACACGCACAACCTTGAGGCGGATGGGCTACAACAGCAGAAGACCCCACCGGGTACCACTCATCTCCACTACAAATAGGAAAAAGAGGCTACAATTTGCAGGAGCTCACCAAAATTGGACAGTTGAAGACTGGAAAAATGTTGCCTGGTCTGATGAGTCTCGATTTCTGTTGAGACATTCAAATGGTAGAGTCAGAATTTGGCGTGAACAGAATGAGAACATGGATCCATCATGCCTTGTTACCACTGTGCAGGCTGGTGGTGGTGGTGTAATGTTGTGGGGGATGTTTTCTTGGCACACTTTAGGCCCCTTAGTGCCAATTGGGCATCGTTTAAATGCCACGGGCTACCTGAACATTGTTTCTGACCATGTCCATCTCTTCATGACCACCATGTACCCATCCTCTGATGGCTACTTCCAGCAGGATAATGCACCATGTCACAAAACTCGAATCATTTCAAATTGGTTTCTTGAACATGACAATGAGTTCACTGTACTAAAATGGCCCCCACAGTCACCAGATCTCAACCCAATAGAGCATCTTTGGGATGTGGTGGAACAGGAGCTTCGTGCCCTGGATGTGCATCCCACAAATCTCCATCAACTGCAAGATGCTATCCTATCAATATGGGCCAACATTTCTAAAGAATGCTTTCAGCACCTTGTTGAATCAATGCCACGTAGAATTAAGGCAGTTCTGAAGGCGAAAGGGGCTCAAACACCGTATTAGTATGGTGTTCCTAATAATCCTTTAGGTGAGTGTATATATACTGTATATATATATCTATACTAATAAAAGGCAAAGCCCTCACTCACTCACTCACTCACTCACTCACTGACTGACTGACTGACTGACTGACTGACTCATCACTAATTCTCCAACTTCCCGTGTTGGTAGAAGGCTGAAATTTGGCAGGCTTATTCCTTACAGCTCACTTACAAAAGTTAAGCAGGTTTCATTTCGAAATTCTACACGTAACGGTCATAACGGTCGATAACGGTCGACAACGTCCACCATG
>JANRMT010062806.1:51810322-51830891 GCA_026402145.1 Polypterus bichir lapradei
TAAAACATCCGACCGGGGGCGGCGGAGTGCGCTGACTGTCTTTCTCAGTTCCCTACAGACCTTTCCCGGGAAATCCTGCAAGTCTCCGGCACCTCTAAAGACGTCACTTCTGAAGCTGGCCCCTTTGATGATGTCACTTCCAAAACCGGCCCCTTTGATGACGTCACTTCCGAAGTCAGCCCCTTTGATGACATCACTTCTGGTTCCGGCCCCTTTGATGACATCAGTTCCTCTCAAGACCTTTAAAGCCTCCATCTTAGGCTACTATAGCAGTTCTGTTTTGGACTCTGTGATATGCACATCGTTTGTTTGATAAAGAAAACCCTTTTGCAGCTGGGAAAAACAATATACGGGTGGCTGCCCCAAACCTTTATAATGTCTTGGACTCCGTTTTAGCACTAAAGTTTGTAAAAAAAAAATATATATAAAAATAGAAAAAAATATATATATATTGTGAACTTGGCCCGGACACACACAGACGGACATCATAAGTTCACCCAACACACTGTTTATTTACAATTATATTATACAGTTCGTGCTCACAAACCCCAGTGCCTCTTGCACCGACTCCCCAAAGTCCAGGCCACACTCTCAGTCACTGTGCCTTTCTCTCGACCGCCTCCCATCCTCTCTCCAGCTCTGTCCTCTTCCACCCGACATCCACTAATGACTGGAGGGAGGCGGCCCCTCTTATGGGAACCCGGATGGGCTCCAGCTGCTCCCCGGCAATTAATGTTAGCCACACCCCTGTGTGGCAGAAGTGCCAGCTGCGCACCCGGAAGCCGTCCGTGTAGCCCCTGTCGTCTTCCCCCCGGCACTTCCTGGTGTGGCGGAAGTGCCGGGCTCCCTTGATAAATGGGCACTGGGGCGCCGCCTGGTGGTGGCCACGGGTCCCTACAGGGCTGGGCTTCTAAGCCCCCTACCCGAGGCCTCCTGCAAAACCAGGACGGATGCCCCCGCTTGGTCTGGAGGAGGCAGACGCCCTCCTCTGGTCCTCCTAGGCGTCCCGGCCGGGCTCCAGCCCCGGCCGGGGACCACAATATATATATATATAGTGGAAATATTCGTACCTGGACACAATCAGGCAGACACAGAATGTCCAAAAACACACACCTTTATTGCACCACACAATAATACAGTGCACTAATCATCATCAAACTGTCCTTCAGACTTCTTTTCCTCATCTCTATCGCCTCCAGCTCCTCCCAGGCAAGCTCCATCCTCTTCCACCCGACTCTGGCTTCCTGAATGGAGTGAGGCAGCCTCTTTTATACATCCCCCGGATGTGCTCCAGGTGCTTCCTGCTCTTCTCCCAGCAGTACTTCTTGGTTTGGCAGAAGTGCTGCCTTACAGGGCTCCATAATTATCCAGGCGCCCCCTTGCGGTGACCATGGGGCCCAACTGGGATGAGCTTCCAATCTCTGCTCCTGTGGCCCCCACACAGAGCAGGGCGACTGCCCTCTTGTGGCCTGGGGAAGGTATTGCTCCTCTCCCGGTCCCTCCTGGCGTCCCGGCTGGGCAGGACCCCCAGCCATTCGCCACTATATATACAGGTATATATATATTATAAAACAAATTCTTGAGACGAGACTATTGCCAAAAGATTTTTTCAAGTCCTGCGAGATGAGACTATTGCCAAGAGATTGCCAAGTCGTGTGAATGCTTTTATCAGACACGGTTCCTGCGTTCTCAGCTCTCAGTTTTCCTCACTTTAAGTTCCCAATAAAAAGTATTATGTCCAAATCTTAAGGAATAATTTCATCACGATGGGTTATCAATAGAAGAAATGAGTACAAATTAATGAGAAAATTGTCGATTGGTTACACGGCAAATTGGTTAAATGTATATCAATAGACTATGCTGTCGAACAATTCTGACATGTAAAATTTTAACAGGCGACAAGAAAAATAATGTGGTAAATCTTCTGCGGATAACATTAGACACCAAAGGAGATCTTGATATGCCATTCGTATTAAAATGTTTACAGTTTCCCGTTAGAATAACTTTTGCTATGACAATTAACAAATCACAGGGACAAACATTCAAAAAAAGATGGTTTATTTATTAGAGAGAAAGAAATGATATTCACTCATGGGCAGTTATATGTTGCTTTGTCATGATGTAAGTCCAAACATGGAATCAAAAACCAATGCGATATTGATGAAAAATTAATTAAAAAATTGCTTTTACTGAAGTTTTACAGTAAAAGTGTAATTTTAAAAAGTATTTGCGTGTTCATTTCAAAGCCAAACAGAACGAAAATGTATAATGCAATGAATACCTCTAACACAACATGAAACACAATTTTCTTTCAATTTATTATGTTTTACTGTTTTTTAATATGGTTAATTACTCACTATAATGTAAAATAGTTATTTCTATTATGCATATGTAACAATTCCCAAGAAAATAACAATGTGTTTAAATTGAACCTCCGCTCTGCAGAGCCAAAAAGTGGCTAGCACGTAGAATGTGTGCGTGTATATAAACATCTACCATATTCTGACAGGAAGTTTCAGTGCCTGGTTTGGGAACAGCAGGAACACAAGACCACAAGGCTCTTTAGACAGTGATGAGGTCAGCCAAATGTTTCACAGGGACATCTGCACTAAGTGACGTCGAACTAGGGCAAAGAAAGTTATCTGTGACACCAGCCATTGCAACAATGGCCTCTTTTCTGTGCTGTGCTGCCTGAAGTCCAGTTCAGAGAGACTGAGGAGGGGCGTCTTCCTATAATCCATCGGCATGTTAAATAAGGAAGCATCTAGAAATACACGACGCCTTATTGTTAACTCTCTCACATTAAATTATTTTAGTTATCTCTCAAATTAAATTACTTAAATTATATATTTAGTTATTATTGTTTGTTAGTTATTTTAATTATGTATTAGTTATTATTATTTATTACATATTTGTTATTGTACTAGCCATGGTATCTCTTGAAGACAGGTAAGCCAGTCAGTCATTTTATAATCAGCTTTGTCCTGATCAGGGTCGTGGGGGGTGCTGGAGACTATCCAGGTAGCTTAGGGCGCAAAGCAGGAACATTGCAGGGTGAACACACACATACCAACCACACGCGAGGGCCATTTTAGAATCACCAGTCCTCCTAGTCTGTATGTCTTTAGACTGTGGGAGGAAACCCATGCAGACACGGGGAGGAAATGCAAACTCCACGCAGAGAACACACAGGAGATGAACCCCAATCTCGTTACTGTGAGGCAGCAGTGCTACTGCAGTGCCTCCATGCCATCCTCTAAGACAGGTAATAGAATAATTAAAAAACATTTGTTATCTCTAGTTATGTGTGTACCTTCAGCTCTTTTCCTTTCATTTGCGTGTGTGTGAATGTCTCTGAAGACATTCCCATAAAGCCTCCTTCTCAGACTCTCGTTATTTTCAAGGCACCTTTCTCACCTCCAGTCCGGTTTTATACTCGCAGTCTTTGAAGGCGACCCTTGAGCATGTATAGTATGCCTTTACTAATGTCTCTTCACTGGTGATCCTTTTCTCGAGTGCTTTCCCATATAAACTGCTTCTCAGACTCTGTTTATTATTTTGAAGTCGCCTTTCTCACCTCCTGTCTGGTTTTATACTTACCGTCTTTGAATGCGACTCTCTCAGCATGCCTCGTACACCTTTACTCCTCCTCGTGTGTCTCACATTTGCACTTCCTCTTTCAATCGTGTCACCATAACCAAACTGGCCAATCACACCAAAGCTAAACTGACCAATGAAACTGCTCAGAGGGGCTGGACATACAGACCTTAGTTTTTTTTATTATTGATTCTAATGGGCAGGACCCCACATTAAGGTTTATTACTGTCTTAATAATGAAGAAATCTAAATGAAATAAAGACAAAATCTGATGTGTACCTAAATCTGTTTGTCTTATTTGTAAATTAACTAGATGACTGTTATTGCCATCAAGATGGGGCCACCTTCACACATCAGATCGCAACATGGCTCAAATTGAATTGTTTTTTGGCGATTGGGTCATTTCAAAAGGACTATAGCCACCTCGTTCCCCACCTCCTGATTTCTTCCTTTGGGGAGCACTGAAAGGAAAATTGTTTAAGAACAAGCCTCGTTCACTGTAACAATTACAGAGAAACATTGAAATGAAAATTACTGCCATCACCCCTACAATCCTTGCCGATACCTTCGCCAATATGGAGCGTTGTTTCGATCTGTGTTTGCAAGAAGAAGGCGACAACACCGAATGTGATTGGATTGTTTACACATCTATCAAGGTATGAACTCTGCTTATTTTGTTTTTATCACTTCATTATTACGTGAGTAACACATCATAACTCAGAGCCCTATCCATTAAAATTTCCCTGTATAAGTAGATTAATGATTTTTGAATTTCTAAAGTTCTGTTTTGCTGTTGACGGTGGTGCAGTGGGTAGCACTGATGCCTCGCAGTTAGGAGACCTGGGTTCACTTCGTGGGTCCTCCCTGCGTGGAGTTTGCATGTTCTCCCCATGTCTGTGTGGGGGTGCTCCGGTTTCCTCCCGCAGTCCAAAGACATTTCACTGCATGTTGTATTGCGCATATAATTTGTATGTGACAAATACATTTTTATTTGGCTTGATTTGATACTAGCTTTGCAAAATGGAGCACACTCTATGACCCTAAATTAAATTAAGTGGGTTTGAGAATCATATGTCTACAAAGCATTAAGCGTCTGATGTAAAGTGATCATATTTCATGTTTGTTAGCTTTGTATTTTATTACTCCTGCCTTTACACATAATCTCCTATCTGATTTGCATGAGTGCAGGCCAGAGAAGATAGTGAAGGTGGCTAAGAAAAAATAAATTACAGTACATTGAAAACTGATGGCCAAAACAAGAGAAATCTACATCTAAAGGGAAGGATTAACCGAAAAGATGAAAAAGAAGAGAGATTTTCAGCAAGGGATCTTGATGGACTGACAGGTGAATAGTATTTTAATTTAGCTCTAAGGTAAAAAAATGCAAATTTGGTCAGTGATCAGCTGAATATTTTAACACAAAGTTAATAGCTTTTACACACTCTCATGATAATGCCGCAAGTAATGAGCTTCTGCGCTGTTAGGTGCTAATCATGTTCTTTTTTGTTGGACGTTATCGAACGAGATAAAATGTTAAGTATTAGGACCAGAAAAAAAACACATTTCCCTCTGGGATAATAACGTGTAAAGTTTACCTAAAAGCTACTTAATTAAGTTGCATCACACTCTTTAATAAACACAGATTAGTAGTGTCTGATGCAATTTAGGATTCATTTATTACTTAATCTGCCAGCTTCACGGCTCCAGAGGGCTGGATTTAAATCCCAGCCTGGCGACTGTCCGTGTGCTGCTTGTTTATTCTACCTAAGTTTGGTTTTTCCTGGGGTGTTCACGTTCATCCTAAGGACACAAGTAATAAATTAACCGATGGTTACACGCTGGCCCCATCTGTGTGAGTGTGCAGTACAATGAGCCGCTCTTTGTTTTGCACCTGATGCTGCTGAGATGACCTCCAACTCTTAAAGACAATAATTTTAAATTAAAGGATCTACTGCAATTTGCATCCGTTTGGTATTTCTACACACTCAATACCAAGATATCCACAAGTTAAAAAGGGAGAGTATTCTTTTAAACATTCAGTCTATATATATATAAAAGCCAAATACCACTGACTCACTCATCACAAAATCTCCCGAACCATGAGGACTTGGGGCTTGAAATTTGGAATGTAGGTTACCCTGGGCCCATAGGTGCTCACTAAGAAATGGTTTTAAAATTTAGTGGTCCAAGTGCGAAATTTCTTATAGTTTTTTAAACCCATTTGTATGTCTGTCCACTTACACAAGAGACCTACTTAACGGATTTAGACTGGGTTTTTTCTATAGTTTGCTTGAACATTCCATTAATTTTGCAACTTTCTCATTACGCTAAGTATCATAGTTCACTTGCCGTACCGATTTATTAGAGCGAATCTGGGACAGACTCATCGGGATGAGGGGAGGGGCGCGAGGTCCCCCTCACTCACACGTCTGCCTCGGGGCATAGTTAGCAAATGAGAGAACTACTTAACGGATTTAGATATTTTTTTTCTAGAATTTGCTTGAACATTCCGGTTGATTTTGCGACTTCTCTCATCATAGTTCGCCTGCAGGAGCGATATATTCACGCTAATCCGAGACAAAGGCTGCGGGCCGAGGGGAGGGGGAAGAGAGACGTCAGGAGTAGAAAGCTGGGTGGGCCCTCCTCAATGTCCTGTTTCACTAATACGCACGCAAAGCCGCAGGGATAACTAATGTAATTATAAACAATAAGAGAACATAAGATACAATGACAAACCAAGACAAAGCAGCCTGATGCCTCTCTTGGGTGTCTACATCATGGTCCTCTGGAAAAGAGTGGCTTGCTCCCTACAGGTAAGGGGGAATCAGCAGTAACAAGAGGATAAGTTCAAGCACCTCAGGGCTTTTTCAAGAGTTGGGGAATAGGCGATTGTGAGATCCAGTCGCAGTGGGTGGAAGGCAAGAAGCACTCATAACAGGTCCTTTGCTGGACTCAGTCACAGAGCCAAGCAGAAAAGAATATGCTGCATTCACTCCTGTATCAATAAAACATCAATTTGATTAAATATATTCATAAAGCACAAGATAATTGTCACAGATGTCATGTTTATTTTCAGATGTAGCTCTTTTTTGATCAGTTTAATGACATTAAGGCATTTTGACAAAGGAGAACTCCAGAAGGTTACTTACTCATGTAAATGCGGATTATTAAAAAAAACAGGCTTCTGCTTTAGCCAGGTTATTCACCTTAGCTCAATTATGTGTGTGCACGTAAGTGCACTGTCTAAGAAAAAGGTCCATGGAAAAAAACAAAAGAAAACGGCACGTTATTCATGTCACATGATCCACATGTCAGTTATCCAGTCCTATGCTCAGAGCATTGAAAACACATTCATTTTTTGCTAAAACATAGTTAAACCTGACACTTTTCGAAAAACCAGTGCAGATCATAAACAGGAAACACATTCCCGTAATACAGCACATTGAGTTAAAGGTAGGAGAGGACTCTTGACCAATGAATGAGGGGGAAAGGCAGATCTTCATCTGATAAGCTCAGCATTTTGGGTATGTATTTCCAGTTTTTGATGTGTGTGGTTTTTTCCATGCCTGGTTCAGCTAATCACCACCTCATTTTTTTCAGGTATGCAGTTGGTAGAATGCCTGTGGTGCCTCCAGAAGTGGATTGGGAAACAAACATGTGTTGCTCAAGCCATTCAGAGAGAAATCAAGCTGTATTTCTAGCTGTAAAAATTATTTTCTGGGGTGTTTTTTCTGCACAGTACTGGACTTTTTAAAAGTAACTGTCATTTTAGTATGTTGTAGCCCCTAAGATGTCCACATTCATTACTGGAGTTATATACATAATTTACTTTTATTTAGCAATTTTACTTCTTGTCTTTAGTTGCTCCTAGGAATAATTCTCCAAAATGACAGTAATTCAATCTGACATCAGAAAAGATGACAGAATTATCTTGTGGAAGATAATCATTTAATAATGGATATGAAAATTTCTTTCATTTTTTTCCCAAACCTATACAGTTGGTGTGTGCTTTGAAAGGTAAGACACGAGTGAAGCTTGTTGAGCCCATCATAACACACGGTTAATTTTGCAATACTCAAATGCGTTCTTTAGTTACAAGAGAACAGGCCACATAGTTATCATTTATTAACAAAAATAAATGACCCTTTTTCCAAACTTTTGTGAGTGTAAAATGTGGTCCCTAGCTCAAAATAAACCGACAACGAGATGGACTGCTTGGCTTTAATTCAGCCAACCTTGTGTTCTCCATAATGACAAGTGCATGTTTTACAGCAGTTGAAAACTCAAGTAGCTTTAAAGTAAAAGGTTGTCATAGCAGCAGAGGATTTCTGAAAAGGAAACATGAAAGAGAAATAAAGCACAATAGAGGATTAGCCGGGTCTGTTTATTGTGCTGCAGGTTGTCCCTCTTTGACCCAAAGTTCTCCTGGTAACTAGAATAGACGATGATTAGCACAGTAAAAATGCGCAAAAATGAAAATAAGACATTTTTCTATCTTTTCACATCTTAATTGAAAATTGAATGATCTGTAGAATATAAATTAAATGTGTTATTTAGGTTCTTTTGAGGTTCCTTAGATATGGAGCCAAATTAAGAAAAATTAATACAGGTTGTTCTGTTCATTCTGCATCAAAGGATTAAATGCGCTTCACTCAAGCTCTGCATGTATAAAAAATTGAACAATGAAATGCTTTGCTTAAAATTTATATTCAAAACAAAACACAACTTTTTAAAATTGCTAACACTTTCCACCCATATCAATGCAGGTGATGGTACACATTTTTTTCTGTTTATTATTATATTTTTAAAGTTTACAATTGTGTCTCTGCCTGCATAGGGTTTTACAGGCTCTTTGTTCCCCTATGCCCCAAAGTTATGGAGTTTTGTAGATTTTAGACTGTAAATTGGCCTGGCATGAGTGAGCGTGGGATTCAGTGACTACATAAAATAGGCACAGCGTCTGGGATTGCTTTCTGCTCCTCAACCAACGGTGCCAGGACAGAGATGAAACAAATGAACGTACAGTACACATGAAGTGTCCTGATCAACAACAGTATTAAACATAAATGTGTGTGCTGGTGTATATTAAATAATTGATAAACGATCAAAATGAGAAGCAAAGTCAAAGGCCAAAAGAATTTCAAGAAACCAAAACAAAACCTGACACTAGGGCCTTCTCATTTGAAAACTGTGAGAGATGGCCGGGACATTCCTAAAATGGAAGGATGGGGGAAGGCAGCTATTTATCGACACGGCCTCCCCCAAAACACTAGGTGGCAGCTCCCCGGGAGTGTAGCGGTGCCCCGGATTCCCACAGTGTATCCTGGGACGTGGAGTTTGGTTTCTCAGCCCTGTTGAGTGCTGTGAGTGCCACCAAGGGCAGCTGTCGAAGGACCTGGGGACTCCCTATAGCTCAGAAGTATTAGGTAGTCACGAGGACGGAAGCCCCAAAGTACTTCCGTACTTTAAGAACCTGAATTCTCCAGCTGACCTGGAAGTGCTGGCAAGTCACATGGGAGGAAGAACAGAAGCAGTTCTGGGTCAAGGACTATTTAAAGGACTTCTGGGAACACAGCAAGAGAGCCAGAGGTGTGTGGAGGTGGACAAAGCTTTTTGGGATGTGTGAAGGAGAAGAATAAGAAAGAGATTTGCAATTATTGTGTTTGTTGTCTGTAATAATTTGGCTGTTGTGCTTTGGGTGCTATTATTGAGAAGAAAATAATTAAAATGTCTCTTATTGCTTTTACTACGTGTCCTGAGTGTCTGTCTGTTGGGGTTAAAGGGGAAACAGCATCTTACAAAGCTAACGCTAGAATTGATTATCCAACCGAGGAATAATACATGTTGAAACCACCGCCATACTTATACTGTCACATCCAGTGACGTAAGTAAGGTCATGTGACAGCTCCTAATGCATCACATAAACCAAGAATGAGATGGGAAATAAAGACTAAAACTTTCTCAAAATAAACTGAAATGAAAAGAAAACTTTTCAAATAGGATCTGCAGAAAACAAAGCTATTAAACAAAGCCAAGAAATGAATGATAAAATACTCATATACGGTATGCTGCATTAATTACTACATAATCCTCCTCCCAAAGTGAGTACTCCACACATGACCAATCAGTTTGGAGGGAAACTGGCAAAGGAATTTGGCCAGCAAACAAGGGGCATGCATATCCCACTCAAAAACTCACAAGTAAAAGTTCATCTAATGTTTCCTCTAAATCATACTTAGTGATTTCATCCCTAATCTCATCAGATAAACCACCGTGACTAAATTAGCATCGTCTCAACCCCTGTCCGCCACCAACATTTTGAAACAGATAATAAATTCCTAACAGCAATATTTCCTTGCTTTCATTTTAATAAGGCATTGTAGGCAGTCTGACCTCGATCACGTGTGTCAAAAATCCCGGCACATTTTTTCAGAAAGTATCTGCCCTGTGTGTATGTGAGCGCTTGATTATGTACTGAGCAGATGTTCATTCAAGTGGCTTATCTGAAAGCAAAGAAACAACAAATACTACCTTAGCCTTATCGTTACTTAAGTTGCGAGGCTATAAATTAGGAAGTAATTTGCACTGGCAAAAAAGCCGCAGAATTTCTTATGGGGGTTTCTTAACTACATGGGCTCCAGGTGACCTTCCAATGTTTGGTGAGCAAACTGCTACAGCCTCACAATGCTTATAGTGCTGCCTACTTTGATGACATTGCCATCTATTCCAGCACCTATGAGGAACACCAACTGACTGCAAATTAACCTAAAAAATGTCATCTTGATCTTTCAGAAGCTAAACATTTAAGCCATGAGGTTGGACAGGAGAAGGTCAAACCACAGTGTTCCAAGATCACTGCCATATAAAATTTAATTATTACCAGTTGGAAAGAGAATTGACCCTTGTGACTGACCATACCACACTTCAGTGGATTGCTGCTCATAAGAACTCCAACCTGTGGGTTCCTCACTGGTTACACGATCTGCAAATCTACAACTTTAAGATGGTTCATCATTGGAAGTTATCACATGCCAATGCAGATGCCCTATTGAATGTTGTTAATATGTGATAAAGAGAACCTACAAATTCCACACAAGGCTGCCATGGTCAGAATTTGAACCATGTAAATGTACAATAGTGGAATTAAGCATTAAAACACTGTGACACCAGTGTACCCTTTGAAATAAAAAATAAAATTACTTTAAATTCCTGCAAATCAGTGATGTCTTAAGGTAAATTCCCGGTACTTCTTAATACACTCATCCTCTAATTTCACATGAGCTCAAATGTAAGACAGAACCAAACAGATGTGTGACTTAAGGGTTCCAAAAGCAAATATATGGTCAAATTGCAGAAGATCTTCTCCACCGATGATTACTTTGCTGTCTGGAGTGCTTTTAAGTGATGAACGGTTACAAACACAAGTTTCCATGGCCACCGACTTATCCCTCTCCATCTGATTGGCTAAACAGTTTCTATTGCAAGTTAGAGAAGCTCCCCTCTACCAATCAGGATAGTCAATGAAACCCACCTGAATTATCCGTCTCACAGTCCAACGTCTTTTCCTCCTCCTCTTGTTCTTCATTTCTCTGCCTGAAGTCCATTTACCCTTCTCATGACAGAAATGTCATAAAGCTCCTGTTCCACACAACGTCTCTCCCTCCGCTCTAAGACACTGTGCTGATCAGATAGCACCTACATCTGTAGACATTTTCACTCTTTGGTTTTCCTGTTTCAAAGAATGCATAATCATGTCTGGGCCTAAAAAGCAAAATCCTTCTTGTCTAAATGATCACAGGCCATCGGAGCCGACTTCGTTAATAATGAAGACAGATGAATGTCAATCTCAAATCTGTCACAGATTCCTGAAGATGCCTGAAGAAGGGGTCTCAGTTGCCCCAAAAGCTTGCATATTGTAATCGGTTCAGTTGGCCAATAAAAGATGTAATTTTGCTTGAATTCTCATTGCCATTATGATGGAATGTATGTGCCTGGCATCTCGTCTTGAGTTGGCACCTATCTTTTATACAGTCCTGTCTGGGTAGATTCCAACTTCCCGTGTTCCTGTGCTGGAATAAGAGGATTCATGAGATGGATGGTTGAACAGGCAAGCCATCTAATTAAATGAGCAATCCAATAGGCCTCCAAATAAGAAACACAGCGGATTCAGAAAATATTCAAACTCCTTCAGTTTATTTTGTGTCAGGTGTGAGTGCATCTGCACACTCAGTGATGAAGACTTTTGGAGGATGGCCTGGTATCAAGAAATGCAGCAAAGAAGCCACATCTCTCCAAGATAAACATTAGGGACAGACTGATATTCTGCAAAAGGTACAGGGATTGGACTGCTGAGGACTGGGGTAAAGTCATTTTCTCTGAATCCCCTTTCCGATTGATTGGGGAAAAAAGATTGTCTGGAGAAGAAAAGGTGACTGCTACAATCAGTCCTGTGTCATGCCAACAGTAAAGTATCCTGATACCATTCATATGCGAGGCTGCCTCTCAGCCAAAGGAGTAGACTCGCTCACAATTTTGCCTAAGAACACAGTCATGAATAATGAATGGTACCAAAATATCCTCCAAGAGCAACTTCTCCCAACCATCCAAGCACAGTTTGGTGATGAACAGTGTCTGTTCCAGCATGATGGGGCACCGTGCCATAAGGCAAAAGTGATAACTAAGTGGCTTGGGGAACAAAACATTGTAATTTTGGGTCCAAGGCCAGGAAACTCCCCAGACTTTAATCCCATTGAGAACTTGTGGTCAATCCTCAAGAGGCAGGTGGACAAACAAAAACCCACAAATTTTGCCAAACTCCAAGCATTGATTATGCAAGAATGGGCTGCCATCAGTCAGGATGTGGCCCAGACGTTGATTGATAGCATGTCAGGGTGAATTGTAGAGGTCTTGAAACAGAAGGGCCAATAATGCAAATACTGACTCTTTGCATAAACTTAATGTAATTGTCAATAAAAGCCTTTGAAACTTATGAAATGCTTGTAGTTATACTTTAGTATACCATAGAAACATCTGACGAAAATATCTAAAAATGCTGAAGCAGCAAACTTTGTGAAAGCCAATATTTGTGTCATTCTCAAAAATTTTGGCAACGACTGTACATTCAAAAAACAATAATGACGAACTGAAAATATGTTTTCAGAAAGGTCTGCACATTTATTAAAAATCAAAAACTAAAATGACTCATTCATATAAACCTTCAGGTCCTTAATTCATTACTCTGTAGAAGCCCCTTTGGCAGTAAGTACAGCTTCAAGTCATTTTGGGTAAGTCTCTTCAAGCTTCGTACACTTGGATCTGGGCAGTTTATCCCATTGTTTCTGGCAGATCCTTTCAAGTTGCATTAGATTGGATGGGAAGTATCTGTAAACTTCCATCTTCAGGTCTCTCTGCACATCTTCTATGGGATTTTAAGTCTGCACCACTCAAGGACAATCAGAGATTTTTCCAGAAACCACTACAGAATTATATGCAGCTGTAGCAGTATGGTTCAGATTATTGCTGTGCTTAAAGGTGAACTGTCACCCTGCACTGGGGTCTCATGCACTCTGCAGCAGGTTTTCTTCAAGGACCTCTCTGCATTTGACTGTATTCATCCATCCCTCAATTCTGACCAGCCTCCCTGGTACTGAGAAGCACCCCCATAGCATAATGCTGCCATTACCATACTTCACTGTAGGGATGGTATTAGGCAGGTGATGAGCAGTGCCTTGTCTTTGCTAGACATAGTGCTTGGAGTTCTCCCCAAAGAATTCCATTTTTGTCTCATCTGACCAGAGAATCATTTTCCTCATGATCTCAGAGTGCTTTAGGCTGTCATATGCCTTGTAGTCAATAATCGCTTCTGTCTAGCCACTCCATCATACATGCCTAAGTGGTGGAGTGCTGCTGAGATGATTACCTTTTCAACAGGTTCTCTAGCCTCAGCAGAGATCTTCTGAACTTCTGTTAGAATGGCCATTATGCTCTTGGTTACTTCTCTGCCTGCTCCATATTCCTTCTTTATTTTAAACACATAAAACAGTAATCCCAATGTGGCCTGCTCCAGGAATTTAATTTCTTAGACCAAAATTTAGTTGTAGTCAAAGTGAGTGACTTCCTAAGTGGTATGTCCACACATTTAGAATACCTTATACATTGTATTGGTGGGAGAGAAAAAAACAAGATGGAAAATACCTCAACAGAGAATATCCTTTCTCTGTCCCTTAGCACTAGTACTTTGTGTAAACCCCAGGTCTGTATCTCATCTGGGTCACTTCGGCTGTTTACTCTGAGACACTTCTGGGTCACCTTTCTTTGGTTTCAGCAGCCCTCATATGCTGCGGCGTATTTTCACACACAGCAGGACTTGTAGTGTTTCTTTGTTCTCAACACCATCATTAGCATTTATAGGATTACTAGCAAAATATCCGCGCTTCGCAGCGGAGAAGAATTGCGTTAAAGAAGCTATGAAAAAGAAAAGGAAACATTTTAAAAATAACGTAACATTTGCTTTCATATTCGTTTGCATAAGCACAGTCCTTCACCAGCAATGATTTAATGTTAGCTCAGACCACTTAAAAGTTTCTCTCGCACTTTTACTGAGTTTGTGCCAAACACTATTCTATCCCTGACCATCTCATCTTCGTTTGCATAAGCACAGCCCTTCACCAGCAATTTTAACTCCATTACAAAGTGATCCAAAGTCTCGTTTATACCCTGCGTTCTCTCAGTAAACTTGTATCTCGCGAATATCGTATTCGTCTTAGGCATGACAAACGCAAGCAGCAGCGTGTCTATGAACTTAATTTAAAGTTAAACTTTACACCTTGCTTTCCTATTTGTTTGCATAAGCACAGTCCTTCACCAGCAATTTTAACTCCGTTACAAAGTGATCCAAAGTCTCGTTTATACCCTGCGTCTTCTCATTAAGCTTGTATCTTGCGAATATCGTATTCGTCGTAGGCATGGCAAACGGCAGCGGCAGCGTGTCTATAAACTTAATTTAAACTTACGGTTTACACCATGCTTTGTTTCCGCAGTAGCTGCACTTATGAATATGCTTGTATGCGTCACACGCTTCATATTCTTTTGCTGCCTTCTCAATTGTGTAATGCGTTTTTTGTTCAGCGCTCTTTGGAGCTCTTGCTTGTTCTCTGCGTACTGCATTCACAGTCAGTTCACGTGAGCCACTCGGAGTAGATGCATCGAAGGTTCTCAGCCGTGATTGTGCGATCTTGCGATGTCCACGGCTTTATTTAATGTTAGCTAAGACCCGGCACTTAAAACTTTCTCTCACACTTTCGCTGAGTTTGTGCCAAACACTAGTCTATCCTTGACCATCTCATCTTCGTTTGCATAAGCACAGTCCTTCACCCGTGAATATTTAGCGGCAGTGTGTCTATTGGATTGCTGCTGACGGACGGCCTTATATGGGCAGGCACTCAATTACGTGGGAGGTGTGACGATGAGGGACGCAACTCCGCCTCACATGGCGACCGAGCTGCAGGCTATGGCCGTATATATGTACGTAAGTAGGTTCCAGTTATGACCATTACGCGTAGAATTTCGAAATGAAACCTGCCCAACTTTTGTAAGTAAGCTGTAAGGAATGAGCCTGCCAAATTTCAGCCTTCTACCTACACGGGAAGTTGGAGAATTAGTGATGAGTCAGTGAGTGAGTGAGTGAGTGAGTCAGTCAGTCAGTCAGTGAGGGCTTTGCCCTTTATTAGTATAGATTTATAACATCATCACGTTAGCTCATGTGGAGGTGGGTTTCACATGATGAATAATGATAGCTTTGCTTTAGATGTTACCTCTGCAGATGTGTCAGCTTGTCCTTTCCAATGAATACTTGGTGAGTTGACTTTAAGTTTCTTGCATCAAACATACCTGATGCATGTCTGGATTTTAAAGGTAATACTTTTATTTTCAAAGCACTTGAACTGAATTTTAACTCATTTGTTGAGGCCGAGCAATTCAGCTCAGCTCAAGCCATGGAGGGCCACAGTGAATGAAGTTCTTTTGTTTTTTAAACACTCCTACTTTAATTAAGAATACTCTTATTTACTGCATCAGACTTTGTGTCATTACTGAATGAGAGAAAAAAACACCTCAAAAAAGCCTTACAAAATGTTTATTAAGTGAGCTGGAAGGCACAGTCACTTTAAGAGAAATATGAGTTCTTGTACTTACTGCTGTGTTTTCTGGGTGCACACAAGGAGCCTTGTCAGGTTTACAGTGGACAGTATGGCGGGTGTATCCATTTGATGGCTAGGTGGAGATGTGTCCTACCACTCTTCGGCTTTATTCCTGTGTTCTTCTGTTATTATGTGTTTTTTGAAATGTGGTGCTTAAGAAAAGGTGACTGGCCTGTTAAGTGTGCTAACAATGGGTGAATGGAGCGGATAGCAGATGTTATGGGGTGAAGGCGTCTGCTACGCAACACACACTGATGAGGTCCAGGTTGGGCATGTGACTAGAGTAGGGTGTTAGACTCTGGTCAGGTGATGTTTTGACCTGAGATAAAAACACTCTATTTGTTGTCTTAGGGGAGCAGTTTAGTTTAGACTAAGAGGAGATCAGGTCCAGTCAGTTCAGGAGAGGCAGAGGGAGAAAGAATTTTTTCCAGATTGTAATGGAAGACCACTTAGAGCCCTTCAAAAGAAAGTCATTTATTTTTTAGATGTTTTCATTCTTTATGGGTTTGCTCAATTTTGATTTTGGTAATTTTATATTTACATATACTTGCTTAGTAGATGCTTTTATTCAATCTGACTTATAAAAGAGTTGCCACCAGTCTCGGGGACAGTATGGGAATACTGTAAGTCCTTTAGTCAGAAGACACTTTCAAAGCCATTATTAATTAAACAGAAATTCACCAAAAAGGGGAGTCGTAAAACATTTCTTGGATGCATTGAGAGTGTCAACATTTCAAGTGAAGGTGAGCAGCTCGTTCCACCAGCCAGGAACAACACATAAAAGGAGAATGGATTGAGGTGGCACTCCTGATATCTTTGCAAAAGGGCAAAGGTCCAAGTCTTTAGAGTTCTGGTGCTCCCTGTCTTGCTATATGGTTGCAAGACATGGGCGCTATCCAGTGACCTGAGATGAAGACTGGGCTCCTTTGATACTGTGTCTCATTGGAGAATCCTTGGGTACTGCTGGCTTGATTTTATGTCAAATGAGCTGTTGCTCACAGAGTCCTGAATGAGGTACATTGTTGAGGACCCGAGTGGCTGGACCAGGCCAAGGGGACACCCACGTAACACCTGGTTGTGGCAGATAGATGCTCATTTCCTGAGGGTGGGACTAGACCACGTGTCTGCCTGGGGGGCTGCCAACCATTCTTTCGTTGTGTGGTGGGTGCGACAACACGCTGTACCAGTGCATGCTCCCCAACCTGACCTGACCTGAGAGATGGCATCACCAGACAATATTCATCAGCAGACTTGAGTGGTTGAGAAGAAATGTAGGACCTCACAAGTGTCTCCATGTATATAGCTGCTGACTCATTGACTACTCTGCAGCCAGGCATGAAGGATTTAAACTGAATATGCACCAGCACAGGAAGCCAATTTAGTAACCAGAAAATAGGAGAGACATGTGCCTACCTTGGTTGGTTGAACACCAGACGTGCCCCTGCAGTTGGAAACATCTTAGTGACACCTGGCCCTAATCTTAAAGAAAATTTCTTAATGGGTCCCTGATGTTAAGAGTGTTTATCGGGGCTCCATTGTTTACCCAGTTTTATCCCCCTGCTTTAGGATTATACTTACAGTACCTAATTGTATTGATAATTATAGTGTTTAATGCTCATTTTATGTACTATTTATGACTCCAAGTTTTAAATCAAAATTCTTACATTTTTTATATGGAACCTTTTTTAATCTGGTTTTGAAAGTCCTTTTTTTAAACTATTTTATTGAAAGACGGCTTTAACAGATTTTAATTTTCCTTATATAGAAATTTTTATTAGAGATTGATTTGGTTTTTATGGTCATGCTTTGAGCATTTTTATACTATTTATGGATAATGATGATACGGATGGGGTCAGTTAATTAGTTAAGATTTTAATTCAGGGACAGTGTACCAGCCTTTATTCTGTGTTCCCCCAACGTGGGGAGCAGCTCCTCAAACCCTATCCTGACTGGAGAGAGTTGCAGTAATCCAGACATGACAAGAGTGAAGCCTGGATTAGGAGATGTGCTGCATTCTCTGTCAGAAATGATAATATAATGTGCAATGGATGAACAGAGATGGGGTGCTGAATAGACAAACAGGGATAACAAAGAGGTCCATCTTTGTCACGTTGAGCTGGAAATGGTGTTCCTTCATCCAGGTTGCTATATCAGTGAGATAAGCAGATTCTAGCTGATATCATGTGGTCCTCTGGAGGCATATCATTGGGCAGAGCCCATGGGACATGATGATAAGTCTAGTCAGGAGGTGTATGGTGACAAGAGGAGACGGCTCAGCTCCAACCACTGAGCTTCCCTGGTGTACCTTTGACAATTTTACCATGTGATAAACATATTTTATTATTCATACTTTTTATCACTTTTTTATTGAAGATTTATATTAAGTACACTTGTTGGTGTTGTTTTTAAATGAACATATTTGTGATTTGCAATGTGCTATGTCTGCCTTCATTATTGCTCCCCTAACCCTTAGGCTGTAAAAGCCAAAGGTGAGAACCTCAGTGCATGAAGTTTAGAGGAATTTAAAAATACTAAATTCGGTTCACTCGCCCACCACCCCGGGGTGCGCTGCGCGCCAGCCACTTCATGACTCTGCCATTAACGTTGTGAAGGGGGGGCTGAACGCACGCTAAGGAGATGCTTTGGATCAGCTGCTGGCTTGCTGCTGCCGAGCTGCATGTTCTGCATGTCGCTGTGCGCGTAGATCATTTAAAAGCCTGTACAGTAGCTGTCCTTTTATCTCACTGCATTGTCTAGCAGGACGTTAAAGTGTCTCCAAGAAAATCACGTATTGTCTCCTTTCAAGTCTTCCAAGATTTTTTTTTATAATAGAGAGATGATCATATTTTCCAGATGGTCAGACTTTGAAATGTCTTTGTTTTCCCGATTCCCAATTTTACAGGATTTCCACAGCACACAGGATTTAGTGACGGTGTCCTCTTTTTAAGTTGTCATTATATGGTGTCACACACATGCGCATGGGAGGCAGCTAAAGGGCTTGAGTGAAGGCAGTTCTGAGGCATGCCGGGATGTGGCAGAGTGCACTGACTCTTTTTCTCCCTTTCCTGTAGACCATTCCTGGGAGATTCCACCTGGCTCTCTTGACGTCACTTCCGGGACCGAGCCAATGGAAGTAGACCTTACCAGCTCCGGCCCCTCTGATGTCACGTCCGGGTGTGATCCAATGATTGAAGACCACGTGCCCGATCCTTATGACCTCACTTCCTGTCTTCCCCTTTAAAAGCCTGCCCCTTTTCCCTTTTCCCTCAGTCTTGTTTTGGACTCGTTTGTATGCACTTCAGTGCTGTGTATTTCTATAAAAGAATGACTTTGCAGCCAGGATACCAGATTATACGGGTGGCTGCCCCAAATCTTTATCTGAGTATTTCTCATTCTTGTGACAATGGATAAAGTTTAGAGTTTAAGACTCTATAAAATGTCAAAAAAAAACAAGAAAATGAAAACAGACTCCTGTTTATTGAGACTTATGAATAAATGTCTTTGTCACTGCACAATGAGAGTAAGAAAAGGCCAGGTAGTTATATGTGGAGTTTTTAATTAGAATGAGTATTATTTCTTTTTCAAATTGTGACAGTTAAGAGCAGACACTGGTGCAAAAGACAGGATTGACTACGTCACTGCCATTTCTGCTTCTTCAATCAATGGCAAGCAGTTATTTAAAAAGAAGTAAAAGAGCCAAATTCTAATCAGAGGTCAGTATAGCTGAGTCATGCTGATTGAGTTCTTTTAAAAAGTAAATAGGTTCATGAGGTCATTATGGTCACGTGTACAGAGTACAGTTAAATTCCCACGTGTTATATTCAACGTACAATACATTGCCTTGAAACGTCTGTCTTCTTTGCATTAACCTTGCAGAAACAATGAAGGAGTGTAATGAGAACACAGGAGTCAAAGAAAGTCAATTTCAGGCTCCTGTAAATTTCAGTGCTGCTCAGTTTCTTCTGCATTCTCTGCCACACTCCACGCTCCCCTTGCAGCCACTCTATTTGTTCTGCATTTCGGCCTTGCTTGTGCTTTATTCTAATCGGTAAGTTTAGATAAGAAGACATTATCTGATAAAGCATGTAGTTAATAAACTACTTTATTTCTAGCTTTCCTGTATGAAAAAAGTTTATACAACTTATTAGAAAAGAGCTTCAAAAGTGAGACTTTTCCTTCTTGTTCTTCTTCTACTTCATCCTTTCCCACTTGTGTTTGTGGTTGATGTGCTTCTCCAATCAGTTCCGTTCTCGTTTTTTCCATCCATCTCCACTTTGTCCTCTTTTGCTTTCACTTCCCCTGCACTTCCACCCCCATCACATTTTTGCTCACATTTTCACGGTATCTCCTCATTACATGTCCATACATCTTCAACCTACTTTCTTGTATTTTCTTAGATATCTCTCCCTCTATAGTTGTATCTCTGATGGTCTGAATTCTCATTCTGTCCTTTTTTGTAACTCCACACATTCATCTCAAAATTCTAATTTTCTGCCCATGTCTCAACTCCATACAACATTGCTGGTCTTACCACTGCCTTAAAAACCTTACATTTAACCTTTGTCTTAATTTTTTGACCACACAATATACCTTTATTGAAATTGTTTCATCCACATTGCATTCTGTGGGTTATCTCTTCATCTAGTTTTCCATATTTGATTTCCACCGACTTTGGATATTTAAAGTTATCCTCTCATTACAATAGCACTCCCTGGAAGCCAACTTCTCAATCCTGATCATCATTAAACCTCCTATATTCTGTCTTCTTCCTATTT
>JANRMT010062806.1:51831291-51853595 GCA_026402145.1 Polypterus bichir lapradei
CCTGTGGCTCCACCTGCATAGTAGTGAAACAGGACAAACTTTAAAAAATCAGTCGAAAAATGTAAAAATGTAGTAATTTGTATTGAGAAGAATTTATATTGATAGCTTTCTTATCTGTGGACCTCTTCATATACGATATTTTTGGTTTTGCTATCAAGAGCGAGAATGTAGCTGTGATCTCTTTGCCAAAAACATAAAAAGTTAGCGAAGTATCTTTGGCCAAGGAGAAGGCAGGTGCGGTCCAACGTGAAACGTTGTCACTGTAGCTGATCGTGTTCAGCTCTAATCAGAGAGCGTCCCCCGCGTTGGGAGAAGAGCATGTGGCTGTGATATCTCTCTCCTAAGAACGTCAAACGTTACACTTTAACAATCTCTATATCAGGGGTCTCCAACATGTCGCTTGTCGAGCTACCAGTAGGTCGCAACCCCTTTCCAAGTAGCTAGCCAAAAGGTTAATGAATCTTACATAAATTTGAAAACTTGATTAGTCAAATTAGAAGTGGGTGATCTTTCCAAAAAATCATATCACGATCAACAATCTGAATTGCAATCTATCTTTTCAATGTGGTATACACTTAAGAGAATATCCGGACTCAAACTCATCAAGACCTAAGTAACACTTTATTTTAAATATCAAACAAAGTTGTATTGAATTCTTCTCTCATTCGCTAGCTAAGCGGAGTTAAGGAACACGCCTCAAAGCTGTCGAGTGAGTGAGGAAGCCCAGCCCAGTTCCAAACCCCCTACTCCCTCGGCCCACTGAACGTTTCTCAGGTTTTGCGCAGATAAATCGGTACCGCAAGCGAACTGTGATACATAGCGAAATGAGAGAAGTCACAAAATCAATCGGAATGTTGAAGCAAATTCTAGAAAAAAAACAGATCTAAATCCGTTAAGTAGTTATCTTGTTTAAAGCGGACAGATATAAAGACATTGGATTTTATATATTAGTAAATCTTCAAAATAATGTGCAGCTAAACTCTCAACAGCATTCCCAGTATTTCTGGAGCTTAGTAGAGCCAGATAACTATAAGAATCTTCACCAAGCAGCTCTGAAAATGCCTGCTTTGTTTGGGTCTCCATACCTCTGTGAGTCTGCTGTTTCTGACAAGAATGTCATGAAATCAAAGTTCAAAACAAGACTGACAGATGAACATTTAAATGACTCCATAAGAGTGAACCCAAGTGGCTACACTCCACCATACACCTCTCTTGTTGATGCCATGAAGTGCCAGTCATCCCACTAACTAAAAAACACATCACACGTGCAACTGGACATGTAAATACTCTTGTGAAGTGAAACAGTGACATGTAACAAAATGACAAATGAATAAGGAATATCTGTGTATTTGTAATTGCATTGTTTTGTTGCATTCAATAGTGTGAGATACACTAGAAAATGCATGCAGACATACAAAATGCACTTGCAGGTGAAATAAATTTTTTTGTGATGTTTTAATGCAAAATGTGAGTTGTGGGCACCAACAGTTTGTAAATGTTCAGGCAAAACAAGCTCATTCAGTTTGTTTGGGTTGAAATAAGCTAAGGGAATAAACGTTAGAAAACAAGAGTAGCTCTCGGCCATTTTCATTTTGTAAAAGTAGCTCTCAGGGGTAAAAATGTTGGAGACCCCTGCTGTAGATGATAATGTCTGCTGAACAAACAGGTATTGCAAGCCAAGCATAGGCAATGTGCGCTCCAACACGTGGCGAGAGGTACAGCGACTCGAACGAAGGCTGACACGTGAGTGAGGATGGCCCCGCCCAGCTCCCTACTCCTAAGGTCCCGCCTTCCCCTCCCCTCGGCCTGCAGCAGGTCTCTCAGATTCGCACGAATAAATCGCTGCCACAACCTACCTATAATGCTTGGAGCGATGAGAGAAGTCGCAAAATCGACCAGAATGTTAAAGCAAATTAAACAAAAAAATCTGTTAAGTAGTTCTCTCATGAAAAGTGGACAGACATGCAGACAGACAGGCAGATGTTGGATTTTATATATATAGAGAGATGGGTGGAGGGATAGATGTTGTCATGTAAGAGTGCCCTACAATGGACTGGCAGCTCAACTCAGAATGCATGGGGTTTAAAATGAGTGAGTGTGGTGGTGTGAGACGTGAGTGATGAACTGGGCCTTCCTCTTAGAGACGGTTCCCACCTTTTACTGCCAGTAATCCAAAAATGAATGACATACACTGGGCTGGGGGAGGAAAGATAAATGTTTATTCTGGTCTTCTAACGGAAGGCTGAGAAAATCCTGAATATTTTTAAGATGACACATCTTGAAAACCAGGTATGCAGTATGTTGGAAAGACTTGTTATTTTTGATTTTTTAATGCTCTTACTATAAGCGGCTCTGTTTCGTGCTCATTCATATGAATTTAATACATGACAAATGAAGCTAAAATTGCAGCTCTGTCGTCAGCTTAGACGTGAATTCATCCTGCCATGTCTTCATTGCTCTTCTTTTGCTTGAACGGATACCTTGATGTTCAGTAATTAATCTGCACCCCTCGGTGTTGTCACTCACCACGTGTGCTCTTCTTGTGTCTTACTGCAGGTGCGACTTAGACATCTCATTTAAGTACAATAAACACACTTGGCTCTCAAATGCCATAAAAGATCGGAGGAGGATAAATTTACAGGTGTGGGCATAAATAAGTTTACAGTTGTGAGTATGTGAGGCTGGCAAGTTGAGCAATTACAAGATTGTACAAAAGTGCACTGTGCACTTTTGACATTCTTTTTGAGTTAATAAAGCTATTGAGTTAATACAGCTATTGTAATAATCATAACCTGAATGTCTTTTTCCATAAACCTACTTCTGCCCACCCCTGTAAATTGTAAATGGCAGCATTCTTGCACAGGGAAGCCAAAGTAGAGTTTCCTTTCTCTTTTTTTGACCAGGATTCATTAAAGGTACACTAAAATATGTCCAGCCTAGCACATACAGTGGCTCTTCTCCACCAGGTTGTGTTTCACTCATTCCCATCAATGTGTTGCTCAAGGCTGCAGCACTCTCATTTGTTAGAGCGCCCTCTTTTGGTATTAGTAAGATATACAAGTCTGGCTCGGCCAACTGCTGTCCACTTTAATCAGGTGTTTGTGCATCTGTCCAGTTGCTATGCCTCTGTCATTTCAACAGATGGAGCATCACAAGCATCCTTATATATAATTTGATACTATCCATACGTATGGTGTTTGCGTCAGTACCTCGACTCAATACAAGTTAGAACCATGCAATGGGACTCTGGCTGTCTAGTTAGAACATAACATGGCAAACACGGACGCAGTATTGCATGATTGGCCAAGAATGTCTGAATACTTCAGTGACGCCACTGGACGGCCGAGTATAGTAAGTCGGTGTTGGTTCGTGCAGATAATACTAAGTTCGGTTGGTTTTTGGAGCGTTGGTTTGGTGGGGCGTACTTTCCAGGACTAACATCGTTGACTGACTTAAACCCTTCGACAGCTCCGGAACTGTAACCAATTTAGAACATATCACCATTTGCTTGCTACGTCGAAATCTATCTTTGGGCAGTTCGGTTTTGGCATCCGTCCTTCTGACATCTATTGGCAAACTGAGAAATGACGGCTGGGTATTAACAACGGTCATTATTTACATTTTAGCCGATCTCAGATCTAAAATGACCACGCCAACATAATTATTACTCCGACTCTGATTAGAGTTGTAAAATACGGTTTGTTTTGAAAATTTGTTTGCTGGAAAAAATCAAATGAGGTGCGCCGAAGAGCTGAGTTCACGTCTTGCAGCCCCATTTAAACAGGCAACTCTTCATTACATTGGTCGAAAAGGTCTATTTTAAGCACAAATCAGTGCCATGATACCAAAATCATTTCAAGGACTTAAAAAAACAAATAATTCTTTGCAGAGAAAGTATGGATTTCACAAACGTAGAATTTGTAGCCCGATTTGATTGGGCTCCCAGACGCTAGTTAACTCTAATTTTATGAATCCAATACCAAATAGTATATAATGGATACATTATATATTATATATACACTAGCTATGTGCGCCCAACTACGTTGCGTGTGTTAAAGTTGTCTGTGAAGGGCTCCCTGTTTAAACGCGGCTGCCAGTCATGAACTGGGCTCTTCGTCGCACAGCATTATGATTTTTTATAAGGGAAACAAAATTACAAAAGAAAACCCTTGGACATTGATTCGATAGGAACGGCCTACTCGGAATCACTGTCCGAATAGTAATTATGTGGTGGTGTAGGAGCATTTCTGCTTCTGTCCGTTCACAGTCCGTCTCGTTTTCACAACGCTGTCGTTTCCTCTCACGATGTCTTCTCAACCTTTCTCCAATCTCGCAGGTTGCTTTGTGGCAATCCAAAATGTAAGGCAATATACACGGAGCAATGGTTATAAAAGGGGGACACATAGGTATCCAGGCTCTTTAAAGCATAAATAGGGATCACTTCACTGACATGTGAGCAAGCCACAGTACAACTGTGAGACGCGCAGCACTCGCCGGCTACAACGTAACAATAATAATTTCCGGAACGTGCTGTTACGTTGTCATTCATTTTACCCACTGTCTTTCTTTCATTCATATGTTACGTAGGCACGTACCTTTTATCTTCGGCAATCTCATTCTCTAACCAGGCCTCAGGAGCTGACCAGCGTAACACTGTCCACCACCCCTTTCGTTATTCTGGGACATTGTTGACATCCGTGAGTAACAACAACGTACTAAACTGGAAGGTGGTCTACGCATGCGTGGAATTCAAACAAAGATCAAGATCTAAATGAAGATCTCTTTAGTTAATTTAAAGCACAACGATTTGTTTAGTTTGAATGTCTGTGTTTTGAGGTGTGACTGGCGTACTACAGTCTTCAGTAGTATAAGCCTGGAGGAGATTCTTAATGCAATGCCTATGTTTTAGCTGTCTCTCTACTGCCATCTAGTGCTTTTTCTTCTAATTCATTCACCGGCAAACAAAGATCAAGATCCAAATGAAGATTATATATAGAGATTATGTTGTCATTTCAACAGGTGGGACATCACAAACATTTGTACTAATGCACTTTAGTGCTGCAAATGTGATGCACCATCTGTTGGAATGACAAATGCAATACATTTTATTACTACATGCATTACAAAAAACATTTCACTAGTTGGTGCACCGCAAGCATTACACTGACGTCTACACTGATTATTCAGATTTCAACCCATCTTAGATTGGCAGCACAGCTAGTACTGGAAATAAATGCCAATAGTTGTAGCAGTCAGTCAGCAGAAGGAATGAATGGTGGTCCAGGTATAGGATTTTCTGAATTTTCACCAAATGTGTAAAGAAGTGATGAAGGACCAAAAATCTATGCTTTGTCAATGCCTGGCAATCTGAAGAGAGTTCTGGGCTCTGGTACAAGTCTTAGTGTTGTAGGTATCTGCTCTGGCAGTGAGTACATGCCACCAGGCAAGGTATTGTATTTGGGGTATTAATGAGTAAGGAGAAGGTATTGACATCTACCTTAATAAGAAGCTGTCTGCTGCATAAGCAGGTATGTACTTAAGACCGCAGCCCACCAGGTGCCTGCTATTCCACTGGGAAGGGACACAGTATCTCCATTTTAAAAGAGGTAGCATAGGAAGGACTGTAACGCAGAGGGGTGTCTCTTTAGGGCCACTTGTTCTTTACATTTAAACTCAACATTCTCTGCATTTCATGTTCCAGCTTAGCCTTTATTTTATTTTATCTTTTTTTTTTTTGTGGATTTAAACTAAACTACAACTAGCTGCAATGCACGTGTGAAAGTTAAATTGCATGAAACAGCAATTTCCCTTTTATTCTTGATACTTGCTTACAGGGTAGTCAGTGGGTCAGCATCTATGTATATGGAGACACTTGTGAGGTCTTATGCTCCTTCTCGACCACTCAGGTCTTCTGAGAGTGTTGCCCCTTGTGCCTGGCATCAAATCTCAATGCAGACTCTTTTCATGTGTAACTCTAGGTTAGTGGAACGATCTGCCCACCTTCTGACTGCCTTAATGGATTCAAGAACTGTAGTGATCAAATTGTAACCTTGTACCGTAGCACTTCTTCCCAAGCAGGCCCCCAAACTGATGCGATTATATTGACCTGTTTTGTAAGCCATTTTGGATAAAAGCATCTGCTAATAGTTCAATGTAAATGTAAATTACAAATACAAAGCGGAAAATGCTGCTGCTCAGGTCAGGGGTAAGGGTTATTTTGATTCTGGGCCTTGTGGCCTAGTTTTTTGGATGTGAGTTTTGAGCGCCTGGCAAATCATAACCTTCAGGGTTGGTGAGTGAGCCACCATGAACAACAGGAGGACATGAAAACTCCCCTGCTGGAAATGAAACTAGGGCATTTCTACTATTTATAATTAGATCAGAATGAGACGGAGTGACATGACCCACAGGATGGCTGCAAACTAAAACATATTTTTAAAAGAATACTGGATGCTAGCAGCAATTCCATCTCATGTTCCCTACAGTCAGATGAAGCACTGAGGCGCGACAGACTACACAATGCATTGGCAAAGTGACACACACAGAAAACACTAAGGATTAATTAAAGTGGCTGCTGCTTCACTTTACACTTCAAGAGTCTCAGTAGCGGGTGACTACTGGAGGAATATTCCAAGGAAAACAAAGTCTGATGACTTCCACTGGGATGCCAAAGTTTGCTGAGTAATAAGTTAATTAAAAATTAATGAACTTAAATTATGTTTTCTTCAGATCAGGATCTGTGAGCTGAGTGTCTGTGGCAGAAAGACTTAAATTAGGGCTTGGGCTTAAAAACAAGATGGCCAGTTCAGTTGTTGAGTCCTAAGTACTGCATGTGCCTGACATAAATGATCTGTTCTCAAATTGTTACAAAACATACAGAGACAATTGTGACATATTCTTATGCCAACCAACCTCAATAAAGATGTCAGTCAATTATGCTTGCTGATGGAGGATCGCAGGAATCATTGGGTAGAGGGGTCCTTTCATCGGATTGGCTGGCCCAGCGCTGACTCAGCTGTGGAATAGCCAATAGGGGGAGGCATCTTGATGGCCAAGGTCTCCAGGACTCTGAACAAATCTAAATCCAATGATGTGATATCATCTGCTCTTGTAATATTTCTATTGCACTATTATATTGTATTGAGGATTACTTGTGTTCTGTTCTGTGTATTGTATTTTAATTACCCCTTTTTTTGACACCCACTACACGCCCAACCTTTAGGAAAGGGGTCTCTCTTTGAACTGCCTTTCCCAAGGTTTCTTCCATTTTTTTCCCTACAAGGGTTTTTTTTTTTTGGAAGATTTTCCTTGTCTTCTTAGAGAGTCAAGGCTGGAGGGCTATCAAAAGGCAGGGCCCGTTAAAGCCCATTGCAGCACTTCTTGTGTGATTTTGGGTTGTACAAAAATAAATTGCATTGTATTGTATTATGCAACGATACTAACAATAATAATAATAATAATACTCCCAAAAAACAAAACTGTAAAAACCACCAATACACAAACCAACAGCCTGAGACAAGGACACAAGAAAGGGGGTGCTAAGGGTGCTGCAGCAGCCCTTTTGGTTGAGATAATAATTCTCTGGGTTGCAGCCCAGGGCCTCATGGGCTATAGGAGATCCAAAAATTATTTAACTTGCATGAAAAAATATTTGTTCTATGTTTTTCACAGACATATTCCTGCCTCTACACTGGCTGATTGTGTCCTCTTTAACCCCATGACTGTTCTCCCTGGTATCACCTGTCCACCGCTAGTCACATGCAGTTTACATGAAGCACGTGAAGAAGAAAGCAATTTGTCTTGTTAGTCACAGTTCTTCACAAATGGCCAGTGATTGCATTATACAGTAAATTCCAGTTTTAGTGACTGAGAAACATACAAAGGGGTTGACACTTCTGAATATGTGTGGAAATATTATACAGGCGCACTGTAGCTAGAAAAAGTTTGAGAACCGCTGGCCTAGGCTGTGGTTAGTCCATTCCAAGTTGTAAGGTAAGCCTAAATTCTTTAAACATCTAGTAAATTAATAAGTACCATGTTCAGTATATTATCAAACATATACATTTTCCTGTTCTTCGTGGGTGTACTGGCTTGTTGGCAAATGGAGTTAGTCAGAGACTTTTGAGTTTACTTGAACCCGGGCCCATTTATGAGTTGTGCCGGTGTTCTAACAAAACATCCTACCCATCGAAATGACCTACTCACTGATACTACGCATGCGCAGACCAAAATTACGCAACTTTATGTATGCTTTTCTTAGCCTTACTACATTAATGCATTTATTACAGTTTACTGCATAGGCATTTACGCTCAACATTTTATAAGTTCTATATTGTGCATGTGTGACTTTCAGTCTTGTACAGGCCATTGTATCCATGCACGTGTAATGACCGTCTTGTGAAATCTTTGCATCAGGCTGTGTCTCTTTCGGGCATTAAATGATGCATATAAAATAAATTGAGAAATGTTAACATTTCCATAAATTTGATAGACGACTTCTAAATACAACATGTTAAATGATGACATGGTATAACGTTATAAGTTTAAGGTAGGTAGGATACTTCGACAAAGTAGGACAAATCGTCAGAACACTGGCACTTAGCCAAGCCCCATTCCACAGGCTGCAGCGAAGGGCACTTGACACTGAGAGCAAAATCCAGGCGGCTCATAATCTCTGATGCTTTGACGAGCTGCTGGCTTTCTTTGCACTCAGAAGGCTGAGGTTGAGATGTACTGGCCAAGAAAACCATCATCTGAAAAGTCTCATAGACAGCAGATCACAGCTAAAAAGCTACTCAGCTTACTTGTCAGGTTTTTGCACTTTGTTACCGGTTACTTCACGCAGCAATGAGAAATACCTTGTAAAAATAACACACTGATAAAGACATTCAGTGAAGTCTTACATGCCTGAGCAGAATGTCGTAGGTCATTGGGCAATGAAGTGATGCAAACATCGTGCAATATGTCGTAACTATGTCCGCTCTAGTGAACAACAGAAGTCTGACAAAACAGTCAGCAAACTGGCAAAGTACCAAGCCTGCTGCTTTTGTATTTTACTTTTTAAAATTTATTTTTATTTTTGTTTTCATTTTTCTCTTAGTTTTGCCATAACAGCTGAAAATATCTGACATTCTGAAAATAATTATAGAAATAATCATATATGTACTGTATATATATATATATATATATAGTCATGCACACGCATCTGAAGATCACCATCCAAGCTCTTCCCAGGTTTGTGGTACCACCCCAGGCAGAGAGGGAGCACTGCCACTAACTGTCTTGTCATTTTCTTCCTCCACAGTTCCCAGAAAACACCCAGTTTGGCCAACTGGCTCCTCCCCTTGCAGTCCTTTGACTTTGAAAGAGTGGCTTCCTGCAAGGAGTCACTTGATCGAGAGATGACCTGAGAGACGGATATCCATATTGATTGACCCGAAGGTTGAGCATCCTCATGTCTTCAGGAATTTGCTCCAGTGCCTTCTCATAGTCCAGAGACACACAGGGTCTGTGAATTAGTGTCAATAAATTGGTCCTAATGTGTGTGTATGTGTGTGTGTTCGCCCTGCGAAGGATGAGCACCCTGCCCAGGTGTTGTTCGTGCCTCGTTCCCAATGACTGCCAGAAATGGACTCAAATTTATTCGGACAGAAGGTAAGCCAGTATTATTACTTAATTCTTCTGCATGATCATAGTATGGAGAGGCACATAAATACGTTTTTCAGAAGAGAAAGTGTATTATAGTTTGATGTATACACAGTACTGTACCTATATACCTGTATATTCCTTTACAACAATTTCTGGTCTTTCAAGAAATCAAGCTGTTTATGTGTATATACTGCAAATATAATCAATATTGGACCACAATGAGGAATGTTTTGCTTTCTCAGATAATGTTAGTTATGTAATAGATAATTGGGGTTCATGGTGGCTGCTGCTGCAGTAGGGATAGACACAAAAACCCATTTCACATGTATGCATATTGTGTAGTCTTTGCAGTCAGCTTCACCTCTCATCAAAAAATATTGTTCCAGTAGCCTAGGCCTCAAACAAAATTAGCAAAAAAACAATCATAATATACTAGGGGGGTCAGCCCCCTGCTCACTTTGCTCGCCAACCCCCGTGCAGGTGCTACGTGCTAGTCATTTTCCGGATCTGCCGCTTGTGTCAAAACGTGCTGTGCTTTTAGATAAACATGAATATCAACTTGGTCTTTGATATCTCTGTCTTTCGAAACTGTTATCGCTGACAATTAGTCACATTTTGGTTTATTATATATGTGAACTTGATCTTTTGGATTCATATAGAAAGCCAAGAAAACTTCTTTGTCCGTGTTTTTCAGATACATTTTCGTGTAAAGTGCAATACTTTTTGATGTATGGATTTGTATCCTTTATTGGCTGTTGAATTTTTAATACACCCGATCATTTAACTCTTTTGATTCTATGTTGCATCGCTTCTCTGTGATCATAAATATAAACCTGACCGAATTGTGGTTTCTTTGAAGTTAAACTTGTAGTAGTTTTAATTGTGGGACCACAGATTCTCATAGTGTATGGTTCTGAATCGTGTAAATCTACGTTTTGAGCATTGAATGATGCGAATGCGAACAGATTATTGTAGATTCGGATATTTTGCCTGTAGTGTTTGTGGATTTCACTTTCACCAAATAACAAATCTTTTATTTCTCGCGTATACACCTCTTCATTGGGAAGAAACCACTACTTTTCCCTGATGGCAACACGAATTAGACGATCTACAAGTCTCCGACTTAAACTTTAAAGCAACAATATCTACATACTTCTGTCATATGACCTTATGTCCATATATTCAGTCTCTTTTCGCTGTTCCGTTATTTCACTGAGTAATAATTTCCATTTGTTTGCGCTAATGCAATCTTTACTATCATTTTTTGAGACTTTCGAATTTTAGTACAGTGGAACCTCGGGTCGCGAACGTCTCTGAACACATACAAATCGGGTTACGACCAACAGTTCGCCAAACTTTTGCATCTGTTCACGACCACACACTCAGGTGATGAACAAGCCAGTTTCCCTTCCGGTTCGTACGCGTCGATGATTTCCACACGTGTTCAGTCTCTCCCTGTACTGTACATTGTTCTCAGTGCATCACACAGAAGGATTCTCCCTCAAAACTGTAACCTCCTCTCAACCCAACTTCCTCCTGTGGTATAGCGGGTCCACAGCTCCCGTCAAAAAGGTCAGTTTTAATAAATAATCACCGCACTCACGGCTAAGCGAGGGGGCGTGGTGGTGTGTGGCCGAAGTGGTTCGAGCGAGAGAGAGAGAGAGCGCAGGCAGGCTCATGTGCAGCTGAGAAGGGAGCCTGGGTGTTTGTCTCAGTGTTATTCAATGTTTTTATATTTAGTTTACTATTACACTGTGCATTCTATGGTATAGTTAACTATTTTTGTGCTTAAAAATCTTTAAAGAAAATATATTTACATACAGTTCAGACGGTCTGGAATGGATTAATTGTATTTACATACAATCCTATGGGCGAAATTACTTTGTGTCACGACCAAATTGGGTTATGACCAGAGTTTTGGAACGAATTACGGTCGTGACCCGAGGTTCCACTGTACTTTGATTATCTCTTATCTGCTCTGCATGTGTATCGCGCCAACATTTTTTAACCTTTTTACAACATTCTCCTTTTTCTTCTACTCTTTGTCTTTTATTTCCGGCCCCAGGCTTGGTTAAATCTCTTGGCACAAAGTTTCATCTTGCGAGACTTGAAATTATCTCTCTGAAAAAGTCTCGTCCCAGGATTTTTTTATACAATAGAGAGATGTGTGAGGGCAGCCATACCTGACCAGGATGCTCTCAGAACGGAAGAACCAGGGGAAAGAGTGTGCACAGGGCTATATGGCAGCCCTCCTGAATTGCAGTGGTGCCTCAGATTCCAGCGGGGTGGCATGGGACATGGAGTTCCTCAACTCTGCCCTGTTTGGGTTCCGTAGGTGCCACCAGGGGGTGATGTAGGGAATGGGGAGCCCTAATCCTGGGGTTTTCCTCTCACGTGTATGGAAAACCAGAAGTACTCCTGGATGGAAGATAAAAGGAGCTGCCTGCCTCACAAGGACGACCCAGAGTCAGGAGGAAGAGGACAAAACTTGCCGGAAGGAGTGGAGGTGATCGAGAGATGAAGAGAGAAAAAGAGAGGGAAGGAAGAAGAAAAGAAAGTGCTCTGTGTATTGGTGCTTGCCATACTATGCTGGGCATTGGTGGGAAACTGGGGAAATGTTTCCCACATTAAAATAAAACCCATGTGTGTTGCTGAACTTGTGCCTGGTGTCTGTTTGTGTCGGGGAGCTGGTGTGCAACAACCCCCCCCCCACCCCCCCATTAGGCCATACATGGATAAATCATGATAAGAAAAGAGGAAAAGGGAAAGAAAAATCCTTAAGTGAGTCTCATAGAAGCAAACATCTTTGGACCCACGGTGCTTCAATTCCTGCATGAAATTACCAACAAGTAAAATTAGGAAAGTGGAAGTGATATATGAAGAGATTGAGCATTTCCGGCTCACTCTGCTAATTTTGCTAAATTTGCTGGAATATGAGAATCTTTGAGTCAGTCTGCTGAGAAGGGGGGTATACAAAATACACTGTAATGAGATAAGAATTCGGGGGTTAGAGATGTGCACCCCACTGGGCCAGCCAGCTTTTAGCTTTTTTATTTCTGTGGTGTGTGTTTCAACTAAAACTTTTTTGTGGCTCTTGTAGGCACTCTACTACGGCACGTACACACAGTCTTAATGGAATTTGATACTTTCCGTTCACCTTGGTGAGGAATTTTCTCGTGACAAGAAAAATATTCTGTGACAAGAAAAAATTCCGTTCACCTTGGTGAGGAATTTTCTCGTGACAAGAAAAATAAAATAGAGAAGCACAGTTTGGAGTGAAGGTGTTTGTATTTGTCAAGTGAGTAAATTAGGTGGACAGTAGAGATGGAGAGCAGAGACCCCTAAGAGAATCAGGAGGTGTGCGGATAGAAACTCAGTTATCATCTTCAACTGTGTAATTAGCAGCACTGCAGCTCAGAATCTGAGAACAAAGCAGAATTTCCATCCTCACACGTGTCCTTCTCTGCCCCGGGCATTTTTCAGCTCTCTTGTCATGCACTACGCCATGCAATGTTTTCCATCAGATAAGTGACTCTAGCACCCGGGATGTGTCTTAATCCAGTTATCCGCTCAAACATTATTAATCCTGCAATCTCATAAAAAATTAAAAGGTCAAAGTCGCTGCTTCCCCAAGCATATCACAAAAGATGTTGTCAGGCTTCATCATGGTTCAGCCTTTTGAAAAGAAAGCTTTTAATTTAATTTTTCATTTAAAATTAATTTATTGACAAAATGAATATTTCATAAGAAAGTCAGAGCGGACATTCAAGCTACCTGAGGCTAGATATTTCATAGTTATTGAACTGATATATTGCCTACACAAAACGTCACTGCAACGTTGCTCTGGTTTGACTGAATTTAATTGCAGGAACTGCTGTCTTGAGCAAAATCTGAAACCACAGCATTCATCTCACTATTCGCTGTGATAAAGATTTCAAGATCAGTAAATTGCACTACGTTGGCCCCCGAATCAACACAAGAAGCTCAGCTGCCTGGCACTGCGCGTCTTTCCAGGGTGGCGTCATTTTCATTTTTTTTTTGCAGTTCATCACAAGCTGGTGGGTCCTGAGATTTCGGTTATCAACCCAATGACCTGATTTCAGCCCTGTCTTTGAGGCAGGCATCACTTTGTCAATTAGAAAGCGTGTTCAGCCTCTTGGCACATCACTTTCACAGAGCGCTATCATCAGATACAGTACACATCAGCAATTTCATTGGCAAGCACAGTTGTGTTTGGAAAAAGAGCCTCTTGCTTTTGGCAGCCTGTCTTTACTGGTTTTCTGTAATGTGCAAGAAATGCAGCAAACAACAACAACATTTATTTCTACAGAGTATTTTCATTTACAGAATGTAGCACAAAGTGTTTAAAAGAAATAGTTACAAGAAAATTAAATTAGGTAAGAATAATAATGATTATGTAATAGAAAATAAATCAATGCCAGCTGTCATGCATGCAAGTCAGAGGATTTCCTTTTCTGTTTTGTAAGTTACTTTGGATGAAAGTGTCTGACAAGCAAATAAATGTAAATGTAACTCCCCTCACGGGCTCGATCGAGGTGCGTGATAACCCTCTGGGGCGAGAGGGGGCACTGTCGCTAACATTTTCTTCTGCTTTGCTCCCCTCAGCATCGAGGAACCGCCCAGTAAGGGCACTTAGCTCCGCCCCTTCTGGCTTGTGCACTATAAGAAGCCCCAGCTGCCCAGAAGGAGGCGTCATTTCCACTAAGAGTGACCCACCAGATGGAGCTCTAGTGAATGACCCTTATTTTGAGAGGCAAGAGCTTCTTACTTTATAGAATAGTTACTTTAGAGTTAGGAGGCTAATCACTTCATCGCCTAAAGGCTTAATTTATGTTTTGGATTAAACTATTAAATGGGACAACCCGGTTGGTGTCCCAACTTTATCTTTTGTGCTTTGACCTGTCATTCCTGCACCCAGCAACAGAGCTCACATAACATAAATATATAATTAGTAGAAAAGTGAAGTCATTATATATAACTAGCTGTGTAAGCCCGCGCTGTTAAAAGCCTGGGCTCCTTGAAACACTTGAAATTGTCAGAAAAAAAATTCAAATGCAGAGTTGGTTTCATTTTGCGGATGTGCTCGCCCCCCTTGTCTATCAGCGGCTAAGCGAGTTTCTCTCTCCAAGGAGGTTTCGTTTTGCCAATGTGCTCGCCTCGTTTGTGTATTTGTGGCTAAGCGAGCTTGTCTTTCATCAGTGGTTTCACTTTGGTGACAGAGTCGCTTTCTTTCAGCTTCATGCTGTAGCCTCGTACTTCTCTCTTCTTCCGACTCGTTAACTTGGGGCCGCCTTGCCGGCTCTTTGAGCTTCATGCTGTAGCCTCGCACTTCTGGGCCGGACAGACAGACACACGCACTTCCACGCGTAAACGTTTATATATGAGATATTGTGTTCTAAGTCTAAAGAAGAGTCTGATGATAAGATCAGATAGCCGAGGAGGACAGAAAAAATGAAATCTGCAGGCCAAAAGACCACCCAGACCTCACTGATTTTTTTACCTAACATAAATGCTCTTACATCGTTCCTCAGAGGATTCAATACAACAGGTCTTGTGGATGGTTTGGGGGGCACCTGCCTTCACTCCAGCATCACAGGTGGCTGCACGGTGCCTTGATCAGGGGGTGGTGGTGGAGCAAAACGGCACCACAGAAAAAAATGGAAAAGAAAGCAGAAAAAAGTAGAGACTGAAGAATGTGATAATCCTATACATTGTGGCAGGAGGCTGGGGGCCAGACCCACCTGGGATGCCTGGAAGGATCGGGAGGCGGTCTATACATCCCCCGGGCCACGAGGGGGCAACCGCTCTGGATAACAAGGGGACCATGGGGAAGTAGCAGGGAGGCTCAAACCCGTGGGGGCCTGTGGCTACCGCCAGGGGGAAGCCTGAGAGATCTGCACTTCTGCCACACCTGGGAAGGTGGAGGAAGGACCTCCCAGCCACGCCCGGAGTGCTTCTGGGTGCTCATGTGGCACTTCCGCCACACCAGGAAGTGCCGGCGGAAGAACGTCAGCGAGCACCTGGAGCATGTCCGGGTGACTATAAAGGGGGCCACCTTCCTACAGTCGAGGGGCTGGAGTCGGGTGCTGGAGTAGGATGAAGCTCCAGCAGACGAAGAGAGGCTGCCCACGGACATTGAAAGGCCCGAGTAAGGGTGTTTGTTGCAGGAAGCACTGTGTGTGTGTGGGACTTGTGTCTTGGGGGACATTTGTTGACATAAAATGTGTGTGTTTTAAGAACTGTCGGTGTCAGTCTGTTTGTATCCGGACTGAAGATCTCACAACATCTATAGTCTTTTGGCAATAAAACTAAAATGTAGCTACAAAAAAGCCACATTTAAAAAGTGAGTTTTTTAGGAGTTTTTTAAAATGATCCATGGTGTCAGCCTGCCATTTCTCTATTGGTAAAGCATTCCAGGTTTTTGGTGCATTACAGCACCACTTCTTTGGAATAGTAAGCAGAAAAACCACCCTTAGAAGCCTAAGGTTATGACTTTGAATGTTGGAGGCAGGGGGGTCAGGCACTCCAAAATATAGGAAGGAGTAGGCTTATGTAAAGCTTTATATACAGTACTGTTAGTAGTACTGGCACAGGTAAGCAGTGCAACAACGCTAAAACTGGTGAGATGTGCTAAGATTTTCTCTTTCTAGTTTAGACTCTGGCTGCTGTATTCTGCACTAATGCAACCAACGGATGTCTATTTTAGGTAGTTACAGTAATCTAGTCGACTAAAAAACAAAAGTGTGGATGACTTTCTCAGCATCTTCATCAGATGATGAATAGTTATAGGACAGCAGCACTAATTACTGTGAGTGAGAACTCTGTTTTAGAAAATTAAAGAAGACAATGTGGCCTGGCATTAAGGGGCATTGAACTTAAGGGCCATGGTTGCCCAGTCACTTCCTACCTGCATGACCCACATTTGATCCTACTGAAAGAATTGCAAGCTGCGATGTGTCCTGATCTTGTAAGCTGCTGATAATAACTGGTGAAGTCAAGAAAGGTGTATTAGGATGAGGCGGGTTGCACACTTTGCCTGAGCATCTCATTAAAGACCACTGCACTGCTAACTGGGATTTCATTTCCTACAAATCGCCCTTCACATTCAGAACAGAAACGTGGGAACGGGCCAGCAGTGTGGGGTCGTTTCATGTGTACAGACGCATTTGGGAGACGACTGAGCCAGCAGTCTTGTGGTTTGCAGTCCAATGGCTTAACCACTAAGCCAGTCGTTTTTACTTAGAGGTGCAGCCTGAAGCCTTTTCGATATAAGTACTTTGGCACAGTTTAATATTTACTGCCCATATTACATCCTACAAATTGATAACAGTTCTGACAGCTTCAGTGAATAGTGGACATTGTGTTTTAAGACAATGTTAAAGCTGGCTAAGCCACTGCCAGGCATCATGCATGGCAGAGAGAACTTAATGACGTGAGGGAGATGAATGTCCCAATGTGAGGCAGGCCACTCATACCGCACTAACAAACAATGAATTAGTTGATATAAGCCATGCAAATAAAAGGTAGCCAATAACCACTGGAGCATGAATTTGATTGCGCTGGATTGCCATGGTGCGTATTTAAATAGAAAATCAACAATTGCCAGTTTTCCCTCAGTTCTCTCTTCATTATTCACCTAATGTTCGCTTGTCTATTGATGTGCTGAAAATCAAACAGCAGTTGAAATTGCACAGAGAAGGACGAATGGTGTCAGGAAAGGTGCAATTTTGTAGGATGATGTGGTTCTTAAATGTATATATTTATATATTTTCTAGCAGCGCATATCTGTGTAATCTTCATTTTCCCAAAGATGGGTGTTTTTATCTCAAAGAGAAACAAATTCCAGTCAATAACCCATTAATCATAAAATGTTGAGGAAATCCACATTCACGTTAGAGGAATGTGAAGAGGAAGGATGAAGTGGTTGTGAATTTGTCACAAGGCTGTGGACTGCTGGGACTCAGCTCTGCGGCTTTCAGTCTTTTGGCGCTTTTCCACTGCATAGTACGGCACAGCACGGTTCAGTACAGCTCACCTTGGTTCGGCTCGGTTTGCGTTTCGACTGCAGTTTAGTACCGCTTTAGAGTGGGCGGGATTATTCACGTGTCGTTATAGTTGCGCCGCCTCTACTGCCGTGACATTTTTTTTAACTTGTCCCTACACTGTTTGTAAGTCCGATTGTAGCCATGTGCGCCCAAGAGCTTAGCGACCTCCTGAAAAACTTTTTCATTCCGCGTCGCCCCATCCAGCTCTCGCTGGATCCGCTCCTCGGCTACCAACGAGAGGAACGTCTGTACTTCCTCAATAGACCACAAAAGAGCCATTTTTGGTTAAAACAAAAATGGTGCGTCCGAACCTTCTCTGGCTGTGCTAAAAATCTAGCGGGTCTGTTGTGTCTCGTGTCGCAAGTTCAGTGACGCAGTAATGATGATTTTCTCCGGCCAATCAGTGACCAGCAGAGTTTACACGTCACGTTTTGGTAACGGTTCGGCGCGCTTGGAACCTCGGCTGAGGTGGTACTAAAAAAAGGACCAGGTACCAGGTACTGTTCCCAGTGGAAAACCCCCCAAAAGTGAGCTGAACTGAACTGTGTCGTGCCGTACTATGCAGTGGAAAAGCGCCTTTTTACTCGGTCATTCACAATGTCCGCTACAAGTCAGTGGGAAATGTGGATTCTTGACCATTGGGCATTTGATTGTTTCTTGTATTTATTTTTTATCCCTTCTGTCCTGAAAGTGAAATTATTTTACTAAAAAAAAAAAATTTGCTAAGGGTTTACACCACACTGGACTCAAGGCTACAACATCATTCTGACTGTCCTGGACCAGAACTTGTAATGACAATCCACTGGAAGAAACAGTCAAAGATGGTTTTAGATTAAGTTGCAGGAGAAGAAATCAGAAAAGCAAGCTAAGGTCAATGCCTGTGAGTAAGAAAGTAAGCGTTTTAAGCTGAGCCCAAAACGTGAAGTAGAAATCAGTGTCAAAAAGGACATGGCCAGAGGATCGGGAGCCAAGAAGTCGAGCATATTTTATTAACCAATGCAAGAGGCAAGAACTAAAGTCGGAAAACCAAAATGAGTCAAAGTCAAGATATCTGATGAATATAATGAGCCACACTCCAGCATCTGGGGGTCCCTACCCCTTAGGTTCAACATATAAAGAACAAGAATATCATAAATACAATAACTAACAGAACTGGCTAACTAGAAATGCTTAATCAATGTATAAAAATGACTGCACAATATATGCATTAAAAACTAGAATACAAAAAGCAAGAAGACAAAAGCAGGTTTAGAAACATAAATTACAAAAGGGACAATAACATAAATAAATAGATTGAAAAAAAATGTATATAAATAAAAAGGAAAGACATTAGGGCGAGGAATAAGATCCTGGCTCCATTATAACCAGAACAGGAGAACGATCTTTCTTAGCTTTGCTGTTCTTCTGCCTAAAGTAGTGACGGCTTGCTCTAGCAGGTTCACATCTTCAGTCTGCTTCACTTTCCCCATTTCTGACACTAATGTAAAATGCTTACATTATGCCTGCCAGAGGTCATGCCATTCTAAAACCTAAATGCTCCCCAGCTTCCCTTGCTGGGAACTTCCCCTGCACAGATGTATATGTCGTTTTTTTCCCAGACTAGCTGTCCAATACATCTACGGCAATCTAAGTAATAAACGTAGGCCTCAGCATTCATGTTTGAAGTGCTCTATTCAACATGGATGTCTCTGTTATATGCCATTTGGTGCAGAAGTCATAAAAGGAGTGTTAACGTTTCTGATGCAGGATCTGTTAGAATGGCAAATGCAATGCATTTTATTACTAAAAATGTTTGTGATACACCATATTTTGGAATGACAAACATACGAGAAGCACACAAACACACAGACACTTGTCCTATTATTGAGATAGATACTCACTTATTGTTGGATCACTTTCTATTGTTTTAGTATAAAATGAATGGCCTGTTTCAATCCATGACAAGATGGCAAGCTATACTTCACTCTTTTCTTCAAGACCATTCCAACTATTTTCTGAACCTGAAAAAGGGCCGAAACCTGGACTCAGTGCTAGATGGGATATCAGCCCATCATGGCGGACCTAATCACATGCCGGGCCAGTAGTGAGTCACTAATTGGCATAATGTGCATGTCGGTGGAGTTTCCACTTTGAGGAAAACTTTAACTTTGGTTTTGAAGGCCCTGCAGTGGGCCTTAAAATCAGATGATATTTAATAGGATTCAAAAAACAATAGTGATGATGACATAAATATGTTCAAACGAAACACAAGAACCATGAATCCAAATGAGCTGAATTGACAAAAGAGTAGATGGAAGTAAGGGACACTCCTGTGGGGTGGAACCTCACTGTCCTGCTCAATGCCATAGTCTCACACTTTGCTTCGGTTACATCTGTGCTGAACGGTATCCCACTTCTCACACCAGTTTGGTAGTTTGGTGTTGATCCTCCAAGTAGTCATCTTTAAGGGCTTGAATGTTAGAACTGACGTTCACCAGCTTAGCCACCTGAGTTACAGCAAAAATGGATTTTTAGCTTGGGACTCTACAATTGCTTATTTTCAGTGCAAAGTGCAGACGTCCCTGTATTGCTCACTACAAAGACACAGGGTAAAAACAGAATTGGAAGAAAGCAGTTGAGTTTGGAGTAACCAAGGTGAACAAATATTCATCGTTGCCAGCTCTTGTTCATTGATCATAATGTCTTTGTTTACATATGTGACTGTTTGTAACTTAATACAGGGCCATCTTGCCAGCATCATAGGCCCCCAATCAAAATAATGCGCTGGAGTCCCTGTTTTGATAGCAAAACAGAAACATACGAGGGATATCCAGAAAAAAAGGTTACAAGTGCCCTGGAGGGTGCAGGGAATTTTTTTTTTCAAAGGTTGGCATACCTGCGTGTAGGGGGGTCCTAACGGTCAAAATAAGCCCGGGATCGCGTCAGTCAGTTGTGAAATGTCATCACAGCAAGCGAGTTCATCAACCTCTGCTGAGGCCATTTGCTCCAGCTACCGCCGATGCGAGATTCGTTCGGTCATCAAGTTCCTCACTTTGCGTCACGAATCCGCGGCCGAGATCCACCGTCAGCTTGTGGAAGAATTGTGAAAGAATTCTTGGGTGGGAAACATTTTTCCAACGATGAGGAGGTGAAGGAGACAGTGGAGAAGTGGCTTTCGGAGGTGGAGCGGAGCGTATTCGACGAGAGTATAAAAAAGCTACTGCCCAGGCTGAAGAAGTGCATCGAAGTTGACGGCGATTATGTTGAGAAATAAACACATATTTTGGAACATACCCTGTAAATTTGGTTGAAATATATTCATTTTTTGATTTTTAACAGCTGTTGTAACCTTTTTTTCTGGATATCCCTCGTATGAAGGCATCAGAGACATTGTGGGCCCCTGGCCAGTGCCCTTTGTGCCCATATGTTAAGAGGGCCCTGGGTCTTAAGACCTCTAATGTTCACTCATAGCTAACATTATGCTCACATTAATCATTTTTCCCCTAAAGCAGTCTTTTTAATATGCTTTTAAAAGTTTAAAAAAGGAAAAAGCTGTGAAAAGAAGTACAAACAAAAGATCACAAGCAGTATAAGCAGACTTAAATAAAATTTCACTAATAAGGTAACTCTTAAAAATAAAGAAAAAAAAAACATGTACAGGCTGAATGGGAGAAAAGTGAATGCCAGTTATTCATTAAGCCAAAAAATATATGATAGTGGCTATTCAAAAAGAAATGTTCTCCTGCCCAGATAAACAACATTTCATGGGCTATGAAAGAAAGAAATGATTGAAACATCACGGTATGAAGAAAGCTGGGTTCAAAGTCCAAAGAGGGGAGAGATGAATGAAGGGAGAGGCACTCAATGGTCTGACAGAGGCCGTGTCTCCATTTTCACTCATTATTGCATTTTGTCTTTTATGTTGTATTGATGTGTCATAACCAAACTACATCGCATATGCTGTGCACTTTTACTGCTGACTTTTTAATGTCAGTCAGTCATCTTCCAACCCGCTATTTCCTAACTACAGGGTCACGGGGCTCTGCTGGAGCCAATCCCAGCCAACACAGGGCGCAAGGCAGGATTAACCCACACAGACATGGAGAGAACATGCAAATTCCACACAGGGAGGACCTGGGAAGTGAACCTGGGTCAACTAACTGTGAGGCAGCAGTGCCACCCACTGTGCCACTGTGCTGCCGCTTTTTAAAGTCACTTTTTTTAAAATTAGATAATAAACATATGCAAGAATTCTGTGGTCCTTAAGACAGAAAATAAAAGTGAGTTTGAGCCTAAAAGACAGAATACAACAACAACAACAACATTTATTTACTGTATATAGCACATTTTCATACAAATAATGTAGCTCAATTTGCTTGTACAAAGACAACTTAGCCATAAATGGCCAATAAAGTAACACTTATGAAACAGCCGACATGTCACTGGGGACCCCCTAGGAGACAAACCAAAGGAGAACAAGTCAGACCTGGATAGTAAAGCAGTGTCTAATCATACTGTAAATAGGCAGATAGATACTGTATGAAAGGCACTATACGATAGATAGATAGATAGATAGATAGATAGATAGATAGATAGATAGATAGATAGATA
>JANRMT010062806.1:51854650-51878381 GCA_026402145.1 Polypterus bichir lapradei
ATAGATAGATAGATAGATAGATAGATAGATAGATAGATAGATAGATAGATAGATAGATGACATCTGCGGTGGGCTGGCGCCCTGCCCGGGGTTTGTTTCTTGCCTTGCGCCCTGTGTTGGCTGGGATTGGCTCCTGCAGATCCCTGTGACCCTGTAGTTTGGATATAGCGGGTTGGATAATGGATGGATGGATAGATGACATTGATGTTTGTCTCATTTACACATCAACCCTATGTGAGTTTTTGCTTGTTTGTTTGCTGGTAACTGAAGCAGGATGAAGACTTCAGAATAAAAACTTGGATAATTTTTGCAAATGAAGATTCATTTCCAAAGAACTGCAGCTGCATAAACATACATGTGTCCAATCAAAGCGCCCAAACACTTTTATTATCTGTAGTGAAATTGCTTGTTTGTGGAATGAGTTACGAATGATGTGGTAATACCCTGCGGGCTGCAGTGATCTCTCAGGCAATTCAGAACACCATATTATATCTTCTTTCAGAACACTTGCAATTGGCCGTAATCAGCATACAAAATATAATCTACTGTGTAAACAAACTTTGCAGCTCAGTAAAGAGGCAGTTTTAAAAATAAAACCAGAATAAAGGAAACTGGTTATTACAAAATAGAAAAATATCTCCCTGAAAGAACTATAAACCAGAAACAAAACCCTGATGGAGAGCGTAGTGTGTGTGATATCAGTTTAAACAGAGATAAAGCTATGTAAGCAGAGATGGCTCAGTGGAGTTGCTGTTAATGCTGCTACCTTACACTTGCAAAGTTGTGGGTTCAAATCCTAGCCTGGTCACTGACTGTGTGGGCTTTTTAATTCTTCCGATGTCAGTGTGGGTTCTCTGGTTTTCCTCGCACACCCCTAAGAGGTGCAGGTGAAATTAGTTGGTGACTCTACATGATACCTGCGTGGGTCTGCAGGCCATGATGACCTGCAATTAAGTGGCATCTCTCACAGGGCTGTCTCCTGCCTCCTGCTCAGCATTCCTGGGAATGCTCCAGCTACCCATAACCCAGTAACAGAAATTGTTCAACATTTGTACATTCTTCTTGTGATGTTGTACTGTGTTTGTATTGTATTATTATACACTTTTGGTGGCACACATTGTGAATATTAAAAACACAAAGCAAAAGGTAATAAAACAGCTGAAAGGCTGATCTGTACCTGCCATACCTGAGCCACACTTTGGCCCCGTTGTGGTGTGACCTGAACACTCAAAAGCCAGTTTCTTTCACTTTACATTTACGAACCGTCTGTGCTGACCAGAACTGGACATTAGGCTTACTGGCTGTACAGCAGAGAGAGTGGCCCCTTTAGACAAGCACTGCGTAGTAAGATTGAGGTCTCAAAATACATACAGAGCTCGCATTTCATAAAGAGTCACCAAGAACTAAAACAAAATGCTTCTTACACCGCCGAAACAGAATACCACAACTGCAGAGAGACTGAGTTTGGCTAATCGCATGATGTCTCGCTCTGTGTGTGTCAGGTGTTCCCTGGTAAATTTTCTCCGGTTTTTTGGTTTTTTGTATTACCAATCTGTGAAGTTCTTCTACACTTGCACCTTCTATAATGTATTATAATATCTTTTTGTGTTTTTCTGTGCCCTAAGTATTTCGGTTTTCTTCTTTTTATTATATTTTCCACCTCTAAGGTTAACTTCTCCATTAGTGATTCTATCTGTCCACGACATACGTACAATGCTCCTGCAAGTCCACATCTCAAATGCATTTAATCTGCTTAGGGTGCCTGATTAAGAGTGCATGATTTGCAACTGTGAACAAGTGTTGACAAAGTATAACATTTTACAACCCAAAGTTTCAATTTTAGATTTAATTGTCTATTACACTGACGATTGTAAATTGTCCCAAGTGTGTGCTTGGTGTGTGTGTGTGCCCTGCGGTGTGCTGGCGCCCTGCCTGGGGTTTGTTTCCTGCCTTGCGCCCTGTGTTGGCTGGGATTGGCTCCAGCAGTCCCCCGTGACCCTGTAGTTAGGATATAGTCGGTTGGATAATGGATGGTTGGATGTCTATTACAGAGGACATTTTCACTTTTATAAATGCACAATGTGCTAATTCTATTCAAGCACTTACTTCTATCTTAGTGTCAAAGTGGTCGTCAGCCATCTTTTCCAGATATTTGTATTCGTGAACTTGTTTGATTTTCACTTACAGCCATGACCTTTGTTTCTGCACATTGAAGTTCAGACTCGTTTGAGTACTTACATCTGCCACCGCGTCATCGGCTCTTATAGCTCATCTTGAGTGCTTGATAACATCACAGTATTGTCTGCATATCGTATGTTTTTTAGAAGTAACCCATATATTTTTATTGCTTTTGTTCTATCCAGTATTGATTCTTGTATAACTGTCTCTGAATAAATGTTAAACAGAAGTGCTGGCTAAGTGCATCCTTGCCGTATTCTTCTTTTTATTTCTACACTCGTAAATATAAAGGTTCTTAAATGGCACTTCACTGGGCTGTGTGATCAAGTGGTTGCTTGACAAAGAATCACTTAATTCTGGGAAGGGTTCCTTGCATATACTTTTTAAAAAATTTTTAGGCTTTGAAAGGTTTCCTAATATGTGGACAACATTGAAATCTTTAATGTATAGCAGAATACTGACAGGTGATGAAAACCTGAGCTTAGCTTGTGTCATTTTACACTGAGAGTCCCGTGTATGCCCGTTGGCATTTTATAAATCTGCCGTTAGCTATTCATGCTTATTTATGGAGCCTGTTACTGATCTAAATAAATCAAAGTTCTTTCTGGAACCTTTGTGTGGATAATCCTTTAGAGAACCAAAATTGGTTCCCTCAAGAACCACTCTGGCACCTTTATTTTTACGAGTGCACCTCAGGTGGTTTTCCATTCTCCGCTCTGACTGTTGCTGTTTGCTGCCAATGTAAGTTTCTAATAATTTGAGTATGTTTGCTGTTCAAACCTATTTGGTGGAAAATATTCAAAAGGCGCTCATGCTCTACAGGTCAAATTTCTTTTCTTAATCTACAAAGCATTTGTATAGATCTTGCCCCATATTGAGATATTTTTCTACCAAAACTGTAAGGTTCACAGGGTCTTCTCAGGTTCCCAAACCTGTCCCAAGTCCAAACAGTGGATTGCTACACATTTGTGCATTATAGAATTCATAAAAAAATATTTTCAATACATGACACCTCCCCTGGTTGCATTTCTTCAAGTTATATTTTGTATATTCGGTATGGTTTTTAGTGAAAAAAGAACTGAAATAAGCTTCATGTACCATGCAGCACTTGAAAATGTTTTCTGGCCTACTATTGTCATGAGAATCATAAGACAGTCTCTGAAACGTATATACAATTTATTTCAACATGATAAATCAAAAAGAAAGGCAATTTCATACTGCAATGGTTAGAAGCAGATTTAATACAACACGTCTGCGTTTTCTTATGGGTAGTTTGAACATGTGCAGTGCATTTGAAGCAAAAGTTCAATGAACATGGATGTTCTGCTGCAAAATTGCACCATTGTTGTACAACGCCCCTTAGTGAGATTTCTTTGGCCAGAGGAAATGAAACCTCCTTAAATGTACAGAAGGATGTTGGCTTGTGCAGATCAGTAAGCCTTTTGGGTGCCCACCATGTGCACTGTGTCATGTGCAGATCCATATTCAAATGTGCAGCAATAGCAGACAATGTAATCCATCTGACATCCCTAATCATGGCATTCGTCATGTCAATGTGGGCTTGTGAGCGATGTTGATGGGTGACCAAATCAAGCGTCGTTGGTTGCACTTATTCCTCTCACTTTAAACCTTTCTACCCATAAATAAACTTCTCATGGAGTCATTTTGTGTTCACTTCATCCTTCAGCGAATTTCAGCAGGTTTCACTCCCTCTGTCCAAAGAAATCTCACTATGGTATGTGCGGAGCATCCATGTTCACTTAACCTTGACTTCAACCAGACTAACAGCAGAGCACTGTGTTGTGCATATTCAAGCTACCCAGAAGCCATCACGAACACATTGTATTGCAACAACATCTGTCCATGCTTAGTTACCTAAAGGTTCACAGAATCCTCTGGCACCTTTCCCTATAAATACGTCCATTGCAGACTTTTCTATACTTTTTGTATTTTTTGAGTTATAATTTCGTTTTTGATGTTCATATCAATGAGATCTGCGTCATGAACTTTGCATACGCCACCGTATGTTTGTAATATTATCTGAGACTATAAAATATCACTGCTGTCAGTCCTGGACAGATGTGTTATCGGAGTCGTTTATTTTGTAGCTCAATAACTTAGTTCTACATTATTACTGGAGGACACCCTGTACTTTGTATGATCTCGAGGTGCTCAGTTTCTGCTTTTAAATGCAGACTGAGGCTTTAGGCCGAAATACCCTGATTAGAGTTTCTGATTAGCAATTCATATTGCACCTTGATTTCTTAGTCATTTGTATCAAAATAGAAACATCACAATAGTTATGAAACACTACTGACCCTCCTCTGTTCTGTTTCTCTTGTCAGTATTATGCTGTGCCACCTGATTCACCTACTTTACTTCCAAGCTATTCTCCTGTCCACGTAAGAGACTCCTGAGATAAGACAGCATTGGAGTCAACGGTGAAAAGTTTTCATCTTCTTCTTCTGCGATCCCTTTGAGTACTTAGGATGCCCCAGAAGGACAGGGCAGCCAGTGGGCTCTGGTCAGAGCAACTGTGACTTTGTCTCTTATGGCTAATTGTGAACACCCCAGAGGTTGATCTTCTCCAGGATGCTCTTGACTGTAGTTTTGGTTTTCCCTCCTTCATTTTCAACTCTCAGTCATGACAGATTATAAATTTGTTGCTGTTAGTCAAATTGGGACGGCTCTTTTTTTACTGTGTTTACCATAATGCTGTAAGCTTTAGTAATTTACTGTTAATGCACTATAGCTCACTAGTCGTGTTTTAGTATAAAAATAGTTTAATAGAATTTTAATAGCAGCATTTTTATTTATTTCTGACATCTGCGTTTATCAAATTAAATTCTCCAAATTCAAGAACTTTGGAGCACTCAGAAGTTAGCAATGTCTGAATGTATGAGAGAGCTAGCGTGCTGAGCATAGACGCCACTCAGTTGCACATATCACTTCACAGCATTGATTTTGAGATAAGGCACATATAGTGTTGTAAAGAATACTTGGCAGCAGGGCGATTTTTATTGACTTTCAGCATAAGTATGGGTTTACACAAGTCGAGTACTGTGTAACCTTAGGACGGTCTGTACTGTTGACATAAATCATAAAAAATAACTTGTGTCATGTTACGCCATTGGAGGAAGAAAATAATGTTTATTCCTACTGCTTACAGAGCAGGCTGCAAAGCTGCACCGCGGATAGCATGTCACCTCATACTCCTTGCATCCTGATTTGAGTTTCCTTCACCGTCTTCTTCTGCAGGGGCACAGGTTATGTCCTACAGTCCAAAAAATGGCTGACATGAGTGACGTGTCCTGCTTTGTGCTTATTTCAGTGGATAAAGACATCAGCTCTCAGAGATCCTGAGGATGATAATGCAGAAAAGACGGTAAGAAAGTGATGATGAATTTGTTGTTAGCTATGTTGGCACAATTCATTAGAATAAAAAGTATTGGTTGTCCATAAGTTGAGCCAAATTGTACAGAATAAAAGAAAAACATAGCACACGGATTTGTGGGTGAAGAGAAAATCAATAGTGTTTTATAGCTTATGTAAAGTTTCCAAGTGATTTGTTTACTGCAGATTTTGTAAGCATAGCTTAGGTCTGACATATTACAATAGCTTCAAATCACAATAGAATCATAATAAAAGCCAAGAATTCAAATTCAACAACAACAACATTTATTTATATAGCATATTTTCATACAAAAAGTAGCTCAAAGTGCTTTACATAATGAAGAAAATAAAAATAAAAGACAAAATAAGAAATTAAAATAAGACAACATTAGTTAACATAGAAAAGGAGTAAGGTCCGATGCCCAGGGTGGACATAAAAAACAGAAAAAAAACTCCAGACGGCTGGAGAAAAAAAATAAAATCTGCAGGGGTTCCAGGCTACGGAACCGCCCAGTCCCCTTTGGGCATTCTACCTAACATAAATGAAATAGTCCTCGTTGTAGTTAGTCAGAAGTAAATTCCACCATTACATTGTTCTTTTTATATCAGAGTGTGACATTCAGAAGAGCGAACAACCAATATGTGTCATCTGACCCAAAAACAACTAAGAAAGTATCATCTTAAAACCATTCGTATTAATGATAAGGGCAAAAAATGCAAAGTGTGAAAATACAAATTCAGCGGCTCCAGTCCATTCAGCCATGAGGACGCTATCTGCAATGAAGCAAGGAACTTCCTTGTTTCCAGTGCATTTCACATCTGTTATTAAGTGTTACTGGCCCACTTAAATATTTCTTTCTCTGTATAGTGTAACATCAAGATTTGCCTGATAAGTATGTTTCTGAGCCTTTAGTACCTTACATAAAATAAAAACTGAATGATTGATTCAACTGATACAGCATGTCGTAGCAGCTGTACTTAAATGGCCTACACTTCCCAGCAGCCACAGTAATATTACATCATTGGGCAGCTTCGAAGTGGGGAAGACATTGCTGTGAAGAACAATAATTAGTCTGTCTCTTTAACAAGAAGGTGAAAACACACGAGGGGATTGCGATCATCTGTGCTTCTTTTTTTCCATGCCACATTCTCTATTGGATTACATCTTCAACCACCATGGATTACAGTTTCTACGTAGATGGATGTGCTTGTCCTATGCCTGCCTGTTTCACTGATTTTGTCTTGGTTGGATACTTTTGAGTCTGGGAAGCACTCCCAATCACACCAAATCTTCACGCAACAACTGGAACCTGGTAGGACAAAACTTTACATTTCATTCAGTGGGTTGTCCATTCCACACACCATCATCATCTGCACCTGCTGTATTGGATTGTGTTTGCACTTTATTGTAATTGTCCATTGTGCAGGGTCGATTGTTTCATTCTATTTCCTTCTTTCACTATTTGTTAAATATTTATTGTCACCTGGGAACTGGGAAAGGCTTTTGTGAAATGTTGTTTGTTTAATAATAAGTTTAACAACATCATGTAAACACTAACAGACAGGAACTAAACCTCTTTCTTCATTTTTGCTGGAAGTGAAATGCAGTTTATTTCACAAATTATTTTGTGATGTGAATTACCAGATTTTGCTGTGATTTCATTTTCATGCAAATTGATTCACAATGACAGGCACACATCTAACTACGGCAGCCAATGGAGCACACACATAGCATTTCTAATAGAAAACATTACAGTTCTCGGTATGAGTGGTACTGTGACAAACACACAAAATGCAATACGTCTACAAAATGATATGTCATCTTTTAGAGACTTTGCTTCTGCATATCTGTTAGACAGACAAGATAATATACAGAAAATACACAAAGGTCCTGTTTACTTTATCTGTGTATACAGAAGGTCCCATGACAAGAAAGGAAGGTGCATATGAATCCCAGCCTCTGACTCCTGGTTGAATTCCAACTGCCAATGAACTTCAGCAAAGTGACATCATAAACGCAATGACTACAAACCTGTGAGCAGTGAAGGCACCATTAGTGTTCACCTTCCAAAATGATACTGGTCCTAGAATGGGCTGACACCTTGTCCATGGATAGCTCTTGTTTTTTAATGGTTAGGACAGGACTTTCGGAGTCTCTGAATTGAATTGGTTGGATTACATAAGGAAAGGTTGGATGGATGAATGGATGGACTGACAGAGAGATGGTTTGCAGTGTGATATATGGCTGGCCATTCATCACGGCCAACACCCCCAGGCTGCCAGATGGAGCCTTTCCTGCAGCATGGAGGTGCCCCGAATTCCAGCAGGGCATCATAGACATTGGAGTTTTCCTGTACAGCCCTGCTGGATAACGTCGGGGCCACCAGGGGATGCTGCAGGGAGGCCCAGAGATTTGTATTCTCCCTACAGAGCGGAAGTACATCCCAGTCACATGGACAGAGGAAATGACGTGCTTCCAGGTTGAAGAAGAGGAGTTTTTACCTGATCCGGAAGTGCTGGATAATCACGTGGACTGAGGGCTCAGAAGCACTTCCGGGTCATGGACTATAAAGGTCTCTGGGAAATCCCAGATGGACGAGCTGAGTTGGGAGGAAGGGAACAATGTGTCTGGGAGTAGGAGGATTGATTATTGTTATTGTATTTGAGTATCGTTTATGAGTATAGTGGAGTGGAGGGTGCTTTGTGCATCATTTTGTCCAAATAAAGAAAATTACCGGACTTTTATCTGGTGTCTGGCATCTGGTCTGAGGGTTCAAGAGGACGACAGTGCCCCCTATCTGTCACAGCAGCAATAGATGTGCCAGAATGCACTGTTTTATAAATATTGAGAGGTCATCATGTGAATGTGAACCTTTCAGAATGTATGGTGTAACCTCATTCTACATCCAACACTGAGATACTGCATGAGAATATTTCATATGGTGAGTTGTTCATAAATGCATCCATTTTCTTCAACTTACTGTCCCTTACAGGTGTCTATCCAGCAGGTCTGGATGAAAGGAGGGAACCAACTATGGACGAGGCACCAGCTCATCAAAGACCACACTTTAGTCACCAGTTCACAGGGAGAACATGCAAGGACTGACCTGGGATTCAGAATTAGGATTCTGTAGATGTAAGGTGGCAATACTGACTAGTGTGTCAACATCCTTTGCTTTGTGTTGGTAATTTTTTCTTTATTTTCTTTTTCTAATTTGGATCAATACCATTTTATTATCACTTGTAACTAAAATATTTTGTTAAAATATTCAGGTCACTCTTTTAGTATAGTATTTTCATTTTAAGAAATTCATAAGCAGTCTTTAGTTGTTGTGTTCATGAAGTCACTTTGCTGAACTTCACTGGCAGTTGGAATTTGACCAGGAGTTGGAGCCTGGAATTCAGATGCACCTTCCTCTCTCGTCATGGGATGAGAGATTTCAGTTTTTGATTTTTAATAAATCTTCCAACCATTCTGAAAACTTGTTTTCACTTTGTCATTATGGGTTATTAAGTGTAGACTGATGCAAAAATTGCAAATGTATCCATTTAATATTAAATCTGAAAAGTGATAAAAGTGTGCAGAAAGTGAAGGGGTCTGAATATTTTCTAAATGCACTATAAATCAGTGAATCAATCGGCAATTTTCTACATTTGTTCATAATTAGTTGAGAAATAATTTAACAATATGTGATGGCTCGGATCAACTCCACATTCCCTGTTTGCTTCCTGGAGCCTCTTGAACCCGGATACACCGATAACATACTCGAGAATGACCTGGGCAAATGAGGACACACACAGTCAGAAAGGGGTTGGTGCAAAGTGAATCAGTGTTTTTATTAAAAAAAATAAAAAACAACAACAAAGTGTGGATGATAAAAACAATTTTAAATTCCAGATAAAACAGTCGTTCAATTCCAGCCATATCGGCCGTAAGTTGCTCCTCAGCCAGCCTAGCGCTTCCTTCACTACACGTCTCCGAAGCGGGTCTTCCAACTGGCGGAGATGCTGACAACTATGATTACCTTTCCTGACTCTCGTCCCATCTGCCTCAACCGACATCCACTGGGATGCGCACAGCTTGACCTCCATCATCCCATAAGCCAGTGCGTCACTACCTGGCGGCCTGCCTATAGAAAAACGTGATGTATAGCACATTGAAAAGACAATGCGAGACTCCAGCATGACTGACTAATCTGATCAGCTGATCAACGGGGACACTCCACGGAGCTCCATTCGACTCGCTCCTCTCACAGGGTACCGGTTGCTCTGTCCCCTCTCTGACATCTGGTTTGCTCTCAATTGTTTGCTTCTCCAGCTACACTGTGGACTGTTTTTTATCCAGTTGTCTCCTCTTTCTTCTGTGCAGACTCCCTTTATAGTCCTGATTTGGTGCAGGTGCTGTCCTCCTCCTAATCTTAGGTGTGAATGAAGCCATTGACTGACCCGCTCACATTTGCAGATGAATGCACGATCAGCCAATCACCTCAATTAACCTCGGAGCAGCACAAAAGATGACACACACTGCAGTAAATGACTACTCTAAAACACACTGCTTAAGTCAGTGGTTCTCAAACTGTGGGGCAGGCCCCCCTAGGGGGGCGCAAGGTAACAAAAAGGGGGGCGCAAAGATGTGAAAAAAAGAAAACAAGAATCAAAAATATGAAAAATACATCTACTGAAACCAAAACAAATTAACTTAAACTACATTGTGATGCTAGAAAAATAAATATAGAGTTAGATAAATGTCGATAAAAGTTAAGTAGGTATAATAAAATATGCATCTATGATACATCATTAATTAAAAAAGAACAAATTGGTATTAGTGGGCTCCTTTCAAAAAAACGTTAGGGGGGCGCGATTAAAACTGTTATGAAAACTTGGGTTGCAAATACTTAAAGGCTGAGAAACGCTGGCTTAAGTACATAAAAAGGAGGCCATAAATACAGCCTGTTCTACAGGTTGGGCCATTTATATGGATACACCTTAATAAAATGGGAATGGTTGGTGATATTAACTTCCTGTTTGTGGCACATTAGTATATGTGAGGGGGGAAACTTTTCAAGATGGGTGGTGACCATGGTGGCCATTTTGAAGTCGGCCATTTTGGATCCAACTTTTGTTTTTTCAATAGGAAGAGGGTCATGTGACACATCAAACTTATTGGGAATTTCACAAGAAAAACAAAGGTGTGCTTGGTTTTAAAGTAACTTTATTCTTTCATGAGTTATTTACAAGTTTCTGACCACTTATAAAATGTGTTCAATGTGCTGCCCATTGTGTTGGATTGTCAATGCAACCCTCTTCTCCCACTCTTCACACACTGATAGCAACACCGCAGGAGAAATGCTAGCACACGCTTCCAGTATCCGTAGTTTCAGGTGCTGCACATCTCGTATCTTCACAGCATAGACAATTGCCTTCAGATGACCCCAAAGATAAAAGTCTAAGGGGGTCAGATCGGGAGACCTTGGGGGCCATTCAACTGGCCCATGACGACCAATCCACTTTCCAGGAAACTGTTCATCTAGGAATGCTCGGACCTGACACCCATAATGTGGTGGTGCACCATCTTGCTGGAAAAACTCGGGGAACGTGCCAGCTTCAGTGCATTAAGAGGGAAACACATCATCATGTAGCAATTTTGCATATCCAGTGGCCTTGAGGTTTCCATTGATGAAGAATGGCCCCACTATCTTTGTACCCCATATACCACACCATACCATCAATTTTTTTGTTCCAACAGTCTTGGAGGGATCTATCCAATGTGGGTTAGTGTCAGACCAATAGCGGTGGTTTTGTTTGTTAACACAAACACAATGGGCAGCACATTGAATACATTTTATAAGTGGTCAGAAACTTGTAAATAACTCATGAAAGAATAAAGTTACTTTAAAACCAAGCACACCATTGTTTTTCTTGTGAAATTCCCAATAAGTTTGATGTGTCACATGACCCTCTTCCTATTAAAAAAACAAACGTTGGATCCAAAATGGCCGACTATAAAATGGCCACCATGGTCACCACCCATCTTGAAAAGTTTTCTCCCTCACATATACTAATGTGCCACAAACAGGAAGTTAATATCACCAACCATTCCCATTTTATTAAGGTGTATCCATATAAATGGCCCACCCTGTACACTATATAGGGCTGTACGGTGCTATTATACATACTGTAACTATGCTCAAATACTTAACACAGTATGAAAAAATCATGCCTGCACTATTACAGGTATTGGTTTTTAACTCCTTTGCAGTTTCTTTCGAAAGGAACACAATAGGCCTGTTTCATCATTGGCCTGTCTTTTTGAAGAATGCGGTCAATTGTGGAAATGCTGACTGCATCAATCACTTTTGATTTCTTGGTCCGCAGTAACCCTCTGTTGTATCTCCTGCAAGCGAATCGTGTTGTTAGCTAACACCATATTGATCATCACCCTCTCTTGCTATTTAGAAAATAGGGTTCTTCTGTCTCCACCAGGTGGTCATCTCCGAGTTCTGGAAAACAAAATACTGCAAGTACTAGTTGTATATTTTATAATATGAACACACAGTAACTATGTGAAATGGTGCAGTAATTCAATGCATTTCAGACAGCATACAGTCCAACAGACCAACGTTACGTAACAGTGAGTAGTATATAAATGACCTACCTATTTTCCCCTCTGAAGGTTTGTATTATAGAAGCTAATGTGAAGTGGCTCAGGTTTGATTGCACTCTTTGACCAGCTTCTGCCTTTAACATCAAATGCACAAGGACATGATCAACAAGAGTGTCACAAATCTCATTTGAAACCAAGTGTTTCCTTACTCCTATTTTTCCTCGCCCTCTGCCACCTCCCCTCCTGTGTTTTCTTCCTCTTTCTCTTTCTTATTATGGTAGTTGGTCTGTTGTTCCAAAACAAGTGAGCTGACCCATGGCACTTTTATCTACAGTATCTATCCTAAGGCTATAACTGGTATTGTAAACAATTTTGACTTATAGTGTTTGCATCTGGAGAATTGTGTGCTAAACATGTTCCAGCTGTGCTTCCTAAATGAGCACATAGAGAATACATGAAGAGATTTGTGTGTGGAGTTTTGCACAAAAAGTTAAACGAATCTGAATGATGTGTCCAAAAAACGGGGAATAGTGTTTATAGCTTCAGGAAACGAGTTTATATTTTGGTAGATGGCAGTATGATTTTGGATTTTTAGTTTGGTAATAGTATTTAAGTGACTGAGAAAAAATTGTAATATCAAAAGCAAGTGTCAATTCACAAATAAAATAAAATGTGTAGAAAGTCCATTAGAGGGGAAGGGTTCTACTTTTTACACACTGAAGCCCCTGCCATGACATGATTTAAGAAGAGGCAGGACCAGCAATGTACGGATGACGCATAAGAAGAGCCATCCAAAGGGCACAACATCAGTAAGCAAGGTGAAAGAAAGGGCATTTGATGTTATCCTGTGTGTTTTATTCAATTCTTTGTATGCTTTTACCACAAATGGAGTTTTGCATGACGTGATTCCACTTGTGTCAGTCCTTCAGACTCAAATCCCAGTGCTGCCATCACACCCGATTCCATCTAAAGGCCGTCTTAACAGCATCATAGGCCCCCTGGGCAAAGTAGTGCGCTGGGGACCCTGTTATGATAGCAAAACAGAAGCATACATAGGCATCAAAAACATCTTGAACCTGTGTGCCTCTGGGGCCCCCGGCCAATGCCCATTGTGCCCATACATTAAGAGATTTGACTCCTTGCCCCAGTTACCACAGTGCCCTTTAAATCGAATCTCCATCTTTTATTATCATTTCATAACAGGCGCGCTTCTGCCTACCACACAGATGCCAACCCTGCTGCTCTGTAAATAAATTCCTAACACTTAATAACGTCTTGTACGGTATGTTCATAAATCCACTCATTCTTTTGCTAACAAGGGGTTATACACATTTGAATGTGTAATCTTTTCTTTTTTTCATATTCTGATTTGATGCCAAGACATTTATGAGCTCTAGCCAGTCTCACTATTTCCTTGTGACTTCTCCTGCATTTCAATTGTCTTGTTATTTTATTTAGTATTCTCGCAGGCTTTATAAAGAACCTTGTTATTGTAGGCACAGTGGTACAATTATCACACTGCAGCCTTGAAACTCCAGGGACTTGGGTTCAGTTTGGGTTGCCTTCCAAGCTTTTAAAAGAAAATTGGGTGTTCAGAAGACCAATAGCATGTCATCCTGAATTCTGTGTTCTTCCATGTTATCTAAACTTGTTGTGTGAAAAAAATGAAGACTTATCAATTAATAATTAAAAACAGCAGCACAGCATATAGCATCATTGCCTCATGACCTGGGTTCAATGTTCAGCCTGGTCAAAGTCTGTATTTTCAATGCTCTACCATGTTCAAGTTTTCCTGGCTGCTCCAGTTTCTTTTCTCATGCCAAAGACCAGCAGGTTAGGTTGGTTGGCCCAACACAAGTGAATCTGATTCTGCGTTGACATGAGTGTGCTGCTGTCTGTCTTGTGCTGAAATCCCCAAGTTGGATGCAGCACATTTAGGAACTGATGGATTTTCTTTTCATCATCTATCACTCCTTGATGTTTTGGAGTTCAACCCACTTGTCTAAATTAGATTGCAGGGTTAATCAAGGTCCTCCAGAATCCCACCCAGTTGGGATAGTCCCTGAGTCCTAATGCAGTAATACAAAACGGGTTCTAACAATGGATGTACAGCTTTGAGTTTTGATTAATATAACTTTTTTGTAGGTTTAATCCAAACCTCGCAGTCACGGCTTTCCTTCAGTGCACACCCATAGACCTCTTTGATTGACGAGAAACTGAATGTCGAGTAGCACCTGAATGCTGGAGATCAGCGTGTTACGTATTTAAGCCAACTAAGGTTAACGTGACTTTGAACAGAACAAGTTCATTTATTCCACCAAAAGGAAATTCCATGCAGTCCACAGCAGGCTCAGCTATCAACAGTTTGTATTTTTCAGGTTATGCCATCTCAGTAGTGGCTTGTGGAATTGAGGTCAATGTGCAATGCTTAGCACTGTACCTCACAGCTTCTGAGTCCTGTGGCTGAATTAGTGTGGAGTTTGACCATTTCCCTTGTGTCCATGTAAATTTGACCCCAAAGACTTCAGCTTGACATTGATTGTCCACATCCCAATCATGTGCAGTCCCTGCCTCTCAACAATCTTGCAGTGGACCAAGCAGTTTGGTAGTTTGAGTTGAATGGGCTGGATGTCACCTGTTCAGTGCATTATAGCCCCTTATTTCTCTTACCTGTTATGAAGGGTCCTCAATAATTTATCTACCTGAGTATGAAGGAAAGTAGTAAGCCTGTTGAAACAAGTCTGGGCAGTTGTGACCTGTCCCAAGGTTACTCATGCAAAGTTGTGGCTCAGTGCAAGTCTAACATTCCAAGACACAGGAAGTCAGGAGAGTCCTCGAGCGAATCAAGTAAGAAAATGCTAGATTTGGAGCAACGTTTAGAGATAACATTTCTCACAAAAGATGGGAAAAAGCCAAAGGAGATCAATAAACGCATGAGTGCAGTTTATGGTGAGTCTGCCTCATCATCCTACAAAGTAAAATTTTGGAGCAAGCAGTTTAAGTAGGGTAGAGAGCCCATTGAAGATTATCCTTACACTGGACAGCCTGTGTAAGCAACTTCCACAGAAATGTGCAAGAAAGTTGAGGGTTTGATTTTGTCAGACAGACGAATTAAGGGCTCCTGAATAGCTGAAGAAATGGGCATATCAGCAAGTACAGTTTGGAAAATAGTTCGTGAAAAGTTGGTCTTGTCAAAGGTCAGTGCAAGATGGGTTCCAAGAATGCTGACGCCATGTCAAAAGGCCACGAGGCTCCAGTGCTATCAGAAGAACTTGGAGATGCCCCATGAAGACCAAGTGAATTTTTTTCATTATTTGGTGAATGGAGAGGAGACTTGATTCTATCACAGAGATCCTGAATTCAAAATGCAGTCAATGCAGTGGAAACACTAATCGTCCTCCACCTCAAAAAACGTCAGGACAGAAAAATCTGCAGGTAAAGTCGTGGCAATTGTCTTCTGGGATATTAAAGGACTTTTGCTTCTGGAGTTCATGCCACACAAGACAACCATAACCAACGCAATGATCGCTTTGCAGGAGTCAATCAAGGAGAAAAGAAGAGGAAAACTCACAGCAGGCGTGCTGCTTCTTCAAGACAATGCGCCGGTTAATATGTCACGTTAATCACAGGCATGCCATGTGAGAATGTGGTTTCCAGCAGCTGAACCATCCACCCTACAGTTCTGACCTGGATCCCTTAGATTATTTCCTGTTCTGAGTTTTGAAGAAATCTCTCCGTGGACAGTGGTTTTCAAGTGATGAAGATATCAAGGCAGCTGTGACATCCTGGTTTGAAGTTCAAAAGATTTTTTTCAAAGGTGTTAAAATCATTGAGGAAAAGTTGATGAAGTGTATGGAGCTATCAGGGTACTATATTGAAAAATAAAATAAATATTTTTTGAAAACTCTCCTCTTTCCTACTGAGGTAGATAAATTATTGAATGCCCCTCATATACTGTATACAGCGAAATAATCATGGAGTATAAAATCTCAAGCATGATCAAGCAAACTGGAGAACCCATAAGAGTGGGGAAAGCACGAAATGGAGAACTACTAAGCAATGTAATCAAACTACAGGGGAGGTGAAAAGCTGGAGGACCATATTCAATCAGAAGTCACTCACTTAGGATGGTGTCACAGAGCACAGGGTGAAGAGATGATCTGTCCAAATTGGAATTACAGATTTAGAACTTCCTAAGGATCATCTGATATTGTTGACAGCATTTGAAAGGGCAATCAAGAAGCTGAAATCAATTGATCAAAGCAGGAGGACCCCAAGTAATTGAGGAAGAAGGGGAAATTCACAGCGAAATGTGGGAAACAAGGAGATGACTCATCCATCTCGATGAGATTAGAAAAAGGAAAAAATGAAATTAGATTTGAAGAATTATGTGAATTAAAAAAAATTAGTACTAACTCAATATTTAGGTAAAATAATGCTGAACATTCTGCAGGAGAGACTATAAGAGAGGAACAGGGAGGATTCTGGTGGGACAGGAACACCATTCAACAAATAATGATGTTTAAGTTGATTGCTGAAGAAATGCTTAGTACATCAAAAACACTTATACCACTGCTTCACTGGCTTTAAAGAAGCATTTGGCTCGGTATGGCATGAAGGATTATGGCATGTATGGAAACATCAGAGAAACTAATCAGGTAATTTGAAATGGCTGTCAAGACAAGCAAAGGCCTGACTGAATGGTAAGAGCCATGACAGGCAGAAGATGAGGAGATCCAATGTCCCTGCTATTATTAGTGGAAATCCTGGAAAAGATTATAGAAAAACTAGACGTGCAAGAACATAAATGGGTGGCAGCATGGCAAATGCACATTAAACATCTCCGATTTATAGATGACATTGTTTATCTGGATGCAGAAGAGAATCATTTCCAAATACAACTGAAAAAGGTGCATTAGGATGGCAAAGACTTTGGACTTTATGTCAACTTGGCAGAAGACTGAAGTGTGGGGTAATAATAGCAATGTGCATGTGTATCTAGGTAGGGAGGAAATCAGAAGAATTGACCAGTTTGTATACCTGCGGAGTTTGATAACATTGATAATGATGGGAATAAAGAAATTTCAATAGCGAGTGATGCCTTTTAGTAAAACTGAGCATGGTATGCAAGAGTAGGAGTGTCAGTATGGCAACTAGACTGAGAATACGGGATGCCTCTGTGATTTATACTATAATAAGACCAAGGGTGTTGGGCCACCCGTGGGCAAACCCTGTGTAATTGAAAATTGGTTAGACTAAAGTAAAGCACATGAGAACGCAAACAAACAAGTCTTCTCAGACCAGAGTCCCATTCAGAACGTCCAAGATGTCCAGGTGGGCGGACACCGGAAGTGACATCTTTGGAGGAGAGCTATCAGTCTTCTGGTCTGCAGAGGGAGGAAAAGAGAGAGTGTGTTATCACACAGCGCCATCCCCTGGATTGGTGGAGAATTACCATCACGTGAGTTCTTAAACCAAGGGTGTCAAATTCCAGGCCTGGAGGGCTGCAGTGACTGCAGGTTTTCATTGTAACCCTTTTCCAAATCAGTGACCAGTTTTCACTGCTAATTAACTTCTTTTCCCTTCATTTTAATAGTCCTGTTTTTAAGGATTCAGTCCTCTGAATTGATTCTTTTCTTCATTAAATGACAGCCAAACAGAAATGAGATGTGAAACGAGCCAACAGATGACCAGCTGAATTGGGGCTTCAAAATCCAACCAATTTCATTCCAACCAGTTTCTTAATGAGAAGGTGGTCCTTGCTGTTAATTAAGTCCGTTATTTAATTCAGTGGCCTGTTGCTGCTCTTATTCTGCCACAGCAGACATTTCCAAAACTGTTGATATCTGTTGTTTCTAAGAATGCCATCAGAATGTTTTGGTGACCTGAGAGATCTGACTTAGATCTTCATCATTCTTCATTTTCAGATATTGTGTGATGGGCGCAGGTGAGCTGGTCATGTGGCAGCTTGTTTTGTGTCTCATTATTGTTTGGCTACAAGTTAAGGAAAAGAAACAAAAAGGGCCTAAGTCAAGTTAATTAAACCTAAGGCAACAGAAGTTAATTCTTGCTTTGCTGTGCTGCTCCACAGATTCTGCATTTGACTAAACACTGATGTCATTAATTAAGAAGACGGTTCAAATGAAAACCTGCGGTCGCTGTAGCCCACCAGGACTGGAGTTCAACACCCCTGTCTTAAACTGTGGCCCATGCACACATATGTGGCAATACATTGACTTACTCACGCAAATCATGGACTCTAAAGAAGGCAAATATTGGCAAAATGATCGCACTTTATAATAATGAAGATAACTTACAGGGATATGATGGACAACAAAAAGAACAAAGAAGACCTGACAAGAAGAGGAATGATTGTAGATATCATCAAAGCAAGTAAATTGAGGCTGCGTGGGCATGTATGGAGGACGGGCAACAACAGATGTTGTTTGGAGGAGTTGATTGAGTGAAGCAAAGTGGATGACAGAAAAGAAGATGGCCGGATGATATCTGGGAACGGATTAGGTTGAACGTTCAAAGATCCACATGGCCCAAGACATGAAACAATATGGGTGAGGAAGAAGGTCTTCTGTTGGTCCCAATGATGTATGAAGATGATGCTGAGGTGGCTTCATATGCCTGCACATTGGTGAAGTTTCTGTAATTACGCTGCATTAGTGTTTTGATATTACAAAAGACAATAATAAGGACTGACTGATTTTATGGTGAGCACCATGTTTGTGCAGTGGCTAACACTGCTGCTTTATGAAGTCCAGTGTCATGAAGTATAAATCCCAGGCATGGCTGCTATCTATGTGGACTTTGCAAAGATACGCATAATAAGTTGAGTGGTGTTTGTAAATAGACACGCTTGGTTCCTGCCTTGTGCTTGAAAGGCTCCAACTCCTCATGACTTTGAATTTTTATTTTTCATCTTCAGAGCAAAGATCAAGATGCCCATATGCGCTGACTTTTTAAATTAAGAAGAGGAGAAATATTGTCCTCAAATGACAAGGGTGGGTCATTGTATAGGCCTACCATAGACAATCAATTTGAGAGAAAACAAAAGAAAAATGGGAATCTAAAGGTATGAGGAAAACTGGGTGGGCTACAACCTCAGGAAAACTCGGAGTGTGGGGTGTGTGAAAGAATGCAGAGGCAATGAGAAGGAATCAAAAAAGAAACTGAGAGGAATATGTAGTGACAAGGAGGAGAGGGGAGGGGAGTTGAGTGGGAGGGAGGGAGGGAGATACTGGTGACAAAAGGCAGGCAGCTGAGAAGGCGTGTGTGTGTGTGTGAGTGAGTGAGTGTGTGACAAAGACAACGAGACTCAGACGGATCGCTGGGACGCCGGAGAGCTGCATGAGATACTCTGCAATCCTGGCTGGAGTTGATTACAAGTTAGCTGTCGTGAGCACCAGTCCCCTGAGGATGCTGGATTAGCTAAAAAACTGGAGTGTTAGACATCCGGACGAGCGCAGATTAAGGGATTTATTTTGAAGACAGCTATTCACTTCACCCAGAGATTGGGACAAGAGCAACATGCAGGTAAGTGGTTATTGAAGAGGAATTGAAAACGACATCTGCATGGTAAACCATAAAGGGAGTGTGGCAGGTGAGGGGGTCATAACTCTGGGATGTCCAGACATAAACAATAGTAAACAGACTTGATAGATGGGGGAGTGTGATGTCTTTATGGTAGAGCTCAATATGAACAGAGCTATACTAAAGTGCCATTGATTGACTGATCATACTTAAGTGAGCTAACAATAAGTCATGGCATCACAACCACAAAAACACCGTTCACTCAATCTTTTTTATTCTGCATTTATTTTTGAATAAAGTAGCTGAGCATGAGCTATCATTTCACATGCAGTGCATGTTGACTGATCCAGACGGTAAATTCAAAGCCACTGACTTGCCACCAGTGTATTACATGATACAAGGTGGCACAGTGACTATGACTGAGGTCTTCCGCTCCTTGTGGAGTCGGCACATTCTCCCCGTGCCCATGTGGCTTTTCCAAACGTCCTCTGTCTTCTTGCCATCCTCTAAAGATGTTTGTGATACTTGTTGGTGCCTGCAGTGGTGATGGACTGTAATCCCTTCCAGGATTGGTCCCTGACTTACATCCATGGCTGGCTCCCCATGGGCAGATCCAGGATAAGGACAAATATGGGCTGACTTCTATTCAAAAGTCAATAAATTCTACTGATGCAATTCTTGTACTGCTCTGGAAAATTAATCAGTTCGGCCGTACTTTATTTGATGGGTGCCAAAGCAGGCATCGTGGCAGTGAACATATAATGACGGGGAAACAAAATCTGCTTTCTTCTTACTGCACGGAGCTCCTGTGCAGGCTGCAATATTCAGCAGATGGATGTGCTGCGTGTTTAACTACAGTTTGATTCTGTATCTTTATAAAGCACTTGTGAAGGTGTGCTATTCCAATATGCCCAATCCACATGAAGCCCATACATTGAATATGATGAGATATGAACAGAGATAGTAAACAGTCCCACTGTGGAGTGAATACAGATTTGAAAGGAATTAAAGATAAAACAAGCAATACTGTACAGCAAACCCCATGACCCTGTGTAATGATATAGCGGGTTGGAAAATGAATGACTGACTGACAGTATTTTGGATAAACTGAGCGCCCAGCGACTGGACTGACTATATGAGTTTAGGAGTTGGCAGTCAGACGGACGACAGAACAGACAGGCTAAGTGTTTAAAGCAGAGGGACTTTTAGTGTCAATTGTGCTTCAAAAAAAAAACCAAAAAGCAAAATGAATTTGTGTTACTAAGAACGCTTTTCAAAGGTGCAGAAAACTTCACAAGGAGAACAGTAGAAGCCAGATTTGCTTTCTAAAGAAGGAAGACGTAAACAGAAGAACTGAGTAAAGGGGCAGGGAGAGAGGCAAGTAGGAGATAAGAGAGGCCACCATTATGCTTTTCAGGCCTTCAAGAGTTTGGGGCAGAAGGAGCTCAGGGCATCTGATCTTGTGCCAATGTATAGGCAGCAGACAGGCTTTCATTCAACTGGCTGTGTCGACGGTCAAAGAGCTGCCAAGTGCATCTTTCCAGATGACTGTCCCAGTGGAAGTGCAGAAATGACTTGCTAGGGATGCTTTTTCAACACTACAGAAAGGTCCCCGCTCTTCTGAAAACCGACCCTTTGGTTACCAAGGTCCCATCTCGTCTGTTTAGACCCATTGTGCACCTCTTTGTCTGTGTCAGTCAGTGGGCAGTACATTGATCACTATACGCTTGCCATCAAAGGCCTCTTAGGATGAAAATAAGGGCTCTGTGCCTATGGCATGGTTTCTCAGCCTTTACGTATTTGCGACCCAAGTTTTCATAACAGTTTTAATCGCGCACCCCCTATTGTTTTTTTGAAAGGAGCCCACTAATACCAATTTGTTCTTATTTAATTGATAATATATCATAGATGCATATTTTATTATACCTACTTAACTTTTATCGACATTTATCTAACTCTATATTTATTTTTCTAGTATCAGAATGCAGTTTAAGTTAATTTGTTTTGGTTTCAATAGATGTATTTTTAATATTTTTGATTCTTGTTTTCTTTTTTTTCACATCTTCGCGCCCCCCTTTTTGTTACTTCATGCCCCCCTAGGGGGGCCCGGCCTACAGTTTGAGAACCAATGGCCTATGGTACTATTAGAAGTTTGTAAACCAGACCTTGTTATATGAATTGGTCCAGAAATACAAGACAGTATGTGAGGAGTAGCAGCCTAAATGACAGAAATCATGGATTTTATAGGCATTTAAATTCATCATTGTGTTTAATGAAACATGAAAGCACAGCATACTTGTAATTTTAGTCATCTCGGTTCAAATCCTGGTTAATATCTTTGTGGAAATTGAAACTGAACATTCATCTCACCCTTCCCAGGGTTTTCTCTGGGCATTTCTGTTTCTGACAATAATGTGCAGGTTAGATTGATGGGTGAGTTCAAACTGGTTATGTATGAATAAAATGGCCATGGAAGGACGGACACCAAGGTCCGTGGATTGGAATTAGCAGACTCACAAAAATTTATATATTTAGCACTAGAATTACCAGAGCCTACGAAAACACTTGTAGATCCAGCCCTCATTAAATCTGTTCGCACCTCTCCGTCAGCGTCTTTTGTCCTGTAAATGTGCCGATAAAGACAAGCAACAAGCAGTCTGCTATTCCATCCCCCCACCGCCGCAGAACGTGCACAAAGTTCTCCCAGCCTTGTTTGATTATCTAGGAGTGAAGTGGCTGGAGTTTTAGAGTGGAAATAAAAGATCATTATTTGGAACACATGCATTTCATGTGTGTTCCATTTCTACAATAATCTGTGTAAACGCATTGTTAAAACAGAAATGTTTTTCATATTTTAGTAGTAAATGACAAAATGTTGGCATAAACTATATAATGTGTGAAGCCTGAAGTCCAAAGATCAAATAAACATTTTCACAAAAGGTTCAGGAATAAGACAACAGTTTCCGTGGCGTAGCGGTAAGATTTGCTGACTTGTAATCAGGAGTCTCCGATTCGATCCTGACTGCCTCCTATATTTGCCATTTTCAGTAGTGAGCTGCTCTTATTATTATTATACAGTACACACATACATATGGTTTACGTCTGTAACAGCTGGTGTACATTTATAGGACTTGTAAAAGTTACCATTTTTTTTTTCACTTTTATTCTCTCAGTCACGATCACGATACATACTACCGCCCTAGGGATCTGATGCTGTTATTTTTTATTTGAAACTGGGAATAACTGTAGATGTGAGTAGTGTTTTGAGGAAATGGAACTGGACATTCTCTGATCTGGAGGGATAAAAGCTGACACACAAACGCTGGTGAATCTGCCTTCTTCGTATCTCACCGTCACTTGATTTTTTTTATTCAGTTTTATTGAGTGTTCCTGCTCACGCAGAATTAGTATGCACCTTATGTTCTATGATGTCAAAAAAAAAAACCACAGACATAGGTATATATGATATTTGGAATTATTCATTTTATGACGTGTATAGTACACTTCAGAAAACATTGTGGCACAGATGCAACATCATTCATATTATTCATATTCATTTGCATAACATCTTGCGGATATAATCGGTGACCGCGTGTTTTTTTTTTTTTTTCCGGATCTTCCCAGTCCCCACATGTTGCTGTATGGTGCTGTTTATTTTGTACTCCAGGACATGCAGAGGAAAGAATAGTACAGAGATGTCAGTTCAGCGCTATACGCAATCATCAAATTCAAATGTTAACAGTTCACACACATAAGGACCATCCTTCCTACATTTACGACATGTGTACCTGTTGTAATGCGCACACTTTTCTCTATGCTGTGTTGTCTATTACATTGAAAGGGTACTTGACACTGACTCGGTTTACTTTCCTGGGGAAAGCGGCTGTCTTGGAACAGTGTTAAAGACACACAGTCAGCTAATGGGGTAAAATACACGAAGAGCAGTTTCTCCTTGGGGTCAACAGGGAATCTATCTATCTATCTATCTATCTATCTATCTATCTATCTATCTAT
>JANRMT010062806.1:51883515-51895400 GCA_026402145.1 Polypterus bichir lapradei
ATCTATCTATCTATCTATCTATCTATCTATCTATCTATCTATCTATCTTAAATGTTTCCCACATATGAATCCAAAAACTTGGGCCCAGAACTCAAGGTGTTGTAATATTTCTTTATTTTGGAAAAGTCCCTGAAAGCTAAATTTCCCTTTGCAACAAGTGAAGTACTACAACGTAAAGTTTTTCCAAAAAAATAATCCAAATCTTAGGCCTAGGACTAGCAAGTCACATCTTAAGTAGCTTTGGCATGATGATATGATGCCTCACATTCTGTGTTTTCATTTAGTAGTAATTGGAGGGCACTGTTATTAATAACAGTACGGCCAAAGCCATTCAAAAACACACAAAACGGCGGGGCACAAGCTCAAGCAAGTGACGGCTTTAAGTTGTCCAATCAGGTAACTGAGGGCCCAATGAGCTGATAGGCCTCATTAAAATGTAACTTTGTCACTACAGATGCTAAACCTAATTTAGGGATAGGGACAGGAATAAAACTATAAATATAAAACAAAACAAAAATGGGACGATAGTAAGGAAACATACGAAAATGATCAATATGAACAGAGGTTAAAGCATAGATGTGATCCTATTAATATGGATATCATTCACCTATATAAAATATCAAATATTGGCTCTATAGTGAACAAGATGGATTGACTGGCATCCTCTCATTTTTTTAAAGTTCTCTCATTTGAAAGATATTAAGGCTCCATATTGTATATTCAGTGGCCTGTCGTCTGTTGTCCCTGAGTATGTTTCACATTTTGCGTAACATTTTGTGAAATCTTATTGGCAGCATTACAGGCAGCGGTTACCGCCGCTGCCATGTAGACCCATCATCCTTGGCTGGAGTCTCTCTCATGTGCTCATTGACATTATGGAGTATTTCCTCCTCTCCCCATGCCTCACATCTCCACAGACATCCAAGTGATATCATTTGGTCATTCGAAACTGGCTCCCATTTAGGGTGACAGTCAGGAGTGTGAGAGACTGGTACCTTTTCCAGGGTTGGCTCCTTGGTTGTACCCCAGCTCCCTAAAAAGCTAAACTGGATTAAGCAGATTTGAGAATAATATGTTATGTTATGAAACAAGACGAGAAGGAAAACCAGTGCCTTGCCATGACATATGCTATTAGATTGACGGACTGATAGCTTGATCGGCTGAGCATTTCATCGATTGATTGATTGATCGCAGCTCCACCCAGCAATGACATTTAATATTGCATGTTGAATCAAAGACATACACTTGAATTTTCCCTTCATGTGATTTAAAGTTTGTTTAAATTCCTCAACACACAAGCTCAGCGTGTACTTTAAGCTGGCCAAAGCACGTCGGGAGCATAAGGAAGGAACTTTAAAGGGAAAATCCGAGAGCAGCCAGGTGCCAATCCGTATCAGGTCAAGCTGCTCTGTTTGCACTGGGTGGGATCTTTGGGGTTTATATTTACTTATAGGAGTGTGGTCATTAAACAGAACTGTAGCTTCTATTAACACTTGGCAATGTTTAGGTATGTATATCTGTTTCCTGTTATGAAGATGGTTTGTTTTTCCCAGTAGTTCCTTATCTCCAATCAGACTATCCCATACTGTGTAGGTGGCAACTTACAATAAGGAGGAGAGCAGAGTCAGGAAAGTGTTACCCAGTGGGCAGCTATGGCATTCGGGATACAGTGAGAACAGTGGGCTTCCATGTACACTCATGTGAAAAAGAAAGAACACTCTCGTCCAGTTGTATGGTTGTACATACTGTATTAGGACATAAGAAAAAAACATCTGAATCCTTACCAAGGTTCTAACATGATTTAAATCTAACCTCAGGTGTAAAACAAAACACAACATATTCCACTATGAATTTATTTATTTATCAAAAATGAAACCAAAATGGACAAGCCATGTGTGAAAACCCTATAATTCAATAGCTTGTGAAACCTCCTTTAGCAGTAATAACTTGAAGTACAGTAATCATTTTCTGTATGAATTTATCAGTCTCTCACATTGTTGTGGAGGAACTCTTCTTTACAACATTGCTTCAGTTTACTGAGGTTTGCAGGCATTCATTTACGCATAGCTCTCTTAAGGTCCCACAACAGCATTTCAATCAGGTTGAGGTCTGGGCCATTTGACCATTTGCAACACCTTTTCATCCACCCATCCATTATCCAACCCACTATATCCTAACTACAGGGTCACAGGAGCCAATCCCAGCCAACACAGGAAAGGCAGGCAAGGAAGGAAACAAACCCCGGGCAGGACGCCAGCCCACTGGAGGGCACACACACACCGGACAATTTAGAATCACCTAACCTAAACTGCATGTCTATGGACGGAAACCGGAGCACCCAGAGGAAACCCATGCAGACATGGGGAGAACATGCAAACTCCATGCAGGGAGGACCCGGGAAGCGAACCCAGGTCCCCTAGCTGCGAGGCACCCACTGCACCACCGTGCCGCCCACCTTTTCAGCCATTCCACTGTAAATTTGCTGGTGTTCTTGGGATCATTGTCCTGTCGCATAACCCAATTTCAGCAAGCTTTAGCTGTCAGACAAATGGTCTCACATTTGATTCTAGAATACTTCAGTATACAGAGGAGTTCATGGTTGAGCCAATGACTGTAATATGCCCAGGTCCTATGGCTGTAAAACAAGCCCAAATTATCACCCCTCCATCAACGTGCTTGACAGTTGGTTTGAGGTGTATGTGTTGATATGCTGTGTTTGGATTTCACCAGAAGTGGCACTGTGCATTAATTCCAAATATCTTCATTTTGGTCTTGTCTGTCCAAAGGACATTGTTCCTGGATGGATGAATGGATGGATGGATGGATGGATGGATAGATACTTTATTAATCCCAAGGGGAAATTCACAATTCACAGAATTCATGTGGTTTGCTCAGATGCAACTTTGCAAACCTAAGCCGTGCTGCCATGTTCTTTTCAGAGAGCTTTTTCTTGGCAATCTTTCCAAACAAGCCATACTTGTTCAGTCTTTCACTAATTGTACTGTCATGAACTTAACATTTAACATGTGTGGCGAGCGGCTGAGGGTGGTACCCAGCCGGGATGCCCAGAAGGTACCGGAAGAGGGACTACGCCTCCTCCGGACCACAAGAGGGCAGCCGCCCTGGACGGTTGAGGAGAAGGACAGAGCTCGGAGGAGAGGAATGGAGGCAGACCTGAAAAGGCTTTGCGAGAGAAGGCCTGGACTTTAGGGGTGTTTTGGGGTTGTGTGTGCTTCACTTTAAGTAGTATATGTAAATAAAGCACATGTGGTGACTTACAACGATGTCTGCCTGTCTGTGTCCGGGCTGTTCCCCACACATGTTAACTAAGGCTTGTAGAGTCCGAGATGTAGCTCTTGGGTTTTTTTGCAATTTCTCTGAGAATTGCATGGTTTGACCTTGGGGTGAATTTGCTGGGACGTCCACTCCTGGGAAGATTGGCATCTGTTTTGAAGGTTTTCCACTTGTGAACAATCTTTCTCTCTGTAGAATGATGGACTTGACATTGTTTGGAAATGGTGATTATCGACCACTGAAGTGCGCACCACCACCTCAACCTGACAGAGACAGGCGTAGGACACAAGTTCAAAGCACATTTTTTTATTTTTATTTTTCCCTTGTGGGCAACGTCTTCCCCCATTTTAGATGACTAAAAGAGAAATTGAACAAAAATTTGATCACAACTCTGGGAGAGAAGAGAGTAACAAAGGAAGCATTTACAGGTAGAGTAAAGTAAAGGAAAGGCCAGAACATTAGGATGTTTTTCTTTACACAGAGAACCACAGACACTTGGAATAAGCTACCAAGTAGTGTGGTAGACAGTAAACCCTTAGGGGCTTTCAAAACTCGATTTGATGTTTTTTTGGAAGAAATAAGTGGATAGGACTGGTGAGCTTTGTTGGGCTGAATGGCCTGTTCTCGTCTAGAGTGTTCTAATGTTCTACTAACACAGAAAATCAAAATTATCTGGCGTCTAAGTCAATAAGGTTAGGTTAGGAGCACACGCTGATACAGCTCATTGCCGCACCCACCACATGACAATCCAACTCAGGATCCCAGATTAGGACCCAAGTGCAGCCATGCAATGGGTGACACCTCAGCACCACACTAGTTCAGATGGAGTGGAACCAGTGGGAGGTTTTTTATGGTGGCTGGAGTGCCAATTCTGCCATCAACCCCCAGGTTTTTCCCTGCAGGTTGGAGGGCCTAAATGCAGGGATTAACGTCATACCCAGGATGGAGCAATTGCAGGTTAAGGGCCTTGCTCACGGGCCCAACGAAGTACAGTCACTTTTGGCATTTACGGGATTCGGACCTTCCAATTGCCAGTGCAAGTCCCTCAGAGCCACCACTCCGCGCTAAGTCACTCAGCAGCATTCCTGGAGAAACCTCTGGGGTGTCCACGGTCAACTATAAGAGAGAGAAAGTCAACAAGAAAAAGAAAAAAGTTCAAATCAAACTGAGCCTTCAATATGGGTCTTTTATGAAACAAAATGTGAAGCACACAGGTAATCTGAAAGGTAGGATCCTGAGCACACCACAGTGCCATCTATTATCTATTATATTATTGACGTTACATGGTAGTGTTACTTGTTAGCAATGCTGACATTACTAGAAAACAATATGGCTACCAACATGTCAGAAAAATGCACAAAATGGAAGTACTGTACCTGTAAAGGAAATATCACAATAAAATAATGGTGGATAATGTCTTTGAACTAAAGATTAATATAAATAAAACTAAAGGTGAAAATATTAAATAAGAAAACAATGCAAAAAATACATGTTGGGATGCTAAAAACCCAAATTATGGCAGTGACGTCGTCTGATGAAACTTCTGATTTTTTACTGATAAAGAGAGGCATTGCCAAAGACAACAAATCACAAAATGGTGGTGCCGCCTCCGAATAATGAAAACAAAACGGTGTTGTGGAAAAGTAACAAAAATAATGAGAAAGTCAAAATAAAATATTAAACATGGTGCCCAACGCTTCAAACGATTCAAAAAGCAGACAAACATAGGAATTATCAAAGCCTTTAAGAAATCACAAGCAAGGTCCTAACACTGAAATATTCCCGCAAGGGCTTTTTGCGCAGCTTCCATTAATGCTAATAAGAAAGAAACACATTCCAAAATAAGGACACTGAGGTGAATATGCTGGCATCATAAGTGGCAGCAACATGATGACGCCACATATCCCACCGTTATAACTGTAACTATATCTGAAAGTTTAAAGAAGATGGCACCAGCTATGAATTGGCACCAAAAAATGGCAGTGCCCAGGCAAGAAAGCACTCACCATAATGTAGATAGAAATAAGTGATATCCGGAAATGTACAATCAGACTGTGTGATAACAGCAACAACTCAACAAGAAACTCGGATCTCAGATCTGCACTAAACTCTAAGCGGCCGGCTATCCTGTAAAAGGCCAGTATTGAAAGTGGGCATAGACTGAGCTGGTGGGGAAGCTCTTCACGACACAACTGTACACCTACATTGTCTGTAAGTGCAGTGAATTAGTCAGAATAGAACAAAGGGGCTGATAATCAAGGTGGCAGCATTAGGGACCTGTAAGAGAAAAACAGACTTTTCACATTTTCCATTCTAAATAATTTATTGCTGAACACACTGCACCCATTCCTTTCTTTTAAAACACTTATGTGGCAGTCAAAAATAAGGCTAAAAGGTAAATGAAACTAAAAATGCATTATTTATTTGCCATTTCAGTCTGCTCAGTGGTTAACCCAGCTGCCTAAAAGTACCCAGGGTTCAACTGCATGTCCTCTATGTCCGGTCACTACTGAAGGAGTGGATGTAGAGGTGGTTCACTCCTGCAAGTACTTGGGGTCCACATAAATGACAGGTTGGACTGGTCTCAAAACACAGAAGAACTATAGGGCAGAGCAGGCTCTTCCTCCTTAGGAGATTATGTCCCTTTATTGTGGGAAGTGATGTCCTTCACATCTTCTAGGACTCTGCGATGCCCAGTGCGATTTTCTATGCTGTGGTGAGCTGGGGTGGTAACATCACTTCAAGAGAGGTCCCCCAAATTAACAAGCTAATTAAAAGGGCAATCTCTGGACCACCGGAGGTCTAGCAAAGGAGAAAATTAAAACAAAACTCAGTCAGCCAATGAATTATTCAGTAGAGCTGTGCCAAGAAACGCTATGGGGTCTCCTTTGTACCAACAGCAATACGGCTGCATACTGTCTCACTGTGACTGTCTTAGTCATTGTGGTGTGTGTTCAGACCAGTGTGCGTGTGTGCGTGTGTGTGTGTGTGTGTGTGTGTGTGTGTGTGTGTGTGTGCATTTATCTGTCTAAAGTCGGACACAGTCACAATCCTGGAGAACTTGGCCAACTAACTGTGGTCATCCTATAGCAGAGTCTGTGCTGGGCCGTCCAATTTGATGAGAGGCCCATTCCATCCAATGAGTCCAATACTCCCAGATTCTGAGATGGCTTTTCCATGGGCTTAGAACAGCTTGGCACACACTGATACTGAGGAGAAAAACAGATCAGAGGAGGGGCTAGTAATGGTTAATTAGTGTTGTATTACTTATACATTTGTCTTCCACCCTAAATTGAATTAAATGGATTTTAGAATGTCATATTAGGTTTCAGTCCTTTCATATTTTCTTTATAAATGTCATTTAGATTTGATGTTCATACTACTGAGAAACATTTTTCCACATTTGAAAGAATCAAAGGAACCTCAGCGAGGACCTAAACAGGAGAAAACTCACAAGAGAATGTCAGGCCATTCGAGTCACATTCACTGTAAGTCCAATTACTTGATTTACCGAAAAACAATGTCAAGTGCTGCAAATTGCTTCTTAGACAGCCTTTGCTGGCACAAACGGACTTATAAAATCTTTGCCATCCCCTCCAGCGTAATTAACCAGTTGGATATGTGACTGCTGCCTTCAACATTTCATGAAGAGGATGTTGGTGCCAAGCATTCAAAGGGGGTCTGTCATTTATGGATTGAAGCAAGTGCCAGCTCTACTTAAATGTAGTTGACCCCAGTGTGCCAGTGTTGGTTTCTGTTTTGTGCTGACCCTAAATCAGATTATGAGGTTTGAAAATGAAAGGCACGCACTGATTTGATGTAGTCTGCAAAAACACGGTCAAAGAAAAAGGAGTTGCTCAAACAAAAATAGGCTAATGCTTTTAGAAGTAGACTCATTTTTTCTCAATCTGAAATGAACAATTGATTCATTCGATTGCTTGTATAACGGTTAATTTGAAGGGCACCCAGAAAAAAAAAGCCTAAAAAAGTTTGCAAGAACAAGTACAGTAGTTTAAGAACAGGGCAGTAAGCTGGTACTGTTAATTCTAGCTATCAATCTTTCAGCCTGCCTGGATCAGTGCAGGGTCATGAAGAGCTGGAAACGGACTCAGCTGGGGATCAGTCCTTCACCTTCACTCACACATTAGGGCACTTGAGAGTCACCAAATTGACTCTGTGAAAGACCGTGTGGACAGACAGGCGTCCCGCTCGGGTTGGTTAATGGAGTCTTTATCGGTCAGGAGGCCGTTGGAATGGAAGGACAGAGGATGGCTGCCCCATCATGCTGGGTGGTGATACCATCTATTACGGCTCCCTAAGCTACTTTAAAACTAATGAAGTTTAAGTTTCAGGGCCCTAATCCCGACTTTAATCCACATTACTTAAAAATATTGTATGTCTACTGTATGAGAAGGGGTTTTAAAAATAATTATATTAATCTATAGTGTAATTCAGTGCAAAATAATAGTTAAAACAAAAATTAAAAGGTTAATAAAGTTTCACTGCGATGGGCTGGCGCCCTGCTCAGAGTTTGTTTCCTGCCTTGTGCCCTGTGTTGGCTGGGATTGGCTCCAGCAGACCCCCGTGACCCTGTAGTTAGGATATAGCGGGTTGGATAATGGATGGTTGGATGGATGGATAAAGTTTCATGTATGCTGGCCATAAAAAAAATAACATTGACATTAAGGATGTTCTTTTTTTTCTAAATATTTGAGGTTGAAGAGGCCCCCTATAATAGCTTCAGGGCCCTAAAAATGTAAAGGGTTGCATGGGAGTTATAGTTGCGGTGGACAGCCCTATTAGGGTCTGGGGGTGATGTTAGAGGGAACTGCTAGGGGGTGGTCTCCAACTTCCAGGAAGTGGTCCTACATGACCCAGAAGTGCTTCCAGGGACATTCCTGTTGCCTTGGAAGTTTTCCCAGGTTCAGGTTGAAAAGGAGCACGTCACCTTCCCTAGAAGGAGTCGGGAGTGAAGTTGGGCAAAGCTCATTTGGAAGGTGGGGAGGTGACAATAAAACACACAGAAAAAAAATACATTGGTGTTTCCAAAAGGAAGAAGAAGATCAATTTAAAGGAGAAGCCATGTAAGAAGCTATTTGATAAATAAAAGACTTTCCATGAACCTGGGACCGTGCTTGTAGTAGTTGTGTCAAGTGTTTGGGGTTGTGAGACACCCCCTACCTAGTGTAGCAAATGATTGGGGGGGGGGGGGCACACTGCATGGTAGGCATTGATCCTTCTTTTGCTCTTCTTCACTCCTCTTCCTCCTCTCACTACTGCTAACTTGAATTGAGCCCAAAAAGGACAGAGGGGTGGCTGTCATGGAGTCCCCTTCTCTAACTCACACACTGTTCACATTAGTGAAATGACATCTAATTGACTAGCACTGGAACAGCACCCCAGCAAATGGTATAAAGTGTAAGGCCTGTTGTTTAGCCTAAATTATAAGTCAATGGACACATTCATAAATTAATTAAAAGGAAGAGAGCATGCTTTTAGTATGTTGAGTTGGTTTTGTCTTTAGCCAGACATGTTGGAAGAACGTTTGCACAAGACCTGGAGAAGCTTGAAGGACTTATCATCTAAGACCATGACATCACTCATGCTGCGGACAGTCATTAATAAAAACAGCAGAACACTAGAAACGTAGCCGAAGCCCTCGGGAGTGGCATCACACATCCGGTGACAGGTGCAGAGCGGAGAAGAAACTCACTTCTTTAAGACCTTCCTGACGTCGCTGATGGCTTTACATAACACACGCTTGTACGAGGTCAGGCTTTAAGTGTTATGAGCAACAGAACCAGGTTCAGTTTATTTATTGGTATGTTGAGTTTTGCACTTTGTCGTTTACAGTCTTATGTGTGCATGTCTTCCCTATTCCAGTGTTGTATTGTTATTTGTTGCAATGAGAAGTCAAACAAAATAACCCCTTTTATTGGCGAACTGAACAGCTTAGAAGGCAGCCTGCCTGAAGAAGGGGCCTGCATGTTGTAATCTGTTCAGTTAGCCAATAAAAGGGGTCACGTTGCTTGTCTTCTCACTGCATCCATAATGGCTAACGCAGTACAACACCTTACTACATTTGCTGTTTATTTTAAGACAATTCAGAGACTGCTGTCTAGCAGGTAAAACATATTTCTGCTCTTTGCAGTTGTTCTTTTTCTGAAAGAATTTGTTGCAGTAAGCCGTGCAGATTGTGTGGGACGCCTGGTGTGATCTCACATGGGGCACCAAATGAGCCAGGATCACCACTGCCATTGTGCAAATACTGCACAATGAATGTAAAAAAGAAAAGTAAAGCATTTGTGAGAAGAGGGGTGCACAAAGAGAGAAAGTCTCTTAGCACACGTATGACAACAATACCCGTAAACGTCTTTAGATTAGGGTGACAGTAGAAGAGAAGGAGCGTCACAGAATCAAACGAGCCAAGAGGAATTACACAACATGTGGGTTTTGTTAGGTAATGGCAATTTAATGTCATTTTTATTGTAAAATCTCTCTAAATAAACACATATACTCATTTCATTAAGGCGGCTTCAAACAGCCAGAGGGGGCGCTGACAATGCAGACGCCTACCAAGACCACATAATAAAAACAAGTTTACAGAACGAGTGGGCTTCATTAAAACTGAAAACTTACATGTGAACTTACACAGGGTGTCTTAATTATGTGCTTTAGCCTCAGGTATTTCATTAATGATATGCTTTTTGGAAGACTATTTTGCCATTCTGAGGGTTGTTCTATTTGTTTGCATGGTTAAAATGAAGAAACTATGGCTTATTTTTGCATTCTCCTGCAATGCCATTTTGAATGGTTGTGTTCAGTAGTTGCAGTTACTAACACCGATGTCAGAGGTCATAAATGATGTGACTTTAGGGTGTGTCACAGGAATGAGTCAAAGACATCATGAAGGTTTTGGGTAGTCACTCATATATTGTTCCACGGCTGCAAAATTGGTTAGAAATTGAACAGAGATGTTCACAGATCCGAGTCCAAAACGGAACTGCCAGTATGGAGGTAAGATGGTGGCTTTAAAGACAAGTAAAGGAAATGACACCATTGGGGCAGGAACCCGGAAGTGATGTAATCAGTGGTGACGGAACCCTCCGGGATTTCCCATGAACAATCTGCAAGAGATTGGGAGAGACAGTCAGTGCACTCCACTGCCCCCTGGTCTGGCAAAGAATTACTATCATTTAGACCCTTCAGCGGTCTCCCAATCGCATGTGTGTCACAGGTCATCTGGGGCCTCATGTATAAACGGTGCGTATGCACAAAAATGTTGCATAATCCCTTTTCCTTGCTCAAATCGTGATGTATAAGACCTAAATTTGGTGTAAAGCCACTCACATTTTCACAGTAGCTCAAACCCTGGCGTACGCAAGTTCTCCACTCGGTTTTGCAAACTGCAGCCACCCAGCGTCAAAGCAGTGCTTTTGTTCCAGTGTGGCTTCCCTTTCTTTTTTAGATCCACATCCCTGATGCGGCTTTATCATATACAGTACACTGAAATTAACCGCATATTGTTTATTACGTAGTTTAAGGCATCTGATTGTAATTAACCTGTAACAATATAATGGTCCACGGAATAGCCAAACTATTCTCAATACCATAGATGCCTTAGCGTTGTTACTCTCACTGCCCCTTTTTCTTTCAGCTGTTCCCGTTAGGTGTTGCCACAGCAGATCATCTTTTTCCGTATTACTCTCACTACACCACTCGGAGTATTTATATCACTGTATCTGAGTAGGGAATCACAGCTGTACAGCAGCTGATCGGAAAGAGAATTATCGGTATACAGCATCAAGCACAAGCTGCCTCAGCCATGCTGTCTATTGAACTGCTCTCATATGACAATCGCTTCAGAGCCTTTCCTGTACGGACGTCGCGGTTCAGAAACAGTTTCATCCCAAGAACTCTAAACGCACTTAATCAGTCCATCAAGTGCTCCTTGTAGAACTGTTTGTACTTATAAGTACAATCACCTCACTGTAAACTTACGATACAGTTATAATATTGCACAACCTGAGCCACTTTATAAAGCACATATTTACATATGATGACGATATCATTTTTAAGATGAAATGCAGCAAAATAAGTTTACTATATTATACAGACTAGCAGAATACCCGCGCTTCGCAGCGGAGTAGTGTGTTAAAGAAGGTATGAAAAAGAAAAGGAAAAATTTTAAAAATAACGTAACATGATTGTTAATGTAATTGTTTTGTCATTGATATGAGTGTTGTTCTCACATATATATATATATATATATATATATATAGCAAAATACCCGCGCTTCGCAGCGGAGAAGTAGTGTGTTAAAGAAGGAAAGAAAAAGAAAACATTTTAAAAATAACGTAACATGATTGTCAAAGTAATTGTTTTGTGTATTTGGCGGCAGCGTCACAAAGTTGTTTTCGTCTAGCTGCATCAGAAAATGTACCACGACGTCTGACACGCCTCCTTTTTACTGTTTTCTCACAGCTTGGATTGCTGCTGTCATAATGGGTTTGAGTCTACATATATATATACATACATATATACATATACACATACATATCTTCATATCTATATACATATATACATATCTA
>JANRMT010062806.1:51895800-51909035 GCA_026402145.1 Polypterus bichir lapradei
CACAAACACAGTCTCTCGGAATTTGCATAAGCACACCCCTTCACCTGCAATTTTAACTTAGTTACAAAGTGATCAAAACTCTCGTTTATATCCTGCGTCCTCTCATTAAACTTGTATCCTGCATTACCCGTGGGCATGAAAAACGCCAGCAGCAGCCTGTCTATTAACTTAATTTAAAGTTTAGGTTTATACCTTGCTTTGTGTCCGAAGTAGCTGCAATGATGAATATGGTAGTATATGTCACTCGCTCGCTTCTTATTGTTTCGCTGCCTTCTCAATTATATAATGCATGTTTTGTTCAGCGTATTTTGGAGCTCTTCCTGGTTTTCTACATAGTGCGTTGACAGTCAGTTCACGTGATTACGTGGGCAGCGTGATGATGTCACACGAAACTCCGCCCCCACGGCGGTCAAGCTCAACTCCATTACAGTAAATGGAGAAAAATACCTTCCAGTTATGACCATTACGCGTAGAATTTCAAAATGAAACCTGCCCAACTTTTGTAAGGAAGCTGTAAGGAATAAGCCTGCCAAATTTCAGCTTTCTACCTACACGGGAAGTTGGAGAATTAGTGATGAGTCAGTCAGTCAGTCAGTCAGTCAGTCAGTCAGTGAGTGAGTGAGTGAGTGAGTCAGTGAGGGCTTTGCCTTTTATTAGTATAGATAAAACTTTAACTTCATTTAAATAATGTATATTGTTAATGATTAAACATGTGAGGGCACAGTGTCGGAGCGCTAGCAAGGAGCTGGTACCCGTTCACTGATTGTTCCTGCCTCGCACTGTATTCTTGCTGGGGCTGACGTGACAAGGGAAGGATAGATGGATAGAATAATTAAACATGTACTAGGAAGATATTTCAATGTTCCTTAAAAGTTTTGAAGAATCGGCGTTCTAAGCTTAAAGATGGCTTAACGTCTATTACAGAGCTGATTGTGTGGTGATTGGGTATTTGGAGAAAGAAAAGGAAGGACAGGAACTGGAGGTTAGTACGTTTGAAAGAGACAGTACTGCTGCAATAAATTTTACTGAAGGTCGCGTACGGCACAGCAAGCATCTTGCGGGAGGCAGGAACAATCTCTGGACAGGTGTCACTATCACTGCGCCACTGTGTTCCTATGTTTATTAAAATACATGCTTTAATTCCTGTCATGAAAAAGATATCAAGTATACATCTCAGTATTTAGATTATTCAGAGAGCTGTAATATTTGTAACTCACATTGTGAAAAGCACAACAGGACCAAAAAGAAAAGTAACCATGAAGTTCCTTGACCTTTAAAATCCCCAGAAAGAGGAGGTCTTGATGATTTCAATGGCCAAGGAAAAGCTTTAAAAAAAAACAAAGAAACAAAATCCTACTTATGACACTGCACATGTCTAGCTGTTCACAGTGTGTCAAATGACATATATTGTATCAATATTAAGAAATAGTCTATTGTGTCCAGCACATTACTTTCGCTATATAAAGCCATGGTTTTAGTAGCAAGTGTTTCATTATGTAGAACAAAATAAAATGCACCATCACGATACTTTATATTGTACCTTCAGTATGGCATATGTAGTTATCTTTATACAGAAAAGTGTGTATTAGCAATTTGCTCAAATTCTGTAATCATCTACCATTCTGCAGTAATAATTCCTGTACCAAGTGTCAGTTCAGCTGAATGATTCATGTTTGGGTTTTTGTGCTCACAGACTCACACCTTGAAACGCACTCATACAAAATGCAGAAGGACATTTACTGTATATACTCACATATAAGTCAGGTCTGGAAACCCGAAAAATCCATGATAAAATCAGACACTTAATTTTTTTTTTTTTTACATCTTCTTGCCTCCTCCAATCTCACTTCAGTTTCTTAGACGCATCAAATTTTGTTGCAGCAGCGCAGTTACCAATTTCTTTCGCTACTTCAATGATGTTTCATTTAAAACCAGCTTCATATTTTCTTCTGATCGAACGCTCCATCGTAGGTAAGGGATGCTCTTACGATAAAGGTGTATGAGGGTGGGAGATACAAAAAACACAAATCAGTGCAAATGTCTCTTCGGAATAGTTCGGGTATTACTGTGTGGTCACGTAGGCACAATAGAGAGAGATGTTAGGAGCACACGCTGATACAGTGCATTGCCGCATTCACATAGAAAAAAAGGCAGTGTGCTCCATGGTTACTCTCTCAGGTGAGTATTAGCATATCATAATCTCTTGGACCAATAGCGTGAGTTTTCCACATTCGACTTATAGGACCGACATTATAAAATACCAGAAATTATACGATAAAATCAAGTCCTGACTTATCCGTGGGAGAACTTATCCGTGAGTATATACGGTAGGTAGCACAAGTCCAATCAGAAATGATACCTGGAAAGGTGAGAACGTGCATTTGTGTCCAAGTCTTGTAAGGGAAAGCACAGGTAAACTAAGAATGATCTGAGGTCCCAGGTGCGAAAGCCGTATTTAACAAAAGGTTCTGGAAGGGTTTAGCAAACAGTAGGCTCAGGATAACAGGATGCAACCTTTGGTGATATTACCTTCTTATGAGGTGCATTTTTTAGATCTAAAGATGGCAGAATGAGCGCCCGTAGGTGGTTAGTAGTCTGGAAGGCGGCAGCGGTGGGCAGATAAATGGGGTCACAAATCTTCTTCTGGTCGACTACTTCTTAATGGTGGAAAGAAAATGGATATATGACTTTCTAAGAACACACAAACTCCATCCCCTGGTGTCTCCTTTAAATTGGTAGAATGATCCCTTGTTGGACAGCCTCTATAATGACTGCTAATTTCAAAAGTCAGTGCTACGTTTCAGACACTGGAAAATGATGATAACTCCAATTGCGACTAACACCACTTTTTATGCCATCTAAAGCGTATCTCACCACTAGCAGCTTTTAGAACATCATAATGCATTGTTTGGACATACATGACCTGGAATCGGTATTCAGGAAGATAAGACATGTGATCACAGTGAAGTGCTTCAAAAATGACAAGAAGGAGTCCTGCAGATGCTTATCGTGTAGATGTTGACTTACTGGAAAGGAAACAACAGGCCCCCAAGGATTCGTAAAGATAAGTCATACTGCAGATAAGGAGGAGAGGTGTTATTAAGAGCAGAAGGATCGAGAGTTTACGTCTGTACTGAACACTTATGGTGGGCAGCTTCTCAAAGTGATTGTCTTTTAATTTGGGAGGAAAAGCAACAAGATCTGCAAGGATCAAATGACGCAGGGAGAAGCAAAGGCAGGGAGAGCAAACCTAACCAATCGTCAAATCCAGATTCGTGGTCATAGTTCCTAACACTAATTTGTTTATTTTACAATGTGCATCTGCCATTATAAGTTTAGAAATCTTAGTGAAGGGCTGATCCCATGCTTGTATAATAATACATTTTTTATAGGTGGAGCATCATAAAATAACACCTCATGCCTGGGATGTCTGGGTCACGTCACCAGAAGGGGGCTTTGCAGCTCTAAACAGCATTGCCACGGTCATATAAAGATAGTGACAAATTAGCAACTGTGATAAATCACAAAATGACTTCAGCTGAATAACAATATCATAAAAAAAAACACATTAAAGTACATGTGTAAAAATCCATAAAATAAAATTGCCATGGTCAGGCTTTTGGTTTTGATTTTTTTTATAATTTCTCCTTGCCATCAAAAAGTTACTGAGGCTTGTTCTAAGGCTTTTAGAGGGCAAGGAATCTTTGTTTTTGTAATTTGTTGAATATATTTTTAAAGAAGTTGATGATAAGTAATGCTCTTCCGTGTTGTTTTTCTTAAGGGTGCCATTTTGAAGGTTATGCCAATGCTTGGTCAGGTGAACTGAACTGTGCAGTGTGTGTCATCCTTAGGTTAAAGGTACAATACCAACAGTCATCATTGGGTATGGCCTGCTTGTCCGGTAGCAGATTCCCCTAAAAGACCTTTGTGTTAATTCTTTGTTGCTTTTGAATTCCTGCTTATGAATATTTTTTGCCATGCTTTTTGACTCTAATTTACGATATGACTAATTTTAGTTTATGCTAATCGAATTGTACTGCACCATTTCCTGACTTCAATTTTTGAAACATTTCATGATCGCTGTTTGCTCAACTTTTAGTTTCTTTGGTTGTGAAACTTGACATTTATGACTAGTAACATCTCCAAACATGACCACAGGGGTGTGTGAGGCCTCTGTTAAGTTGGCCTACTCAAAAGAGGCTCACCTTAAATGAGCCATTCCCCAACTACCACGTGCTGGCTTTGACCTACACAAACCCAAAAAAGGGAGCAGGCTTTAAAAGTTAAAATTTTATAAAGAAATTCCTAAAATATAATTCAAAGATGCCTCACAAGAGGTAAAGGTGAGTACCACAAAGAAACTTATCAATCAATAGAAAACAAACAACAAAAAAGATATGGCTAAAAGGCAATCTGAAGCTAACAAGCTCCAATACTCATATCCAAAGGCAAAATCTATGAAACAAAACAATAAGCAACAGAAAACAAGAAAATCCAAAGAAATAGCAATACTCATAAGGACAAACTCATACTCAATGCACCACTCCTCAGTCCTTCACTCTGGTGAGTCTGGTCGATTTACAAAGCTTAGAGGGAGGAGCCAGCAGCAATGATGTCATGATGGCACCGCCTACTGAAGTTCCACCCACAGTAGGAGCAAGGAATGACAACAGCTTTTAAGATACAGTACAGTAAAAACATAACACAAATGACATCAAAATATAAAAAACTAGTGAAACATGAAAACGACGGTGGGCTACTTAGAGCAAGCTGAACTTTTCAAATTTGGTAACACCCTCAGTGAACCATGCCACAAGGCCGTAGTGCCGTAGCTGATGCTCCCTCACAATGCAGGTAATGTGCCTCATTCGGGACTCAACACAAAGTCAAACCTGAGGTACCCAAGGATTCTGCAATGAAGCACAGTACCAAAGGAGTCCAGTATACCAGGAGAAAGTGGGAGCAGAGGATGCCATCATCTATATGCTACACCGATCCCTCTCCCACTTGGACAGAGGCAGTGGTGCTGTAAGAATTATGTTTCTGGACTTCTCTAGTGTCTTCAACACCCTCCAACCTCTGCTCTTTAGGGACAAGCTGAAATAGATGGGACTATATTCATACCTGATGGCATGGATCGTGGACTATCTTACAGACAGACCTCAGTATGTGCGTCTCGGGAACTGCAGGTCTGACATTGTGGTCAGCAACACAGGAGCGCCGCAGGGGACTGTACTTTCTCCGGTCCTGTTCAGCATATATACATCAGACTTCCAATACAACTCGGAGTCCTGCCACGTGCAAAAGTTCACTAATGACACTGCTATCGTGGGCTGCATCAGGGGTGGGCAGGAGGAGAAGTACAGGAAGCTAATCAAAGACTTTGTTAAATGGTGTGACTCAAACCACTTACACCTGAACACCAGCAAGACCAAGGAACTGGTGGTGGATTTAAGGAGGCCCAGGCCCCTCATGGACCCCGTGATCATCAGAGGAGACTGTGTGCAGAGGGTACAGACCTATAAATACCTGGGAGTGCAGCTGGATGACAAATTGGACTGGAATGCCAATACTGATGCTCTGTGTAAGAAAGGTCAGAGCCGACTATACTTCCTTAGAAGGTTGGCGTCCTTCAAAATCTGCAATAAAATGCTGCAGATGTTCTACCAGACGGTTGTGGCGAGTGCCCTCTTCTACGCGGTGGTGTGCTGGGGAGGCAGCATAAAGAAGAAGGACGTCTCACACCTGGACAAACTTGTTAAGAAGGCAGGCTCTATTATAGGAATAAGGCTGGACAGTTTAACATCTGTAGCAGAGCGACGGGCACTAAGCAAACTCCTGTCAGTCATGGAGAATCTACTGCATCCACTGAACAGTGTCATCTCCAGGCAGAGGAGTAGCTTCAGTGACAGACTGCTGTCACTGTCCTGCTCCACTGACAGATTGAGGAGGTTGTTCCTCCCCCACACTATGCGACTGTTCAATTCCACCCGGGAGGGTAAACGTTAACACTTTACAAGAGTATTACATGCATTTTTATTACCCTTTAATTTAATATTGTTTTTTTTTTTTTTTTTTTGTATTATTATACTGCTGCTGGATTATGTGAATTTCCCCTTGGGATTAATAAAGTATCTATCTATCTATCTATCTATCTATCAATCTATCTTTCTATTCATCTCAGGTCACTGGATAGCATTCATGTCTCGCAAACCAATGTGTTAACCTTAAAGTTAAAAAAATAGACAAGCATGTGGAGCACCTGAAGAAGGTCTATAGTCAGTCACTTGGGCTCGGTCATCCTCTGAGTGCTCTATTGTGTGCCTTGTTGTGAGAGAAGTCCGTGATGTGCCACTGAAGGGCAGGTTGTGTTAGATGAGCTTCAGAAAGGAAATTGCATGCCGCTAGATTTGTTAAACTGGAAAGTCATTTGGTAAGAGTGCAGTGCCAAGCAATGGACTAGAGTCGACTCCTGCCTTGTCTCTGATATTGCAGCATTCATTAATCCAATAATGTGAAAGGTAGGTGCAGAAAAATAGATGGATGGTATTAGACATGTATGTTATGTTAAATGGCAGCTCTAAACTGGCCAGGTTTGAATGAATGTGCATTTAAATTTGGGTGGTGCCCTGCCTTGTGATCGATGTTACCAAGCTGAGCTTCAGCCGCCTGAGATCTCTCAGTGCTGATGTCAGGATAATGAATTTCTTATTGTAAATAGACCCTGTGTGAGTGAGCATGAGGAGCTTGTCCAGGATGGTCCCTGCTTTGTGCCCAATGCCACCATGACAAGCTGTGGCTTCACATAACATGGTAATGGAAAGGTCCAGCTTAGAAAACAGATGTATGATATTGATTAAGCTACTCAAGTGGTACAGAGAATTTTACAAAAATACTAAAAATAACTGAGAATGGGCTGCATTGTGCTTGCTCAGTTACAGTGAGACATCCAATGTTTAAAGAGCCCTGGGAACTCAACATCACTAATGCTGCTAGAAGAGTATTTTTCCCAGAATAGAGAAGGGTATAAAATCACATTTGCTTCAATTTCTAAGGAATTTTAAGCAAAGTGTAGCTCTGTTATCTCAGTCAGGGAAATCAATTTTCTCCCAGGGAATTGCTTCTTCTGCCAAATGTTAAATGAGTCAATCTAATTAAGTCTAAACACAGGCTTTCATTCTCTTCATCTCGCTGACTTTCATGTAACAGGTTGCCTACTCGTTGTTCTTTTGTCAGCAGCTACCTTCTTGTTATTCCACAGATTCATCATGGGGGTCAGCAAGTGGATCCAAACTAAATCCATCCTTGTAACTGAAGACAAGCCACCACCCAGAGATTCCAGATCTTCACCATGTCTTTTGTTCTCAGTAACTTGACTACATTGTGGGGGTTCAGGAGGCTGGGTGACCCCATAGCAGAGAAGAACGTCACTCCTGCCACACTGATGGGAGGAAAGAGGAATGAGCAGGACATCAGCTCCATGGCCCCCAACTGCACCTTCTGCTGCTGTGGTGTCCTAAATCAGACTTTGGTCATAGTGTTTATGGTTGGCCTGGCATTTGCCATTGTGATTGGAAATGTCATCACGCTCACCGTCTTCCTCCAGACACGTCAGTTCCGTACGCCACAGGGCTACCTCAAAGGTAATGATATTTTGCTTTCTGTCACTTTTTTGTTATGTCTTCTTCAGTCAATCTACTCACAATTTAGTGAAAGCAAACCAGCTCAAGGCTCCCAGGTGACCAAATGTTCAGATTCCACAGGGGGTTCGGTTGCTCGCTCACTCACTCACTCACGTAGTAGCATTTATTAGGAAAACAGCAGCCTCTCAGCTACACGTCATCCCTGAGAGGGCAGAGGTCGCTGAACTCAAATTGGAGGCCTCAGAATTACAAAGCTGCAGTGTTGTGTTTTATGCAGGGTCTGATCACTGGCTTAACTATAGCGCCATTAATAAGTATTCAGACCACGTTACTTTTTCACGTTGTTATGTTAAAGCCGTTAGAATGCATTCAGACCTCTTCACGTGTTAAACATTTTGTTTTGTTGCCACTTTGTGCTAAAATCATTTAAATTCTTTTTTTCCCACATCATGCAACATTCAATACCTCAGAATGACAAAGCGAAAACAAGATTTTAGACATTTTTGTAAATTTAATAAACATACAAAATGAAAATACCACAGTGACCTTCCTGTGGTATTTGTTTTCTTCTTATCTTCCTGGATAAGACTTGACAAGCTTCACATACCTGGATTTGGGGACGTTCTGCCTTTCTTCTCTGTATATCCTCTCAAGCTCTGTCAGATTGGAATGGTATTACATAGGTTATAAGTAACGTGACGTCTAGAAATGAGGCCAAACAGTTCAGTCTAGTCCAGAGAACCTAGTTTCTCATACTCCGAGGGTCCTTAGGTATCTTTTTTAAACTCTAAGTGGGCTTTCTTGTGTCATCTGGCCACTCTGTCACAAAACCCAGATTAGTGCATTGATGCAGTGATGGTGGTCCTTTTAGAAGTTTCTACCGTCTCCATCTCCATCTCCATCTCCATCAGAGTGACTATTGGCTTCTTGGTTACCAAAGCCATTCTAACCCCATTTCTCAATTTGCTTGGTGTTTTGTCTTAGTAGAGTTCTATATTACTCTACTTTCCCCTTTTGTATTATTAATATGTAGCCTTTGTCAGAATGCCTCAAATCCCATAGACTTACCACTGTGTATAAGGTGTTGTACTTTATAACTTCTCCCCACCTTCCCTTCTACATCTATAACCTCAGGCAAATATATAGAGTAAAAGGACAAGCAGGAGTTAAAATAATGTATTACTGATAATATTCATCAAATAACAACAATAAGCAAAGACATTTGAATATTGGCACCCATACAACCTGATAAATGCTGATGTGTAGTTTCAGGCGGCACACAGACTTGTTAGTTACTTAAAATGTCTCTAGTTAAGTCATCATTTTCAGTCAGTTTTCTTCAGAACAGGCTGGATGCCTGACTCAATATGGCTGCCGAGTTGTGCTTCTCAGTGTGGTCTTTTTTCGGTTCATGGTGTGTGAGATGCTCCTTCATCGTGATGGTGTGAGAGAGAGAGGGAGGGGTAAAGCAACTGAATTTATACATTCTTTATCTAAATCCTTACACCAATAGAGTATTGTACTATAGAATGGCCCCTGATTCAAACCAATACCAAACAACCATACTTCAGACTAGTGGGGGCACACAATACCTTTCACACATGCCCCCAAAACCATTTGTTGAGCTGATGCTTGCCAGCTAGGTAATGTGGCTTTCCTGTGGCAGATGATTGAGAAAGTCCTGCAGAGAATCACTTGACAAACTGGTTTTAGGCACTTTCCCCGACCCTGTCATTAAATCCACTATCTTGACTCAGTCTTAAAGGGGGGGGGGGGGTTAAACATCAAACCATTGCTGTTCTTAACAATGATATAACACTAATATTACATTGCTTTGTCTAAATTACAAATAAAGACATTCAAAATATTTATCAACTTATATACAAAATTTCACACCACAACACCTGGGTAGCCAGGCCTAGAAAGAGTTTACTCCAAATGTCTTCTATTTAAGAATTATAGAGGCCACCAATGCTGCAGGATTTTTTTTAGCATTTCCCAGATCTGTGCCTCGACACAATCCTGTCTCTAATTTCTGCAGGCAATTCCATCAACCTTATGTTTGATTTTTGCTCGGGTACACATTGTCAACTGTGGGACCTTCTGTAGTCAAGTGTGTGCCTTTCCTAAGCATGACCATTCAGTTGATTTGACTACAAGTGGACTCCAAACAAGGCAAAGAAACATCTCAACGATGATCAATACAAAAATTTCAAGGATCATAGCAGATGGTCTGAATAATTGTGCCAATATGATATTTCAGTCTTTTGCTTTGCACCCTCCCCACCATAACCTGTTGTCTATGGGGGAGAAGCGAAAGCTTTAGATTTGTCAAAAATTTTGATCTCCGGTTTTCGACAGATCTCCATGTTTTAGGGTCCCCTGATATCTATCATGGACTGCGTTACATATCTATCCCTCCATCCAGTTTCCAACCCGTTGAATCCGAACACAGGGTCATGGAGGTCTGCTGGAGCCAATCTCAGTCAACACAAGACGCAAGGCAGGAACCAATCCTGGGCAGGGCGCCAACCCACCGCAGCTTTACATATCTATCTATCTATCTATCTATCATGGACTGCTTTACATATCTATCTATCTATCTATTATGGTCTGCTTTATATATCTATCTATCTATCTATCTATTATAGACTGCTTTATATATCTATCTATCTATCTATCATGGACTGCTTTATCTATCTATTATGGACTGCTTTACATATATATCTATCTATCTATTATGGACTGCTTTATATATCTATCTATCTATCTATCCATGTATCTATCTAGTTTCACCAAACCTGCCCATTTTTGGTCATCACTATTAGAAGATCAGAAGTTCAGAGCAATGCTGGTTGCACTTCAAAATGCTGAATATTTCATTTTATGTGTGTGTGTGTGTAAATATCCCCTTTTAGTGCGCTATACTGTTTACTGTCTTTTGTTTTCTTCCTCACAGTGTCATTGGCCCTGGCAGACATGATGGTTGGTGTGCTTGTGGTGCCCTTCTCTGTCTACACTGAGATTACACTGATGGTGACCAGCTCTCCACCATTATGGTACCAAATAGGGGAGGACAGCCAGGCAGGTGGCTTCAGTGGACCCTGGCAGCCCTGCAAGCTAATTGGCCCCATGTTCGCCGGCTGCACATTTGTTTCAATCAACACCATTTTCCTTATGACGATTGAACGCTGTGTGGCTATCCTTAAGCCGCTCCACAAAGACACAATGGTGACCCGTCGGCGCACCCTGCTCTTTATTGCCTTCTCGTGGGCTGGCAGCTTTCTCATAGCATTGGCTCCCATGACCCTGAGTGACGCATTTACTGTGGAGTATAATGAATGCAGCCGCATGTGTAACTATGCCCCCGTGGCAGGGGGCCGAGGACCTCCACCAACAAATGGAAATATCATGCTGCTCTTTCCTGTCTTTGACTTCACATTGTTGGGCGGCACCCTAGTGGTCAACATCCTCTCTTTTACCAGCATTAGGAGATACTCCCAGAAACGCAAGCAGCTGGCAGAAGGGAGAGTGCGGGGTGACAGTGTCGCACAGAGGCCTTCTTTTTCCGACATCAAGGCGGCCAAAACCATTGGCATCCTCACCTTTGCTTTCACTGCCTCCTTCTCTCCAATTGCAGCCTTTGTAGTGGGTAACGTGATTGGTTACCAGTGGTGCAACTTCTCTTTCTTTGCCTTCTGGATTCTGACCTCAAACAGCTGCTGTAATGTCATCATTTACAGTGTGCGGGACCAGCGTTTTCGGAAGGGGGTAACTCGGCTCTTCCGGAAGAGCACCGTCCCAGCCAAGGGTGAAAAGAGCTAAGACATTCATTATGGACATCCTGGTTGCTGTCATTTGTAAATGGTGAGCTGCTTAGTGGACTGGACCAGATTTCAAGGAACTTGTATGTGTGAAGAAAATGTGAACTTGCTGATGTATGTTTAACTGTGTGAAAGAAGATTATATATATATATATATATATATATATATATATATATATACACACACACACGTATGGCTATGAAATGAGTCAGATGCCACTTCAGTTTCTAATTTGATAGTTGTAAAATATAGGATTAAAATATATGAATTCTCATTTTTCTTGTATCTCTCACTGTCAGCTCCCAACAATGCCTTGTATGCAACATCTGCACACGTTGAAGCACAATGACTTTTTAAAATATATAGTAAATTGATTAATATAAGGATCTATATACAGTGCCTTTAAATAGTGTCACACGTGCGCATCTGAGGATCACCATCCCAGGCCCATCTCTTAAAGAATAAGTTTGGTATTGTTCAAGTCAATGTAATTTTTTCAGAATCATGGCATATCCAATGAAATTGTGTTCTAAAATGAAGCAAATTTTATACATTTTTAAAAAATAACTAGTTTATGATACTACTAATGTGTACTAGGGTCCCAACGTGAAAAAAGCCTTAAGACTTTCGAAATATGCCCACTTTTCAAGGCATCTTGAGATTGCTCACTGTAAAGGATGGCATTCCGGTTAGGGTGGATGGTTCCTTACCTGGCATGGAAGCCTTCAGAATGAAGGATGTGGTGGATGGGCATCCCAGCTGAGTTGGTTGCTGGTATCTTTCCCAGCCTTCATAATGAAAAGACAATGGGAGATGTCCTCCCACAGACATGAATTCCCTCTGTACGCTGGGTGACCACATCCTTCTAGTGGACCTCCCATTTGTGCAGCCACAGGGCAGCATGGGAACTGCAGCCCCTTGTTGGGATGCTTGGGGCTGTCAAAAGGACAATCCTCTGTCGTAGGGAGAATCTACCTGACCTGGAAATGCTTCTCGATGGCACTGCTGTTGTACCAGAAGTACAAGGAGCTGCTCACCTGAGTCAGAATCAGGAAGGGATTCTGGGAAATCTCACCTGACAGCAGTGGAGGAGAAAAGAGACAGAGAATTAAGGAAAGAGAATCGTGAAAAGGGAAAACCTCTGAGAAGGTATTCTCATTAAATAATTTCCCCTTATTTGAACCCAAGGCCTGAGTGATCTAGTTGTGTCTGGGGGGGCTCTGCTACACCCCCTACAGGCCACAACAATCACAATAAGGGATCCCAGTACTTAAGTACATAAGTTCCATTATAAAATACAAGAGCGGGCTACTTATTTTGTTAAGTTAAGTTTCATATGGCACGTGTGGCAGACGACTGGGGAGTCTTCCCAGCTGGGACACCTGGAAGGACCGGAAGAGGGACAATACCTCCCCTGGACCACGAGAAGGCAGATATCCTTGTCTGCATGGGGGCCATGGGATCAGAGCTTAGAAGTTTAATCCTGTGGGGCCAGTGGCCACCACCAGGGGACGCCCGGAGGAATGTGGAGCCCTGGATTGCAGAATTTCTGCCACACTCGGAAGTGCTGCCAGAAGATCATGGAGAAACACCTAGAGCACATTCGAGGCATTATAAAAGGGGCCGCTTCACTCCATTAGATGAGCCGGAGTCGGGTGGAAGAGGATGGAGCTTGTGTGTGGAGGAGTGAAGGTGGCAGAAGAATAAGAAGAGTGGGGGAGAAAGAAAGAAAGAAAGAAAGAAAGAAAGAAAGAAAGAAAGAAAGAA
>JANRMT010062806.1:51909045-52007430 GCA_026402145.1 Polypterus bichir lapradei
GAAAGAAAGAAAGAAAGAAAGAAAGAAAGAAAGAAAGAAAGAAAGAAGGGACTGAACCTAATTGGGGTGATATGTGCTGTGTGTAGGAGAAAAGAAAAATAAATAGTGTGTGTTTGGGATATTGTGGGTCTGTCTGTAGCTGGGCTAATCTTTCCACATATGTTAACATGTACCACCATTTTGAACTTCCGAAATAGTGAATGTCCCCTTTAAAAATGCACAGACCACTGTATTCCTGTGAAGATGCTGTAGAAATGTCCAGGAGGAGGCCAGCTCTGTCTCAAGATAAGAAGGCAGAGGATCTCCAGGTGACAAATGTCACTTAGTCTTAAACCTGCAGCAAGAACTGGCCTCTCATTCAAAATTAGCTTAGAAGAAAAACCAGGGGGTCCCACAGGATGGGCATTGGGTACCTTGTTTGAAAAGAGATCACTAGGAGTCAGGTCTAAATTGGAGAAATGATGGAGACACATTTGGGTAGCAGACTGGGTATGGTTTAAAAATGGATGATGCTACTGCCTTAAATGAAGGGTGGGCTTCAGGTGGTTTAATAAAAGTGACCTTATGTATATTTAATGGCACTTTCTGATTAGAGCAAGGAACCTAAAGGAACATAAGAGCAAAAGAAATTTGACGAATGAGAGGAGATGGTTCAGTCCATCAAGTTAGGTTGGATAGCTAGTAACTAAGCTGTCCCAACACAATAATGTAAATTCTAACCCAACGTTTAAATGTAAAATGAGTAACACATTAAAAATAGCTGGCCTTAATGCTAGAATTATCACAATTAAGGCAGGTGAGTTGGAGCTGTATGTAGCAGATGAAAATTATGGTATTATAGCAGTAACAGAAACCTAACATAGAGGGATACACATTTTTAAGAAGGATAGAGGATAGGGGGAGTAAATGCTAACATTATTCAAAGTTATTGTCTGCTTTTACATGCATTTTTATTACTCTTTAATTTAATATTGTTTTTTGTATCAGTATATTGCTGCTGGATTATGTGAATTTCCGCTTGGGATTAATAAAGTATCTATCTATCTATCTATCTATCTAGACAGAACAGAAAAGGAGGTGGAGTTGCTGTTTATGTCAAACAGAATTTAAATGTAAGTCCTGTTCAGTTGGACAATGAAATCCATCTTAGTGAGGACATGTGGATTTGCCTGGAAAGCATTAGGGAAAGAGGCCTTATTTTAGGAGTGTGTTATAGTCTACCCAATGCAGGCAGCAATTTCAACACATATCTTTTTAGTAATATTAAAAAGGCCAGTTTACAAGGGGATATTATAGTCATGGGGGACTTTCAATTATCTTTTTTATTAGCTGTGATAACCTTGCAAATGGAGGAGCATAAGAGCAGGAGTATTTAGAAGTAATCAGTGACTGGTTGCAGTATGTTAAAGCACAAACACGGGGTCAAGTCTGTCTAGATGTAGTATTTTGTAATAATCAGGATAAAATTGAGGGTGTAAAGGAGATTGAACCAATAGGGTCAGGTGACCATAATATAATACAGTTATCAGTCTTTTGGAAGAGTGTGGATGCAAAGAATAAAACTGTTTAACTTTGGTAGGGCAAATTTTGAGCAGATGTGACAAAGTCTAAGGAGGATAGATTGAGATAAGCTTTTAAGTGTGGAAACAGTTGAGGAGCAGTGGAACAGGTTTAAAAATGTTATACATTTAATGCAGGACAGGTACATAACCAAATTTGGAATTAATGGGAAATTTAAAAAAACTCCACAGAGGCATACTAATAAGGAGTTAAAAAGGAAGCTGCAAACGAAAAAACAGATTTATAATGCATATAAGACTAATAACTCCAAAGTGAATTGTAGGGCATATGAGAACATGAGGGCAGCCATTAAGAAGGATATTAGAGGGGCTAGAAAAGAGCTGGAGAGGAATACAGCAGATACAGCAAAAGACGACCCTAAGAGATTCTTTCAGTATTTTAGTAGTAAAAGAACAGTCAAGGAAGAGGTGAAGTGCATCAGAAATAGTAAAGGGAAATTAAAAGATACAGAAATAGCAGACGCTCTGAACTTTTATATTTCTTAGGTCATCACAAGTGAGAAAGTGGATAACATCCCAGAAGTAAACGGGAATACTAAATACTAACGGAAAATTGTAGAAGGAGAAGTACTGCTCAGATTAAATTAAAGCCAGTAAGCTTAACATGCATCCCAGGAAAATAAATGGAAGGAATTAAGGATAAGATTAAGCTGCACATGGCAGGAGTTTTTCTGAACAGTGAGCATGGGTTCAGAAGAGGGAGGTCATGTTTTACTAAAATGCTGGAATTCTATGAGGAGGCAACAAAAGGACACGATTAAAGTGGAGCATATGATATTATTTATCGTGACTTTAGAAAGCATTTGATAAGGTACCACGTGAGAGGTTGGGCATCAAACTAAAAGAAGTTGGAGCTCAGGGTGATGTTTTTAGATGGGTGCAGAACTGGTTCAGACACAGGAAGAACAGGGTGATGGTTCGAGGAACCTTATATGAATTGGCCGATGTTGAGAGTGGTGTTCCACAGGTGTCACTGCTAGGACCGCTACCATTTTTAATATATATATAAATGATTTAGATAGGAATATAAGTAACAAGCTGGTTAAGTTTGCAGATTACCAAGATAGGTGGATTGGCAGATAATTTGGAATCCATTAAATAATTACAGAAGGACTTGGACAGCATACAGACTTAATTAATGTCAGTAAATGTAAAGTATTACTTGCCAGTTAGTTAGGTTTGAATACACAATGGGAGTCTGAAAATCGAGAGTGCACCTTATGAGAAGGATTTAGGAGTCATAGTGAACTCTACGCTATCAACTTTCCAACAGTGTCCAGAAGCCATTAAGAAGGCTAACAGAATGTCTGGTTATATAGCACGATGTGTGGAGTACAAGTTCAAGAAGGTTCTGCTCAACCTTTATAATGCACTGGTGAGGCCTCATCTTGAGTATTGTGTGCAGTTTTGGTCTCCAGGCTACAAAAAGGAGATAGCAGCGCTAGAAAAAGTCCAGAGAAGAGCAACTAGGCTGATTCCAGGGCTAAAGGGGATAAATTAATGAAAAGGATTAAAAGAGTTGAGCCTTTTCAATTTAAGCAAAAGAAGATTAAGAGGTGACAGGATTCAAGTGTTTAAAACAATGAAGTGAATTAGTACAGTGGACTGTTATTTTAAAATGTGTTCATCAAGATTACAGGGACACAGTTGGAAACTTGTTATGGGTAAATTTCGCACAAACATTAGGAGGATTCTCTTTACACAGAGAATAATAGACACTTGGAATAAGCTAACAAGTAGCGTGGTAGACAGTAAGACTTTAGGGACTCAAAATTCAACGATGTTTTTTGGAAGAAATAACTGGATAGGACTGGCAAACTTTGTTTGGGCTGAATGGCCTGTTCTCATTTAGACTGTTCTAATATTCATCCAAATACTTTTTTAAGATTGTCAGGGTTTCTGCTTTATCTACATACCTTAGAACTGTTTCAGATTTGAGCCTGAGCTTGCTGCCATCTTGTGTCGTGGGGGAGAAAAAGCCCTGCGTAAGCTGTCTCCCCCATCCTTCCACCTCGAGGGCGACTCCCAGCCATCACAATTCTTAACTTCCATTGGTGTTTTTCAGTATTCAATTCACCATTAAGTCAAAAGAATTCTGCCGGATCCACTTTATCAAGGTCTTTGAGGAGTTTGAAGGAGAATTAGATCTGCATGCCGTGTCTTCAACTCAAGACTAAAGAGGCCCAATTCCCAGAGTCAGTCGGAGTACGGGATGCACTTGGTTGCTCTCCTCTGCACAGCTTCAAGTGCTGCTATGTCCTTCTGTAGTGTGGACACCAAAACAGGTCACAATGCTCCTGATGAGATCCCACACATGGCTGAGCAAAATGCACCTTGATTTATATTCAGAAATGTTTATGACATAACCTAACATTTTATTTAATCGCTTCTGTGCATTACTTAGATGTTGACAATGTTGTGTCAGAGTAACCCCTAAATCCTTTTCAAAGGTTGCTTCCCATGGGACAGTGTCTCCCATCTTGTATTTATAATTGATTTTCTCTTTGCCTACCTGTAGCATTTTACACTTTAAACTGCATTTCCCAAGCGCTTGCTCGGTTCTGAAGATTGTGCAGGTCTTTCTGAATTTTCTTTGATGTCCTTCCAGTTTTACTATCATCTACAAATTTCACAAGTTTCCTAACTCCACCAGAATCTGTGTCATTAATGTAAACGATTAAAATGAATGCTCCAAGGACAGGCCTGTGAGGACCTCAGTCCACATGCCGCATTCTCCTCTTTTTTGTATTCTTGGTCTCCTGCTGGTTAAACCTTCTGATCCAGCATTGCAAATTCCCTCAGATGCCTACAGCTCATAGTTTCAAAATGAATCTTTGGTGGAGGACTGTATTAAAGACTTTTTGGAAGTGATTGAGGTTGTATGCTTTACTTTTGTCAGCTACTCCAGTTGCCTCCACAAAAAAATTAACAGATGGTCTGGTTCTTATTTATTATAATAAATAAACAACAGGAACAAACAGATCATGATTCACTGGAACACATAAATTCCACAACTCTCTTTGTCCTTTATCTTTGAAACCCATGCTGATGTGAATACCAGTGAGGAGACTGTGGTGGTTGTGTGGTCAGTGAAATCTGTTGCCATATCTGGACACCACTTTTAATCATTCTGGTTAGTGGTTTTATTTTACTAGCTTTTTGTAAAATATTTATTATTATTTGGGCTAATAAAAAAATGTATTTCTATAAAATTTCTTCCATGATAAAAAAAATATATAAGCAAATATCAAAAAACTACAGCCATATAGAAAGTGCAAAAATATATATCTATTAAAACTTTAAAAAAGTATATACCGAGGGCAAGTGTAAAAAATCCAATTAGTTAATCCACCTTAATAAAAGGATAAGTGTCTGTGAGTCTGTCCAGTTGCTATGACTCTGTCATTCCAAAAGATGGGAGCACCACAAACATTTTTAGCACTAACATGCATTACATTTGTGATTCCAACAGATGGAGCATCACACTGCTGTTACAAATCCCAAACCAATGGCATATAATACAGACACATATATCGCATGGTCCCCTGCAAACATTAAAGTCAACATTGATTTCAACTCGTCTTAGAGGGATATTACTGCTTGTATGAATATAAATAACCAAACAAAGAGCACCAAAATTAGATTCACCCTTCTTATCTTCCATATAGTATATATGCAAAAGATCTGTGTGCTTCATTAGGTACAATCAATGCGGACGGTCCTACTTACTTTATAATGAAAAGACCCTGGCAGGCATGCTGTCACCTTCACCCTCCTTTTTCTTTCCATTTTCTGGTGTTTGTCTAAAAGCAACATTAAGCTGGTGAGAGGTCCCCACATGCTAATGCCCCTGTGTTGTTCTGCCTAAAGGAGTAAGAACCAAAGTTTCCACTCTTTGTGGTCTTCTCCAGTGGCAGGTCAGAGCTGGGCTCATACTCTTCCAGTGACTCACTGGCCGGCAAGAACTGAAAGAAGAACGCACAGTCATTAGCAGAAGGTTAGACCTTCACACAAACCGCTTTTTATGAAGAAACACAAAACGGCCATTTTTCTGAGACATGCTCTGCATTTAGCACTATTTAGCCATGGTAAATATTTAATAGACTTTGAAGAAGAGGCCATTCACTAAGCACTTCTGACAGTTTCAAGTGAAGCTTTCATTCTCTGAAGTAGGTTTACAACGGCGGGGGAAATGACATTTGAGTTTGCGTACAGCAGCTTTACATATTATCATGATGGTGCAAAAAGCAGACAGAAAATAGCATTTTCCTGTGTGTGCTTAAGAAAGGTAATGTGACTGAACAAAGTTATTCTCCTTTAGTTAATTATCCAGGAATCAGCGGCAGGCAACATTGTAGCAGTGCAATACAGACATTTTTACTCATTCAATGCAAAGTGAATAACAAGAAATCATTCCACAGAATATAATAAAAGATTTCATTTACTGCTTGGTCTTACTATCAGGTACAATTGAGTGAATCTGTTGGTAACTTCTTATCCGCTTGGTAGATGAAGCTACAATATGGGATGATTTATAATTTAGATAAGCCATTTTCCATAGCTTTGTCTTTTATTCTTTCAACACCAATTTCTATTAACTACATAACTAATCTCTTCAGACTCAATTGTGTTGCTGGTTGACTATTACAACTTTAAAAATAACTTTTCTCAGTGAAATTTCCACTTAACTGATGACCATTTATCTCCATGGGCTCATGGCTGGTCGATTATACTCCAAGCTACAAAAGGCAGAACAAAATTTAAATGTTCTAATCAACGAGTACCACCTCACCACTCTACAGCTCCGTGATCAGTCAGTAAAACTTCCTTGCCTTGAAATGTCTGTCTCCTTGTCTGAAACATTTCAACAGATCCATCTCTCTCCTCTAAACAAATCCTCACAGACGCGCTCCAAAATCTTAGGAAAAGAGTGGGGCACTTCTAGTCATAAAATGGAGCAGCAACTCCCTTGCTAGTGTATAAGGTACCTATTCTCTTTAGACAATTCCTTGAATGATCTAACATTAAACCCAATGGGGGTGACATGTTTCTGAACCTTGGTCTTTTCATTTTGTTGCAATGTTATAGAGATTGACGTTTTGTTCGGTCTTCAAAGGCACAATGTCTACCAACTCAGCAATCCACCAGTATTTTACAATCAAAATTTGCTAATCTTTTTTTTTTTTACCTTTATTAACATTTAGTCTTAACATGGCATTCTTCTAAAACTGTTTTGTTGTAAATCAGCAATCATCTTCTGTGCGTCCATCTGGCTGCTATACCTCTGTCATTCCAAAAGATAGTGCATCACAAACATTAACACTGCTTTTATGAATCCCAAACCAATGGCATGTAACAGAGAAATATGCATTGCAAACATTAAGGTCTACATTGATTACTTGGATTTCAACTTGTCTTAGACTGGTAGCACAGCTTGTATGGATACAAATAACGAAACAAAAAGCACTAAATAAGATTCAGCCTTCTTATCTACCATATAGTATATATGCAAAAAATCGGTCTGCTTCATTAGGTACATAATGGTCCAGCATGTTCAGTTAAGTTTACAGAGTCAGCCTGTATCCAGACAACATTCATAAATGCCTGCCAAAAAAATATTTGCTCCTTGTAAATGTGATGTGTTCTGATTTTATGCATAATTGGACATCCATTACCTATTATGGTAGGTAGGTTAGGATTCTTCCAGCTTAAGCAAGATGAGATGACCTGCTAGCAGTGTGATGAAAGTTAAAACAACTGCTCGCCCATTGCGCGCTAATACACCACCCAAACAAGAGCTATTACAGGAGGGGATGTCTAACAGATAAGTAAAAATTTAATTGAAATAGCTTCTTTTAACACTCTGTGTATTTTCCTTCAGTAAGCAGTTGTGTCCAAGAGTCTGAATCTAAAGATGTCTCTTCTTGTAATGAAATATAACTTGGCAAGGCTTGCTAAGAAGTCATGCATATAATGTAACTGAAACGAATATGGCAGAACAATATTTATTTAAATAAATTGGCTTAAATTAAAATGAGGCCAACATTAAATATTTCAGAGGCTTTTAGCCTAGACTGTATTATACAGTGGACTACAATAATATCCATTATTAATTTGTATGGCAGAAATGGAAGAGATATGAAATATTACAATAATCTGTGAAATAGTACTGGGAGTCATTTTTTCTCATTTAAAAGATGCAGGTATGCATGAGTTTCACACATTCACAAATACATTTTGAATACCAGGTCATCTATAGCAAGACATATGCAATCAACTTAAATGATATAACATAAACATTTTAATTTTGTTTTAATACAGTAAGGTTCAAACTTTCATTGAAAAGCATGGGAATGAATATACTTCTTACAATTCAAACTGTTAAATTTAAATGACCCAGCAATGTCTAAAAACCAACTTACATAAACCCAGGAAGCACTTGGCTGTTTGTAGGCACTGTTCATAAATACTCAAGTAAGAAAGAAGAAAATCCCACTGCATGATTCATAAATATTTATGAGTCTAGTAAAAAAAAAAAAAAAAACACACAACAGATGCATTCACCTTCAATCTAAAGTAGATTACTTTACATGAAAAATATTTAATTATCAGCTTCATAAGCAATTCAAAGGATAGACAGTAATACAAATGGTTTGATCTTTTTAATATAAAAATTATAAACATGAAACTTATGGGGATATTTAATCATCAGTCATTACTGACAATATGTCAATTTAATTACACAATTCCCAAAATTAATGGAAAATTTTTATCTCAAATTATTACAAAACAAGTACTTATATGGAGAAATCACAACTATCTATTATGTGTTATCACTTTTGCAGAGGAATTAGAAGATAGTACATGAAAACTGTCAGTAACTGGAAAGGTTAGTTGCAGTTTTCCATCTGCAGTCCTGTGATCGGCTCCAACCGCTTCAGTAACATTTGTAAATCCCTGCTCCCTAAAAGAGGACAAGCACATATATATTCACAAACTCTGAACAAATATTACTGAACAAAACCCATAAATCATGTGTTTTGATCAAACTCCTTTCTCTAAGATTACTATTGGCAAGTCTACAAATACACACTTGAATTTATAATTTAAACACAAACAATTATGATGTAAAAAATGTTGATTTTTTTTAACACTGTTACAATACTAAATTATCTTATTTTAGTTTTTAATTTAATACTACTACTCTAAGCAACTAATGGATTAGATGTTCAAGATCGAACTAGACAACCAAAACCAGATCAGGGGAAGTTTTACTTCCTTCTGTTGATTAAGCATATCGCTTTCATTTTCAACTATGCTATCCATACCATGTTATAACTTGCATTTATTTGCTTTTTAAGATGTACAAAACACACACACATACATACACACAAACAGAGAGAGAGAGAAAGAGAGCACTAGAGGGAAACATTAGATCCATAATAGCAGCATTGACTTTATACCACTGTGCCATACTAAAATATGTTTAGCTGTTTAGTTGAAATATGAGGAAATGTGAAATGAATGAAGGAAACCTTGGCCAACACTAAAATAATATATAACACTTACTTAAGAAGAACCTCAAGTTCTCGTTTGATTTTTCCAACAATAGGTGGTCCCTGATAAGTGAAGGCTGTGTACAACTGAACCAAAGAAGCTCCAGCAGTAATCTTCTCAAAAGCATCCTGGCCACTACTGACTCCACCAACTCCAATAATAGGAATCTTACCTAAAAAATTACAATTAAAATAAGAAGCAATAGTCTAAACATATGCATTTTTTCACTTTATACAGTGTATCTTGTAAAGTTCACATAAACAAGAGACACAAAATAAAAATATACTGCAAAAAGACAATCAGCTGTCAGTTTTTCTTGTTCTACATTTAGTGTTGGTAGCTCATAAGTACTGAATTATCTGGCAGTGCCATAAACATGTTATATTAGAATCTTAGAGCCAATGTGGAACTTCAAGCGAGTACATTTGCTTTACCTCATTCATTTTTGACAAACTCAGATGTGTACAGACCCAACACATGGGCAGTAAAGATTTGAGCGGTCTCTTTTCTTCTCACTATCAATTCCTGCAATCTGGGAGTCAGCGAGCCACTAACAAAAAATAAATGATTAACCTTGCTGGGCAATACAAGTGAAATACTCTATCATGCAGACTTGCATGCTTGCTTCTCAGTCACTATCCTAGACATAATTTGGATCCAGCAACAGAGTCTGGATCTGATTTTCATTTTGTTTTCTTTATCCAGGAACATCTGTTAACATTGTATTAGCTAACATAAACAGTGATAAAGTCATGTTCCATCATTTTCAAAGCTGAAAACTTGTCATTTGGGTGTTTCTTGTAAAATGTAAAAAGATCACACTTTGTCCTTCATAGCTATCAATGAGCTTCAAATGAACAGCAGATGGTGCTAAATTGACACAACAAAAAAGGGTTCTCAGGCACTTTGAAGTTTGAGTAAGTCTTTAAATCGTTCAAAAAAATCTTCTGCTTCATCAAGTTCAATATTTTGTATAATCATATCTGATGCAAAGTCTACATCAGGAGTATTCTGCTGAACTCAAGCACATAATGGAAAATAATCCAGTTTCAATACAGCTAACTGTTCAAGATTGTTTTAGGCCATTTTCATCACAGTTATTCTAATGTTTTAATGTTATTTAAACAACTCTAGCCATACTACACACACTGCTATATAAATCATGAATGTGATTCCCCTTGACCTGAAATCTGGCACTGAGGTCATTTATGTTTTATAGGACATCAGGCAGGTAACTTAAAAAAGGAAAAAGCAATGAAGGAAGAAAAAAAGGACCATTTGAATGTAAAATAAAGTCACTAATTTACATTTTGCCATTCTGTTACTAGACCCATACTGTAAAGTACCATGACACTACATAGCTCCCTTTTTACACATTACTTCCAGAATCTATTATTCCTATCCCTAGTTGTATTTTAAAAGGTTATCTTGTATATCATTAATAACACTGACAGAATTCTATTGCTTAAACACACCCATTCACAAAGAATTTTGAAAGATTTATCTACCTTATTATTTGCTTTTGGATCTAAGGGCTATACTAAGAACATCCATCCTAACTACAGGGTCATGGGAGTCTGCTGGATCCAATTCCAGCCAACACAGGGTGCAAAGCAGGAAACAAACCCCGGGCAGGGCGCCAACCCACCGCAGGGTGCACACATACACACCCACACACCAAGCACACATTAGGGACAATTTAGAATCGCCAATGCACCTAACCTGCATGTCTTTGGACTGTAGGAGGAAACTGGAGTACCAGGAGGAAACCCACGCAGACTCCACGCAGGGAGGACCCGGGAAGCGAACCCGGGTCTCCTAACTGTGAGGCAGCAGCGCTACTTACTGCGCCACTGTGCCGCCCTAACACTTTCTCCCCAACAGGGAATCGAACTCGGGACTCTGAGGCACGGCAAGCCCGCTGTGCTCTGAGTCTGCAAATCTTACTGCTAAGCCACGGAAGCTAACTAAGAACAGACCTTTTTAAATAGTTCTCTAGTACACTAAAAGTATCATTCATATCGTTTTGGTTCATTCTGTAACCCAAAATTGCCAAATTACTACTGCTTTAAGCTAGAAATGTATCCTCCTGTCATAATATAAACATTTGTGTATATTTTGGGTTTATTTTTGGTTTTAAATTATAAAGATTTGTCTGACATGGTTTATTTTTGGATTCAGATAAAGATATTTTATGTTACTGTAGCATTTTCTATAGACATGTGGCTGTGACAGTACAAACGTGATTTATAAATGGGACTGCAATTTGTTCAGTCTTCTTCCCCAGTGGATTCTATATTCTCAAGTTTCTTAGTGTAGTTAGCTGAAGCTTATGTAAGCAATAGTGTTACGACTGATTCCTAGTACAGTATTTATGTTCACTTCATATCAGACTGATGTATTCTTCTTAGCCATTTGATTCTTGTCAGCCTGGTTTGCTTTTGCTTTCTCGGTTTTCACCATTTGCCTGCCTTTCAGCTACTTTTGGCGTACCATTTATCAGCTCCTGTGTATTTTTTCACAGTAATCCTCATATTCTTTTTAGTGTCCATAACAACAACACAAAAAGCATTGAAGACATGGAAAATAACTCCCATATTACAGATTTTCCTTTTGTTATTATAACAGATTTAAAAATCACAGTTATAAAGAGGCTTTTCAGTGTCAACTTTTAGCTATCTTAGTCAACCATGAATTTTTACAAGCAGTATATGCTTTAGGTGGCTACTGACATGACAAATAATATCAAAAACAGGAATAGTGAAAAACAAACCTCAAGGTCACCTGTATTACATTTTGCTGTAACAGTAAAAGAAGAAAAATGAGAAGCCGGTTATACTTTGTCCTAGACGTAATTCCTTGACCACTTGCTCCTTCTCATAACATCCAATGGTTTAAAGCATGGGATTCTACTCAAGTCAGGTCCACACTACCAATCTATCAGCCAGTAGCTGCATTATTTATTTATTTAACAAAACGTTGCTCAAAAAGGAGAATTGATTAATACCTTTGCTTAACATGTTTGAGCAATCACAAGCACTTTTGTTTGTGTTTTTTAATACACACTATAAATATAGATGGGGATTGTGAAATGTGTCCCATTCCACTTTCTCTTTGATCTTTGATCACTTTGAGCTTAGGAGACCAGTTTTTGTGAAGTGTGGTGTTTCAAGTGTCTTTTATGTATATGTGCATAAGTCATAAGCATTTCATAAATAAAAAGGTAGCTTAACTTGTCAATAATTGTAAAAATAAAAGACGATGACAAAAATACTAACAACTATAACAACAATAATAATAATGATAAAGTGTGTGTGTGGTAAGTAATGACAACAATAATAATAATAATGAAGTGTGTGTGTGTGTTAGATAAGTACAGGACAGGATGGAATGGAATACTAATAATGTGATCTTTGATTATACTAAATCATTTTGCCAAAACATAAAAAAAGATAAAAATGACTAGTATGTCTTTTAGTTTTGCTAAAATGTTAAACAAGCACACATTTTGATATTTTTGCTATTTAGTTTTAAAATACTAATATGACACTTTAAAACAAAATTGTAATGTTTTACATTAAAAACAATTGTTAAATAAAATACAAATCAAATAAACAGGTAACATAGTACGCAAGTTAAGGAGATGTATTAAATTAACTAGATGGCAGGATCAAATCTAATATATCATTGTGTAGTTCAATAGCCTTAACTTCTCTTTACATAAATTATAAAAATAAAGAGTGAATACAAATAAAAATCAAAGAGTACCTCCAGTAAGGCAGTACATCTCACGTACTGTTTGTGTTGACATTTCTCTCAAGGGTTGTCCACTTAGTCCCCCTGCCTCACAAGACAAAGGGTCTTGTAAGGTGGAAGGACGTGATATAGTAGTATTTGTGACAATGAGACCATCTATTCCCAACTAGATTAAGAAAGAAACAAAAATGACCACGGTCAAACATAACGTTATACAACATATATTATAGAAGCCTCTAATTATTGCACAGAGTTTACAATTATCAGTAACCTTCTAAAAAAAAGCTAAGGAATTAGTCAAAAAAGAACCTAAGGTTTAAAGTAAAGAGTTGTTTTGCCAACACTGTCCGTGAAGCCCTTGTTAAGATGAATGCCATCGTTAATGAAATTAAGGGTAAAGATTTTCTCACAGAAAATGTGATTCTTTCCAGTAGAAATTAGGTAGAACTCAACCCACAAAACAATAAATTGGCTATTTACAGTAGAAGAAAATTAAACTCTATAAAACTGAACCAAACCGAGTATCTGTTTTCTGAGTTAAAACAACAAGTCTACAGGCTTTAACGTATTGGTTTCAACATTCTGAAAAAAATCTTCATTACAGGTTCAGGATTTCTTCCACGTGCCTCCAAAATTACTGGACATTACATTTGTCTGTGCTAATAGTTGCATTAAGTACTTGAGACGGTGATCAAGTGATTTTTGACTATGTTTTAAAGGGGAAAACATTATTATTTAAAAACATTTTTTCCACCATGCATATTAATACAAATAATATAAAAATATTAATGTAAGATTAATATAGCCAAATATTTAATCCTGTTTAATGGATTTTATGGGTACCAATAGTTCAAGAACCCAATATGCAGATCAGTTTTAAGATAGGGGTTTCATTTATTTTATGGAGAAATTTCATGATTTTTATAATGTAAAACAGACACAATGTTATTATATCAGCTTAAACATCACAGCATTTCAACTTGCAGAGGATTTCTAACCTCAAGCAGAACATCAGCAATGTCCATTTTATCTTGTCGTGTTAAGTCTGGTGCAATCTTTACCAGGATTGCTGGTTTCCGCTCACACTTAAGATTGTCCCTTTCTTTTAATACCTGTCAAGATCAAAAAATGTGATTAGATATCAAGTACAAGCATACCTTGCAGTTAAAGCTATATAAACACAAAAATGAGTCAGGAAAATTACTTTGTTTAATTTGTAAAACCATTCAACTTTATCTAACAAGGGGCTAATACCAACACTGCAACATGAAATTAATTATTTTGTATAATTTTTCCTTGAGGATGCATCTTTGAAACTGTATCATGTATAATATATAATAAATATTCACTCAAACTTAACTTGTCAGAATTGTTTATGTTTCAATTTATCACCATTATTGTGTAAAAAATAAAATAAAATAGTGAATCATAAGTTATTAAACTCTAACCCTGAAGACTCTGTACTTGTACATATAAAGAGTGTCAGCTGATTTCTTCACTTGAGAGCATATCATTCTTCATAGATGTTTTCAGTTTGCCAACTCCTTTTGCTTTTGCAATTCAACAACTTGCTGCCTACTTGCACAATCACAAACAGACTCAGGAAATTCTAAATGGCTTGCTTGAAAAAAAAGTTTCCCTCTGTTCTGACAACATGGTACTTTATATAACTGACCTGGGTTCACGACAAGTTATCCCACAACTTAACCATAATATCTTTAGGTTGGGAGCAAATTTTCCAAGACCAAAACAAATGAGATGCATACATCTGCCTATTTTTTTTTAAACTACAAGGTAGCATAAGTCAGTATTTTATGACTGTTAGGAATCAGATGAAAATGAACACTCAATAGCATTGCTAGCTAGGGAAAGAAGATGCTATCTTATCTTTTTATACATTCAACACTGTGTGTAAACACAAACTCTGCATATTGCTGCAGGCATAGCATTAATTCAACAGTTCGACATTCACAGAATTTGAAGTTAGTGCAGGTGACACACAACTGCTGAACTGCTATTATCAATCACATCACAGAAACTAATTATACTTTTCTTCACTCCTTAAAATATACAATATTTAACAGAGTTGGGTATTGGCAAAGATTTCCCAGTTTGATATATTCAATTATGACTCATCCTGGTTTTGATTCAATTTTTTTTTTTAATTCTCAGAGAATTAATTGTGTGAACTCTTTACTGTAGCAATCCCTTCTATGATCTAATAGTAAATTATTGCTTAAATGCACACACAGACTAAACACATATTTTAGCATTACTTTTTAATTAAATAAATTCAGTATACACTAAAAAACATTGCTTCTATAGAGAAGTCCATAAATTCAAGCACCTAATGTAGAAAAAGAATGAAATCATCATCATTTTTGCTTTCATACAAAATGCAAGTTAAAAAACAAAGAAGCTCATCCAAAATAACATTTTAGTAAAAATTAGAAAATATGTTTAGCTTATCACAAAAAAAAATACATCACAATTAAACAAAAATGTTATTACCAAGCCTGTTTTACTCTCTCTGTAATGCAAGTTTTCACTTTACAGCACAATGCAAAACGGCTAGAAAAATTTTCAATCACAGTGTGGTATTAATTACCAACAGGGTCTTGACATTTTTAAATCAAGCAAAGTAAAACCCTATCATAACTAAATGATTCTGAGGTGGCAATGATAGATTGGCCATCTAGCTCTGTGAACAAAAAAACTACTTAGTGTTCTGCTTTGTGTAATTTATTTACCCCATTTTTTGACACCCATTATTGCATGCCCAAACTTCGTGGAAAGGGGTCTGTTTCTGAATTGCCTTTGCCAAGATTTCATCCATTTATTTTCCCCTACAAGGTATTTTTTTATTGTCTTCTTCAAGAGTCAAGGGTGGGGGCTGTCATAAAACAGAGCCTGTTAAAGACCACCGAGGCATTTCCCCATGTGCTTCTGGGCAATACAAGAAATACATTGTGGTTTTTCATCCTTTCTAAGAGACAGCAATGTGGTTGCACAAGCACAGAATGTAGGAACACTTTTGCCTACTATTGAAAAAACCCATCATCTTGGACACTTATCCAAGAACACAATGGTATCTCTTTGCTATGTAGAACAAAAGGCAATATTCTCCATCACACTTCTTCCACCAATGGATTTGCTGAGAGTGGCACAAGGTTTTACTTCTTTACACTAGCCCAACTCTGTTGACTCTGTCAGCATCAGTTCTGCTGAATAATGGTACTGGTGTACAAGTTGTTCCAAGGAGATCAGCAGCTGCACAAGAATCCTTTGACCTCTGACAGAGCAGGAACATCATCCACTTGATCAGGGCTATTAGAATTATTCCCCATTTGTTTCATACTGCTTGGGTTCAATGCCTCTTGTGCAGCCATATACTTGGTGCTGAATTCAGATTAAAAAGGAACTCAACAATTATTCCACATTCAACAATATATTCAGTGCCTTAGTGGCTGCCACAGACCATTCAGTGAATTTTTTCAAAATTTATTTACTTTCTATGCTGAATTCTACTTGCACAACTTACTAAGAATCACTCCACTTTCTCCATCACTGATATGTAAGTAGTTAATCTGAAGAATTATTCTTCACAATTTTGATTAGACAGGAAATGGAGGGTCTGAAAAGAGGAATCACGGTTGATGGGGTGTTCACACTTTAAAAATTAGCCTTTAGCAATTAATTATTGGAACTTCTTTTACAACTCTTTTACAGCTAACTGAAAAGCCAACATTGTAACAGTTTCATTTGAATAACTGATAAGGTTTTGGAAACATACCTCTTTTTCAAATATCCATTTACAGTAGGTTTGAGCTCCTCCACCACCATGGAGTAACTGTGATTTCTCTGTATCTCATGGAGGGGGTGTGATGACAGACATGGTCACAATGCGGCTGACTTTATAGGCTTTAGTGCCTTCAACATCATCTGTTGTCGACATCTACCTTAGTAAATGTGCACCAATCCATTTCATTTTTACACATTTCAGATACCACCAGCATAGTTGAGGCTGGAGACTACAGTTTAAGGTATCTTTCCAGCATCTCCACTGCACCTGGAGAAATTTTCAGATATCAACTATTGTGTTGCTCAGTCTAGGTTCAACTGTTGACGTCCTGTGTAAAAGACACTATATAGCGCCCGACCCGGCATAGACTTACGCAGAGGCACGTGTAAAACAAACAGGCTTTTATTAGTTTTTCTTCAGCCGTGGGGCACGTCTTCCTCGTGTCCCACAGGCCCAACACAGTCCCAAAAGCACAAAACACAGCTCCAACAACCCTTCCTGGCACCACCACTCCTCCCAGGCAACCTCGTCCTCTTCCTCCCGATTCTGGCCAATCGGGTCTCCCTCCGGCACGTGATGGACATTCCTTCGTCCTGCCTCTCTCCAGTCATCTGAGGCACGTAAGACACACCATCCAATCGCGTGCCTGTCAGGGGGAGGGACTTCTGGTCCGCGGCGGCAATGTGCTTGCCGGCAGCCTTGCTGTAGCCAGCGCCTCTCGAGCTGCAGCGTCTCCTTCTCCGCAGCCCTTGCAGCTGCCGCCGTGCTGTCGGAGCCCCGCAGACCGGCATGCGCCCGCCACTGACGCAAATCCGGGAACCCCTGCCTGGAAGACAGAAAACATGCGCGGCCCCCAAGGGCCGGCTGCCGTTAGGCAGGGCACTCACCTCCCCGGACTCGTCCAACCGAGGAAACGTCCTTGGCGTAGCCTCTCTTGACGCCATGCCATCCCAGGCGCCTCCGGCCTCGGCGTGCATGGTGAAGACCACTGCCCCCTTGCCGCCAGTCCGCAACAGGGAAAAATGGCCTTCTCGCGGACCCCTGGTGGTCCGTGGGGTACTCTCACCCCTTCGGGTTGTGTGCACTCCGCTCCCGCGGCACGTGGGTGGGGTCCCCTGCTGCGCCGGGCCATCCACAACAAGATTTGTTATTACAGGTCCCCGTCTTGCACCAGACGGAGCATCCTGCCGGCTACGCCAGATGTGGACCCGGCCCGGACACAGACAGGCGGACATGTTGTTAAACACCACCATACGTTTATTTACACTATTATTTACAATTTTAAAGTGCTCACACAACCCCAACACAGTCCGCATGGCGGAAGTGCCGGCTGTTCTCCCGGCAGCTCACCGGGTGTCCTTTTTAATCTTCCCCCCAGCACTTCCGGGTGTGGCGGAAGTGCTGAGGTAACAGGTCCCCAAGGCATTGGGGCGCCTCCTGGCGGTGATCACGGGCCCCTGCAGGGTGGGGCTTCCATGCCCTCAACCCGTGACCCCCAAAGCAACCAGGGTGGCGGCCCCCACGTGATCCAGGGTGGGCGCAGACCCGCATCCGGTCCCTCATGGCGTCCCAGCCAGGTCGTTGCCCCTGGCATCCCTGACACCTGATTGACTCAGTTACTCTTTTCCTTTTTTTTTATTTTAAACCATCTCTTCATTCATTTTGAAGGATATGAACAATGTGTAAACATATGAGTGAAGACAACATGGTTCCAGCACATTCTCTAGGTTTTAGAGAGCTAACATCATAGTAAGGGTGTATATGTTTACTGAAGAAAACTAAAGACTATAAAATAAAAAAAAACACCATGGTTTCAAATCCAATGAGTAGGCAACTGTCAACTCAATATGATTTATTCTCAGTTACTGTAGTTCTTACAAATGCAGCTAAACATTTGTTTTCAGGCTTGATGTTGGGAAAGGGGGGGGGTATATGGTCATGCCACCCAATACTATTTATACATGGACTAACACTTTACCACACCAAACCACAAAGCATAAATAAAATTAGAAAGTCACATTCAGTGAGGGATGTCTGTGGAAAACAGCAAAAAGAACACATGTATATGCCTTTTGAAAAAGAAAAGGTGGTAGGGCCATGGTTTGGATAGTTTGCATATTAGCAACAAGACACCTAATAATATACTACAGAGACTACAATGTAGTATGCAAAGGAAAATATGATCAACTGTGTCATTTTATAACTTATCCTTTAATGACTTTGAAATTAAGGTCTAGGTTAATATTAAAATGTAAAATGTGATAAATAATAAAATTACTGTTGCATAAACTATGAACTGTTGAACATTGTGTTCTTTTTTCCAAAACAGACAAAGACAAAAACTTTGAGAGAATTAGAAATTCAAATTAATTTCACACTGAAGAACAAAATGATTTAAAAATAATAAATCACTGCTCATACTCATGCTCTGCAAAAGAAGTCTTTGGAATGAAAATCTGAAGCCACAAGGATACTTGAGGGACAAGATTGATAGATAATCCAGACCACTAACCATCATTTTATTTTCTGGCTCACAAGTGCCGGAGCATAATCTCGCGGTCATTGGTGTAAGGAAGTAACCTGGGGTAATGTAATGTTGGTTATATTTATGCATAAGCTCTTTTACAGGGCCAAGTTAGAATGACAAACTATCTTTGTATGCACAAATGTGTGATACTGGAGATACAACTGAAATACCAGGGAAAAAATGGAGAGAAAGGGAGAACATTAAAAATTCAACACAGATGGTGGCTGGGTCTGGATTTAAAAATCAGCACATTGCAACACTATACTGCTATAACATAAACATATTAATTTACCTTGCATATTAAAACATTTGTATACATTGAAAACTTTATATTATTAGTGGTGAATTATTCAATATTTCAATGCCAAATTACTCTACATAGTATACAATTTCAAATGCTTCTTACATAGTTTGTTCAAAATTTTTCAAAATATGTGCAGAGATGGATTTATGCAACTTGCTTGTGGTCACACAAGTCTATCTATTCATTTTTTTCCCTATTGTATGAATTACTTTATACCATTTCAATGTAAGAAGCAGATAAAGGAGTGCTACATTATTTCATACAGGGGACATGAACACTCATGCCCATAATTACTTACACACAGCACTATTTGGATTCATTAATTCACTTAATAAGCAAGGGTTTGGGACATGTGAGGAAACTGCAGAATCCAGCAAAACCTCATTCACAGGCAAAGAGAACATAAAAGCCTCATAAATACATTGGCCAGTATGCAGCAGTGAAGTGTCCTTGATAAACAGAGTGTCACAATGCTGCCCCCTGGTGTCACTAAACTGACAAAGCATGACAAATAAAATGATGTTTTAAAATTTTACATTTCTTACTAATAAGTAACTATATCCATTATTTGTGGATTTAAGAGCTACACAAACATTTAGTCAACAAAAAGCCATTCTTCAGTTATTTGTTTAGAAAGTATCTGATTCATGGATAGCAAGATAAAGGTTTGTCCTTCAACCTTTTTTGTAACGCACTTGTTTAAAAGAACTACTAGCCTGACATTGGCCGGTTTACGCTGCCATTCTCTTGTTATATGGTTCCTTTTGACCCACTAGTGAGAAAAGAGGTTCAAAGGTCTGTTAACTTGAACTGTATAGAAGTAATATAGAATCTTTTGAGCCAACTGCTGACTCATCAATTATTACGTGGCTGAAGCTTGCTATTTTCCACAGGCAGCTACCTATTGTATGCAGAAAGCTACAACAGTTACTACAACAAAAGGCAGTTAATCACTCCAATTAATGAAAATCTTTCAATTTGACACAAAATTCTAAAAACAGTCCAATTTTAATATTAAAAAAATGAGCACAATTTCATATTGCTATTATCTTGCTAAACATTAAAACTGTAAATTCAGTATAATTTGACATGTTAAAAAAGGTAAATTACTTGAAAGAATGTTAAGCCTGCTTCTAAAATGCAACACAAGAATAAACATGTCATCCTGAAGACAAAAAAAGGATAAAAATTATTTAAATCGTTTTATTGATTTTGTTTCATTTGTTTTCGATCTTATGTTTGTAAAAATTGATTTATTTGTATGGAATATTGCAATTTTAATAAAATCAATAAAAAATCAATTTATTGAACTGCTGTCAAATTTTATTGAATTACTGCTTAATTATAACTTTAACAAAAGCATCATATGAGTTCTCTTTAAGACAGCACAGCAAGTTAATAAATAATGTATCCATTTTCAAACACTATTAATCATAGGTTTGTGGGGGACCAACATCTATCCCAGCAGCACTGGGTGTAAGGCTGGGACCAGCCATGGTGAAAAAGTAATTCCATCGCCTGGAACACTCATCAACTCTTACTAAGCCAATTTAAAGGTAGCAATTAAGTTAAACTGTTTTTGGAATGCTGCAGGAAAAACCAGAGTGCCTGGTTTGGGCCCACACACAACATGCAAAATCCATACCTGACGGGATTGGAGAATAGCTTCTAAAAACTGTGAAACTGCTGGATTAGCCATTGTGCCAGCCAACAAAAAAATAAAGTAAAATTACAACTAAAAATACATATCTTTATTTAAAGCACTACCTGGAAATACCTGAACGATAAAATCTTAAATCAAAACAGTAAACAGCACTGATTCCATATCTCTCAAAATTTTTATTGTTAGGCTTTAAAGAAATAAGATTTAGATCACATTTTTAGATTTGTAAAAGTGCAAATACCACTTCCAGATTTAGCATTTCTGTTTTAAGGTTTTAGAAAAACCTGTATGTCCTATCTTGAAAAGAACAATGCATATTAAAAATGGCAGTCTAACTCTAAACCTTACATACAGTACAACAGAATTAGTCTAGCCTCATGTTCAAAATGTACTGTAATGACAGGCACTGCATTCATTACTACAGACTAGAAATGAGGGCAGCCCAAATGTTTTAACTGTCTGCCTGCACTAAAAGATTAAGTCAAACATCAGTGATTTTTGTTAGAGGTGCCGCATTTTTTCCAAATGGAGCATAAGTGCCCTTCTCCTCACATTAAGTGCCTGCTGGCAAGTGGAAACACATCACCTTACTGAGGCAATAGTGTACAGTCAGTAGCAAATCAGGCACATCATTGTTACCCATTCAAACTTTTCCATCAAGAGGCATGGCAGGCAGCAAATGGCTTTCAATGTAGTTTCACTTCCATTCCAGAAAGAAAAAATGTAGCACATGACTAAAGACATTCAGATATAATTAAAGAAATCATCCATACTTTTAATGAAGAATTATGTAAAATTATTTGTAGAATATTTAAATGAATAATAAACCATTCATATTACATTAGATTACAGATTTGCAAACATAAAAGCTTTTTAATTTATTAATATTTATTATGGCTTTACAATGACTACTGCAAATCCTGAAGTGAAGACTTACTTTGTCTAACAGGTGGCGTAATTCTGCCTTTCCCTGAAGGTCCCGTAATCCAGGGGTGTTTGGGCTGCTAACATTCACCACTAGATAGTCAGCCAATGGGCCCAACCTTTTCACACCCTCTGTGTAATCAGAAACTGCATCCTTGGACAATTTATTCTTCCCAAGATTAATCCCAAGAGGTCGTCCAGCTAGAATGTGCAATTCATTAAAGTTATGAATCGTTGCTGTTTTTCTACAAATACAGTAATTTTACTATTTCCTTAACAGTATTTTTTTCTATTCAAGGGCAGATCAATATGTTTGTTTAGGAACTTCTTGTGTAGCATGTAAATATTCTGTAAAATGTTCTTGCCTGGTATTTATATCAGTTTATTGTAAGGATAAATACATATAAACTACTTCCCCGCAAATAGTAAACACGGACCCACTTTTTCATAACATGATCACATTATCGTGTCCTACTGAAGATTTTGTCACTCTTTGGAATATTCTACAAGCAAACAATAAATAACAAAATAAGCAATACAAAAAGGATGCAATTACAGTGTTATTTTCACTGAATATTTTGCATTAAATGAAAACAGAATTTAATTTTTTTTTAAATTAAGTTTATACTATGTAAAAGGTGAAAAAATACCTACATTTCAAAAATTCCCTTTCATAAATCCTTTAACGTGCATTATCTTTGTAAGTTGCTTGTTACAGCGTAGTACCTAAAATCAGCCCCTTGGAGCCCTTTATAACAAGGAATGCACAATGACAACCTAAGTTTTCAATTTTCAGCTTACCAGCAAATAGCTGTGTATGTTAGTTTTCAACCAATCATATCACTGGGATTATAATAGGTAAAATTACCATAGCTATTTCTTATGTTCTGTCTTGGAAGGCATTTAATTAACTAATTTATATCTTAATTGCTAATAATAAAGGTGTAACTTGTTGCACTGATATTCATAAAACTGCATATTCAGACATTGTAGCTCAGGGTTCAATACCTGGATAAACCAACACTCAAGTAATGGTGAATATCTGTCAAGCTACATCAGCACAGATAAATATCACAAACTCTTAAAATTCAACTTCTTGCTTATCAGCTTTGGGAAACTTGTTGACAACTGTGCCGACAACAAACCTAAGCAGTACTAGCTGTTGTGATGAATGAAGTTGATAAAAAGTACAGACACAAAATTTGTTCTTTTTGGTTTCCACATTCCAAGTAAGATTATTTATACTCTATTTTAGCTATGCAGGTATATTTTGCTATCCACTTGAACATACTTCAAAAATACACCCACATTAATCTGTGCGACTGGAGAACACTTATTTCTACCTCAGGAATTTGTTTGCAAAAACCTGCAATAAAACCATTTCTAGTTTAACACTAATGTCAGTTACCTATCCCTGAGATGTACAAGAGAAGTCTGTAAAATATCACCCAAGATGCAGAATACATAGTATTTTAAGTTTTACAGCATTTATTTAATGAGTAGGTGGGTGCTCTTCTAACATCTGTGAAAATGTTCATATTGTATAAAATATACTAAACACAGTCAGTGAAACAAGACTCTATGACAAATAAGTATTTGGAAAAAAATGCCTTAACATCTAAAGAACATGACTGTACAGGTTTTCTGTTGTTGCAGTTTCCACTACTATTATATATAATATATATTAATAAAGACATCCTCATAAATTGGAATGTTAATATTACAATAAAAGGCCAAACACAGCTGTACATTTTATGTTATTTCTATAAGAGGAAACATTACTGAGTATTAGGTTTGGTTGAACTTTGAAAGCAGATACAAGGCTACCTAGGTTTAGGATCTCACCTCTTACTTTAATTTTATTTAATACAATATATAAAAGCTACAACAAATCCATTTTAAATCTTTATTTAACCACCAGTCATAATAATAAATCTGCATTATTTACAGTATATCTCTAAAATATATGGACACCAGACCAAACATTACTGTAAGCACAAAAGTAGTAATAAATTACTTGATTCTTAGAATAATGAAAATAGTCTCACTCACTAATAAAAAGAGACACAAGAACAGCTTGTATAAAAGAACTGCAACTTAATAAATTGGATACAATTTAATTTAGCTACTGTATCCCTAAAGGCATACTAATGTTTTAATGAAATACATCTAAAAATTTTCTTCTCTCTCTCCCTTCACATTTTCTTTGATGTTACAATTGCTAGGTGTAGGAAAAAAAACACATTACATGGAAATCATTTTAAGATAATTCAAAATGATATCAAGTTAATGAGTGTGCCAGCATGCACAATGAGTATTTTTTGCTGCTATTTTCATTTTTACCTTTTGTCAGCTCATACTGCAATTCCTGCCTTGCACTTAATCGTTCTTGAACCATTGCATGGCCATAGCTGTTAAATCCATATCTAGAATAAAAAATAAATATAAAAAGTCAATTTAATAAAACATTAGTTGGCTTTGCTAATGAGTAATGATATTGTAATCTTCACTATTATTTGTATGCTCCATATACTGTTGTGAAGTTTTCTTTTTTCACCTTAGCTACAGTCTAAGAAGAACAGGAACCTGAGTAAATGTTCAGTAACTGCAGTTTAATTAGGAGCATGTCAATCAGATTTCTAGTTTAGTGCATTTCAATAATACCATGTTAACAGTAAACAGAACATAAAAAGTACAGTACTGTATTCACCAAAAATATAATAATAAGTTAATAAAAAAATGTCCAAGTAAGATTAATCAAAAGGAAAGCCATCCATTTATCATGTTTTAATTGAACCTGCATTAATTATTTTTCTACATATGTAGAGTAGGAAAACAGTAGACAGAATGTGCGGACACTGACTAGATTCTGTGACAATCCTGGTTTTCTGGGCGAGTTCAAAGGTACTGACTGGCTTTTTACTCTGAATGCCGTATCTGTCCCTTTCCACTACTGATTGAACACTTCCAAAAAAATAAAAAAGGCACCCTTCAACCTAACGCTTGCCTGCCTTTTTACTTTTCTCACTGTTCTTGCCCTTCCGCTATCTTACTAACTAACTAACTGGTATTCCACCTGTTCTAAAACTGTTCTGCTTTTGCCCATTAGGCAGCAAGACACATGAATAATATATTTGCACCACGGGACTTTAGTTGAGAGATACAAGCAGGTTACAGGCAACAGTGTTACAAGTACTGTATTCATGATTTGCAGATACACAATTAAAAAAAAAAATGAATATATATATATATATATATATATATATATATATATATATATAAATGTAGCAAAGCATGGTGCCAATGCATGTGGCTCATATGGATTTCAGCTTCTTTTCATGGCTGCTTCTATGTATCACTGTGCCGAGAAGAACTTTGGCACCCCGCCACCAGTACTAGACTAGATTTTCATGGCACTTATATTTAAATAACAATTTCTCTAATACTGTTGGATTTTTTTTTTGTCAATTTGTGTTCTTCCTGTGGCCACCAGTGCGGGCATTACTATAATAATAAAGTATAAAATAGCGTGTACAAACGTACATGCAAGTTTTAATATATTCAAATATTTACTTATTTTTTAAGTTGAACATTCAAACCTTGTTTTTTTGGCCAATTTTGCAACCCTAATATACTGTTTGCAAAATTATACATCATACCAAGATCAAGAGTTTCAAGGGGCCTTGTTAAGAAAGACTATTGATGCCCAAGGGTGTGGGATGATTTTCAAAGCAATTTCATGTTAATATCTAATGGTATAATAGTTTATCTACAAATAGAAAAACATGACTTGTCATACTACCAAAGCCAGCCCATAACCTGACTGAAACATTGAAATATTTACTGTAATTTCAGGATTAACTGTTAGAAAGAGACTACACAATCGTAATTTTATTGTCAACTCCAGCAAACATCGGTCACGTTTACATTTTTTTGTTGGCACATCTCATGAGGACCAGTTGTATCCAAACTCTTTCCAACACGTAAATTGCACACCTGAGCAAAGATTATGGAAAGGAAAGCCTTTGCTCAATAGTTATTTACAATACAAACATGAACTGTTTAGCAATTGTGAACTTCTGTTCAGCAGCTGAAATTGTGCTACAAAGATTTTTTTTGTGTATGTTTTCAATCACAATATAAAAAATGCAGATTAAATAATGTAATAAAAATCATTTTGGATTTATGTATTTGCATGACCAAGCACTTTTTCAATTTACTGTATAATATGTGAAGATGTTCAGTGATAAAAGAGATTTGAAGTAGCACCTGCTCAGGCACCCCAGATGACAGGCTTTTAGGTTTTAGAAAAGGTAAAAACAACTTACAGTTTAATTAACTGTTGGTTTAATGCCTTAAAAAAGAAAAAATGTACAATAGCAGTCGGGAGCTGTAAGAAGTTGTGTAACTCCATTATTTGCAGCAACCATCCAGAATGTGAGTACGTTGTTTCACTTAGTCTTTTCAGGTATGCTTAAGAATCAGTAGGTAGCTGTATGACAAAAGACAGCTTGTGAACTGTAACTGTATTGTCTGATAGTAATGGAAGTTTTCAGATAATCCCTAACATTTATTCATTCATTTTCTACCACTTATCTTAGGGAGTACTAATACTGGTAATTTGTTCCATGCCTGACCATGTTTGTCCACACGTCACCCCACAAAGTATAGTTCGTTTGACTAGTGTGATCGCTCTGTGCCAGGCCAACCATACTGTGTGCCCTGACCTGCTTGGAAGAGGTGGGCCCGATCATGGTTCAGTAGCATTTGGGAACAGTGTGATCGTTAAACGTGCCACAGCACAGAAAACAAATATGATATCAATGATGCAACAAGGCAAATAGTGCAATTCTCATTTCATTCAATAGCATTTGAGTTAAAAACATTTTTTTTTTTTTTACACATGAATGTGAATTGTAGTTGGCAAGAAAACTTGCAAATTCTTCCCTTAACATCATTTGTATCTGTAAAGATCTTTCCGTACGCACAGCCATGATTAACAGCAAAACACTGCGCTACATGCTCAATAAATCTGTAAAAGGGTAGAATGTTATCCTGCCCTACACAACTCCTAAACTACCACAAAAAAGAGCAAAATCTTTTTGACATGCATGCTGTCACTTCGTGTTCAGATCTTGTTTTGGCTTTACACAAAGTCGTATGGTCATGACGAAAGTGTGCCCAGGCCTTTACGTTAAAGCGCAGTGTGAATGTAGGCCAGCGGGAGGAGTAGGGAGGGGGACAATTGCAATTGGGCACATTAAGGACTACCCCCTAAAACCGGGTCATGGGGCAGCAGTATTAGCAATGATGCCCATACATTCCTTTCCCCAACAGCACCTGCCAAGTCATACTCTGGAATACCAAGGCGTTCCCTGTCCATATGGGAGATATAATCCTCCAAGCAAGCCATGGGTTTTCCCCAGGGTATCTGTCCAACAGGTCATGCCCATGAAACACCCACAGGCAGGCATGACTGAAACACCTTAATTGGCTCCCCCATCTCAATGCAGAGGCTCAGCAGATCTACTCCGAGCATCTCCTGGATGTCTGTGCCTCTAACACTGTTTCTAAAGGAGGATCCAGCCGCCTTGTGGAGGAAACTTATTTCAGCTGCTTGTATCCGCAATCTTATTCTTTCAGTCAATACCCAAAGCTCATGCTCAGAGGTAAGGGTAGGGATGTAGATCGACTAGGAATTCGAGAGGTTTGCCTTCTGACTCAGGTCTTTTTTCACCTACCTACAGATAGGTATAGCGACAGTGTAACTGAACTCGCCGCCCCTATCCATCTATCAATCCCTAACAATGGAAGTGAAAACAAAGACAGGGTATAAATGGCTGTTTCATGAGAGGTCGAGGCATGAGTGATGAAATTCTTAAGAACAGCTGAACAAATGATCTCACCTTTGCCATCTTGGATTAAGTGGGCTCAGAATACCTTAAAAAAAATTGCCCTTACAGTAACATTCTAAAAGCCACATGGATTTGTGGGGGTACAATCTATCTTGCCAGCCTTGAACACAAGGCAAGAGTCAATCACAGATACCATGAAAGGGCCTAGTCATACATTTCATGTAGTGTGAAATTATTCTGTTTCAGAGACTGCAATAATAAGGCATACATAGTTTTATTTTACTTTGACAAATCACCCATTTGCAAGGAAGTGAAAAATTTCCAGTAATTAATTAATTAAAATATCTATTAGTGCCAAATCAGAAACTACTACAACAATGACTTGCAAGCATTAAATTAAAAACACGTCCATATTGCTTAGTGTTGGAATGGATGAATATACCTGGGTCGCAAAACCCATATGAAGTCAATTCTCAGTTTTGTGTATAAAGACAATGGATTTGGGCGGCGTGCCTAAATTTATGTGGAGCAACAGCTTAAAATATTTTTAATGTGGCTTTCCCGTGCCAGCTCTAACTTAAGCAGGTTAAGGAATAACTGATGTGTCTATCAAAACCATCATGAGGCAAACATAGTACAAATCAATTGGTTCACTCAAATTAATTGTAATTAATATAAAATATTTTCGGAAAAGTTTTGTAACTTTTGTAAGAAATTTAAAAATATTATGTACTGCAAGGGATGCGAACCTGCAATGCAAAATACAATGCAAAACAGGCTATTTTTGTTCCAACTGACATCCATTATATTGTTAAATAGTTTACTTTAAATACCTATAAAATTACTTTGACACATAGTCATCACCAATCTTAGTACTTTTGGTGTTTTTATTGCAAACTGCAATCATTTTAGTATATAATAAAGCTAAGAATCCACCTTCTTGTTTGCATATTTTCCTTTCTATTTCATGTATTAATTTAACTGAAGAATACATATAAATTTGTGACTAATAACTCTTCTGTTTAAAAAAGTGAAAGTAAGGAGCATTATTTCCTAATAAAAATGTAGAATGTGAAAAACAATACAATGGGGGCTAACACACCACTAACATAAAATAATTACACCACCAAAATCTTATTTAAAGCCACCAAAATATGGCCCTGAATAGTAAAGATAAATCTAAATTTTAAAAAGGGCACACCTCTAGTTGTAGCTGCCTGTGGTTTACCCTGCCTAAGGCATCTACATTAGTAATATTTGTTATTCAAATGTTTTACTTTGCACTCAATAAGAATTCTAGGCAACGAGTACAGAATTTACATGAAAAGTGATACTTTAAAAACCCACAATGATGTTCATATGACACACAGTAATGCTGTGTTTTCAATATTACATCAAACAACTTAGAAGGCATAACCTGCACAAAGTGAAATGGGTGAAACAGATATTGTATTCTGTCTGCAGCTAATGGATATCATCATGTTCTTAGCCACATCTAAAAAGACAAAATACATTTGCTCCATAAAAATAAAGATCCAAAATGTAATACGCTGACACATGAAGCAGGATCTGAAAGCTTTATTAAGCAATTTGTTTTTCTGAAGCACCTTTTTAAATTCTCTCTCTGAACAAGGTTTTAACCCACTTTGTTTCAATCCTTATAGATACAAAAGAAGCAATAGGTGAGTACAGAGAAAAAGCACATAATATGCAACCCTGCACTGTGTGAATGTCACATGTACTACCATATGCAGTAAGGTAGGTTTACTTAGGACATGGCAATGTTTACAACTGACCAAACAATAAATGACAACACATGAATGTGAAGATCTATTGATAATGCATTAACGGCATCTGGGGAGTATTCATTTGAAAATCCTATATCAACTTATTATATAGCCTGTCATAATACGTTCTCCTCTCTTATGCAAAGTTTGGGGAATGTTCAGCGTTCTGATCAGTTAATCAAAAAAGTGAAGCACTTCTTGTAAATTTCAGTGTACAACCAAAAACCTTAACTTTTAGGCATCTGTGATGAAAACAAATAAAAACCAAACGACACCACAGGCTGAAGTACTAGTATAAAAATACATTAAGTGATCTTTTAAGCCAGTCTTCTTGCATATGTTATGTAATAAGTGTTATTTGCATGCTACGCACGTAATTATAAATGCATCTCAGATTTAAAACAGGGGCCAATAAAACCATTACACCTTCGTTGTTAATTTCTTTAGCCAGGTTTGTTCAACCACTGTTTAGAAACAATTAGAAACATATTTAAACAAGAATAGACAGACAAAATCTTTTTCTCTTTAATTAGCCTTGATTAGATTACATAAACTTTATTAATATCAAAAGGAAATTCACAATTTCAGAAACCAGTTATACATTATTAGAACTGAGTACAATGTAGCTCTGCTTTTCCCTGCTTTTTGCCAATGCCCTTTGCATACAAAATCTTGTAAAGATATTTCAGAAAATATTTACACCACATTTTTGTATCTTTACCTGTGAACCACTCATACATATACACACACACACACATAGATGATTATTGATCTTATTAAACCTTTTAACTTTGGCCTACCTGTTAATGACAGCCTGGTCTGCAGTAAGCCTAAAGACACGTGGTTTGAGATTTCCATCTTGGGGTAATGGAGTAACACTTCCAACCTCAACAAATCCAAAACCAAGTTTATACAGCCCATCAACAGCTTCTGCATGTTTATCAAAGCCAGCAGCAATGCCAAGAGGGTTCTGAAACCTCTGTCCAAGAACTTGTACTTCCTAAATAGAGTAAAATACATTTAGCAATATATTATATATGATATATTCAGGGTAATATTTTTTTTCTAAGGAGCAATATTTTGCTCTCATTACAGAAATCTGGAAGCATTTTATAAAGGATTAGGAGCATTTTGCAAAATAAACAAAAGTACAGAGTTTACCTCATCAGCAAAGAGAATATGTACTTATTTAACCTCATTATTGGAAAAGAAAATTAGAAATTAAGCAGTTTAGATTTCCTTTCTTTTTTATTAATAAAAGAATAAAAGCATTATCAAAATGTTAACAATGTATTGATCCATTCAAAAGAAAGCATTTTTCATATAGGTTTTAATGAAACAGATATTTCATAGGAAGAGTTTGGTGTAACTTTATAGAAACAAGGATAATTTTGCAAAGAAGAAATTGTATTGTATCCGCAGCTTAGTGTGCATCTTAAGAATATTCCAAAATGACATCAGAATCATAATCAGAATCATATTTATTGGCCAAGTATGCACGCATAAAAAGAATTTTGAAGTCTCTTCCAAGTGCAAATTCTATAATCGACCTACACACAACAGTTAATCATACACCTGAAATAAAAAAAGACACTATATATATATATAATGTACATACAAAGTGCAGAGTGCAACACAGTGCAAGAAATGCTTAAATAAACACTGAAATGCAGGTATTACCAATATGTAAACAGTATAACAAGAACCTGGGAGACCTGAGGGTTGTGTGCCAAGCCTGATAAAGCTGAAATAACCATTTGTGAGTTTGATGATCTTTGGGGAAAAAGCTGTTCATATATCTGCTTGTTTTGGCGTATATTAATCCAGAACGCCTGGCCGATACAAGAAGTTCAAAAAGGTCGTGGCCTGTATGTGAGGGGTCGATTAGGATTTTCACTGCCCATTTAATGACTCTGGAATAGTACAGGTCCTGTAAGGTGGGCAGACTGGTATCAATGATATTTCTGGCAGACCTGACTATTCGTTGTACCCTGTTTTTGTCATGCTTAGTCCCTGATCCAAACCACACTCTTATTGATGATCCGAGAACAGACTGAATTACTGCTGTGTAGAACTGAATCAGCTACTCCTGTGGAAGGTTAAATGAACTTCCTCAGCTGTTGTAGAAAGTACAATTGCTTTTGTGCCTTTTTACTTTCTGGTATACAAAGTATAGGTAAAGTACTGTAATTGTCAAAAGATTCAATGTTGAGATTTTGATGAATCTCAATGTTTTAGACCTCTCTTAGTTCAAAAATACCATTTTTGGAATTATGTCTGTCTGTGTGTGTGTGTATAAACATGATAACTTGAGTACACTTTCACTTAGGTCAACCAAATTTTGCATACAAGTATTAGGTACAAAACGTAGATTTCCATCAACTTTTGGGCTATTCCGTTATGGTTACTTTTTGTTCATGCAGTTGCAGAGTCTGATTTTTTCAACTTTACTTTTATAACAATTGTTCAATACATAATTAATTTAATTTGATTTGTTGTTGATAATTATTTAATGTACATAACATAAAAATATAATCATTGTCTTGTGGTTTACTCCTCAAATATCCATCCCCATATCTGAGTATACGAGAAAGTCTAGGGGAGACCACTCCCGATTTTTTATAATGAACCCTAAATTGGTCTCCCATTTCAACTCCCAGGAGATTATGGACCACAGAAACTAGAAGGTTTACACAACTATCACAGCAATATTAAGAATGAAGAGGGGAGATAATATTGTGGGACCATTCCTAAAGTCCACTGTCATCTCCACAGTTTAGCTCCAGATTGTTCTGAATACACCAAAGGGTTCATCATGTTCATCATGTACAGCCATGCTAACATAATGGACAGCCTGTTAGCTGGCTAAATTAACCCAGCAATAAACCATTATCAAACCAAACCCTCAGCAGACATGGGAAGCATTGTCAATTGGTTTTGCAAATCTAAACAGTTCTTTTAATTTTTGATGGTCTCTTATGACTAATGTTACTGTGAGGGAACAGCTGGAAAACCTTGTATATACTCGTGGTAATTTATAAAAACTAATTTCTATTATGAACCATTTTGTAATGGATTGTAGACTAACCCAGGTTTCACAGTAGTCAGTAGCAGAATTAATAATATGGCATAAAATATATATGGTATAATTTTAATGATGGATGTTAATAGTATTATCATGTTATATTTTTTCTTATAATTTCAATAGAACATATTTTAAAGGAGTATAAAACTTTAACTGTTAAGTTTTACTGCCTGGAATTAACTCCGGTTTCTTATTAACTATTGGTTAGCTAGTTCATCTTGCAACTATTTAGATTATCCTGCTGCTGAGATTTTTATTCTTGTGTTGATGATTCAAACACTGTGGTGCTCCAGTCTTCCTAGGTGCCTGAAATACCATAATATCATTCAAAGTTCAGCAGCTTATTACTGACACACACAATCACGATTGTGAAATAAAATTACCCACAGTATTGTTTGGCTTGAACTGGCTACTTATTGATCAACAAATACAACTTAAAATCCTCATATTGACTTCTTAAGCTCTATATGGCAGCTCAATGACCTACTTAGATTTCATTTTACCTTTACTAGGGGGCTTCGCCCCCTACTCACTTCACTCGCCAACTCCCGTGTTTGGTTTTCTAGATACACACTTGTAAGATTTTTTTTTTCTTTGAATTATTGCTATTTCATTAGTTTCACTTTTATTTCAGAACTTCTATTTGGAATCTTTCGTGTCCCAATATACTGAATCTTTCAAATGAGGTCTGTGAGACTTGTGTTTAATGACTTTGTACCATAATTTAGAATAGGTTTCTCTGTTTGGAATTTCAGTGCAGACAAAACGATCCACATCATCAGCAGTTAATAATTTTTTTTTGCAAAGTAACCAATAAATGCATGCGAGTTAAACCCCAGTTTTGAAATTCTCTGACTTAAACTAATTTCCTTTTGTTTGCGTCAATGCAATCTGTGCTATCTTTTTTTGATATTGTAGCGACTGATGTAATAAAGTGTCACAAAAGTTCAACTTTAACAATCACTGACTGTGTAACCCCAAACAGAACTTTCTAGCACCCTCTCCAAACCCTCCTCCCACGGGTCTCGCCTCCACCTTACCACATCAATCAGCACCCTGCTATCAGTCTTCCGTGCTGCACTCTTCCCTCCCTCGATCGGACCTAACAGTCACTTAAAACAAAAAAGCCTTCAGCTTGGCTGGGACGCTACAATACTTTCGACTGTTACTGCTTTCATATTCTGTACCTTTCTCTGCATATGTATCATGCCTTGGGTCTCTTTTCTCTGCACTGCTCTTTCTTCTTTGCTGAGAGCACAGGATCTGTGTGTGACACATGACTTTACATGACTGAATGTTTTGCTGGCTGCCCTTGCTCTTATTTGATAAGAAGGGTGTGTCTTGCAAGAATCATATGTTCCACGTCCCCGCGAGACTGCCCTGGGACAATCTCCTCGCACCAAGTCTCATGTTTACGGTCCCTGCGAGATGCTCAGTGGCCAGTCTTTTTTGTCTCACGGGTCTTTAAAATGTCTTTCGAGAACTTCCGAGAAGATCACGTATCGTCGCCTTGCTTTTCCATTCCAGGATTTTTTTTTATATATAGAGAGATGTGGCATTGTGGTGATGCCTATCTTATGTCTACCTTGGAGGAATAAACCTCGGACAGACTACACCTAGAAATGCTTGACTCCAAAAGTTTGGAATTCTTTGCCACTTTCAATTAGACACATTTGCTTTCATTTTAATGAAGGAAAGGAGCTACTTATTTGGTCAAGCATTTAAATGATCTTGGTTGCCTATTTACAGGTATATTATATATTTATTTACTGTCAGCATAAATATTACAGTCTTTTTTATATTTAAAATTAACTATCTGTGCTTTAATTCTTTTTTTTAAATTATTTTGCATTTTACCTATTATCAAATGCTTTTGTGTAAGTTAGCACTTAAATAAACTCCTTGAATCCCTAAGTCTTTTTGCTTATGGATGTCATTAAGCTGTACAGCTTTGACATGTTTGTACTATTGTCTGCGGTAATTCACACTTGTCATTCTTTCAAATTCCATGACCACTGCTTCTCTAAGACACCATACTTTGCATACAAATTTATTCTTTAGCCACCACTGGCTAAAACTGTCTCCAAACAGAATATGCAGATAACCGTTTTCTGCTCATGACCCAACTTTTTACATCTGAACCATTTTCTAACAACAGATGAAGCATATTACTTTCAAAAATGTTACCTATTCAAATCTTGCTAATTCAGATTTTTTGTATATATGTGTTTGCAAATGTTCACAGCAACCATGTGCAATTTTTTTAATGGAAAAAGAAACACATTGCTGGCATGATACTATTTGCCATAATAACAACAATGTTGATTTCTATAGCACATTTTCATACACAGGATGTAACTCGAAGAGGTTTACAAAATGTGAAAGAAATAGTTACAAGAAAAGAAGAACTAATTAAATTAGGTAAGAAAAATAAATAAGCTGAAAAATATAAATCAATATGAGTTTACATAACACAGATATAGAAGAGTAGAAAAGTTGAGTACTTATATCACATGATAAATGAACATCTGAACTAGAGGTGTTAAAATTTGGTAAATGGTTGTTATAAAGAATCAGAACCATGTCAATGTTTACACCAAATTCTGAACTAAAAGGTCAAACTACAGGACCTCAACATTTTTATATTTTTGCACATTACTCTGAGCACTGGAAGGCTCTGCTAGTTATTTTCATGCTTTATGCTAATGCTACTGGTTGATGCTTGTCATGATCAGGGCTGAATTTAGGGTCCTATTGCTTTTTCTATATTAGACATCATTTGGCGTAATCATAGTTAGGGTCGCATCCCACATTTCTAGGAGAGTGATCTCCAGGGTCGTGACCTGAAATGTATTGGCATGACAGGAAAAAAGGTCAGCGTTTGCACCAAACTTTATCCGACCGGCCGATAAATCCCTTGAATACAAAAAAAAATCTCTTTTTGCTATTTGATCTTTGTATCTTCACACATTTTTGACTTTGTTTATTGATTCAAATCTGGGTTTTGGTCACTTCATTTATATTTTATTTGTTTTGGTTTGCCTTTTGCACACATTTCCCAGTTCATATGAAAAAATTGGTTACCTGTTTCCTGCCGAGCAAGAACAATCCATGAAATTGTTGGGCAGGGGGTTTCAAATGTGTAGGAGGTGGCTTATGACTTACTTGTGGATTCTGACAGTTTCAGTATTTTAAGCCCTTCCACCTCTTTTCAATGTTTTCAAAAGGAAATAAAGTGAAAAGGAATTTGAATAGTGTATTAGTTTGAAATGTATTTAACTACATAAAAGCAATCAATGCAATGCAGAGTACTCCAGTTGTTAGTTAACACACACACTTGCTCATCTCCAATTATAGAAAATGCTAAGAAGTGGCCTGTGTAAGAGAGGGCTACACTTACAAAAATGTATCACTCCAAGGCTGATCCACAGGGAGAATAAAACACAATCACCAAATGTGAGATTGCTTATTTAATATTGAAATTAAAACACACAATCATCTATATAGCAAGTACTGTAAATAAAAGTTAATGAACCATCAGCCAAAACACAAGATGCTAAACCAAACCTGTGAAACAAAACAAGTAGCTTAATATACCTTTCTTAAAATGCTACCCAAAAAAAAACCAATATTTTTTCATTAAGTGCTCTATAAAAGCAGATAAAAAGTACTTAAACAACACAAGAAGCATACATGGACTCCTGGAAAAGGAAAAAGACATATTGAGACTGCAGCAGAAACAAGTATACCTGAAAGGATCTGTACAGCCACCAGTGCTGGCAGGCCACATGTTAACTGGCTGAAAATTGTAGTAAGTTAACAATACTTTGAAAATTTGAAACTGTGCGAAGAAGTCATGAGTGACTTGTGTAATCCAGCATTGCCTGCAGTTCTTAATTGTGTAATGTCACAGCAATGAGAACAATCAAATGCAGTTTAAGTGTAACATGTTGTCCGACTTGAAGATGTATAGCGTGATGCTAACCAAACAGAGTATATTACAGAGCCTTCTAATATTAATTATATAAATTATGAGCTCTATACAGTGGTGTGAAAAACTATTTGCCCCCTTCCTGATTTCTTATTCTTTTGCATGTTTGTCACACAAAATGTTTCTGATCATCAAACACATTTAACCATTAGTCAAATATAACACAAGTAAACACAAAATGCAGTTTTTATGATGGTTTTTATTATTTAGGGAGGAAAAAAAATCCAAACCTACACGGCCCTGTGTGAAAAAGTAATTGGTTGGGCCACCCTTAGCAGCAATAATTGCAATCAAGTGTTTGCGATAACTTGCAATGAGTCTTTTACAGCGCTCTGGAGGAATTTTGGCCCACTCATCTTTGCAGAATTGTTGTAATTCAGCTTTATTTGAGGGTTTTCTAGCATGAACCGCCTTTTTAAGGTCATGCCATAGCATCTCAATTGGATTCAGGTCAGGACTTTGACTAGGCCACTCCAAAGTCTTCATTTTGTTTTTCTTCAGCCATTCAGAGGTGGATTTGCTGGTGTGTTTTGGGTCATTGTCCTGTTGCAGCACCCAAGATCGCTTCAGCTTGAGTTGACGAACAGATGGCCGGACATTCTCCTTCAGGATTTTTTGGTAGACAGTAGAATTCATGGTTCCATCTATCACAGCAAGCCTTCCAGGTCCTGAAGCAGCAAAACAACCCCAGACCATCACACTACCACCACCATATTTTACTGTTGGTATGATGTTCTTTTTCTGAAATGCTGTGTTCCTTTTACGCCAGATGTAACGGGACATTTGCCTTCCAAAAAGTTCAACTTTTGTCTCATCAGTCCACAAGGTATTTTCCCAAAAGTCTTGGCAATCATTGAGATGTTTCTTAGCAAAATTGAGACGAGCCCTAATGTTCTTTTTGCTTAACAGTGGTTTGCGTCTTGGAAATCTGCCATGCAGGCCGTTTTTGCCCAGTCTCTTTCTTATGGTGGAGTCATGAACACTGACCTTAATTGAGGCAAGTGAGGCCTGCAGTTCTTTAGACGTTGTCCTGGGGTCTTTTGTGACCTCTCGGATGAGTCGTCTCTGCGCTCTTGGGGTAATTTTGGTCGGCCGGCCACTCCTGGGAAGGTTCACCACTGTTCCATGTTTTTGCCATTTGTGGATAATGGCTCTCACTGTGGTTCGCTGGAGTCCCAAAGCTTTAGAAATGGCTTTATAACCTTTACCAGACTGATAGATCTCAATTACTTCTGTTCTCATTTGTTCCTGAATTTCTTTGGATCTTGGCATGATGTCTAGCTTTTGAGGTGCTTTTGTTCTACTTCTCTGTGTCAGGCAGCTCCTATTTAAGTGATTTCTTGATTGAAACAGGTGTGACAGTAATCAGGCCTGGGGGTGGCTACGGAAATTGAACTCAGGTGTGATACACCACAGTTAGGTTATTTTTTAACAAGGGGGCAATTACTTTTTCACACAGGGCCATGTAGGTTTGGATTTTTTTTCTCCCTAAATAATAAAAACCATCATTTAAAAACTGCATTTTGTGTTTACTTGTGTTATATTTGACTAATGGTTACATGTGTTTGATGATCAGAAACATTTTGTGTGACAAACATGCAAAAGAATAAGAAATCAGGAAGGGGGCAAATAGTTTTTCACACCACTGTATATCTGAGGCTTTTCTGCCTTATTTCTGAAAGACTGTTAGACAATTGGGTACTTCTCAGGTTTTCTGCATTATAGTCATCTAGTTCAGATATTAAGAAATGGAATCAGCTGGGTGGTCGGTGACATGGAGAGCTCAAAATCCTTTATTGCCTTCATCCCATAACCACATATTTTGATGTAATGGTTGGGCTATCTTGATTCTGCCTGCATTTATCACTTTTTGATTTTCATCGCAGGGATGTGTAATGGTGCTGGTGCCAGAGTGCATATGTAAATCCATTTTCTGCACTGTTGTAAAGATAGATGCAATTATATATTTCTTGCACTTATTTAAAATACTTTAAAACTTGGATCACAAAAAATGATTAGACATGTCAAACTGAACATTGATTTCCAGTGATAATACAAAATGTACTTGGATTAATCATAAAAGTAAAGAGAACTTGGCAATATTTTAAGGCAAATAATGTACAGTATATAAATTATTAATTAAACCACTAGCTCTAAACTTTATGGAGGAGATGTAGGAAGTTTTCTTCTATGTACTAGACAAGTCATTCATGCCTCACCAGTGCTTTTGAATCCTTATGCTTGGATCGTGGGACTAGGCCTAGCCTAATCATTTGAACTGCAAGAACATGTGCTGTTTCAGCTCCCACGATCCTCTGTAGTCCTGGCATCAGCTGATTGGAATAAAACTTTTCATCTCCAGTGACAGTTAAATAGGAGACGAACAAAAGGCCTCCAGCACCGATAACTCTTATTGCTTCCTTCATACGCCACTAGAAATGGAGAAAAAAGGAACCATTAAGATCAGTTAGTAACAAAAATACAAATCAAGAATACAAACTGCCTTAATGATACTTTATCAAACACTTCTTATTAGCTGTAGAAGAAATCAAGATAGAAGAGAACAGTAATATTTTCACACAGCACAGATATAGCACCATTGGTCTGAAAAAAAATACTGGATTTTTTTTTTTTGCTCTTTTTTGTGAATTTAGCATGTTTTGTGCCTTGTGTAGGTAAGAGAATCTAATGTTTGTATCAATTGTAAAGAAAAACATTGCATTTAATTAATTGAAGCTTAGCAAAATGTATTTTAATAGATTAAGACAAATATTAGTCTGCTGAGATTTTCTACTCTAAGTACTCTATCCATGTTTAAGTTCATTTGGTTTTACATACTGTTACAGCGAAAAAAGAGCTTAATACAAAACATGACCTTATTATAACAATACTTATAAACTTCAAGTACTCCTCCAGTAAACTAGTAATGTCTCTGCAACTTCAGAAGTGTTTAAAGTCTAACAGACTAATGTAATCAAACAGAAAGTATGAAACATCAACTGAAATCACGCCTCACATTCACCTACAGTTTTCATAGACTCCACCGCATGCTTTGTATGCTGCCGTTTTGGTTAACTAAAGTGCATCTCCACCTAAGTTGCCATGAAGGTACAATGAAGAAGAGAAAAGGAAAAAGGTCAAATTACTTAAAATAACAAATGTAATGCATCAAGTTCTCTTTTCCTCCTGATTAGTTCATTAACATTTAACTATTATCTGCATGAGAACTAAATATTAATGACACATTTTGCTATGGTATGAAAAAAGTAAAAATGTATTGCGAAAGGTGCAAGTTAATAGTCTACACTATTATAGACCACTATATGTTAATATTAAGTAATAAATGCCAATAAATATGCAACAGTATTGGAAACAAACGAAAATCATACAAACATAACCAGGCATCAGTTAAAATACTTTAAAAACAAACAATACAAGTGCTGAGCTACAGAATAGTTACATCTGGCTAGGGTATTGAAAACTATCTTATGAATTTTGGAAAGCCTGCTTGACATCATTTAGCTATTAGATCTACACAGTGAGAACTTCACACTGAAGATGACCTCGTGTCTGTGAAAAGTTTGCACATTCTCTCAGTGTGAGAGAGGGCTTCTCCTGCATCCTAAAGATGTGTTAAGTTAATTGCAGAAACATAATTAGCCCTGTAAGAAAGAAAGTGCATCCCTATTTCCCGAGTTTTGCTTTCGTCATGTGATCCAGTGCTACTAAGAAAGACTCTGAACCCTAGCTATGAAATGGATTAAGGTGGTTCAATAATGGACAGAAGATTGATGAACACAGCCATTGTACACTACGCTTGCTCTCTGAGATCAAGAATTTAAAAAAAAAATCAAACAGATAAAACAGCCAACACAATAGGGCACAATTTTAAAAATACAAATTGCAAGGGTCTTATTTACCATGGGGGACAGTTATTCAAATACATACTATTATCAGCCACCAACACATATGATTTTACATGTATTAAATGTAAAATACTTTGGCCTATTTACAGTGTATTGTTGCAATAAATGCATGTTAATTTTTATCATAATATGATTCTTACAGAATACACTACAATTAAAATATAAAGGAATATTATGGATAAAATAATAACGGCACTAGTGTGTTACAATACTGCCACTCAACCAAGATAGCGCATCGCTCATCGACCCTTTCAATGTTATATTTAACGACATTAGAAACTTCGCGACATAAGTAATGTTTCAAAAGTAATTAAAATCAATTTTTACGTATTCTTGTTTTTGTTTTATAAATAAATGAATGAATGTAAAACGAAGTTTTTCTCTTGCCTGGAGTTATGTACCATTATTTTGAAAAAAAAAAAACCTTCAATGCAATTATTTTAAATGACACATAAAGTTATAATAAACCGAAAAATGTGTGCATGAAAAGTAAATGCAATTATTGGCACTTAAAAATGAATCACAGTACGGTGTCACATTTTAAATCAGCTTTAGCAAAGCAATAAGAAGACGTTTAAAAAAGATGTATGCAGCTTTCAGTTGCAAGGAATGATTACTGCTGTTTTAAATTAAATGACATCTTTTTCTTGGTGTTGTGAGCTCATTTAGATTATAATACTACATATCATACTATTAACGGGGCCGAATTTGCACCTTTATGATTTTTTTAGCGATCTTTATCATGCAAAGCGATTTTCGCGGTCTAGCAGCATTCCACATTTCTAAAACTGCATATAAAAAAGATATTTAGCAATCCTTCCACGTGTTACTTTACAGCGAACATTCGCACAATTTTTGAAAATTTCTTTAACCAAAATGAAAAACACCTATTGAAATATGAACCTACGTGCTTTACCTTAAATAGTTGTAATGCCATATCAGTAAGCCGATTCTTAAACAGTAAATCGTCTGTTGAGAGGACAAAACGCTGACAGTTTCTACCCAATTCCAAATGTCTGGTTGGTTACTTTACATTACTTTGCATCATGAAAGACTTCCGACTCCAAGTAAATATCGCGAGATTTTCAAAAACGTCAATCGAAATGGGGTGCGTTTTCATTTCTGTGCCCTGGCAAGCAGACAGGCACCGCAGTGCAGTTAGCTATAGGCGTTGTGACGGTGAGATGGGTATTGTTTTTGCAACAGGAGTCTTTTATTTAGATCGGCATTCAAGTTTGAAAATTGCAAGTAGCAATTTTAATGCACGTAGCAAAAAGTGCGTGTTTTTACTTAATAACACATATAAATACATTGAAGTAGTACGGAGAATGTATTGATACTTTACAGAATACCGTTTGCTGTTGAAATAAATTATGGAGTGTGACTCGTGCTGCCATTGTATGGTAAGTTTTCGACATGGTAATTACGACACCTACCCTTTTAGGTAAATGCCATGGTAGCAAAAGATACTTGTTAATAACGAAGCTTTGTTTGCTATACACAATTCACTTTGAGTAACGCAGTGGACAAATGATATCAAGATCCCTGGTCTTTTTATTTGGGATTAGTTCAAAATTGTTGCCTAATTTGATTATTTTTTTAATATAAACATCTTACGATTGGATACATTATTTCCAGAATGTGAAATTAAAAGATTAACCCTTTTCTTATATTATTTCATATATTATTTCTGTTCACGAAATATGCCTAAGTAGCTTTAGCCGAGCAAAATAAAGTGATAATAACGATGTAGTGTAAAATATAGCTACTGTTTTGTGAGGCTGACTAAGTTAATTGTTCTGGAAGTAAAAGAGTCTGAACACTAATCTGTAGTGTGCTTTAAGAAGCAAGTTCGTTCATTTACATTTCCCTCTGACAATTTGAGTGATCCTGATTTTCCCAATAGGAATAAAGTTGAAAATATACAATCAGATTGTAGTTAAAGGAATGGTTATCCAGGTTCAAATCATCCCAGAAAGAATTACTACAGTATATTATGAGTGGCAGATATGTCTAATTTTATCACAAAGACGTGTCCACTCATCTCCAAAAAGTTCAAAGGACAGCACAAAATTATGCAAAGCTTTGCTCAAGGTAAAATTACGATAAACTCATGCTCCCTCATTCTGAACATATCCAAATTATGCATTGTTGTTATTATTCAATTCTCCTTGTAGTCAAGACATGTGGCATCCTGATTTTTCCATAAATAGCATATGCTTCAATAATTTGGGTAATGACTTATTTAGTTTGAAAGACAAAATGAATGTACACAAAACGCTTGAATGTAGTTTGGCTTAACCCTGTTTGACAAGATTTCACTAAACCTGTTGAAGAGAAGCTCATTAGATTCATCCGTCCATTATCCAACCCACTATATCCTAACTACAGGGTCACGGGGGTCTGCTGAAGCCAATCCCAGCCAACACAGGGCACAAGGCAGGAAACAAACCCTGGGCAGGGTGCCAGCCCACCGCAGTCATTAGATTCTGTGACCTAAAATATTTCAATAGTACAGTATATCTGTTGATTGGTACAATCTTGTTTCACGTCTTTTTTGTTCATTTTTGAGTTGTTTATTTATGTTAGTGTAATTTTTGTTAATTATTTGCTTTATTCCTGATGCATGTGTTCTGTTCCATGCATTTTGCGGATGGATCCCCAAAAAAATACATTTTTTATTCTTTTATTTTATAATGATACTGAGCTTGCCCTTGTTACTTGCCGGGTTTGAGAGTTTCTACTCTAGTGGGCATTTTGGGACTTTTTGGGACTTTGTGCTTCGGAATGGTAGAGATTCAAAACAGTGATCTAGCAGAGGAGGAGCATACAAACAAAATGCAGTAGTTCTTAACAGTGTAAAACCTAACAGATTTTAGTCAAAGCTCTTATTTGATTTTTATTAAAACATTTAACAGTGGGAAACTGATGTGTTATACTATTTGAAATTGGAAAAAATCAAATACTCAGTTAGAGGATCCGTACAGACTTTTTCAAAACATGGCAGGATCTAATTAGTAATATTTTAAAATAAGCTCATAAAGCACAGAGAATTTATTAATTTAGGTATGTTTACAAGCCTTAAATTTCACACTGTTTGCCTTGCTCTCTCTCTCAGGGGTGGGGATCGATTTGTCCTTAACTCAATTTTTCTTTTTGTAAAAACTTGATTGATTTGTATGGATTGCAATAAAATTAATAAAAAATATAATTAAAAAAAAACAAAACATTTAACCTGCTTTGAACAGAAATTTTATTTCCTCTTATTTGATCTTCCTGCTTTGAAATGTACATGAGCTTCTTACGTTCCAGTTTGGCTCTTTCTTTCTTTCTTTTTCACCCAGAGACTGTTTGCAAGACTTATCTCAGCCTAATACAACTTCTTGATATCAGAACACCCCTCAAGAGGTTTATTCATTCTTTTACCCAAAATGGAAAAATAACAAAGACAGTAAGTAAAGAACATGGTGGTGCAGCATTTTAAGTTGCTCTAGAGACCCATGTTAAGTTAATGAATTAGAGGCTGCAAGTTCTGGGTGAGTATGCAAGGTTTGATCAAGTGTGATCTTGACAGGGTATTCAAACAACATCCATGAACCCATAACACACCATACAGGTTCAGGTAAATAAAAAGAATATGATTTATTAACAAAAAAGGGTATTTTGCTTAGGTATATAATAGGACTGGCAAGTACAAATAATAAAGACTAAAACCTCTCTAAAGGTGAGCCCAACTCTAAGCTCACCACACTTTTAGTCAGAGAGACTTTAAACAATGGTCCATTCATTTAATGAACTAAATACCTCCTTCTTTGTAGAACTACTACTGGGGACTACAGTACTTCCACACTGCAGATGACATCTGTACTATTAGAGCTTCACCTAATTGGCTCCGGCATTACCTCAACATCCCAGTGCCATAAAGGTATGTTGGTGAGGAGAAGCTTGTCAGACCTTCCTATCTATGACTGAGGTAGAAGAAAAAAATAAGTGTAAATGATATACTAAAGCATTTGAAAAAAAAGTGAGGTGAACTGTTTTGTGACCGTGTGTTTTTATTTATTTATGCACAGTATTTACTGTGTCTTGCGGTGGGCTAGCACCCTGCCCGGGTTTTGTTTCCTGCCTTGTGCCCTGTGTTGGCTGGTATTGGCTCCAGCAGACCCCCATGACCCTTTAGTTAGGATATAGCGGGTTAGACAATGGATGGATGAATGGATTTACTGTGTCATGAACAGGAGTCAGGACCATAACAAAAAGGGGTTGAGACCTCCAAAAAGACCACAAAAACAGGCCAAGATGTTCACTCACCTATCCAAAACAGCTTTACTCCAAACTAACCGGTCCACTACTACTATCTGTAGGCTTCAGCCTAAACAGGCCCAATAATAATGAAACTGGCTTTCAAGTTCAAAAATAGTAAAGAGAGTGTGATCTCAAAAATATCTTACAGGGGAGAGAAACTGTAAAAACTTTGGCTTATAAAGATATAAAGAGGAAAGAATCTTTATGAATAAAGATATTGTATGACAAGAACCGGCATCCTGTCCAGAAAGGAGGATGGTTTATTAGGCCAGAGTGGAATGATGAACAGATTGGGTGCCGGGAGGGAAAATTACTTTGTGCTCAGCTAGTGTAAAATGATGGACAGACCAGTTGAAGCCAAGCGCTGGGAGCTGTTCCATCCCCTACACAACAGGTGATTGTGGTCCTTGTATGGTAGCCCAGTCGGGATACCCGCAGGAGTAATTGAGAGGAAGTAGAACCCTGTTGGGGTCCCTAGGTACTGATAGAGGGCACTGTCAGGGAGGACCTTCCTGCTTTCTGCATAGCCCAGAAGTGCTTCCAGGAAGACACCACATGGCACCGAAAGCATTCCCGGGTTCGTCTTAAAAAGGATCCCACTTGCCTCACATCAGTGAGTCAGAGTTGGGAGGCAGCAGGCAACACTCAACAGGAGGAAGAAAGGAGGGAGAATTGGTGCATTTATTGTGATTGTGCAACTGGTCTTGAAAAAGTGATTTGGAAACATGCTTTGTATAAATAAATAAATATTGTTTATTTTATCCTAAAAACGTTTTGGTTATTACTGTGTCTTGGGTTTGGGGCTGTGTGTCGTCCCCTGGTGGTTAGAATACTTATTTAAAAAACACAAAAAAGAAGCACACATTGGGAAAAGGCAAAATAAGGGCAAAAAAGGATTTGCCTAATGTGGCGATCCAAGGCAAACAAATCCAATCCTTAATTTAATCTAATCCATAGTAATCCTAAAAACAAAAGCAAGAAATCCAGGAACCTGAACAAAAAAAACAAAAAAAAAAACACTCTACATACAATTCCAACAGCAATCAATGAACAAACAAGGGTATTGCTTCCCAACTTCAATTATAGGATGAGAGCAGTCCCCTAGCAGTAATGTAAGGGTGGTCCCATCACTTGGGGCTCCACCCACAAAACACAAGGAACATCTGAGAAAAAAACAAGGCATATGGATACTGAAAAAAAAAATTAACAAAAATTACATAAAAACATAAGACATATTTAAAAATAAACAAAGTAGACAGAAAAATGGAAAGAACAGATAAATATAACAGCACTGTATATGGTAAAGACATATTTTTGTTTGGGAAACGTATATTTTAATGCATTTAAGACAAGATGAGTAAATCTAAGCAACTAGTTGTCATTCTCCATTTGAATATACTGTATGTTCATTCATTTTTTGTGATCAAATTGTTTTTTAAAAATTAATATAAAATATAAACAAGATCATTTGCTAAAACTAACTTTAAAAATGGGTAACAAAGAATCTTGATGCACATAACTCTCATAACCCAACCTGTCCTCAACCTTCAAAAATGTGGTCCTCTGAGGATATAAAGGCAATGATGCTGTTGTGGTCAGGTGAAAGAGGCATGACAAACACAGCAGGTCCAGAACCAGATAAAAGCATATAATGAATGAATAGATCATCAAGAAAGGTTGCAGTTATAACACAGTTGGCCCCACAGTATACCACTTTTTATCACTGATGCTGGTGCCATATTTAGCAGCGCTTCAGAACGTTCAAGCATGACTCAAAGAAAGAGGCATACCAGAAATTAAGAGAGAGAGATTATTTCTGCTTTTTCCTGCACATTCCAAAAGTATGTGAAGTTAAGGGACCAGATTTAGAGAATGAAATTTTAATTTCAAGGAAGTATATGGAAAAACAAAAAGGGATCTGAGGAGAGACCATTTTACATTCACCAGCAATTCAGAAATAGTTGTCTCTATACAATAAGGCTTTTTCATGTGGATGGAGAATGCAGAAAGAAAGAGATAGACCTCCTTGACCCAGATGGCATCTCCAACTGTAGAAATTACGTGGGTGGTTTAAGCTTATTAATAAAGCAGTTTATAAAAAGATGTAACTGGAAAATGATGGAAAAAAAATAGCGGATCTAGAGAGCTGTCTCAACAGATGTCCATCTGCTGTCGAGAGTCATTTGTTCCCACAGTATATCAAAATCCCTGTGTCTTCATATTACAGATGCTTTTACAAAGCACTAATAATTTACAAATATTATGCTATTTTTTTGCCACTTATTTTAATCTAATGAGTTTGCACTTCATATTTATGAATATATTTATTTGCTACGCACAGTTTGTTGCAGTCTGAGACACCCATTTGAAGTTGTCAGATTCAAAGTAGCTTTCTTTTTCTACCTATTATTGTTTGAGGGCTCCAGAATTAAAATATATATATATATATATATATATATATATATATATTAATTTTAGTGTCATTTTACTGGCTTTTTTTTATATTGACTGGTATTTCAATTGATCATTGTAATTTCTTTAAAAAGTGAACAAGATTTAAAAAGCTTGTCTGCTTGTTAGATATCAGGAGCGGGGAAGAGATGTTCCATTTATCTGGTTTTAATACCTGCTTTTCCCCCCATTAAATTTTTCCTAATAATTAGAGCCTGTTCCAGCAGCTTTCCTGAACTTCATATGGAATGCTGTTTTTCCTATGCCCACACATTTTCATACCACTGGATTGTAGGAGGTAGTAGAGGAAATCCTCAAACAAACCTGAGAATTGTTTCTAAGTCCGTTGGAGCTATGAGGCAGCAACTCTAACCAATGGGTCACCAGACTGCCTACTGAGGGATGTTACCAAGCCAAATTTTAAGAAGATGCTGCTAAACAAAGAGAAAGGCAAATAGCTTTAAATTTGCCTGTAACTACTGGAATGTCCCTCATTTCCCTAATAAGCAGCAGCTCAGGGATGGATTCTGATTTCACAGTGAAACTGTGAGCACAAAAATGAAAAGACACAGTAACCAGAACTCTAGTGTTGCCTTTTTGTACAATGCCAAGGCTAAATCGCCACACATAAGAGAGACAGAAATGACTTACAGATTTGCTGTTTGTGTTTTTTTGATTTACTTTGGGAGTCTGGCTCACCATTCTGTGAAAGCAGAGGATCAATACTGTGTTGAAGAGCAAAATGACTCTCACAGTGTTTGTTATAAGTTTGTTAGACAGCCCTTAAACTGGACTGAATCCCAGAAATTCTGCCAGAAGAATGGACAACACCTGTTAAGAACAATAGACTGGAGGGTGCAGAAAAACCTTTCAGGTAAACTGGAAAAGGATAAAGCCTGGTGGGTAGAACAGCATCAAGCATCAAACAAAGAACAACATGGCACGTCTAAGAGCACACCCAAAGGTGAGTTTAACTTGAATGTTACTAAGGGCACTGTATCTAATTATTGCATGAAAAATGTTGTTAAATACTTCATGAAAGCAAACTTGTAAAATCTCATGTATATAAATATACAAATTAAAGTTTCATAAAATATATTATATTAATTAGATATTTCTCAAGTTGGAATCACTCACAAGTTTTAAAGTATTTAATAGAGAGGACCCTAGTTTGGGATTTCACATAATAAATGCTGTATACAGTATGCATATACATGAATATATATACTGTATATGTACATATATATATATATACAGGTATCTGTATATACTTTACAATATAATTTTGGCACTTATTTGGAAATACATATAGCAATAGCCTTTCTTTTGTCTTATTGTATCTTTTAATTGCAGATTTCAATTTTTAAAGTATTACTTGTCCTTTCATTAATATGTACAAAATCCGCTCTAAATCATCATATTTACTTAATCCAATTCAGGATAGTGGAAGAAATAAGCTTATACTGGCAGTACTGTTTCCAAGGTTGGAATCATCCCAGGATGCAATGTCAGTGTATTAAAAAGCAAACTCCCTCACACACTCACACAAGCTAAGCTAACACACATCTTTAAGATGCTGGAGGAATATCAGAGTACCCAGAGATAAACCCATGCATACACAAGAGGAATTTAACAGCAAGGTTTGAAACATCATCACTAACCACTGAACAACTGTACCACAGTGTAGAAAACCTGCTAATTTAATTTCGACATTTTGTTGTAGCGGTGCATTATTACTTGAAAATTATATGAATTAGAGAGCAATTTGAATGTAATTTGTGTTATGACACGATACTGTACATTATGCCATCAAAGCCATCTAAATGAATGCTTTCATGTATTTTATCTATCAGTTCCCACTTTACCATTGTGAAACCTATGCAAGTAGAATCAGGCTCAAGTCAGTAATTAATAATTACCTCTCAATGGAGCTCCAAGCCTTGACAGAGCATACCCACACACACTCCCACTTCCACTAACTAACCTAACATACACATTTTTAAGATGAGTGAGGAAACCATAGTTCCCATGATACTGTTTACACATCTGTGGCAGAGGTTAGGAGCCAGCACTGATACAGTGATGAGCCACCTCAGGATCCCAGAATAGGACCCGAGTGCAGCCATGCAACAGGTGGCACCTCAGCTATTCTGACTGACAGAAAGTGACTGAGTTTAATTTTATTGTGCAGTCATTGCATGTGTTAATTAAACTGAAATAAATGCCATTTCTAACTTTGCAACATAGTAAACAGCATATGATTTGACAAGATCCACTTTCACTTTCAATATGCAATGTATCCCAAGATACCTATTCTAATAAGAAGATTTAAAAATGAATTGACAGATATGCTTAAATGTAACCATAGAAGAGTAAATGACAATTGGTTATACCATCATACAAGCTAATAAGCACAGGGAGCTTTAGGATATAAAGCACAATTTATTTGTCATTTTAAAGTGTAATTTAAGATTAATTCATTATTTTTTATTTGAGGATGTATGATTGCTTGTCTTTCATATTTTTGGCATACAAATCTTAAAATAAATTTTGTTACCATGGTCCCAATTTTTTTTTAATTTTAGAATGTCCATAAATGCTGTATACAGAATGTATATACATGAATATATATACTGTATATGTACACATATATGTATATATATATATATATATATATATATATATATATACAGATATCTGTATATATTTTACAATATATTTTTGCACTTATTTGGAAATACACATAGCAATAGCCTTTCTTTTGTCTTATTGTATCTTTTAATTGCAGATTTCAATTTTTGAAGTATTACTTGTCCTTTCATTAATATGTCTAATATCTCAGAGCAAATGTAATATATTTTATTTAGCTATTTTGAAACCAAGATTCTTTGGTCAGTTTGGTCACCTTAACAATTTAGCAGAATTATTATTTTTTCCCAGTGTTAACATTCTGTTAAGACAGCTGCTTTTTTTAATGACAGTTTTCATTTAAGCCTGACTCAAGTAAGATGACACCTCTAAACATTATGGAAAAAATATTGCTCTTCTAAGGACCATTTCCATCATTTCCATAGCATTTCCATGCTCTGTAAGCTTATACTCACTTTCTGTGCAAACACTATGGCCTTATTTGATTTTTACTCCTCTTTTTTCTTTGGAAAACAAACTTTAACTACTTACAGTCTGAAAAGAAAAATCTGATCAAATTTGCTATATTAGCTAACTTCTCATGAGAAAGAAGGCATAGATACAATTCCATTACATCGGATTCATTCATGATCCATTAAAAATAAACTGAACTCTGTGTGCTGGCACCCCGCCTGGGGTTTGTTTTCTGCCTTGCACCCTATGTTGACTGGGATTGGCTCCAGCAGACCCTCGTGACCCTGTAGTTAGGATATAGCGGGTTGGATAATGGATGGATGGATGGATGAACTCTGTGTTTTTTTATATTTGCAAAGTCAAGCAATGATTGTGTAATTATGCTCCCCATTATAAAATGTATTAGTTAAGTTTAGGGCCCATGCTAAGGTACCATCTCTAGTCTTCATCTGGTATAGTGTTCCTCTCTATTCTTCAGAATTTTTGCACTTTGTTAAACTTAATAAATTCTTTAGCTAACAAATGGCGCATGTAAGTGTTGTTAGGGAAACAGGTATGGTCTCGGTCAGAGTCGGAGAGTAGTTTCTAGCTGCCACATATCTTGATACCTGCTCCTCTGCCACAATAAACCACAGTTTACAGAATTCATGCTAATCAGTTCTTAACAATTCCAAAGTAAATCTGGTTTATTGTTTTCTTGAATTATGTTGTTACTCTTTGAGGCTATATGAAGGGCTTGTGTCAATAATAATACATTTTATTTATATAGCACCTTTCCCATGTAATGAGATGTGTGTTCCTAAATGGGTGATTAAAGGTGGATTAGAATAAACAGGGCAAATGAGAGAAGAAAGCAGAGGCATTTTGTGCCTCACCTTGTAAAGGTGACAGCAAGGGCTTAGTCAAAATACTGGAAATGGTCTAATAAGAAAATGATAAACATGAGAAAAAAGAAGAATAAAAAGAAGGTTATAGAATTAAATTTGTGAGAACTATTGAAAGAGGTGCAATGTGACGGCCAGCTAGTTAAACAAAGCAAATACTATACTTTTCACTAAACAAAAACACTAAAAACACTTAAAAGATATTTATTGAAAGAAAACTTGTAGTCAGATCCAACTAATGACATCAGTAGATGCCATTAAATATATTTATATTTCCTGTATTTAATATCTCTTAACTGTTGGCATGAATATGCCTCTATACAGGTTAATTTAAATGTAATCCAATTATTTCAATTATACATTCTCCGATTTACAGAATTTTTTAATAATGTATAATTTGCAAATAAAATGACTGAACTAGTAATGCAAATTGATAATTGAGTTGTTTATAAGAACTTAAAGTACCTATAGATTAAAGTGTACACAGTATGTGATGTTTATAAAAGAAAATCCTATTCTCCAATTAATATGCTAGATCTCGTGGGCTCTATTCACCCTTCAATATGTAAAGACATTTAATGAGTTTCAAATTCAAGTTGATGTTTATAGGCACTGCTTTTAAAAATGGAGAACCACATGGCAAATGATTTCATTTTTATGCATAACGAATCAAATAACTGCATCAAATGTTAGATTGACACTGCAGTTTTGAAAAAAAAAATGAATTCTGCAAAACAACTGAAATTTTAAAAATGATGAAAGATCTGTTCTGCTATTTTTAACCATTATATGGGAAACATAAAAGCATATCTTTGTAGCTTCTTAATTATTAAAGTGTCTTTTGCAAGATAGATAGATAGATAGATAGATAGATAGATAGATAGATAGATAGATAGATAGATAGATAGATAGATAGATTTTGCAAAACATAAAATTAATTATTTTTAAAAAATGCATGTATTATCAGGTTTTAATTAGCATCTCCACTTCATTTTGTCAGACTAGGCAGTTTATTGTAAATGTTCAGCCGTAGCCATAATGGGTAGCAGGAGAAACAGATGCTTAAATTCTCTCTGTGAAATCCCTTTTAAAATTTGAAACAGTAACTGCAACACTTTAATTTGTGTTTGTGTGTGCCTGTTTGACAATATGTAGAATAATTAAGGACAAAAAACAGGAAAATAAGAGCACTCAAATCAGCAGACAGCCTTATATTAAGCTTTAACTGCACTTGGTAATTTTACTATGAATTTGTGGAAATAGGATACACTTGCTTGTAAACAAGCTGACCAGTTTTAACTGGCATGAGGGAAATTAGTTATGCATTTCTGCAGTTTGTATTTCACTATGTAAATGTTTGTGTGCTTCAGACACTCTCTTGCACATGTTTTGTAGTCTTAGCGATCATAATAAAAGCAAACTGAAATTTACTGAAATTCACTATTAAAATGATTATAAGACTAAAAAAGTAAAAGAAGGTTGTATGAGTGAATTATATTTTAAATTAAAAATCAAACCAATCATTATCATCCATCAGCAGCATAATAAGAAACACTTGTTAATAATTAAACAAAACAGACACCTGAACTACTACAATATCAAAACTTACAGTTCTGCTAGTACATAGCATCAAAAACACATACTTACCTAGTCCAAGTCAAGGTCACGAGAGACCAAAGCCTATCTTGTCAGCATCAGGTGCAAAGCAGAAAAAAAAAACACTGGACAGAACATCAGTGCGTCACAGGGCTCACTCACACAAATACTCACACAGAGGCCACTCTGCAGTCACCAGTCAACCCAATCTGCATGTTTAGAGGATATCAGAGGAAAAACAGATTATCTGGAGTAAATCTTATACAGACACAGGGAGAATGTGCAGATTCAACACAGGCAATCACTAGGCATGTAATTGGAACCCATGATGCTGGATAAGTAAAGTAGTAGTGCAATCCACTGCACCACCATGCTGCCTACTCTAGTACAGTAAAACATAATAATTGAATCATTGTTAACATATTCTTAGTTGACAATTTTTGTGGGAAGCCTGTCAAAAAGAAAATTATTTGCGTCACTCTTAAAAAAAAAATTCTAGCTGTGCTTACCCATCTACGACAAGTTGAAATCTAAGTAGTCAACACAGACCTCACAACATTGACAGTGAATAATGCAATGCCTATGTCTCTGTTATATGCATTTTAGTACGCATTGAAAAACACTGAAAATTTTCCAAACAAAAGTATCCTAAAACAGAGAAACATTGTGTGCAACTTCAATTACAGCGTAGTTTACTGTTTCACATTTACATTGAGAGATGTCAGTTCAACTTGTGCATTTTGTATATTTGCCTCTTTTACTTGAGCAAAACCCGCTCTTGATGGAAAAATATATCCCAATACAAGTTAATGGCATGCTGGGAGAGGTGCACATGCAAGCCTCTTATACATCTGTTCACTTTTCCTGCTACTTGAGCTAATTCAGCTGTCAAAGTAAAAAAACAAGTGTCTCTTATGTAAAAATTAATGTAAAAAAGAAAGGAATTATGTGTCACTCTGTAAGCATAGAGTGAACAGATACAGCATGTACAGTACATAGAATTTACATTGCATTCTACTAAAAACAACAGCACAGTTGCACTATCTGTACATTATAATGATTCAGTATTTCTCTGCCGCTGTAATTCACTGGCAAAGCTCCAGGTCTGCTCTCCATCATTGTCTGAAGAAGCCAACACGTTTATCAAATTTTATCTCTTCTTTGAGAACATCTTTCAGAAATGTTATGTTTAAGAAGTTTGAGCTACAGTTAGACATAGACCCACAATATCAATCACTTGAATTGTTCTCTATGGAAGCTATTGAGCCACCATAAAGCTATTTGGGGTACATTTTTAACTGCATTGTAAAGTGATGTTAAAAAACTTGGATTTAATGTAGTCTTCTAATGGACATAATTGCATTCTATTATCATCATTATTTATTTTTGAATATGACTCACTGTTACAGAAATATTAAATAAACAAAAACGTGATCATTGACTCTGATAAAGTAACTAAATGAATATAAAAAACTTCAACTTTCAGATAAGTTAACTAAGTCCCTAAACACACCCAAACACACCTGAAAGTAATAGTATCAGTATATTTTCTAATTTGTTACTAATTCAGATGAGGAACAGAAACAGTACATGTATGAATGAGTGTTTCAGTGTAGGATCCTGAATAGCATCATCTTTAAGACTGCTGATCATAATGAAGAGGGTTGGGGAGATTAGTAGTGGGTTATGTATGCTCTGAAATTAAACGCCTACTGGGCAAAAGGACCAAAGGTTACCAAGATCATTGACTACATTTTATTTTAAGTGTTCTCTTATCATTAATATACTATTATTGCACATGATTATGAATTAAAGAGTTTTGGTTGGAGAGTATGTATTACAGTCTTAATTTAACATTTCTGTTTATTTCCAGATAAAAAGCCTTTTATCAGTGGATCAGAAATGAAGAGCAGTCAATCTGACCAATTCAGTTTCTGTACATATGTCATCTTGGACCCTGTATTCAAGCTGATTTCTTCATCAAACTGCAGCCAATTGCTTTTCTTCATTTGTCAACATAGTATGTTGTTTTCTCCTATAATTCCTTTGCTAAAACCAGTGCTTGAAATAATATTATATAATTACTTAACTTACCAAGGTTTTATTGTCTGGTATTGATATGGCACTATTATCACTAGCCTGCAAGAGACACACAAGTAAGAATTTAATTGTACTGTGTACATATAACAATAAATTTTTACTTGAAATTAAATATATTGTAATTGCTGATTGCCCTGTCTCTCTTTTTCATGATAAACTGCATGAAACTGTAAGAGCATCTTGTAATTTCATAATCTAAATATCTCTTCCTTCTTTCAAGTGATATTATCCCTTGATTTTTAAATTCTTCCAGGATTGAACTTTCTAACCAATTTCTCCCTATGCCTTTTGAGAACCCACTTCTTTCCATGATACCTTAGGACTGCTTGTACTCTCTGTTATTTTACTCTACTTTGGACTTTTGATGGACTTTTCTAAATCACCCTGGCTGTAACTTGCTGTACTCTTATTTATAACCTGTTCCTTGGCTTTATACTCCTTGACCTAAATGCAGCACATTACACCTCCTTTGTTTGTGTCATGAATAATACAATATTTGTTCCACCTATATATTTTCTGGAAACTACAGTTGGAGGTTTATCCACATCTCATTTGCGGTTTTTGACTTCTTTTCTTAAGTGTGTCATAGCGTATTGATGCAGCCCAGCATTTCAGTGCCTACAGCTCACAAGCCTGAATCTTTCATTTGCTACCAACTCATAATAGTTAGTGCCAAAACCATTGCATCAGAAGACCAATCCTTAGGTGTATTCCATTTGCTCTTACCTGTAAAGGGGAAGGAATTATCCTGTTCATGCCTGTCTGGACAGAAGTCAGAACCTATTGCAAGAGTTTCTTGCACTCTTAAAACAAGGAGCCATTATCCTTAGAATTATATTTCTTTTTATTTCCAGAGACTATTGGTCATTAGAGACATTTTACTCAATAACCCACGATGTTTTGATTTTTTTTTTTACCACCTAGACCCTCAAGACAGTCTCATTGTACGGAAGAGGAGCCTGGTTGTCCAAGGAGATGTTCTTTCATCAGCTTTATCTACTGGACCTCTGGCAAATAACAACAATTCATACAAAGCTAGTTTGAAAATAATTTCCTATTAATTCAATAAAATGTCAATATCTTGTGCTAAATTCATATTTAGATTAAACTGAGTTCTAATTATATCTAAAGTACATTACATAATTTTTTTCTATGAAGTTGTATATGGAAATTTGCACTTAGCTTATAGTATAATTCACTAAATGGACAATGTAGCTCAAATATTATAACACCTTGTATGTTTTTATAGAATGACTTAGAAAAGCCTTTTCAATAATATTGCATGTTTCTAGGTACTGTTTAAAGGTGTCTTCCTCAATAAAACCCTAATAAAATATTTTGAGACCCAATTAATCCTGTTAAGGGTTATCCTATAAGCACTGTGCTCAAGGTGGGAAAGAGGATTAGTCCATTACGGGGCTTCTTCAAAAATTAAATAATAAAGTAACAGTTTAATGGCAGAATTTCCTATATATAGTATAAGATAAATATTTTAACTAAATATTTTCATCTTTTAATCTTTTAAAACTCAGCACTTGTTTTGAAAACTTTACATAAAATACCTTGACCTTTACAGAATTCTCTGTAAATGTAATTTATTGTAAGATATTGATTTATTATTAATTTAATTAATTTATTATTATTTCATCTTATCAGAAAATTCCAAAAGCTACAAGTACATTTTAACTGAGTTCATCAATGTTTTCGATTTATATGACCAGTAGGCTATCTAGTTGCTTTTAAATAATTATCCTAAAGGCCAGTCAAATGATCAATTATTCATTATTGGGCTAAACACAAGGTATATTTTCAGGGAAAAACTGAGTGGTGATCTGAAGGTTGGTTTAATCTATCATTAACTTAACACGCTGATCAGTGCAAATATTCCTTTTGAAAAGCAGCAGACCACACAAAATTATGTATGTTTTGTAACAAGCCTGAGATGAATCGAAAAGCAAATTTCAGTATTAGGACATCATTGTAAGTTGTATTTTTTATTAAACCAAAATTAAAGTAATATCTTAGAAAGCATCTTTTTTTTCTTGAAAAATTCACACATTAAAACTGACTCTGGATAGTAAAATTTAGGGAAATAATATATATAGAATTTATTTGGGGAAAATTTCATGCTTCATTCAGGAAAAAAATTAAAAGCACAGGTTGTCTGAGAGAGGCTCTCAAACAAAGATTTGAGTTCTTGAAATGTGATGCTAACATAAGAACATAATGATGCTATCTATTACCAAATTAATAAAGTTAAAAATGTATACAAATTACCTCAAGTATTTTGATATTCAAAATACAAAAAAAAGTTATTCTTTGCTAAATTGTCATTTTTTTCTTTTGCTAAAATCTGAGTGTGCACACTTTCTTAATAGGAAATAACAACAGATGTGATGGAGAGTTTTCCATATGACATGTCAAAAAGAAGCTTGACCAGTTATGTTAATACAGGTGAGCATTTCAGGCTATTTATAAATACTGTGAAGGATTATTAATGGATACATTAATTATGGAGAGCTCATATATTCATCATTGCCATATATTGTGACAGGAAATTAGTCCAGAGTTTTTATTTTTTGTAAAAGTGCTAGTAACAATTAGAGTTTGAATTGCATTGAAGAAATAGCTTTTTAAAGATATTATGGCGTACAAATGCTCATCTGTTCTGCTGTTGTGATAATAATTTTTGTTTGTAGATGACTACATAAGATATCAGGACAGTATTGCCAAGACAGAAAGAAGGATGAGAAAAAAGTCATTACATTAAGTCTATATTAAATGTTACTGTTTTAAACACACTTTGATCAGAGCCGGGCCTAGGAGGCAGGAGGATAAATTTGTGGCCCTATGTATATAGTTTTTTTATTACTAAAATTAAAAGTAATTAAATAAAAGTAAATAATTGATTTTGAGAACAAAATTAATTTAATAATTATTAAATAAAAAAATCACAGAAAGCAGTAATAGTACAATAGTAATAGGAACATAAAATTGTACATATTAAAAATGAAATCACACCAACCTTAACAAAAGAAAAACAAAGTAAGTAATGCACATGAGATTAATTAGAATATTACAAATTTTTCAGCAATTTAATCTAATAATAGAGACATAATAATATCAATAATACTTTAGACAAACAAAATGTAATATAATTACAATGAATAAATAATTAAATAAATATCCAATATAAAATCTTTTAAAGTTTTACTTTTTTTGCTTTTAGTGAAGCAAATTCATTAATTATTTTATCAAAATTAATTTGTTTTGTCAATTCCTGTTCGATTGATAAAACTGCCATATCTGACAATTTTTCCTGAGCAAAATTCCTAAGCAAGGTAGTGTTAGGAATATTCTCAATGCAACATCTAAATTCAGATAGGACTGAACTAAAATATATTCATGAATTGTTTTTTAAAAGATCTAAACTTATAGCTGCTTTAAGGTCTGGAATTAATGTCATTGCCTGATTTTTGAAATTGATTATTTCTGATAAGAATTCTACAGAATTTATATTGTTTGGATATTTAAGGGATAAATCACAAGCTGCTTTTTTGAAATTTTCTGTATACATCGACTTTAATTTTTCACCTGTTAAAAATCTGAAATCAGATGAAATCCCATTTAATTTTTCATATCTCCATCTAAGTTGTGATATTAAAATATCTATTACTCCTTATATCATACGGGGAATTGAGTGAGAGCGTTCAATGCAAATCGTCAGTTTGCTTAAGGTATTTGATGAACATTGCAACATACATTTGGCTTTTTTCTTTTTTTATTTTACAATTTATTCATTTTCATTTTTCATCAATTTGGCGCCCTTTCCAATTGTTCACCTGAAGCAAGTGCCTCGTTTGCTTCACCCATGTCCCGGCCCTGACTATGATCATTGAAATTTCTTTGTTTAGTTCTTAATATTAATCTCATTGTCATTGTTATACCTGTTCCAGTGATTTTCTTGTCTTGTTTGCAGACCTGGATGATTTACTAAATAAAATGAATGCTCCAAATATTACTATTAGTCAATCCCTAGAGGTTAGTACCTTTTTACATAACTAATGTTCCTTAAATTGATAAGTACATTTTACCCTTTATGACTTGTTATTGCAAAAATATAGTATTTTTGACAGCCTGAAAAATAACTGTTAACTGTACTATCTTATTTCAACTTATGTTTATTTATAGCACAAAAATATATAATGTCTTATTGAGGTAGTCAGAGAATATAGTAAGGATAAACAGGTACCCTCTTAGATACCCTCCTTTAACAGTTTCTCATACATTTCCATAAAAGTAAGAACACAGGTGTGCACCCCAGTGATAAAAACAGCATTATGTAAAAATGTTTAATTCAAATGACTATACATGATGTGATTTGCTAATCTGCATAGGCATGTTCATAAAATTTGAAAACTCCTAAAATAATACCAGCATGTATTGCGTGCGACCCTAGAAATTTTGCATTTCCTCAGTAACTTAGAATTGCCAGAGATGATCATTACATTCTAACATGACTGTATTTTTTAGATGGCTGAGAGGTTTTTGAACAGCACAGAAATGAACACGGAGGACCCCACCTTTGACCAGATTGTATGTGTATAAACTTAACTTCATATTAGATACATGTTTTCAAGTGTGGTTTAATGCACATTTTTGTTAAAAGAGTTTACATTGATTTTATTTGTTTAACATTAGGAGTTTTGTTTCCAAAGTGTTTTTAGGTACACCTGCAGTTAAAAAGTTATGAAAATAAATATACATTTGTCAAATGTAGGATGAATTTCAGCAGTAAAGTTTTTTGAGGTTGTATATTTTTATTGCATTCCTGTTACTATAATTAAATCATTTTTTAAGACTTGAGATGACCTTTTGTTATCATTTATTCAGAGCAGCTAAGAGCCTCTCTTGGCAAAGCTATTGTTTCAAAGATATTAGGCAGAGGGAGGGCTGTGGCTACTAGATATCCTGGTCTGCTGATAGGTACAAATGCTTAACTAATTGGATTCTGGCATGAATTACTTCTTAGCCTGAACTAAATTGACCTGCTGTAGAATGGAGACTATTCCATGTGAACAGTGGGGGTCCCATTTCTGAGGAAAGGAAAGGCTAATATATCCTGCTCAACTGTGCCTTTGCAGTACTCACCATGGTATATAACTTTATAAAAAAAATGAAATGGATACACATAGCAGCCTTCTATTATGAATATGATGTCACATTCAAAAGGTATATATAAAAACACAAAAATGATATATATTTCTTTCATAAAAGGTAATCTAAACATATTTTCATATATATACAGTGTCTGAATTTGGTAATTACCTTGAGATCTCTTACTGTTTATTCAAGAGTAAAATGTCAAGACAATTGATCTTGCCTTTCAGATGTCTATCTATTGTTCTTAATATTTTTATATTGTAGGTAAACTTCTTCGATTCGATTCTCAATATCAGTGTCAAGCTCCATTCGCAGGAAGTTCTTTCAGACTGGAGTACATACAACTGGACACTAAAAAATATTGTGCTTTTAACCAATGGCATCTTACAAATTGCTCTTTCACCCTGCTCTCAGATAAATATTACGTCTAACCAGGTACACATAAGTGTTATGCCAAGCAGATTTCTCAAAAATTGATAGCATTGCAGTGAGAAGGAAAATAAATATTGCAATATATATATATATATATATATATATATTAAATTTCATTCCTGAGATTGAATTATATGTGGAACGAGTTCTAGAAATTTAAGAAGATTTTCAAAGACTTTACAATGTAAAAGGCAACAGTTGCATGTACACAAATAAACAGGGAACTGTTTGAGAAAGTAAAAGCCTGACAATATCTGGGAATAGGGGTTGATGATCAATTAAGCTTTTGTAGTTGTTCCATGACTACAGTTAAGAAATTTCACCTAAAGGCTCTTTTTCTAACATAAACATTTAGGTAAGACGTTTGCTTTCATGTTTCTATGAGTGCCCAATTAATCACCTTTTTTTTTACCTTCTCCATGTTTTATATATGGAAAAAGTCGAGTTTTCAATGCAAAAACATCTTAGAACATGTTTGGTGCATTTTTGGAAACATATGTCTGTGAGTCGATGTGTCCATACATCTGTGTTTGTGTGGCTATGGTAGAAATTTTGCAGACACTGTAACTCACAAAAGCATGAACTGATTTTTATGAAATGTTTTGGATGAATTGCACTCATTAGTCTTAAGAGCTGAATAAATTCCAGCGATTCAGCTGCAATCTTCTGTGCAATGTACATATTAAACCAGTAAAATAAAATTCTAGGACTTTTTTATTATTGGGCCAAAGCAACATAGTGCTAAACTGCAGTTCCAGTACACTTAACCTTAATCAACCATGTATTCTAGTAATTTCAAACTTTCTACATTTTTCAGAAAAAAATCTTAACTGACCAAATGATTGAAATTATGAACAATGTTCAATTGGCATCATCACAGGCTTTGATGCCTGGTCATGCACCAATTGTTATTGATACCTCAATATGCAGTATTTTCATCAACAGGTGGGTATACTTCCAGGTAATATGGTAGATAAATTATTGTAAAAGTGAAATAATTGTATTTTTAATCTTGGTCACTATTGCCTATTTTCAATGTAAAGTCAGTTTTGAGGTATTTCACAGCATACATTTTGATTTCCCCATAATTTATGCAAGTTAATGAAATCTAAATTCTATAAATGTTTTCTTTACAAAAATTATCTATTTATTGTAAATTAACCTTTAATTAGGTTACATTATTGACATATTCAGGTGATATACTGTAACTGTAAAACTACTTAACAAAGATCACTGAAGGTCTTACCTTGGAACAGTGAATGAAAATACGGATTTAAAGCTCTAGGAATCCTTGGTGGTGAAACCACTCTTTGGGTGACTACATAGTTTTGGTGGCTCCTTTTCTTTTATATAAAAAGTTGGCCTGGAGCATTGTAAAATCTACCCACTATCTATTCTTGTTGAAGAAGTGACTGTACCTTTTGATATGTAATACTGCTGCTGTCTTTTGAAGATTTTTGCATCCTTGACAGTGCTTTTTGTTTGGTTGTGTAGATTTATAACAGCAGTGAAGCAGTTGTTATCAGCTGGAGGTTTGGTTTGTATTCTGGTGTTTATTACTTGTGTAGAGTGAGCAGAGTGAAGTAAGTCCTTGTGGACGTATCATTGGGCAATTGTTTTAACTTCTTTCTTCATGTTAATGTAAGGATATTGTTTCACCATAAGTTGTTTTTACTTTCTATGTCTCTCTCTCACACAATCTGAATTCTTGCCAAAGCATTAACTTATTTTGTGCCAGCAATATTTTTATGTTTATGATACTGCAGTGTTATTTGGTATTTTATATGTATAATTTTATTTAGTTCATGTTTTTACTTTGTCCCCTCCCCCACCATAACCTATCATCTATTGGGGAGAAGCAAAAGCTTTAGATTGATCAAAAATCTCCGGTTTTCAACAGATCTCAACGTTTTAGGGTCCCCTGTTAACAATACTTGCCATCCCTTTGTGGATATATATACTCAGCAAAAAAAGAAACGTCCCTTTTTCAGGACTGTGTATTTCAACAATAATGTTTTAAAAATCCAAATAACTTTACAGATCTTCATTGTAAATTGTTTAAACAATGTTTTCCATGCATGTTCAATTAACCATAATCAATTAATTAACATGCACCTGTGGAATGGTCGTTAAGACCTTAACAGCTTACAGAAAGTAAGCATTTAAGGTCACAGTTCTAAAAACGCAGGACACTAAAGAGACTTGTCTACCGACTGTGAAAAACACCCAAAGAAAGATGCCCAGGGTCCCTGCTCATCTGCGTGAACGTGCATTAGGCATGCTGCAGGGAGGCATGAGGACTGCTGATGTGGCTAGGGCAATAAATTGCCATGTCCACACTGTGAGACGCCTAAGACAGCGCTACAGGGAGACAGGAAGGACAGCTGATCATCCTCGCAGTGGAAGACCACGTGTAACAACACCTGCACAGGATCGGTACATACGAATATCACATCTGCGTGACAGGTACAGGATGGCCACAACAACTGCCCGAGTCACACCAGGAACACACAATCCCTCCATCAGTGCTCAGACTGTCCGCAATAGGCTGAGAGAGGCTGGACTGAGGGCTTCCAGGCCTGTTGTAAGGCAGGTCCTTACCAGACATCACCAGCAACAACGCCGCCTATGGGCACAAACCCACCTTCGCTGGACCAGACAGGAATGGCAAAAAGTGAGTGAGTTTCTGCATGACAGCAATGTCAGTGTTCTGCCATGGCCAGCGAAGAGCCCAGATCTCAATCCCATTGAGCACGTCTGGGACCTGTTGGATCGCAGGGTGAGGGCTAGGGCCATTCCCCCCAGAAATGTCCAGGAACTTGCAGGTGCATTGGTAGAAGAGTGGGGTAACATCTCACAGCAAGAACTGACAAATCTGGTCCAGTCCATGAGGAGGAGATGCACTGCAGTACTTCAAGCAGCTGGTGGCCACACCAGATACTGACTGGTACTTTTGGTTTTGAGCCTCCCTTCATTCAGGGACACATTGTGAAACATTTTTAGTTTATGTCTTATGGTGTTGACTCTTTTAGTGTTCATACAAATATTTACACATTAAGTCTACTGAAAGTAAAAACAGTTGAAAGTCAGGGGACGTTTCTTTTTTTGCTGAGTATATGATCAATCTTTGAAGAATATTAGCAGTAGTTCTTTTCAATTCAAGGCCATTGGGTCAGATTTCTTTGAACTCTTTTTGATCCATAACTTTCACTTTTGCTTTGGTAACTTGAATTTTTTGTCGTTTTGGTTCTGACCTCTACCAGTTTTTTTGACCATGTTTCTAATGTGTGTATTCATTTCCTGGTACTATTTGCTAATAATAATTTACAGACTATACATCTTATAAGAGTTACATATTTGCTGAGTGTGTCACCTACCTGTATATCTCCAGGGGAACTGCATCTGCATTCTCCCAGAACTCCTGTTTCCTTTCTCATCACAAAGTTATGAAATTTCAACTAAGTGGTGAATCTAAGGTAGCCCTGTTTGAATGTGTTTATATATGTGTTTATGAGAGCAGTATAATGAGCTGGCTTCAGCTTATCCGCTTTGAATCTGAGGCTTTAGTTCCACATAACCCTATACTGGAAAAAGCAGGTTCAATAAATGAGTAGACAGAGTAATTTTTAAAAAACACTAAATATTACTTAACATCGAGCTCAATGTATTGAGTCAGTTTTTAAAATGTGTGATTCAGTTACAAAAAAAGTAGTAAAGAAAATGTTACTATACAACATCTATTTGTGTTAGGATTGCAACTGGTTTGATAAATAATCTATACCAGATTTATCGTACAGTAATTTAACACATATGTAGTTAACATTTTGTAATTTTTAAGCTATTTTTCTATGTGCAGTACATTATATGTGCATGCCTTTTTGCTCTTCAGTTACAATTCAACTGAACTTATGAGTAAGAAACTGGAGATCTCAAGTGATGAAATGAGTGTGACACTTCCGTCTACTAAAGCATTACAAGACGTTCTTAAGTATGCTTACATAACTGTTCAGGTACGTCTAAAGTTTTTTTTCAATAACATTTTATCATTATAGAATATAGAATTGTAGAATCATGCACCATTCCGAAAGAATAATATAAGGTAAGAAGATTTTAAATAAGTAGAAAGTTCATCATAAGGAAATCTGCCAGTGTTATTCCATAAATCTGCCTCTAAATGCATCACCTCATAACCTGCTGTAATACTTGCATTATTCCATTTATAGGTCATATTCCCCTTTATAAGGCTCTCTCTCTGCAAATAAGAAATCATTCAATACTGACCTTATAGTTAAAAAAATATGCTTAGGCTGCTTTGTGCAACAGCAGAGATTTTTTTCATCCTTTATTATGAACTCTAAACAATGTTTCCATGGTTTGATGGAAAAATCCAAATGTGTGTAGAATTATGTATTCTTGGTAAAAGAACAAACAAGAAAGCTAAAAAAAGGAATGGGGTTCCAGGGAAGAACCCATTTATTATTGCAGAAGAAAATAAAATGCATTGTGATCCAGTGAGTGGTCTTTTAAAGAGTTTTAAGGTGGTCATGGTGGAGAGGTTTACAGTGAACGCCTCTATCATAGTCCCATGGGGCTTTTGTGAAAAATCTTACCCTTTACATTAGTATTACTGAAATATTGATCAGTCATTAAAATGAGGTCTTTACTCTAAGAGTTCTAATGGCCAGAGGTGAATTAACTGTATTGTATAATATAGTATAATATAGTCCTTCCACACATTGTTTGAAGAACCTACAACTGTATGTGTTTGCAGTCGTGCTCCTGGAATTAACATTCATCATTTAACTTCCATTTAAAAATTCCCATGGCATGCATTGGCGCATATTTCTAGTCTCTTTGTTAGACTTATTTTTAGTTTCTTACGATTTTTGCTGAGTATTCAATTTTTTTACATCAATAAAAACATTATGTATACATTACAAAAAAGCATTATATATACATTACAAGTTAACCGCACTAGGTACTTTCTCTTTTGCATTAATGTAACATGTGGAAAATGTTTTACCTTATTGTATTATAAATTTGTCAGTGTAACATCTGGAATGTTGTGTTGGTCAATGTACAACTTAAACAATCTATCACATTTGTTTTGTGTATATAAACTGTATACATATATGTGTGTATGTGTATGTGTGTGTGTGTGCTTCTGTCTGTAGGACGTTCTTTTCTTCTGATCAAACGCTCCATCTTAGATAAGGGATGCTCTTACGATAAAGGTGTATGAGGGTGTGAGATACAAAAAACACAAAACAGTGCAAACATCACTTCAGAATAGTCTGGGCATTACCGTGTGGTCACGCAGACACAATACATAGAAAAGGGCATTAGCATATCATACTCTCTTGGAGCAATAGCGTGAGTTTTCCACATTCAACTTATACGACCGACATTATAAAATGCCAAAAATTATACGTTAAAATAAAGTCCTGACTTGTACGTGGGAGAACTTAAATGCGAGTATATACAGTACTTACACTTGATTATGAATTCTTAACATGTAAGTACCATGTCCTGTGAGATTATCAATAGATGGGCTTGCTGGGACCATGCTTTTATTCCAAAATGTTTGTGCCCACCAGTAAAGTAGCCACCAGTTGCAACAACCTAATATTTTGTAAATTTCCAGAACATATCAGCCAGTTTTTAGAATTACTCCTTTCTTGACTATGTGCTTCAGCATCTTATCTGCTTATTCTTTTTTGTTCTTTGTTACTTGATTTGCCTTCTGTGGTATGCTTGACGTTCAGCAGATATTGCTGCTGTTCTTTTTCTTTCCATCATTATGGTGCTTATTACGTGGTTTCTCAATAACTTTGCTAAAAAAAACACCACCACAGGTCACAGCCACAAGGTCGTTGGACCTAATACTGTTTTTTTTTAATTTCCAGAACATATGCTTTCAATTAAAACCATGATCAAGATTGTAATCCTTATAGTTCATGAATAATTGTGCGAGAGAGAGAGAGACAGACCCTTCATGTTTCTCGATGTCATAATTTTAACTCACAGTCCTTAAATGGTGTTTTAGCACTTTTTAAGAATGTATGACTAAAGCATATTTCTTCTTTGTGCCTTGGCTTCAGATGACCAGCTACAGCCAGAGCCCTTTCAAGAACTCAGGAAATGTAACTATCACAGGCACTGTTGGAAGTCTAACATTAACATCAAATGGCAAAACTATTAGGATAAACGATTTGTCTGAGCCCTTTGAGGTACTGTGAACAGCTTTAAAACACTAAAGTCACTGCATCAATATTCAATATTATTTTCTATATCATAAGCATATTTTACTGCAAATTATTGGTCTTCAGTGTTCAGCTTTATATTTATAAAGGTAAATCACTTATGGAATAGAACTGTGGCTCCTGCTTCAGATCTTTAGTGCCCTTGGTTTGGTTGCCAGTCACTTTCTGGACAAAGTTTGCTTTTATCCATGTGTCTGGAAGAGTGTTTTTCTGGTTACTCCAGTTTACTACCTAATCCTTAAATCCTGTGTGTCAGGCTAACTGCCAAGAACAAGCTAGCAAATGTGTCCTGCAATGAGTTGCCCAGTGCTGCGATACTAAGCTCTAACTCCTGAAGTATAAAAAATACAATTCAAAAACGGATATGTAGATGTGACCAAGTGTCATTAAAGTGAAAGTCCAATTATTAAGTAATACTGGGATTAAAAAACATTCTTGGAATATGGGAATGTAACTGTTCCTAACATATAGACTTATATTGCCTCAGCAACTGTCCATCCAAATTCCTAAAGGATCAATCCAAACGCAGGTTCACAGGGTACAAAGATCATCCTCTTTTTTATTTCTTTGCTGAATAATACATATTTCTACCTTATAAACTATAGAGTTATACCAGTTGTTTATTTTTGTTCTCAGGCTTGTAGCTGATTATGAATTATGAACATTTCATTAACATGTTGATCAAAATAAAATGCACTATAGCTAAATGACTTTGAGATGTTATTGTTCCTTTTTTAAATGGATTGGACATGTGTACGTTTATGGCTTTAGTCAGATTTTCATACCTTCTACAAAGTGTTCTGGTGGTTACAATTGTTACACTACCACAATATAAAACAGGGCTGTGATGAAAGCACCATTATATTATTTTCTAAACATCAAATTTGCATTTTTTTCCAGATTTTCCTTCCTCATTCAAGCAGTGGCAGTGCTGGTGTCATGTTAGTAAATACATCTGGAGACCCTGTAATCAATAGCTTCAATATCTCCTCTCTAAGAGACACCGTTGTTATTTCTATAACCTGTAGCAAAAATGTCTCCATGTTGTTGTATCTAGCAAAAGGATACCAGCCAAATAGTAAAAACTTCAGCTACATGACTACTCTCTCATCAAATTCTAATGGTAAGGCAAGATAACACAAGATGATCTGATGCTAACCTTCACATTTCATAAGATATTAATTACCCTTGTATTTTGAAAAGTATATGGCATACAGGTATTTAATTTCTCATGCTTGTTAATCATTACATTATGTTCTTGTTTTACTGTCAGTCACGGGTCATCCATGGTCACTATTTTCTTTCAGGTGTCTATCGGTGGCTTGTGACACCAAAAATGCTAACACTGGGGCCAGGAGAATGGTTTCTTTCAGTTGCTCCAGTCAATTACACTAACACGACAAATATGACAATAAGTATATCCACCTTTAGTGCTCAGTGTGTGTTTTGGAATGAAACAGCTGAGGAATGGAGCAATGAAGGCTGTGAGGTGTGTATCTATTCTGTAAATTAAAAAACAATAACTCAGCTGCTTACAAAGATATTAGTCGTAATCCTTCCAAACTGTCACATAAGACAGCAGAAATACTGAACGTAAGCTTTTCTAACATCTTGTTGTCAGTAAGTAATAGTCTAATAAAAATGGTTTGTAAGTTTCAGGTATATGTTTTGTTTATAAACAATTCATACTTTCTCAGTGCTCTTTATTTAAAATAAGGTCTTTCAGGCCTGTTATTTTTAAAATGACAATTGTATTTTAGTTTGCTCATGTTTTGTTGCTCAACCAGTCACTTAACAAAAAACAAATGTTTGAAAAGGTTCTATATGCAACTGTAAACTCAGTCCTGATGTGTCTGGTATTCTGTTTATTTCAGCTACCAGTCCTTCAGATTTCTTCAAGATAATTTTAAGGTGTGCTGGGGTTGTTATGATTGAGTTTCATTTAAACTTTTTAGTAAGTTCCTCATGTTACCTTTTTCTATAATTTGATTGCCAATTAGGGGTTTTGTATGGCACAGAATTGAATTCTGTTTCTTGATTTTATTTTTGGCTTAATTATAAACCAGTTAAAAAATGTTCACATCTTGCTTTTGTAGTCCCACTACACCATTTTGTTTTCTATACATACAACCATTTCGTAGTATTTTGTTTGCAGTTGTTATCGCATTTGTACACTAGAATGACGTGAAGTACACGACACATGACGTTATCACCACAATGGCATAAAGGTCAGCACTGTGCTCTTCCTGGTTGTCTTGTTTAATAATTAGATGTTTGGCTCTCAATCCTTTGCTCTTCATTTTTTAATTACAGTTCAGCTTAGAATTTTGTATTGATTACTTTAGCCTCTTTTTTGACTTCCTTACATATCCTGGTCCTTTTTAACTTGTCTGCAACATTTTCTACTCTTGGCAGACTTAGAAGGAGGGCATTGTCAATGTTTTAAAATATATTGCAATTTAAAGTTAAAGTTGAAATTACATTCCTATAGGCAAACTGTCAATCTAACATACCTAATGGGAAAAACTCTTGATTTGATTCATCCCATTCAAATCTTTTTTATTTGTGTTTCAACAGTCTTCACAATAATACAGGTGATACTTAGTAACAGTGCACAACACATGGTTAAACAATTTCTGTCTGTAGATGTGCAAGGCTCTTTGTGAGATGAAATCTTATACTTGTAGTAGATCTGACAGTCAATAACTGAGTTGAGAATGCAACATTACCAGGAGGGGAGAGACAGCTCTAGTTTGTGGTGTACAGCAGGACTTTGTGTCTACTTACACTGAAAGTGGCTGCCCTGGTAATACTGCAGCTTCAGCCCTTGCCCTACTCTTTTTCCTTATTGTGTTCTCTTCTTCTTACTTTTATTACTTTTGTTTGTTAGTTTCTACTTAGACTTCAAACAAAGTGGGATGCCGATCCCTCAAGTGTGTTGTTAATTATGGCAGCTCTCTGAGGTTCTGATAAAAGGGCTGATCAAGCTTTCAGTCTTCACAGAAGCATTGAGTTTTCCCAGTGTGCAGCAGTACTCTTGTAGAATCTGCTTTTCACTATAGTCTTGTTTCATTTTGTTTCTCTACTTTTTGGATTTATTGGCTTTGTCTCTTGGCCTTGTTAACAGTTTGTGCATTTGCATTAGTTTATCTTTTTATGTTATTGCTGAATTATGACATAGATGTATAATTTGTTTTTCACTTTACATTAATTCTGTCTTTTGCCTATGTTATTTTTAAGGCTGGGAACTGATTAAAAAAGACTAATTAATCACATAAATGTATGTAATTAATTGCATTTAACATTAAAACATGTAATTATAAAATGAATACATAAATTATGAAGTAGCTACACACTGAATTACAAATTTAAGGTAGAATCAACACAAAGGAATTAAAAAAAAATTAAACCTGAACTTTTAACAAAATACTTCTTAAGCAAGTACAACCTAAATTTGAATGCATTCCTGAAAGGCAAGTTAAAAAGAAGGCAATAAGAAAATGAGGCCAATATATTCATTATAAAATTGGCATAGCATATGAGACACAGACGTGCTAAAGTAAAAATTAAATGATCAAAACAACTGTTGACATTGAAAGCACTGCTAAAGACTGATTTAACTGAAAGAATACGCAAATCTTAGATGGGCAAACATTAAAACTTGTGTTAAAAATCTGCAAATACTCTCCTCAATTGTTCATCACCATCATCAGCTTCACAGCTACCTTTGTTCCTGGCACGCTAAAAAGATCTCTGTAGCTGCTATCTCACTTAAAAACGGACACAGTGCATTACTTGGATAGTTATGTTGCATTCTTTGCATAATCATCATGGGTAGGGATAATTATTACACATCTATTTCATAGAATTTTGTCATTATATTATGGCAGTCAGCACTGTAAGCTGGGTGGCAGTCTGGTAAGTTAAATGCAGAGGTACTAGAGGCAACCTATTTAGCACTTATGTGATATGACTTTGATTCAATCTTCATACAGAAGCATGAATTGAAAAAAATTAAAATGAAATCATAAACTCCAACTCCCCTGTACCTATGTCAGTAAGTATAAATCAAGTAAATAAGTATGTATAAATCAGAGCTGCCCAAGTAAATGAAGACTAATGCTATGTATTGACATGTGGCCACATAATATAAAATGATAAAAAAATCGTTGATGATTGATGATACACCACAACAAAGAATATAGCAATATTCAACAGAATCACTCCCTCTTCATTGATTCTTTGCATTGTGATCCTTAGTTGGTAGGAAATGTGTGTCTTTTCTTGTGACATTTGGCCAAAGTGTGATATACTGTAGCAGTTTTCCAATATATAGTAGTACAAGATGCAGAGGACAGAAAGATATGGAAGAAGATGATCCGCTGTGCTAACCCCTAAAGGGAGTAGACAAAAGAAGAAGAAGAAGAAGTAGTAAAGCATAAGTATCTCCATTTGGAATCAAGGCTGCTGCCTCGCATGCATCAGCATAGACATTAAAATTTAGACAAGAAAAATCTGGAAATGGAGTTATGGAAAGTGTAAAAATTGGTTAAATTCCGTTTGTTCCCACAGGTTGGCCCAGATACTCAGCTTTGGCAGACACATTGCTTGTGTAACCATCTGACGTTTTTTGGGAGCTCTTTCTTTGTGCTGCCCAACCAAGTTGATCTATCCAAAACAGCAGAGTATTTTTCACGCATTGCTGACAATCCTGTAGTGGTGATACTTCTCTCAGTGTTCTTCAGTCTTTATCTAATTACTGTGGTGTGGGCTTGGTGGAAAGATAGGAAGGCAACTAGTAAGGTAAGAGAAATTAACTGCACTGGTTATTTGTGCATTATTGCTTTTTCTTTATTGCTATTAGAAAATTCTTGGTCTCAAAAAAATGTTATTAAAAGATATTTTAAAAGTCTGCCTCTTTTTGCTTAATGTGTAGCATTTTCAGCCTGTAAGTACTCAGTACAGAAAAAGCTGATAAACTTCTCCCATTTTAAGCTGATGCACTCATTTCCAGTGTTGTAGAATGACTGATGTCTGCAGTAATCTTCAGGTGTTTACCATTTTACTTGCTAGTGGCCCATTACTTGCTGTTCCCAATTATAGTATCAGAGACACTCTGTGGGATCACATGTCTGGTGCCAAGGCCTACATATAAAAGACTAAGGGTACCTAATCAATTGGTCCTAATGGTACCAACCTGCACTACAATCCTTACTATATTATTATTTAAAGAACAAGAAACTCAAGAAACCTACTGAGCTGCCCAAATCATATTGTGATTAGTGGCAATTAGCTCACCATTTGTAGTGTCACTGTTATTTTCTGTAAGGTAAGAACAGGGGGATATATTTTTTTAAACATTTTTTCTGCTTTTTCATGCCATCCAAGTGTTTATTAATCAAAAGAATTAATTAGTCTTCAACTGCCTAATCCTCCATCATACATCTGTTCAACTCAATGTACACAAATACATTCACATTGCCCTTTGCAAAAACAATAATATCCACACAGCTCCTTAACATCAGGCACAAGGACTTGCCAGTCCATCTCAGTGCCCTCTCATGCACACACTCCCTCATGCTTGGGCAATTTAGAATCACCAAGTTACATAACATGCTAGTCTTCGGGAAAATTGAACGAAATTGGAATACCAAAATGAAAACTTAGTATATAGACGCTGAAAGAACATAAAAACTCCTCACAGGGAACTAACGGTTGAGGGGTTAAAACCAAGGAGCTCTGAGCCAGGAACACTAGCCACTGTGTCACTGTACCACCCACAAGATTAAATGTTTCACAAATCTCATAATATTCATAGCCACAAGGAATTATATTCCTTAAAAGTATGTACAAGTCATGTTTGTTATATAATTCCATTTTTTTTTTTGCTGGTTAATCAGAGCAAGCTGACAATTCTGTCTGACAATCAGCCTGGTGCTCAATATCGGTACTTGGTAACAATACAGACTGGACATCGACATGGGGCTGGAACATCTGCCAAGGTAAAACCTTTATTTGGAGAATTCAACAAAATAAATTCTTGCTGTAACAGCTGTATGGGGGTATTTTTAGCCTCTGATACTTCTGGAAATGTAGCTGGTTGTTCTTTAAAATAAACAGAAGTGGGTGAAGTTAGTAGATTATAAAATCTGTGGTACTTGCAGTATATAGGATACATATTATTTGGCATATTTTATTCAGAAGGTGGATGACTAGGTCAACATGCATTTTAACTATTAAATTATATGCCAGGATAATGCATTTAAAAGTAAAAGGCATTTTTAACAAATTGATAAAAATATAATTGTAAATTATAAAAAAGTGTAACTATAGAGAAGAAACTGCATAAAAATAATCACTGCTGTATAACAGCAAACATATTAACAAATGTGTGTTCTAATATTTTTGCATAAACTATATATGAAGGATACTATGGATAGCCACTCAGACTAGAAAATAATCTCTGTCTGAATTGAATTTTATAGTCTCACTTGTTTAAATTACCCTTACTACCCAACTCTTTATATTCTACACAGCCAACATGCAAATTACTGGTGATGTGAACTTTGAACCATTTTGTAAAAGAAATTAATTTTAAACATTTTTTCTCTTTATCTTAAACAGTTTTCAAGGATAAAAGGCAACTGGTTCAAACACTTTAATAAACATCCACAGGCTTGAATAATAGGATAAACAGTTAGCATTTGCACCAATCAACAGTCAAGTGCAAATGTTGGTTTAATTATTACGTCTAAAATGTTTGATCTAATATTTTAAGTATTAGGCTCACTACTCTATTTTATTTATTTGTACTATGTTTATGTTTGATGGCCATGTTCTTTGTTATGTGTTTTTAATGTTATGTCATGGTCTGTCTGTAAAACCTGCTGACAAACTAAATTCCCCTCATGTTGACAATAAAATTGAAACTGTTTTGTTCTGGGAGCCATTTTCCATACTCATTTCTGTTTAGTTGGCTTTGTTACTGGTTTCTTTACTTAGAATTCATTTATTCACACTTGTAAAGAATGAATAAACTTTATATATGCAGTTTAGTATCACTGTTGTGAAATAATACAGATTATGATAAAAATCAGGTTAAAATATAATATCACAGTTTAGTAACTTTTGAAAGTATTTACTACTAGCCGACGCCCGCCGTAGCATACGGCAGTGTAAGAATAGGAACTGAAAAAAAGGTGAGAAAGGAATTCAGAAATCAAGAAGAAAGAAATACTACTTGAAAGATGCAGTTGTGAATAGGTGTTTTGCTGGAGACGACAGATAATGATTTGAAAGATCTAACCCTAGAAAAAGCCATGTACAACTGGCTGTGGCTGAAGACTGGTTGTTGTAGATTAACGCAAATCTTTGCAAACGTAATGCAAGGCGGGATGTTGCGGTCGTGTTTGAAGTAAATGACAATGGTAGCATGGAGAATCTCGGAAATAGCTTGAATTTCATCTTCACCACCATAAACTCAAGATGTTGCCATGTATTGATAGTACTCATGACTTGTTGTGATAACTCGACTTGCATTGGAAAGAACAACAGGAAGAACGTCTCAAAATCTGTTCCAATGTGATGCAACGAAATCTACTGCCCTATGTCGTAGCGAGAGTGCATTGCCTTCGTCAACCGTTTGTGTCAAGAAATAACCCACTGATAGGAACAGGCAGTTGCCGGATCCCAGAATAGAGATGACGTTGTACAAAAATCCATCGACAGAGAAGATACTGTCGTTCATTTTATAACAAAGGCTTAGGAAACAACCGTTGCAGTATAACGAAAATAGCAAGGAGCGAAACCAAAAGCAAGGAGCGAAACCAATGCCAATGGTCAAGAGTGTACCTTCCTGTAGCAGGCTATGGAAAAGACTCCCAGGCGCACACATGGCCGAAGTGAAAGGTCACGCGGTCAGGCTAGATATAGGGTGGTGACGTGACACCAATTGGGTCATGAGAGAGGAGCGGGGAACGCGTTAGTCTGAAGGAGGAATAGGAATCGAGAAAAGCGGCGTGGGGGTGTATGGGAGGCCGCAGACAGCATGGGGAAGGGTTTGGAAGAGGAGGAATAGGAATCGAGAAAGTTGTCTGGGCTGCATGTGAGGGGGACTGGTTTTGAAGAGGAAGCAGGACGAACCAATAGGAACTGAGAAATGCCGTGTGGGCTGCGTGTGGGGGGGACCAGTTTTGAAGAGGAAGCAGGACAAACCAGAAGAGAAATATATATACATATATATATATATGTTTTTGATAGTAACAGACTGTTCAAACTTGTGTTTTAAATATATGACATTTCTGCCTTGTTTCCAGTATAATAAATGAAGTGCATGACACGGTCCCATTTATTGCTAGTTTATGGCAGTATTTTCACTTTCTGCTTATAAAATCAGCAGTTTATATCAAAGAACTGTGTCACAGTTGGAAATTTCCAATTATTCTGACATGAATAGATGAAGGAGCTATCTGATATCTTTATTTATTGAGTTCAAGCAAACTTTAGAAAGTGCTTGGGTATAATGGCCATCACAAAAAACACACACCTAAAGGTTGGGGTAGTCTGGGTGCATATTAAAGCAATAGGACATTGAATCACATGATAAACACTCCTTTTCAATTTTTACCATAGCAGCAACAAACCGAATGACAACTATTTGGCTTTTTGTTCATGTAGTAAAGCCTTTGTTTCCCTATAGATCCACATTTGCTTAGTTGGCACTGAAATGGAGACTGAGCCCCACTACTTGATGGACCCTGAGAAGCCAGTTTTTAAGAGAGGAAATGTTGATATGTTCCTACTGACAACACCCTTTTCTCTTGGTGAGCTACAATGTTTGCGGCTCTGGCATGATGACCACGGGAATAATCCTAAATGGTGAGGTATTTGGTGAAGATCTGATGCTTAAACTGAGTGAGCAGAAGAAATGGCAGTAGTAGCAAATGGCCTAAAACACTGAGTAGTGTAATTTTGTGCTGATTATGTGCTGTATAATAATCTGCAGGTATATAGGTAAAGTAGTTGTACTGGACCTGGAGACCCACCAGAGATGGCACTTTCTGTGCAACACATGGATAAGATCTGAGGCAGGCAAGGGCCAGGTGGAAAAATCATTCACCCCAGCACAGATGACGGAGGTTACTAGTTTTAGGTAAGATGCCATGGAGCTTACGAAGTTACTATACCTATTTTTAACATAATGTATGTGATTTAAAAGGAAACTAATCATAAGGATATGTTAATGCTATTATCATGTCTCACAATGGCCATGCCCATTTGTACACGATTGTCCTTTCCTCTAATGTACAGTCTGCAGTTACCTCCAAATGCTGCCTGTTCTTGACTTCACCTCACTAATGGAGTTACCTCATTACCTTAGTTATCAGACAACCATGATGCTTGATAACTGTTATAAGAAATAGTTATTAAAATATATAAAGCAATCATCTATGAATAATGTAAATGAAAATGTATTAAACAGCAGAATTTTACTGCTCTAAAATACACCTTGGCCTTTGCATTGCAAGAGATCATGAAAAGTCATTACATTAAGGATAAGGAGGTGTATGTAAAAGATATGCAAAGCACCCACTTGTAATTCTATCCTTTTTTTCTGTGATACTGAACAGCAACATCTTTGTCAGCAAGACAACAAATGATCTCCGAGACGAGCACATCTGGATATCGATAGTGGATCCTCCTCACCGTAGCCCTTTCACTCGAGTACAGAGGGTCTCCTGTTGCATGTGTCTGCTTCTCTGCACTATGGCCATTAATATTATGTTCTGGAATCTGCCCAAGGACACACAGTCACCTGTAATTTTTCACATCTGTAAGGACTGTTTGTTGGGGTGTTTGGAAGTAAATTGCAGTTTAGCTCAATGATTCTTTTTACCGTTGTGTTAAAGTTAAGATTGTGTTCATCTTACGTGCAAAGAGCCTTGCAAAGGAACCACCTCTTAATTATGTCATATTTTTATTTTTTTAAGTTAAATATTGTTATTTAAAAGTGATAAAGAGCTAACTTATTTAATACTGTCTTAGGAAGTTGCCCATTTGGAGGACTAGCTCCTGGGTATACTGTAATATTTGAGCCTCAAGACACAAATCTTCTCGGCTGCTCCCGTTAGGGGTTGCCACAGCGGATCATATCTTTCTGTCCTTTGCATCTTGTTCTGTTACACCCATCACCTGCATGTCCTCTCTCACCACATCCATAAACCTTTGTTTAGGCCTTCCTCTTTTCCTCTTCCCTGGCAGCTCTATCCTTAGCATCCTTCTCCCAATATACCCAGCATCTCTTCTCTGCACTTGTCCAAACCAACGCAATCTCGCCTCTCTGACTTTGTCTCCCAACCGTCCAACTTGAGCTGACCCTCTAATGTACTCATTTCTAATCCTATCCATCCTCGTCTCACCCAGTGCAAATCTTAGCATCTTTAACTTTGCAACCTCCTGCTTTCTGGTCAGTGCCACCGTCTCCAACCCATATAACATAGCTGGTCTCACTACCGTCCTGTAGACCTTCCCTTGCACTCTTGCTGATACCCGTCTGTCACAAATTACTCCTGACACTCTTCTCCACCCATTCCACCCTGCCTGCACTATCTTTTTCACCTCTCTTCCACAATCCCCATTACTCTGTACTGTTGATCCCAAGTATTTAAACTCACCCACCTTTTCCAACTCTACTTCCAGCATCCTCACCATTCTGCTGACCTCCCTCTTATTTACACACATGTATTCTGTCTTGCTCCTACTGACCTTCATTCCTCTCCTCTCTAGAGCATATCTCCACCTCTCCAGGGTCTCCTCAACATGCTCTCTTCTATCGCTACAGATCACAATGTCATCAGAAAACATCATAGTCCACGGGGACTCCTGTCTAATCTCGTCTGTCAACCTGTCCATTACCATTGCAAATAAGAAAGGGCTCAGAGCTAATCCCTCATGTAATCCCATCTCAACGTTGAATGCATCCGTTGCTCCTACTGCAGACCTCACCACTGTCACACTTCCCTCATACATATCCTGTACAACTCTTATGTACTTCTCTGCCACTCCCGACTTCCTCATACAATACCACAGCTCCTCTCGAGGCACCCTGTCATATGCTTTCTCCTGGTCCACAAAGACGCTATGCAACTCCTTCTGGCCTTCTCTAAACTTCTCCATCAACATCTTCAGAGCAAACATTGCATCTGTGGTGCTCTTTCTTGGCATGAAACTATACTGCTGCTCACTAATCATCACCTCACTTCTTAACCTAGCTTCCACTATTCTTTCCCATAACTTCATGCTGTGGCTTATCAGTTTTATTCCCCTGTAGTTACTGCAGTCCTGCACATCCCCCTTATTCTCAAATATCAGCATCAGTACACTTCTTCTCCACACCTCAGGCATCCTCTCACTTTCCAAGATTCCATTAAACAATCTGGTTAAAAACTCCACTGCCATCTCTCCTAAACACCTCCATGCTTCCATAGGTATGGCATCTGGACCAACGGCCTTTACATTTTTCATCCTCTTCATAGCTGTCCTTACATCCTCCTTGCTAATCCGTTGCACTTCCTGATTCACTATCTCCACATCATCCAACCTCTTCTCTCTCTCGTTCTCTTCATTCATCAGCCTCTCAAAGTACTCTTTCCATCTGCTCAACACACTCTCCTGGCTTGTGATTACATTTCCATCTTTATCCCTTATCACCCTAAGCTGCTGCACATCTTTTCCAGCTTGGTCCCTCTGTCTAGCCAATCAGTACAGGTCCTTTTCTCCCTCCTTAGTGTCCAGCCTCTTATACAACTCATCATATGCCTTTTCTTTAGCCTTCACCACCTCTTTCTTCATCTTGTGCCTTATCTCCTTGTACTCTCGTCTACTTTCTGCATCTCTCTGACTATCCCACTTCTTCTTTGCCATCCTCTTCCTCTGTATACCCTCCTGTATTTCCTCATTCCACCACCAGGTTTCCTTTTCCTCCTTCCTCAGTCCAGATGTCATGCCAAGCACCCTTCTTGCTGTCACCCTTACTACATCTGCTGTAGTTTCCTCTTCACTGCCACCCAGTGCCTCTCTCACCTCCTCCCTAAACTCAACCTTGCAGTCTTCCTTTTTCATTTCCCACCATTTGATCCTTGGCTCTGCCCTCACTCTCTTCCTCTTCTTGATCTCCAACGTCATCCTACAGACCACCATCCTATACTGCTTAACTACACTTTCCCCTGCCACCACTTTGCAGTCTCCAATCTCCTTCAGATCAACTCTTCTGCATAGGATGTAATCTACCTGTGTGCATCTTCCTCCACTCTTGTACGTAACCCTATGTTCCTCCCTCTTCTTAAAATATGTATTCACCACAGCCATGTCCATCCTTTTAGCAAAATCCACTATCCTCTGACCTTCTTCATTCCTCTCCTTGACACCATACCTACCCATCACCTCCTCGTCTCCACTGTTCCCTTCACCAACATGCCCATTGAAATCTGCTCCAATCACCACTTTCTGTCCCTTGGGTACACTGTTCATCACTTCATCGAACTCACTCCAAAAATTTTCTTTCTCACTTTCTCACCCAACTTGCGGTGCATATGCACTAATGACATTCTTCATCACACCTCCAATTTCCAGCTTCATAATCATTACTCTGCCTGACACTCTTTTCACCTCCAAAACACTCTTGACATACTGTTCCTTCAGTATAACGCATACCCCATTTTTCCTCCCATCCACACCATGATAGAACAATTTGAATCCACCTCCAATCCACCTGGCCTTACTCCCCTTCCATTTAGTCTCTTGCACGCACAATATATCAACCTTCCTTCTCTCCATCATATCTGCTAACTCTCTCCCCTTACCAGGCATACGGCCAACATTCAAAGTTCCTACACTCAGTTCCACTCTCTTTACTTTCCTCCTCTCTTCCTGCCTCCGGACACGTCTCCCCCCTCTTCTTCTCCTCCTTCTTCTTCTTCGGCCAACAGTAGCCCAATTTCTGCAAGCACCCTGTTGGCTAACAGTACTGGTGGCGGAAAAACAATGAGCTTTTCAAATATCTTAATGACAAAAAAAAAAAAAAAAACTAAAATACACTGAGCAGGGCAGACTTCAAACTTATTTCAAAGTTGCTTAAGCACATTGAGCGTGGCACTGGGGCACAGTGATTAGTGCTGCTTTCCTAGTGGACCCAGTGTCCTGTGTTCAAATCCTCTGCCCAGTCTTTGACTGTATAGCGTTTGCATGTTCTCCTATATCTGTGTGAGTTTAATTCCAACTGCTCCAGTTTATTTCTCACATTTCCAGAGACATACAGATTGGGTAAAGTTGTGGCTCTAATTTGGCCCAGGTTTGGAGTTTTTGTGTGTGGACACTGTGATTGAACTTGCACCTTGTTGAATTGGATTAAACAAATGAATGTACTTTATTTATGAAGTTCTTTTGTAGCTAGGTAAAGCCGATCAATAAGAGGCTAAAGGTTCAAGTTGTGTCCTGATCTAGTAGTCCCTAGTAAATGAATATAGTAATGGATCCCACCTAGAATCCCAAAATTCTATTTGTAAAAGAGTACAGAAATGCATGTGTCAATAGTGCCTTTGTCTCTTTAAAAGTTTTTGCTCTGTAATATAGAAAGAAGTATTGTCATATGCAGAATGCAAAAGAGAATATAACAAAGATGGTAAAGGTGACAAAACTGGAACATGAGTTAAATGTATTAACTAAAATATGGTGCAACCAACATAAAATGTTTAACCCATTTGAGATCCCCCCTAAATTGAAACAGGATGGTAGAGGCATTACAGTATGGAACAAAGACAGCAAAGTTATGAAGCATTGAAAAGATTATTAACTAGAGTAGATAATCGGGAAAACAGTGCCCATCTTTAAATGACATAGTCAAAGCCCACTATTTGGCAAGTGTTAAGAACAGCTGCCATCAGCAATCAACTGACAAACTGACAGAGTTTTATTACAAGGGCAAACCTGTGTTTATCATCCCATCTGGTGTGCGCTGTGGCATTACTAGAAGCCACATAACGGAGACATGGCTGGTTCAAACTGAAATTCTTCTGTTTTTTTGTAAAGTGCACTTCTTCAGCCTATTTCTGTGTTAAATTTGATAGTTAAACTTAGTACTAGGGTGTTAGCCATTATAGATGCAATGAGAAGTGAAGCAAAATGACCCCTTTTATTGGCTAACTGGACAGATTACAATATGCAAGCTTTCAAGGCAGCTTAGGGACCTTCTTCAGGCGAGGTGTGCCAACAAAATGGGTCATTTTGCTTTACTTCTCATTATATTTAAACTTATATATTTAAGCTTAAATATGTACTTCAGTTGAAATATGACAAATTTTGACATAACAAGAGAGGCTGATACTTTTGCAATGCAATATAGATATACATATGTAGGTATTTAAATATAGTATATGCATTACATAAGTATGAAAAAAAATCAAAAAGATTGCATGTGCTTGAAGTAAATTTAAAATCCTAAAATGACATGTAAAAATAGTTATAGTCCTTTTCTTTTTTTTTTAGTTATAATCAATGATTCAGTGTTATAAACTTAACAAATGCATGTTTGAAAATGTACACATCAAGGTTTTTTTTTTTTTTTTACTTACCTGGCTATTTTATATCACACATGGAGTAACAAAACCTTACAATTCATCGACTCATCCATTCTCTGAATTTCCTTTATGCCTTGTGGATTCACAACAAGGCAGATGAGATTCCAGGCCACAGTAAGACACACTCACGCTCTCACACCCACTTATACTGCTGATTTAGAGATCAGTCCACCTTGCATGCACTCCTCTGAAGCTGGAATACCCCACTAAAGCCCACATGGTCATGGGATGAATGTGTGAACTGTGATTCAACCCCGGTCTCTGGGAATGTGTGGCAGCACTGCCTAGCACTGTGACCACTAAAATATTACAATTAAAGGCAACATTAATCACAAAAAATGAATGAAATTACTTTTAGTGATGTTTGTTTTTGGGTGGGCTTTTGAAGAATATTTTTAACAAATGTAAATGTTACTGTCAGTTTTTTTTATCTACTGTTTTTTCCACTTTGTCATATTTTGCTACATTAAATAAGAATTAAAAACTCAAATAATCTTGTTTGCTTTTCTAAGCCCACCTTCAAATGAATCACATTGCCCTTTTTGACCACACTTTTTAGCCTGGGAATGTTCTGTTACATTCTGAGTCTGTCCTTTATAAAAACTCTAACAGTAGCTGCTTTCCTCCCCAGCTAACAGTGTGGTGTTAACCTGGCAGGAGCTGATGATTGGAATTGAAAGTGCCTTCCTCATGTTCCCTATAAACATCCTCATTATCACAATCTTCAGGAGTATCCAGCCAAGAAATCCTCACAGCAGGCAGGAAGAAAGTAAAAAGAAAATGGTACAAAACTCAACCTACAATGCTCCAACCCTGAAGACGCTTCTTCAGGTCAGAGAAGGCAATTCAATATGATTTAGTTTAATAGCAAATGTCTCACTGTGTCTTTAATTACATACTGAATTAAAATGCATTCAGTGGATTTTTTTTTTTTCATTTTATATTCTTTGGCCGTAATCTTGCAGGATACAGCTGACCTTGTGGTGACACTTGGTAAAAGCAGAAAGAATGATATAGCAGAGCTGCAGAAAGAACTGAAATCTGAGCAGGACTTCTTAATTGCACTGGATGTAATTGATGGATTTATTTTACAACTACATGGTAATTAGTAGTTATATTAAAAATGTACAATTCATGTCAGCAATAAGGAAATTGTGAGACTTTATTGTGTAAGTCCAGTGAAGGTTACTTCTTCAAATTCAATGTCTAAATAGCATTGAAAATCTTACCTTAAAATAAAACATATTAGAGAAGGGTTTCTGGTTTTGATTTTGGCCGTGTTTTCACTCTGAATTTTGTTTACCCTCTCTAAAGTTGACAATTGAGTCTGCCTTTTGCCCCTTACCATTATTTTTAACTACTCTTCAGGATTCTCCTTAGTATCTCAATGCAAAAAATGACTTCTGCCACTTGGGTTTCAACCAGACTAATAGTATTGTGCCTTGTCAGCACAACACATACTTGGCAGTCTTGACTACTATGTTTCAATATTTAGACATTTTTTTTTGTCCAGTCTTTGGAAATACATACAAATTTCTCATGTCATTATCTGTTTAAATCTGCCATCATTTGAGGCAACCTTGACTGGCAGCATGGAGAGATAGATAGATAGATAGATAGATAGATAGATAGATAGATAGATAGATGTCAGCATTTAGAGACTTTCGGGAGGTGAAAGTAAAAAAGGGAATATGTAACGAGGTACTACAAGATAAGCAAGTACCAGTCAGACAGGAACCTGAATCATATAGTTATTCGAGAAGTGGCAGTACCATTTGTTTTTTAATCTATTTATATGTTATTTTGTATATTCTCTTTAGTTCATCCCTCCCTTATGTTTACTCATATAAAAAAAGTTAATTTTTGCTTGTTTGGCTCTCCTTCACTTTATTCTGAATATGTGGACACTAAAAGGGTGCTCCTGTCCAGATGTCCTGGTCCCAACAATTGATGCCAGATTGTTGCAGGTTGTTTTGTTTTTTGAGTATTTCTTTGGAGCAATTCACAAATGCCTTCTGTCATTTCACTGTCCAGAGTTATGGCAGAAAATGTAAGTGATGTAACTACATGTTTGTATGTTTTTCTAGGCCATTTAAACATGAGCTAGTTACCCATTCTTGTGTTACAGTATATGGGGTCATTGCTGACATTGTCAGTGTAACATTTAATACACAGTATCTGTTTTACAACAGATATAGGCTGATCAGATGAATGTACAGTGATCAAAGACCTCAATCATTTATTATAAAAATCTTGAGCAAAGAGACATACTAAACACGCATTAATTTATCCATCTTGTATCCTAGTAAGGGTTGCAGAACAATAAATACATTGAAATAAAAACTCGCACAGTCATAGGTGCAGGAAACATAACAAACCTGCTAATTATTTTGCCAGTATGATCTATAAAAATGATGTCTTTCGATTAATTTCTAACCTATAATTTTGAATTGCAGCAACTATATACTGCATAAACCATAGCTTGAAAAACTGATGTGAACCTCTTCTTGATGCCTTTGATGCTCTGCTTGAATAATCTATTGATTACACCCAGCTCTTTAGAAATGTTTTCAGTGTTGTCTACAATGTTTTAACAACCCAACAGAAGAAACAAATAGTAGCCCCTGTTTGGATTTAATTACTGCACTAAGAGAAACAGTATTTAATAGCTTCTTTTTTGATTTCTAGGGAACATGGACGATCCAAACAGCAGTGATCCCCACTGGATCTACTGTAGCCGCTATTTGTACAACAGAATGCAGCACTTTTCCACATGCCTGGAGCAGTTGGGACCAATGTCATTTTGCTCTGAAGAGAATTACAGATACTCACACCAAAGATTAACACAGATGGCACAGCAAGTGGCAAAACTAGTGTCAAGTTACTGCCCGCAGATGTAAGACAACATTTATCAATTCACTTAACATGTTATGTCACACATGTTCTGTTCACAATTTTGATTTTTTTCCAGATTGGAGAATATTTTAAACACATTTGTGGTGTCAGCTTTAATGTCATGCTGATCATTTTAATACAGCAAATGCTATATTACTTAGTAAATCAAAATGGCCTCTACCTGTCCCTTTGTTGTCTGTTACTTTGTACGTGAATCTTTCTACCAGTTTTTGAATTAAATTTTGGAGTCCATGCTGGTCACCCTCTCTGGGATTGCTACAGGACTGGTGAAGGTTTGTCCTCATGACATTTCTAATTGTGAGCAGCGTGCTAAGTGTTTGAAAGGTTACACTTCGGTGCTGTCAGCCTGATTTATTTCAGCTTAGGTAACTGTCATTCATAATTTACTCATCGTTTTCAGCCTCAACTAAAGAGTACAGTGCCAGATTTAAGGTATAGCGGTCCTCTATAAGAATGATCCTTGGTGTTTTTCTTCTTACTTGAAAACATGAGTGGTCATTGTACATTTAATATGAATTGTACACTAAATTGTACACTGAACATTTTATTTTTCTTTGTTTAGACCATCTGCTGTAGTGAAGCCTCCCAAACGCCCATGCTGTACCTGCCGATTGCCTTGGTGGTTTGTTTTTGTTGGATGGGCTCTGCTATTAACAATCAGTGTTGTCTCTACATTTTTTACTTTGTTATATGGCTTTGTTTATGGAAAAGATTTGTCTATCAAGTGGGTCTTATCCATGGGGTTGTCTTTGTTTCAGAGCATCTTCATACTTCAGCCATTAAAGGTACAGTTGAACATCAGTTTCAATTTTTCTTCATTTCCAGTATCTCAGTAATGTAGCTCTAAAGACAACCTTTGAGATAATGAAATGTTTTATGAGACACAATTAACATTTAAGATCTGTACTCTTATGAAATATTTTTATATAATATCAAGGCAATATTGAGTGCATTGCTTCTTTACAACTCCAACTTGATTCCTTAATCCTTCATCATGTGTGTGCTCTCGACATGTAGATACGAGTCTTCTAAAGGTGCAGGTACTCCCAGTTTTCTTCCACTTTCCAAAGATGGTGTTACGTTAATCAGAGATTTGTTTTTGTGGGTGAATGCATGAGCATGTCTTGCAATAGACTGGTGTCCCATCCAGGGTTGGCTCCTAATTTGTGCCTAAAGCTGTTTTTGTACACTCAATCCTGTAGCAGACAAGATAAGCCCAGAAAAAAGAGAGAAGGATAGATCCTGTTTCACTCATTTAGTTATTTTCCTAACCCGCCTACTGTGTTCTACTACAGCGTAAACTGGTATTGATTTTAGTGCCAAAGAGCAAAAGGCAGAAGCTGAAACTGAATGAGCCATCAGACCAAATAACATCACTGGGCACACTCATTCATACACATACAGTACATTCATCAGACTTTATGGTGTATCACAAAGAATGTTCTTTATAAGTAAATAGTGAAGCACCTAGAACACATAAAGTGTGCTGATTCTAGAGACATCAGCTAATTCCAAGGAATTACAATGGATAGGGAATTCAGATGCAAAGTAGTGGAGGAGTTACTTTGGAAAAATTATCACTTTCTTCAGAATTTACTGTTGTTGTATAATTCCTACTGACTACTGACTGAGTTTTATGAGTTGTGCTCATTGCAGACAGCAAACATATTGATTTAATATAAATTTAAGTTCTCCACGCTGACCTTCACTTTATTGCATAATAATACATTCGCTTACACTGTGCTTGCTCTTCATGAAAACATACATTAAGACATGATGTAAGCTACCACATGGAACGCATGTAGTATCTGATAGATATGGAGATACCAAACAGACTCAGTAGAACTCACATGTAAAGGAACAGCCAAACATATGTGGAAAGCCCTCCAAATTACTGAGTTCAGGTGTTTCAGCCTTAGCCATTGTTATCAGGTGCATAAATTCAAGCACACAGCCATGCAGTTTCCAATGACAAACATTGGCAGCAGATTGGGTCAAACTGAAGAGCTCAGTGACTTCAAATGTGACACTGTCATACAATGTCACCTTAGATACAGTTCAATACGTGAAATTTCTGCTCTGCTATAAGTGCTATTATTGTAAAGTGGAAGCATCTAGGAGCAACAACAGCTCGTTTACAATGTGGTAGGCCGCATAAACTCACAGAGTAGGACCACAGAGTGTTGAAGCACATAAAAATCACCCACCCTCTGTTCCATCACTCACAGCCTCTGGAAGAAACATCAGTTCAAAAACTGTGCGTTGGGTGCTTCATGAAATGGGTTTCATGGCCGAGCAGCTGCACACAAGACTAAGATCACTATACACAATGCAAAGCATCGACTACAGTGATGAAAAGCATGCCACCATTAGAATACAGAGCAGTGAAAACATGTTCAATGGAGTAATGAATCACACATTACTGTCTGGCAGATGCCTAGAAAGCCCCACCATCCAGATTACATAGTTCTTACTGTGAAGTTTTGGGAGGAGGAATTATGGTTTGTGGATATTTTTCAGGGTTTGGTCTAGACTGCTTGGTTCCAGTGTATGGTACCTTTAATGCTACAGCATACAAAGACATTTTAGGCAATTGTGCATTCCAAACTTTGTGGTAACAGTTTGTGAAAGGCCCTTTTCTCTTCAAACCTGACTGTGCCTATATGCACAAAGCCAGGTACACAGTCTGCACAGAGCCCTGACCTCAACTTTAGTGGACATCTTTGGGACATCTTTCTAGGCAGCTTAGGCATCTTCTTCAAGCAACTTCCATTTTGATTACAAGTTGCCTGAAGAAGGGACCCAATCTGCCTCGAAAGTTTGCATATAGTAATCTGTTTAGTTAGCAAATAAAAGGAGTCATTTTGCCTGAATTCTCATTGCATCCATTATGGCTAACACAGTACAGCATCCTACTACAATTAAATTACCGCAAATTCCCACAGACCCACTCTAGGATCTTGCAGAAAGCCTTCCAAGACAAGCTCACATAGGTGTGACAGTCAAGTATCCACAAACATTTATTTTTGCCTCACAGACAACATTTGAGTTTGGCTCAATGGCACGCAGTTGAAACCACGACTCCATCCATCCATCCATCCATCCATCCTCTTCCGCTTATCCGAGGTCGGGTCGCGGGGGTAGCAGCTTAAGGAGAGAAGCCCAGACTTCCCTCTCCCCGGCCACTTCTTCCAGCTCTTCCGGGAGAATCCCAAGGCGTTCCCAGGCCAGCTGGGAGACATAGTCCCTCCAGCATGTCCTGGGTCTTCCCCGGGGCCTCCTCCCGGTTGGACGTGCCCGGAACACCTCACCAGGGAGGCGTCCAGGAGGCATCCTGATCAGATGCCCGAGCCACCTCATTTGACTCCTCTCGATGCGGAGAAGCAGCGGCTCTACTCTGAGTCCCTCCCGGATGACTGAGCTCCTCACCCTATCTTTAAGGGAAAGCCCAGACACCCTGCGGAGGAAACTCATTTCAGCCGCTTGTATTCGCGATCTCGTTCTTTCGGTCACTACCCGTAGCTCATGACCATAGGTGAGGGTAGGAACGTAGATCGACTGGTAAATTGAGAGCCTTGCCTTACGGCTCAGCTCTTTTTTCACCACGACAGACCGATGCAGAGCCCCATCACTGCGGATGCCGCACCGATCCGCCTGTCGATCTCACGATCCATTCTTCCCTCACTCGTGAACAAGACCCCGAGATACTTAAACTCCTCCACTTGGGGCAGGATCTCGCCCCCAACCCTGAGAGGGCACTCCACCCTTTTCCGGCTGAGGACCATGGTCTCGGATTTGGAGGTGCTGATTCTCATCCCAGCCGCTTCACACTCAGCTGCGAACCGCTCCAGAGAGAGCTGAAGATCACGGCCTGATGAAGCAAACAGGACAACATCATCTGCAAAAAGCAGTGACCCAATCCTGAGTCCACCAAACCGGACCCCTTCAACACCCTGGCTGCGCCTAGAAATTCTGTCCATAAAAGTTATGAACAGAATCGGTGACAAAGGGCAGCCCTGGCGGAGTCCAACTCTCACTGGAAACGGGCTCGACTTACTGCCGGCAATGCGGACCAAGCTCTGACACCAGTTGTACAGGGACTGAACAGCTCTTATCAGGGGGTCCAGTACCCCATACTCCCGGAGCACCCCCCACAGGACTCCCCGAGGGACACGGTCGAACGCCTTTTCCAAGTCCACAAAGCACATGTAGACTGGTTGGGCAAACTCCCATGCACCCTCCAGGACACTGCTAAGGGTGTAGAGCTGGTCCACTATTCCGCGACCAGGACGAAAACCACACTGTTCCTCCTGAATCCGAGGTTCGACTATCCGACGGACCCTCCTCTCCAGAACCCCCGAATAGACTTTTCCAGGGAGGCTGAGGAGTGTGATCCCTCTATAGTTGGAACACACCCTCCGGTCCCCCTTTTTAAAAAGGGGGACCACCACCCCAGTCTGCCAATCCAGAGGCACTGTCCCCGATGTCCATGCGATGTTGCAGAGACGTGTCAACCAAGACAGTCCTACAACATCCAGAGCCTTAAGGAACTCCGGGCATATCTCATCCACCCCCGGGGCCCTGCCACCAAAGAGTTTTTTGACCACCTCGGTGACTTCAGTCCCAGAGATGGGAGAACCCACCTCAGAGTCCCCAGGCTCTGCTTCCTCATTGGAAGGCATGTTAGTGGGATTGAGGAGGTCTTCGAAGTATTCCCCCCACCGACCCACAACGTCCCGAGTCGAGGTCAGCAGCGCACCATCCCCACCATATACGGTGTTGACACTGTACTGCTTCCCCTTCCTGAGACGCCAGACAGTGGACCAGAATCTCCTCGAAGCCGTCCGAAAGTCGTTCTCCATGGCCTCTCCAAACTCCTCCCATGCCCGAGTTTTTGCCTCAGCAACAACCGAAGCCGCTTTCCGCTTGGCCTGCCGGTACCTATCAGCTGCCTCCAGAGACCCACAAGACAAAAAGGTCCTATAGGACTCCTTCTTCAGCTTGACGGCATCCCTCACCGCCGGTGTCCACCAACGGGTTTGGGGATTGCCGCCACGACAGGCACCGACCACCTTACGGCCACAGCTCCAGTCAGCCGCCTCAACAATAGAGGCACGAAACATGGCCCATTCGGACTCAATGTCCCCCACCTCCCTCGGGACGTGGTCGAAGTTCTGCCGAAGGTGGGAGTTGAAGCTACTTCTGACAGGGGACTCTGCCAGCCGTTCCCAGCAGACCCTCACAACACGTTTGGGCCTACCAGGTCTGACCGGCATCTTCCCCCACCATCGAAGCCAACTCACCACCAGGTGGTGATCAGTTGACAGCTCCGCCCCTCTCTTCACCCGAGTGTCCAAGACATATGGCCGCAAGTCCGACGACACAACCACAAAGTCAATCATCGAACTGAGGCCTAGGGTGTCCTGGTGCCAAGTGCACATATGGACACCCTTATGCTTGAACATGGTGTTCGTTATGGACAATCCGTGGCGAGCACAGAAGTCCAATAACAAAACACCACTCGGGTTCAGATCGGGGGGGCCATTCCTCCCAATCACGCCCTTCCAGGTCTCACTGTCATTGCCCACGTGGGCATTGAAGTCTCCCAGCAAAACGAGGGAATCCCCAGAAGGTATGCCCTCTAGCACCACCTCCAGAGACTCCAAAAAGGGTGGATACTCCAAACTGCTGTTCGGCGCATACGCACAAACAACAGTCAGGACCCTTCCCCCCACCCGAAGGCGGAGGGAGGCCACCCTCTCGTCCACCGGGGTAAACCCCAACGCACAGGCTCCAAGTCGGGGGGCAGTAAGTATGCCCACACCTGCTCGGCGCCTCTCACCGGGGGCAACTCCAGAGTGGTAGAGAGTCCAGCCCCTCTCAAGGAGATTGGCTCCAGAGTCCAAGCTGTGCGTCGAGGTGAGTCCGACTATATCTAGCCGGAACCTCTCAACCTCACGCACTAGCTCAGGCTCCTTCCCCTTCAGAGAGGTGACATTCCACATCCCAAGAGCCAGTTTCTGTAGCCGAGGATCGGAACGCTAAGGTCCCCGCCTCCGGCCACCACCCAACTCACACTGCACCTGACCTCCTTGGCCCCTCCCATAGGTGGTGAGCCCATGGGAAGGAGGACCCACGTTACCTCTTCGGGCTGTGCCCGGCCGAGCCCCATGGGTGCAGGCCCGGCCACCAGGCGCTCGCCATCGAGCCCCACCCCCAGGCCTGGCTCCAGAGGGGGGCCCCGGTGACCCGCGTCCGGGCAAGGGAAAACGTTGTCCACAGTTTTTATTCTTCATTGGAGGTTTGTTGAACCTCAAAGAACGGTTCAACAAACCTCCAATGAGACCACGACTGACATATGTAATATTTGATTGATTTGGAGGTGCCAGACATACAGTACTTAGTTACCTACCTTGTAAAACTGTCATGTAAAGGAATAGATTCTTGTGTAGTATGAGATGGGAAGTCCTACACAAAATAAAAAGTTAAAATGACCACCTTGGAAAAGATCCAACATATGGTAGAAAGAACAAAGCCCTATTACTTCAGCCTTAGCTAGTCCCTAGACTGAAATCTTCAAATCATTAAAGGAGGTTGAAAATCTTACCTATTGTTTTTTTCTACTTTTTTGATGTTCTCAAATATTATGATTACCATTCGGCCAAAAAGGCCTCTATGTTTTTCACATTTTGTTTCCAAAGGAAGCACATGAAATGCATATATAATAGCTATGTTTAGCCTGTTAGTTAACAGATAGAAAAATGACCACAGAGTCATTCATAAGGTGCTACTTTCATATTATTCATTGCACTTGTCAAAAAAAAAGAAATTCAATAAAGCAGAAGCTGATAAGAAACATTAAAATAAATTTAAGAGTCCAGTAATGAACAGTGGAGTCCAACTCCGAGAGTGAATGACTAACTCTAAAAAACAAGAGAGAAGCAGAGAGCCTTCAGCGTTCACTTAAATGGTATAACTGAGGGAGCAGACTAAGGGAGATTTAAGGTTTCACTTAAATCAGCACCATAAACACTTGGGGAGCAAGAAGCCTGGCCTCAGAAATTTTTAGTTGTTTCACAGATTTACCTTCTTGATAAAAGGCACACACTCAGCTGCAAAGGGGTCTTAGTGGTAAGAGTTGCAACTCCTATATATGCTACATGGCCTGTGATGCTTTGCTGAAACAAAAAGTGCACTGAAATTTTGGATTTCACTGCTTCATTTTTCATTGTATGCTCTGATAGTTTACTTTAAAAATGATTTCTTCAGGGGTGGAGGTTGATTTATTTCGAACCTTTTTCTTTTTGTAAAACTCGAGTTATGTGTATGGAGTGTTATTTGATTTAAAAAAAAAATAAATGAAATTAAAAAAATAAATAAATAAAAAAATAAATAAAAATTATTTCTTATAATCAGTCAGACCATAGCTTAACCTTCCCCATTCTGCTAGATCTACACAAATAACTCAACAATTTATACAACAACCTGATCAGAAGAAAGGTGAATACATCTAAAATATAGTAAGACATAATCATTAATTCATAAATGCAGGGCTAAATAGGCATCATTTTGTAGCTAATGCACCTTCTTAAAATTCTCCACTGTTGCTCTATTAACATTCCTGGTGCAATCACCCAGCCAACCCCTCACACACCAAATCTTCATTGTTCCTATTTGCCCTACTGGATGTCTCTTATTTATATTCAACAACAATACTTACAGAAAAAGAAGTGCAGTCAGTGCCCAAAATTACATACAATAACTCGTAAGAAGCCACTACTGCCATTTTAACATAAATGTTTTTTGTTTTTTTTTTACCTGTCAACAAGGTTGTATTCCTGGCAATCTTCTTTGCACTGATTGTTAAAAAGGTGGAGGAAGAGGAAGAAGTGGAGACTCTTCTCTTAGGTGAGGCCTGAAATGCAAATGTAGTATTAAGGAACCTGAATTTTGCTTTGGTGCCCACAGTACAGCTAGATGTACTCATGTCTCTTTCTTTTATATCCAACTGTAATTTGCTTTAAGCTTTCAAGGATAAGAAATGCTTGAATTTAATTTCCAACTTAAGAACAGGGGCATTCAAAACAATACCCTCAAATGTTATATTGCTTTAAATAGGGAATACATTGTGTTTAATCATTTTTTATAAAGTGTGTAGAAGGTCTCATTATTTAATGTCATGCCATCAAAGCTCTCAATGGGAGCTCTTATTTGTGCTGTTGCATGAAGTGGCATGTATTGTTTTGTCCTAGAAGAGTATCCGTTTTATCTTTACTTGTTTTGCACTGGAAGTCCTCACATAAAAAAGAGACATGCAACATTAAACAATGCTAATATAACATAAAGTACCAGGCAACACCCTGCACCTTAGTCACACTCCGCTATCTATTGCTCAAACCCCTAAACAAATGTCTCTCTATTATAATAAAAAGTCCTGGGACAAGATGAGACTTTTTAGCCAGGGATGAGACGTGATTTTTTCAGAGAGATACTTTCATATCTCGCGAGACGAGACTTTGTGCCAAGAGATTTAACCACGCCTGGGGCCGGAAATAAAAGACAAAGAGTAGATGGCAAAGTTGAACATCGTAAAGAATTCAAAAATGTTGGTGCGATACACATGCAAAGCAGGTTAGAGATAATGAAAGTACTAAAATTCAAAAGTCTCAAAAAAATGATAGTAAAGATCGCATTAGTGCAAACAAACGGAAATTATTACTCAGTGAAATAACAGAACAGCAAAAAGAGATCAAATATATTGTTTGGATTTAAACTTTAAGTCAGAGACTTGTAGATCATCTAATTCGTGTTGCCATCGGGGAAAAGTAGAGTTTCTTCCCAATGAAGAGGCGTATCCACGAGAATTAATAGATCTGTTGTTTCGTGAAAGTGAAATCCACATACGCTAGCGGCAGAGACGTGAAGTGACTGGCGCGTAACACAGGCCGGGAGGGTTGGCGATTGAGGCAAGCATGGGGCAAAGCCCCTTAGTATCCCAAAAAAAAAGTTGTGTCCCTGCAACCCCCCTGGCATGTTATGAACCTGATCATAGATTAGATAAGGGCGCACGCAGGCTAGAAGGCTAACAAAATCACTTCTTTTACAGGTTAATTAATTACATGTATGTAGAGTTTTTGTAATTCATCAAAGCATTTTACATAGGCATTGAGGACCACTTCAGCAACCGCCAATGTTTAGCAAAATGATAACTGAAGGTTAAAAAGATCTAGAACAGATGCCCCCTTAACACAGGGCACTAACATACGATTTGTATCTGAATTGTATCCATGTATAACTTAACCAGATTAAGTTATTTAGCATTAAAATACATCTCCAGTGTCCACACTGCTTCCAATATCACCTTCTGTGCACAACATGAAATTTGCTTCTGCTTTCTTGTTTCGTGTAACCCTAAATGCATTTGGACTTACACTTGTGCTAACTGTGGTTCTTTTCATTTCTGTCTACCTCTGAATGTGGTCCGAGTGACTCAATTACAATCTGATCATGAGTGCACTTCCACCTGCTTTTTTTTGATCTGCTGATATTCAGTTGTGATCGTGCCAAATGAAAAGGGACCTCTGAAGGCCTGGAGATCAAAAAACATTTACTTGCCATTTTATTAGGCACACTAAACCAATAGAAAGCTAGATTTCCATTTGCACTCAGGAAAACTTGTAATGATCCAAGCCATGGGCCCAGAAAGGTATGACAACAGCAGTACAGCAATGGTGGACATTGTGACTCAAACATATCCTGCGTTTGCCTGGGGATGGTTCTCTGTTCCAAATTTGGATGCTCACGTGGATCAGAAACTGGTGATTTGGTAGCTAATGCATTATGCCTTGATTTGAATTGAGTGTCATATTTCTGATACTATTACAATCCTGACATGAAAGTGCTCACCACAGATATCCAAGTGCACTAGTCAGCCGGATGTATCCATGGAGCAAATTATTATTTCTACCTGAGTGTGATTGTGAACTACCAGGAACCTGCATTTGTCAGACCTGGTGATGCTTTTTCCATGTGTTGTGTTTGAGTCTGTGACATCAGCAGCCTTACTCCCCCATGAAGAGGCAATATTCTATGGAAGGCCAATTAACATTTGGAGACCTTAAGATCAACAATTTTCACATTAATTTGTTTTACTTCATCGTTTCTTGGTGCTAGGACTGCCTGTGTACTCATTTCTTCTGTTGAAAACCTTATGGGATGAAATTCTTAAATGAGATTTGGACATAATAAGTCTTCTTTTATTGGGAACTTAAAGTGAGGAAAACTTAAAAATTTATATGAGATGAGAAAGCAGGAACTATGTTTGACAAAAGCATTCACACGAATGAGAGAGGAGAGGACCGTGGGCGTGATTGAGAGGATGGCGAGACTTGAAAAAATCTCTTGGCAATAGTCTCGTCTCAAGATTTTCTTTTATAATAGAGAGATATCTTAAATACATTTTAATATATTTTTAATACATTTAAAGATATCTTGAAGTGATGCATTGTTCCTTTAGAGATATCGCAAGTGCATTTTATGATATCTCAAAATAAATAACTGTCCGTGCATTTTGAAATATCTCACATTATATCGTAAGTCTGTAGGAAATTTCTGAAATTTAATTCAAGATATCTCAAAATTATTTCCTATGAAATTGGCAATGTTTTCAAAGGGATCATCCTAAAATATCTTAAAATGAATTTGAAGTATCTTGAATCATACTGGAATTTTTTTTTAAATATCTTGAAATGCATGTAGCTTATCTGGAAATGTACAAGTGGCTATTTTAAGATATCTTGAAAAGTATTTGAGATACCTTAAAATGCCCTGGATGTTATTTTAAGGTGTCTGGAAATATCATCAAAATATCTTCAACTGTATTTCAATGTATCTTCACATTGACTCAAGTTGAGATATGGATATTTCAAAATCTTTTTATTATATCTTAAAATCCAATTCAGATATCTTTACTTGTTTTTCAGGACATGTCAAATTTTCTTTCAATCTATCTCAAATACAAATTGTATTTTTAAAAAGAAAAAAACGTGTGTGTGTGTATATATATGTACGTTGTGACAGATTAGGGTTTGCTCGCACCCTTGTACCCTCAGACACCACGTCAGACACCAGATTAAAGTCCAATTATAGAATTTATTATAATAATAAAGTGCACAAAGCACATTCCTCTCCACAATACTCAATAAAGAAATACACAATAAACTAATCCTCCAAACTCCCAGATGCTTAGCCACCCTGCCACCCTGCCTCCCAACTCAGCTCGTCCGTCTGGGATTTCCCACAGTCCTTTATAGTCCTTGACCCAGAAGCGTTTCACCCTCTCTGTCCATGTGACCTGGAACACTTCCGGGTCAGATAAAAAATCCTTCTTTTCTTCACCCAGGAAGCACATCGTTCCTATTGTCCATGTGACTATGACGTACTTCCTGGGTGTAAGGCAAATACTCTGGGCCTCCCTGCAGCGACTCCTGTCGGCCTCCATGGTATCCAGCAGGGCTGTGCATTAAAAGTCCATTGTCCATAATTCCCTGCTGGCATTCAGGGCACCTCTATGCTGCAAGGAGGGCTCCATCTGGCGGCCTGGGGTTACTGGCCGGGATGAATGGCCGGCCATGTACCACAATGTATATATATATATATATATATATCTATGGTTGAAATAGTTTTTACTGTCAAATAATGCAAAGAGTACGCGACACGTGTTTCGCCCTAATTCTGGGCTCATCAGGCGTACCCACTCACTGCACTCCCTCTCGGGAATCGAACCTCGGGCGTCAGCGTCAGAGGGCGAAGCCTCTCACGTTGCGCCATGGCGTGTGGTTTGTTTATTTGACAATCTGGTAGGTAACCACCCACACGATCAGATTGTGATTCAGACTACGAATGCATTGAATGTATATCTATATATATATCTATATATATATATATATTGTCACAGGTGGCTGGGTGTGGTCGGCAATCAGCCGCCTACTTAAGGAGCCGCCGCCCGGCAATCAAGGCTGGAGTCGGGTGAGGAGGAGGAGGAGGAGGAGGAGGAGGACAAGGTCATGGCAGAGGAGGCAAAGAGAGGCCCGAGTGTTTGTGTGTGGAAACTGTGACTTTTGACTTTGGGGAGACTGGGGGTTTGGTGGCGGTGCACTTAACATTTGTAATAGACTGTAAATAAACGTGGGGTGATGAAGCAAACGGTGTCCGCCTGTGTGTGTCCGGGCCGTCATATTTCACAGTGGCGTAGTCGGCAGGATGCTCCACCTGGGTCGAGGTGGGGACCTGTATTCCTGAAAATGTCTGTGAAAGGCCTGGCACAACAGGGGAACCCACCCATGTGCCGCAGGGGTGGTGTGCACCCAACCCCGCAGCAACAAAGTGTTGCATGGACCAATGGAGGTCCATTGATGGACTTTGTGGTTCAGGGGCGGCTCACCGACACGGAGCACAGGAAGGGGGTTGCCGAGAAGGAGAGGCTGTGGCTGCGGAAGCCGCAGCAGCAGAGCTGCCCAGAAAGACGCTCTCTGGCGAGAGAGGAAAGCGTGATGGCCGACCAGAAGTTCCTCCACATTACAGGCACGGGATTGGACAGCGTGTCCTGTTCTCTCGCCGGCGGTTGGTCGAAGGCGAGAGCAGGGAATGTCCGTCCCATGTACCCAGGAAACCCGAGTGGGCCGCAGGGAAAGGCCCATAGAGAGCAGTCGGTAGGTGGAACCACTCACAAGGTAAGCCCACCGCCGGCTGCTTCTCTCTCCTTGGCGGCGATTTTACAGGAGCTGCAAGAAGAACTGTGCCTTGTGCTGTTGCCACCGGCCGAGCAATGTGCCCTCCGGGCGGAGACGCTGGACTCAGGAGGGATGGCAGTGGCGTCGGGTCGAGAGCCGCAGGCAAGAGAGGATCGGCGCACTGCAGGAGCTCCTGGACAGAGAGGCACAGCGGGGAAGGTAAGTGAGACCGACCCCGTGAAGCTCCGGACGCCAGCGGGGCTAGGTCTGCCCTCTTACAATGGGCAGATCCAAACCGCCGCGGCGTCCCAAAGTAAGCAGAGGAAGCGGCTTGGGGAAGCCAGTTCCTCCGACATGGGAGGACGTGCCGCTGGGTGCGCACGTCCCATGAAGGGCCGTCCTCTGCGGAGGCAGAGGAAAACCCCGTAGTGTGGGAGGTGGACACGACGCCTGAGCCCACTAGTGGTTCCGTGCCGGGGACTGCGTACATGCCGTACCGGGAAGCCGAAGGAGGGAACATCAGGGGGCCGATCGGAGCGGAGAACGTTGGCCCAGCTGAGAAGTCGAGCCGAAGGGCTGCGTCAGGGCAACATCCCCGCCCCTTGTTTTTCTATTTTATTTACAGGGTCAAGCCCTAGGCTGCGATGTGTTGGCTTGATGCCGAGGCGTTTTCGTCCTCACGGAATGGTCCGCTAGTCTCGGGAGGTCCCAGCTAGCGGGGGAGTACTGTCACAGGTGGCTGGGTGTGGTCGGCAATCAGCAGCCTACTTAAGGAGCCGCCGCCCGGCAATCAAGGCTGGAGTCGGGTGAGGAGGAGGAGGAGGACAAGGTCGTGGCAGAGGAGGCGAAGAGAGGCCCAAGTGTTTGTGTGTGGAAACTGTGACGTTTGACTTTGGGGAGACTGGGGGTTTGGTGGCGATGCACTTAACATTTGTAATAGATTGTAAATAAACGTGGGGTGATGAAGCAAACGGTGTCTGCCTGTGTGTGTCCGGGCCGTCATATTTCACTATATATATATATATATATATATATATATATATATATAGTGA
>JANRMT010062806.1:52010030-52063546 GCA_026402145.1 Polypterus bichir lapradei
AACTTATAGTGAATTTACCATTCCTCTTTCCTTCAAAATGTGAAACTTTCACTGCTTTGACTTGATAAGATGAATGTGCTACACATAACCAGATTTAGAGGGGAACACCCTGAAAAGAGAACAGAGTGTGTCTGTGTATCCCTTTAATAAAGATTTAAGGAGAATAAATAGCAAACGTTGTTACAGATTTATTAGAGGTTTATGTTCAGAATATTTTCATATACTGGTATTGTTTTTGCTTTGTAACATGTAATAATGCTGTTGAAGCGATGGACTAGACACCAGTCCATCACAGGGTACACATCAGAGTGGTCAATCTAACTTTTACCTTGTTAAAGAAAAACTCACCCATACATCTGGAAAAAATCTAGGCACACAAATTAAACCCACAATGCTGACTTCATTTGGTAGTAGTAGTACCCTCTGCAGCACTCGTATCTCGGCAAATGGATGGGTTGTAAAGGAAATGTTCAGGGTCTGCATGTATCATTAATAATCAGCAGTGCAGATTCTCAACACAGTTCATCTTCAGACCCATTTACCCCAATCCAGGGTCAAAGGGGGTCCGAGCTTATCCTGGCAGCACTGGAAGCAGGGTGCAGTAATCCATGCTTATCAGAGCACTGCAGTGCCCACTCATACAACCACAACAGGGCCAGTTGGGCATCACCAGGAGGGAAATCCATACTGACATGGAGAGAACAAGCAGGCTCCACACATACAACATTCAGGCCCAGGATCTGAACCAAGAACATGGTATCCATAATTGGCAACACTACCCATTGTGCCACCCTAGTTAGATTTGCTAATAATTATTACTTGACAAAACCACTATATATTTATGTATTTTAACTTTATATTTTATTTTCCTACACCCAAGTAAAGGATAGATAGATAGATAGATAATTTGTACAAAGGGGAAATTAGATTTTACAGAAGCTCAATAAAAAAATAAATATAACAAATATCTTCCTCAAACAAATATTATCCTCCTCAAAAACACTCCAGAAGAAAAAACTTCTGACTTGACTAAAGATAAAAGATCAGTCACAGTGAGACATCATTGATTTTTCATAAAAACTGGCAACCACAGTGCTTGTGTTGCTCTGTGGGCCATGTCGAAATCCCTCACTGTGTTAAAGGTCACCTGCTTTGTGGCTGTTAGGTTTATTTTAGTCCTATTAAACATTGTGTTTCAGGCATGTCTGACCTCTAGTTAATCATTTTGCAGGGAGTCAATGCACATCCACTGTGATGTATGATATTTGTATGATTGCACAAGAGCTATGCTGATCATTTTGAGTAAGGTCACTAGACAAGGGCTGAAGATTGAAGGTACATTCACACGCGTCATAACAACACACAGATGGTGGTCATCTTTAGTTCCCATTTATGTTTTCTATCCTCACCCTTAAGCATGAAATGCAAGTAAGATTTTGTGTAAATAGACTTTTATGCAGTCAAGGCCAGACTTCAACCAGCCTGGTGTTGTTTCGCTCTTCAAAGCAATTTTACCCTGCAGTTCACAGTTCTCCTAAGCTCCCAAGATCTTATAGTTCGTTGGCAGGACTAACTCGAAAAAATGTCCCTGAAAATGTTAGATTGAAATAGTAATGTCCACACAGTTTAGATCCCAGTTTGATACACTGTGTGGCTCTTTACTGTGTATTGTATGCATGATCTCCCTGTTTTGTCTGAGTTAATCTGGCCATTCTAGTTTGCCCCACCTTATTAAGATGTGCTATTCGGTGGATCAGCAGATCTAACTTGCTGCAGTGCAGTGAGTGGGTGAGTCTCTGCATTGTGATGGGTCTTACAGGATCCTACAACATTTGTATCAATTGGTTACTGTCTTCCAACTCCAGAACCCTGAAGTCCCACTTTAAGAACACCCTGTACATGATCATTTTGAAGCAGATTTACAATTCAACATTGGCAAGTCACTCTTTTTGCCACGCTTGTTGCACTGCTGACTCTGCTCCCTCTGCCTGTTGCTACAGGCTACACGGGGCGGCTTCTTCTTGTAGCTGACTGGAAAGTTAGGAAACAGGAATGTTTTGATAACTCACAGGGAGAATTAAAGGAAATGTTTTGCATATTTGTTTGTCTCCAAAATTCTATCCAGCAGGGGGCGCTAGCTCCCTGGTTGGAATAAGTTCTTTTGTAATTGCAGCATTTTAAGTAACCGGAAACTATATAGATATAATGTAAAAAGGCGATATCCCTCCCATAGTGATACGGAGGTTAGAAAACATATAAGAGAAAATAACTTCACTTTCTTTAATAACGATTTATGCGGCTTAACAGATGAGGAAGTCAATGACAAGCCCATGTGAGAGTCTGCCATTTTCGTTGCTGCGCTAAAAGGATTTTCAGGATCGGATGAAATAATCTTCCGTCCGTCCGTCGGCTTCCAAACTGTGCCGGGCAATGTTCCAAGGCTTTATACTCTTTCTCCATGTGCAGGCCCTTACTTAGGTAAATCATGCCATTCCAAACAAGGCAAAGAGAGGATTCAATTTCATGCACACAGAAATAGTACAATGCCCATTATCGTAGTTGTCCCTTTCTCGTCTTCTATTGCTTGCCTAGCAGTTCTAAATGCTGAGTCCCTGTGTGCTAAATCTGGCTTAGATGTGCATGTAGAAAGAAAAGAAAAACAGACTTAAAATATTTGCACAGAGCACAGTGACATTAAACTTATATTATGATTACAACAGTCATCAGTTCAAATGCATTCTCTTGAAAAACAATTTGTAATAATCAGCTTGCTTACAGTCAGCTGTGTCCACCAGGATCCCACATCTTTTTTTTTAATCTGCCACATAAAGAGACCATCAAGGGCTGGTTCCAGTGTTCAATCTCTGGATTGTCCTCCCAAATACCAGTTGTGGGAATTTCTATGGTAATGTCACAGTCAGTCACAAATCAGGACATTCAGCAGCACTCATATTGTCACTTGTGTATGACAGCTCATAATATCCATCTGACAGTGTAGAATTCAAGTCATCAACAATAAGTAAAATACGAGGAAAGTTAAACTCTATTAAGAATTTCACTTTTCTACATAGTCACCTTCGTTTGCGATGCAATTTTTCCAGCGTCGTACCAACTTGTTAATGCCCAATTACTTCTCCTCCTGCCTTCACCGTTTTCAATAAAAATATAAGTGTGGAAACTTTTTGGACATCTGGTATCTGCAATTTTTTTTTTTTTTTACAACAGCAATAGTCTGTATATGATAATATGTTGTATGGAAAATGAATGCTTGAGGTGTGCAGGACTCTGTTTATCCTGCAGTCTTTGCTGCGGTTTAGCAGATAAAACCAAACAATACATGCTAGGGGACTTTTGTCGACAGCCTCCTTTTAACCTTTTTGTCAACTTTTGTCAACACCCACCATGACAGTGTTAAGCAACTTTGATTTTTGATTTGTATTAACACTATGTGAGGGTTGTCCAAAAAGTTTTAATACACTATTAACTTTCTATAGAATTGTTTGAAATTACTGAAAGGATAGCCAGATGTATTTAATCCACTCATCATTTTTCCTCAAACAAAAAATTGAAATCTGTTTTTGTGCCAATTTGTATTCAGCAATTGTAGCCACTTTTTAACTTCTTCAGTAACCTCATTGTCACTCCCAATCCTTTTCTAGCAGATGGCATATTTGAGGCCTCCAAAGCTGTGTAAATTTGAAATGAAATGATCTGAGCTGTAGGCAGGAAGGGGAAGATGCTGGAGACGGATTCAACTTGCCTATGGCCACTTACCAGGGTGGCTGACTATTGAAGGTATCTCTTCTCAACTGCCATCTGTGAAAAAGAAATGGCAATCTACTGACACCAGGTGCCCTGGAGTTTTGTCACTGATAATTGGCTAATTTTTCTAATGATTGGCATTTTACTTTACCTAAAAGTTTGTATCTTGGCTTTGTCACACAGTCTTCTCTGTCTCATGATTATTGACCAAACTGGCCAGTTTCAAAGTGAACTCTTAGACACTATGCACTGTGACCTGTAGGGGAGCACCTGCACCCCAAACACTCAGTCACAGGTTCAATGAAAGAAGTTCTCAATTGAAACAATATCTTGTACAGGTTTCTATCACCGTATAAATCAGTCACAATTCAGTTCTGTTCTGTTTTTTTCCTTTCTTTTCCAACTCCACTATCCTCCAAACAGGCCTTGTCCACTTCCTCCCAACTCTGAATCCTTGATGTTGAGGGGATGGCTTCTTTATGCTAGACCCAGTACTTTCAGTGCCACAGCACTGCACGTTGGAAGCACTTCCCAAAGTAGTGGTGGTGTTCCCCTGCAACTCACCTTGGCGGCACCCAAGAGCCCCAACAGGGCAGCCCCTCAGGAATACAGCTCCCAATATGCCCTGTGGTTGTACAAATAGGAGTTCCACCAGAGGGATGCTGCCACCATGTGTATAGGGGTAATATACAAAAGAACAGGTTTGACATTGCTTCTGTCAAGTCTGACCTTTGTTCTCAAGCTGTACTGTTTGGACTTCCATGTGGGCTGAAGTCTTGGAAATGCACTGCATGCTTTTCCATGTCTTGCTCTGATGTCTTTTTGTGCTATACTGACCTTACTAACAAGACTGCCAAGATATGTAAACTCCTCAGCATCTTCGAGTGGAGCATCATTTACTGTGATGGGTGCACTAGGATTGGCACTTATGCACATAACTTGTGATTTAGAAGCACTGATGTTGAGGCCTGTTTGCTTGGCAAAAGTATTCATTCTGTCACTCTCCACCTTCAAATGTTGTAATTTTGAGGAGAAGGCAGCTAGGTTGTTGGCAAAGCCAAGATCTTCAGCCTAGGATAATGGAGTCCACTGGATGCCTCTACGTTCATCAGCTGTTGTCATCCGCATGATCCAGTCAATGGCAAGCAGAAAGAGGATTGGAGGGTTAATACATTCCTGTCGCACACCGGACCCTATCAGAAAACACTCTGACAGGGCTCTGTCAACTATGACACTGACGGTAGAACATCCCCATAAGTGTGTCCAGCTTGGGAGGAACTCCATATGACCGTAAGATTTTCCATAAGGTGTCACAGGCTAAAGCTGTCAAAGGCTTTCCAGAAATCAATGAAGCTGAAGTATAAAGGGGTGCTCATGCAGAAGTACAATACATAAATACTAGATAAAAAATAGACATAACAATATTAACAGAAAACACAAAAAACATGAAAAATACTTTAAAAAACAACAATAAAAATGAAAAAAGCAAGGGCCTGCCTATAACATAACAATTTTCATGCCTCACTTATTTAGAGTTACATTTAGACATTGTGAAGGACAGCCGGGTCCCATGCCCGGCAGGGACGCCCCTGCTGCTTATGTTCCGGGGGAGCCGCCATGGGCAGTCCAATACCTCCCCCGGGACGCTTGGTGGCAGCCTCCCTGGCCGACGGTGATTCCCCAACCGCCCGCAGGGCTCCATGGGAGATGGAGTCCTCCACAGTTTGGTTGGGGCCCGGGGTGGCTGCTAGGGGGGGGGCTGTCTGCTTCCCACAGCCCGGCTGGACGAGTCTTCAGCCCCACCCAGAAGTGCAATTAGGACCAGGTGGTTAATCACCTGGCATACTTCCGGGTGGGCTATAAAAGGGCCCAGCCACCACCACTCGACGAGCCAGAGTTGGGAGGAAGAAGACGAAGCTTGTCTGGGAGGAGTGGTGGAGCGAGGTGGAGAATTTTTTGTGTTTGGTGCTTTTGGGACTGTGTTTGGGCTGTGTGGCACGGGGAAGACGTGTCCCACAGCTGAAGAAAAATAAAAGTCTTTTGTACTTTTTATACGTGCCTCCGTGTCTTTCTGTGTCGGGTCAGGCGCCTATATAGCGCCTTTGTTACAACGTCCATCCTTCGACATTGCCCTTTTTCAATTATTTGCTATCTGTGACATTCGCCAAGTTCACAAATTCACCATCTTGAGCAAAGAAAAAAAGGAAGTAGTCAGAAAGGAGGCCCTTGTCTCAGTCATAGCCTCATCCTTTCTGTACCTCAGTGCTCTCAGAGTGTCCTTCGATTTCACTCTGGTGCTTTGGTAGACTCCCATTAGTTTGACCAATTTCACGCCATAAAAAATCTATTTTCATTCTACAGAACAAGCATAGGCATCCACAGTTACTGAATGTCTGACAAACAAGAGGAGGACATTTGGTCCACCAAATCTCATTTGGTTAGCTAAAAGCCAAGATGTCCAAACATCTCATCCAAATACTTTTTAAAAGTTGTAAAATTTTCTGTTTCTACTACCTGTAGTGTATTCGACTTTTCCATACGTCTTTTTGTAAAGAAGTGCTTCCTGACTTAAACACACTTCTGTTTAATGTCCTCAAATAAATGATTCACTATTTAGTTGAATCTCTGCACTGTATGAAAGAAAGAGGAATTTGGATTTTTACTTTAAGTTACACATTACTAACCAGGTTTCCATCCAAGGAGTTTTTGCGAAAAAATATTTAGCGCTTCAAATTTAAGATGATGGAAATGCTGATTATCGATAAAATGTTGTACATGTCGACATAATATTTTTCCGTTTAACTTTAGCGCATAAATTCCATATCGATACTTCAGATGTCGCAAAAACTACATTGGAAACACTTTTTGTCGGAAAAAAAGGGCTTTAACGCAAATAAATGTGTCACATGATACATTTTCATCACGTGTAATCAAAAGGAGACTAGCGGAGCGGTTCGCATGGTCTGATTAATTTGTATTAATTCAAATTTCAGTTTTAATTAAAAACCTTAAGGGAAGCAGGTTACAGTAGGCCTACTAATTCAGTTGTTATCGCACTGAGAAGGGATGTTGAAAGGTGGGCTCACCTGTACAGATCCGATGCTGCAAACACAGATGCATCATGGGCACTTCCAGGAGTGCCAACGCAAATGTCTCGTATCATGCACCTGTCATCAACAAGGGCCTGGAGAACAATAGATGGCCACCCTTTGCGATTAATGTAATCGCGGTAGCTTTCCATCGGGGGAAGAATAGGCACATGCGTGCCATCCAGCGCACCGTAAATCTGTGGCACAAGATGCACCAATGAATTGCGGTATGCAATTTCATTGGCCTCCACTACAGTCGGAAGTCTGATATAACGCCGCATTAATTTTTCTTTAATAGCGGTGCGCACAGCATAAACACATCGATGGACGGTAGTTTTACTAACCCCGAAAGTTTCTCCAACTACTCTATACTCAGCGCAGGTTGCCAGCTTGTAAAGGGCGATGGCAATCTGCTTTTGGGTTGGAACAGGTGGTCTGTGGCAACCTGTGATGGGCGCAACATCAGGACTGATGAATCCACACAACAGCTCAAAAGTCGGCCGTGTCATTCTAAAATGTTGCAGCCAGAGATTTTCTGTGAAGTGTCTCTCCACCACCTCCTCCCAGAAGGTCTTATTCTGTCGTCTCTCGCATACCCGTGGGTTCCGTCACACTGGGGTACTTTCTTCGAGCTCTAGGGCTATCAGACAAGCAACTGCTTCATTCTGCTGTCATCTTCGGATATTATGTACAATTCCAATTATTTGTGTAACTGAAATAACAGTAAGCTGGCAAATTTCAAAAAACTGTCTAAATAATCTCTCCGTTTCTTTGTTTCTTTGTTTAGTGGAGAGGGTGTAGCTTGGAAAACAAAAGGTAGATAATTTGCGACATACACAAAATTATGTATGGAAACGGCTCAAGGGCAGATTTTTTTCGCGATACAACAAAACTTATGCGACAGTTCGTTTTGGGGGGGTATGACGTCATCACGCACATCATTTTATCGATAAAAAGCCAGTTGGATGGAAACAGGCTGGAGACCGCAAATTTCGCACATTTTTTTTACGTATATTCTGTTTGTCGATAACAAAACGTCGCAAAAAACTGGATGGAAACTTGGCTACTGACACCTCATTTGGAGTTCTGTGGTTACTTTTTCTCTTCATATTGCAAAAAAGGACATAATATCTGATTTTGGGACTAAAAGTTATAAACCACTTTATAAATACTTTCAGTTTAGGTAAGCAAAGTAAGAGGTGACTGAAGTGTCCAAAATTATAAGCTTTAACCAACACTTTGATCAGCTCTGTACTTCATCTGATTACAAAGGTATATAGAGTTGAGCTGACACATCTGCAGAAGCTAGTTCAGACAAATCAGCACCCAAATGGACATTCATCTTAGGCATGTAATTTCTATCTGAATCCTGTCTGGACGTGATAAACAAAATAGCATCCCTACAAGGAAGCACTGGATGTGCTACTGGAAGGGACCTTGATCCAGACACCCGAAGTTACACTTTTCTCCAAAACCAGCTGCTTTCCTCTCTTCAGTCCCTTTGTGGGGATAAAGGCTGAAAATCCACTTTCTTTGGTGGGCCTGAAAGCTGAGGGGCTGCTCTCTCTTTGGGATTGCTGAAAAGCTGCCTATCTGTTCTGTTTGGGAGCTGAAAGCTGAAAGGCCACACTCTTTGGGTGAGAAGCCAACCACTGTCTGTGGAGCAAAAAGCTCACAAACTTACTGTGGCTTGGAAGTGACTCTCTATATACCCAGAAGCCAAGCACTGTGCCAGTGACTGAGCCCAGTCTGAGAAGAATGAAAAGCAGCCACTCTCCAAGAAGGGAACTTCAGAGCCTAAACTCTTGTGCCATGAAGAGTCATGCTATTCCTTACGAAGCTGAAGAAGGCACAGCAAAGAGCCTAAAAAAGAGGTGGGAAAAGTACACCACAAACAAAGAAACATTTAGCAAAGACAAAGAGTGCACTCCAACACAAGTAGAGTCCTCTATTTGAACTTGAAGCAACAACACTCAACTCCACACAGCACCGGACATCATCCTTAAAGACTTGGTATCATAAAATTATTTATCTGTGCCAAGGTCAATTAGACCTCTAAACAGCCAGTAAAAAGGCAGTCCCTTCTATGTTATAAGTTTGCCTGTCTTTAGTCCCTTCTTCTATGTTGATATATAAATGCAGTTATCATATTTCTATAATTCATATGTTTATCAATCAGTTGCACTGTTCTGTTACTTAAAAGGACTGGGCTTCAGCTGTCAGATAAAGAGAAAGGTAAGGAAAATAAACTGGGAGCCTTACCAAATTATTTAATTAGTTATTGACATTGCCAAAGACAAAACTGAAAATGATTTGATTGATTAACATCAAACAATCGATTCTTCTTCTCACATACTGTGCATTTCCTACAGAAATGTCTGGATTACTCAGTGATGTCTAAGCATTTGAATCAAAGCTCAGTGAAAAGCTGTATCCACAGATAGTCCTAGCTCCCTCTGGCCGCCGTCGGCCGTGTTCTATTGCCTAATGCTACAATCCACTCCTGATAAAGGCCAAAAACTGCAGTGCCTACAATTAACTTGTTGGTTAAAGATTTTTTAAAAATAATTAATTTCTTTATCAGATTTATTTAAATTGTGCACACAGATGAGGCGAATTCCACACTGTCTAGAAATATAACTGGCGACTTAAAGATTTCAGAGCAGATGAGTCAATAGAACCGACAGGTTTGAATGAAGAAACAACAAACGTAAGAGACTACACCGGGGGATCACACTGGGGTCCAAGCAGCCCTGCTCACTATACTGGCACGGCACCCTTTGTATATTCAGTAGTCTCATGTTGGCAGATGTGATACTTGAATGAGAACGCATCTCTAGGGAAAATTCATTAAAAAGTGTGTAGTGAATAGTGGAGTAATCCACCAATCGAAAGGCCACCCACAGGGCTTCTTCCTAAAACACCCACCTCCAATTTTCTCCAGTCTGTGCACTTTAAAGGGCTGTAATTTCAGGGAGAGAGCAAAAGAAACTAAACAAAAAACCTGATACTGGGAGAAAATTAAAAGCTAAAATTCAGGGACTCAGTAGCATGAGGTAACTTAAGCTTAATGATTAATCTGCATATTATAAGGAGCGCAGTGACAGAACACACAATTAGACAGACATGTAGACCACTGCAGCCACTTGGCTCCATGCGTTTGAGAAGTGCTTCTGTTTGCTACGATATCTTTCTGTCATTTTGACTATTGCCTCACTATATGGCATAATAACAGTTGTGATGGGTGGCCACAGCCATTACCTTGCCGGGACACCAACTATATGGAAGGACCGGGGAAGAGAGCATCGGCATTGCAATACCTTCTGGGGGACATTAGAAGGCAGCTCTCCTGTGGCATCATGGATTTCTGCAGGGTATGCTGGGACTTGTAGCTTGGAACAGTCCTTCTGAGTTCCACGGGGGCTGCCAGGGGGTGCGACAGAGCCCTACATTGGGCTCCCATCACTCCTGGGAGTGATTCCAGGTCAGATTAATGAGCCACATGGAACACTCCCAGGACCAGCTTATTAGGAGCCACCTCACTCAATTTGGTGAGCCAGAGTCGGGAGGAAGAAGGACAAAGCTTGCAAGGGAGGAGTGGAGGTGGAAGGACTGGGAATTTGGCTGAAGGAAGGACTGTGTTGTGGTGCTGTATGGACTGTGCTGTACTTTAGGGGAGCGAAGAAGAAATGCTTTCCCGGCTACAAATAAAGGTGTGTCATGTGGCAATTCGAGTCTCTGCCTGTCTGTGTCAGGTTAGGGCAGCTATACACACCCCGGTTGTCCACACAGTAAACAGAATTTAGGTAAGCATTGTGATCGATTGATATACTACAAGTTAAAATGCAGCGGCTATGTTCTGGCATGGCATGTTTGCATTTCCAATTAGACAGTAACGCTGTGTTTTAGGTATTTGTTTAGATGTGCAGTAAGAAGGTGGGTGCTGTGCATCCTCTTCCATTGTTCTACTGGTTTAATCAAATTTGATTCAGGTATTTTGAAAATCTGCATCTCCTGTGGCTCTTCATCATCAACTCTCTTAATAGTCCATTTCACCTCTTTTTGACAGTGTGTGACACACGGTTTACTTTGAATGCATATTTTGCAATTCATATTTTCACAAACATAGCTGCCAAATTTTTCATCCTTACATTGACTCTGACACTATTATTATAACTGAACCACAGAAAACACATACGGCGCCTGGGATAAATTAAAGTTCACTTTTACCACTCGTCCATTGATGTTTTTGCATACCAATGTATAATCCGATTGTACAGAAAGGTTTTTTCCTCGCAGCAGTTTATGTTTATTTTTAATTCATTCATTGTGCTCTCCACACATGTCATACACAACAGTATATATGCTTAATAAGGGTTTTTTTGGTGGACTTTTTAGCTGTATACAGTTTATAATATTCAGAAGCTTTCTGTCTGTCGGACCAGGTTAACAAGAGTATCATTGTTCTTTGTAGGTCAAAATGACTGCCTCTTCTTTGAGCGCCGCCTTCATGAGGAATTGGAGTGTTTTAAAAACAGTCAGTGCACTGTCTAATTAAATCTAACTAGATTTAAGCAAAATTCTGCTTGTCTCCTGACATATATTTCTGGCCCTGAAAGGCTAAATATTCAGTAATGAAGAAAAACTGTTCCACGGAAAAAACGAAAACCTCTTTTGTTTCTCTTCAGCTGAACATTTATTTATTCAGTCTGGTGACTCACAAATTCTATTTGCTTAATAAACCCAAACTCATCTGAAAATAACAAAGTGAAATAACACAGGCAGCAAGTAAGCGTTTAAAATGTCAGCAGCTAAAAAAAGCAAACGCTTCAAGGAAGTCATTACTACAGGCCTAGGATGTGAGACTCTGCTTATGGAAGAACAGTTTTGCCTGCTGTTACTGACTTTAAGAGGAAGGAAAAGAGAAGGTGGGGAGTCAGACCTGCTGACCAATCACAGTGAAGGAAGGATGAGTGTAATATTCTCATGAATGGGGGACTTCCCTGATGAACAGATGCATTTTAAATGTTGTGTTCTGAGAACGTATTACGTCACATTCAGCCCTTAGATCATTATTCATGCTCCCACATAACCAGCTTCTCCTTGAAATTCACCATTTTGGATACACAGCTGCCTCATCCATCACATCACACAGTCATTTCCACATGCAGTGCACGGTGAAAACACCAGCGTATCTCCAAATCTGATGTCATTTTCACTGTATACCAATGAATTAAGTATAAACTAGGCTTGTAGGTCATGGAGTAGTGCATGGTCCATACACAGCTCAGGGTGTATGAAGTCAACAGTATGTTGCCAACCTACCATGGCTAGAGGAGAGAGGGCAGAAAGTAAGGTGCAGTGCCAAGCATAAAAAAGCCATAATAGCTGAGTTAAAAGTCCTGGTAAATGGTAAAGAATACATATGAGAGAGATAGGGCTCAAGAGAGAACTGTGTGGCAAGAGCAACTGTCATAGGATAGGCACACACATGAGAAAGCGCTGTATTAAGTTTATGGAGTTGCTGCAGGATGGGACACAGGGCTCGGGCAGAGTCATAGCATGCTCCCTAATATGTGGGGACTGAATATGCATCAGCAGAGATTGGGCCAAACTATGAACACTTAGGGTCATCTTTTGACAGAGACTGACGACCAACTTGGGAGGAAATCTTCTGCACAGACAACAGAGAGAAGTGTGAGTGTGCGTATTTCAAAGTCCTTGAAGTTCATGGGGTAGGACTGTTTAGTGTGGCTCCAAATCTCAAGTTTGATTTTTGTAAATACAGCTATGCTCCACATAACATCCATTCAGGCAACAACCTAGCGCATATATGTCCGTGGTCTCATAAGGTTATAAATGAGTTCAGAAATCCCGATTGCTGAAAGGGAAAAGGCCAATGTAACCAGCTTTGTCTTATATACAAAGTGATTGCACAGCCAATACTGTACTGTACTCTCCATCATTATTTTAATGTCAACTTTCCATACTTAAAAATACAAAGTTTACCATACAACAGTGTATGCTTCGACTTGTAGGCAGCAGCACCCAATTTCAGGTATCATGCGGATCTGGAGTGTTGTAGGGTTATCTGTATTTGGTCAAACAGGTAAACTACAGTATCCCATATAGCTTTGCTAAGTACTGTATATAATATGGTATTCACACAATGTTCTATTACACAGTGTTTTTTGTAGAAGACTCTTCTTTTTTCCTTTATTTTTGTTTAGTGTAGGAGGGCAGAGGACTTACTTTTGTTTGTAAATGTTTTTCTTCTGTTGTCTACGCCTATTTTTCTAAGGTGTCATTAGAACTACATTATAACTCCAATATTCCCCCAAGGATCTAGTACAGCCTTAGTGTAGACGACATTGTGCCCAATTTTGTCTTGTCCTTTAAAGTCAATTACATGAACAAAATTGGGAATGACTTTCACGTCATGATATGTGGGTAGCGACAGCCTCTTATAGAAGATTTGTATTTCTTACGGTTTTCTTTCTGTTTGTTTCTTAACTTACTGGTTACTAGTCTTGTTTCTTGATAATGTTCTTGCTTTATATTCATTTTGGTGTCGATCTGTCTAATAATACTGAGACCACTTACCAGACATGAATGACAGTTCTTGTCCTGTTCCTGATGAATGGGTGAATGAGCCGTCTCCTCTCATTTGAAAATGTTTATCCTAAGCATGTCTTTTTTTCTTTTAATTTCACGCCTACACGAAGTGCTGCTGAATATGAATTACAAAAGTTCTAGAGTACAGTTTGCAATTGAAGAGAATTGCTTTGAAGTTTTGAATGTTTGAAATACCTGAGCAGATTCAGCCGTCCTCGGCAAAATAAGCAGGGTCCCCCTCGCCGTCCAGTCCCAAGTGTGGTCAGGCATGAAGGAGATGGAACTGATGCCGAAGCCGACCGGCGTCACAAAGTCAGAGCTCCTCACTACTGCTGCTGCTTCCGTAGCTGAGAAAACTGATGCGAGTGCGCCATCTACTGCACCGACAGAATTACTACAGGCAGCGATCTGTGGCGAAGCCAGACGTGTAACGGGTTCTCATTTGAAAATCACGTCTGACCCCGCGAGACTAGTGGCTTGGAATAAGAAGCTCACCCAAGACGGCAGTCATTCCAAAAATCACATCATTACGTGGCTAGTAGCTTTGTGTATAAAGAGATACTGTATGTCATAGGCACGTTTATGTGTTAAATGTCTACTAAATCAGGACCTTCAAATTAAAAGAACCACGTCCTGCATTCATAAATTTAATTGCATTCAATTTGTATTGAATCCTCGACTCAGCCCCAGATAAGCAGGTTAGGAAAATGGATGGATGTATGGTGTATAGACCTTCTGACGTAATGCTTTGGTATAAATGTGTATAGATAACCCTAGGCTTTGTTTGTCAAAGATTTGAGGCACAATGTAAGAAAATCAGACATCTCTAGTGCAAGGTGTGCCTCTGAGCAGTAAACTTGACTTTGACCTTACTGTGAAATATATTAATATGGTTAGAACTGCACAATAGCAATATGTCTGTGAAGGCTACAGAAAGGCAGTAAAAGTGAAATGGAATGGAAAAAAGCAGTTAACACATTTGTAACAGCTGAGCTTTCATCTATTGTGTACACACACTGGATGTCATACTCTGTGTGGGCAGTTCTGTTCAGTCAGGGTTCCTGCAATATCGCAATGACCTTTCTTTACAAATATATATACTTCTTAAAAATACTTTTAATCTTAACACCATGTCTGAGTTGAACTACCTTACACAAAGGTCTGAAGTCTTGCAAGTGCACCTTCTCCATCTATTTGGATCTTGTATGTTCTGCCCAGAGGTTTCCTCCCTCTGATCTTTCTTGTTTTCTACCCAAACATCTAAAGACATCAAGGTGACACTGACTGGTGACTTTAAATGGGTGTGTGTCTGGGCACCCTTCTACAGCATTGCTAAATGGCATTCTCTCTTACTCCTTCACAGTAGCCATTGCTCGACCTCTGCTAAAGTAAACCAGTCTCAGATGTGAATGTCCTTTTGTATTTCAGACTTCTTTCCAGCTTTCCCTTTTCTTTATAACTTTTTAAAGAAGCTTGTTAACTATACAACTTGAACCTTATTTTAGAATGTAAATTTTAAATGATATTCTAGTCTCCTCTGATGCAGAATATGCCACCATTGCTATGTTTTCTGACTAGTGTTGATTTTAATGCTGCTGATCAAACTGTGGAGAATTTAGTTGGTTTGTCTGTCACCATTCCTCATTGGTTTACTCCATATTTACAGATTGTTTTCAACGTATAGCAGTCTAAAGATATCTATCCATTTGTTTATCTTCTTACACACAAACAAGAGTCACACTGAGCCACCAGTTAACTGAGCACATTAAGCACCTGCAGAAAATCCACATGGATGTTGGAGAAGATCCATACATACATGTGCATTATCCAAATCCTTTCAAGCATCTTGTTTAGTTTTATAAAACATTACATGACTGCATTTCAAATATGAGCAACAAAATTTAGAAACCTGTTTGAGGGAGACAGCTAACATTTAATCAATGATATCCAACAGTTCTAAACACCCCAGGATTAACTTTACCCAGATTTATTACATCAAAAGAGATGTTGCAAATGCACACAGGGTGGCTCTCATAACCAACTAGGGTAGGCATGTCTGCTTTTTCCTACAGGTTGTCCAAAACATCTTAGAAGTAGTTTATAGGATTTGTCTCCCCTTGACTAGGTGCTAAGAACATCAGAACAATGTAGACAAGAACAGGCCATTCAGCCCAACAAAGCTCACCAGTCCTATCCACTTAATTTCTCTAAAAAAAAAACTAAGTCTAGTTTTGAAAGTCCCTAACGTCTAACTGTATACCACACTACTTGGTAGCATATTCAAAGTGTCTATCGTTCTTTGCGTAAAGCAAAACATCCTAATGTTTGAGCAAAATTTACCCTTAACAAGTTGCCCACTGTATCCTCATTTTATAGATGAATTCAACTTAAAATAACGGTCTTTATCTACTTTACTAATTCCCTTCATACTTTTCAACACTTAAGTCATGCCTCCTCTTAATCTTCTTTTGTTTAAACTGTATAGGCTCAGCTCTTTTAATCTTTCTTCATAATTCATCCCCTGTAGTCCTGGAATCAGCCTAGTCGCTCTTTTCTGAACGTTTTCTAGCACTGCTATGTCCAAGCACTACTGGATTTTGTGTCACAACATATCAAATGTCATTAATGCTGTACTCACTATTAGAACATTATAAAATAACATTATAAAACATTTTGGTGAAAAAGACAATTTAGCCCAACAAAGCCTTTCAATCCTATCAATCTAATTTGTTCTTAACTGGTTTGTGTGGTTCCTTGTCGAACTATTGCCTGACAAAACACCATTTCAATGTGGGAAGGGTTCTTTGCATATGAAGTTGGTTCAACAGGACCAATAGTATGTGACATCTCACAAAGCAAGTTCCAGAACGCATTCCAGACATGGGGTCTAAATAGAGGAGGGGAACCTTTTGAAGGAGAGAAGTATTTTTAAGGTTTGAGCATATTTATTTTTATATAAAGTTCAACTTCTTTTTGGACAAGCCTTATATAACACACTAGTCGGACAGAATCACACTATTTGCAGTTTTAATCTCCAAAACGACATGGCAGCACTACTGAAAGTCCACAGAAAAGCAACAAATCCACGATTTTAAGGTATGCGCTGTGAGGGGACACTGAAAAAGAGAAACTTTTTAAGTGAAGGGCTGACATGATTAAAGTGTTTAAATGTATGCAAGGAACAAGTACAGTGGGTCCTACTTATGACTTTGTTAATTCAACAAAACGGCAGGGTCACAGAAAGACCCTTGGGTGTTAGGAGATGATTTTGCCCAAATGTTAGGATGTATTCCCACAGAGAGAATCAATGACACATAGAATAAATTACCATGTGGTGTGGTGGAGGTAGAACTTTAGTGCCTTTGAAAACTCTTACTTGATATTATTTTGGGAAAATAAGGCAAATAGGAATGGCAAGCTTTGTGGGGTTCAATGGCCTGTGCTCATTAAAACTGTTCTAATGCTGTATTGGTTCTTAACCTAAGACAAAGCCACTTCGGACAATGTACAGCTTTGCCAAACATTCTCACATAATGCAATGTAATTTTTGAAGGAAAAAAAAGGAGCACTGTCTGTCTAATATTAAGAGCTCTCCAAAGACTTTTCAAGTTCCATGGGTCCTACTTGCTGTACATATCAAGTAAGCCTGCAAAGAGTACCAACATTACATCTATTAGATCTGGAAAAATGATCAATCAGCAATTGAAGAAATAAACACCAATCAGTCTTTACTCATATTCTCAGTTTAGGAAAATTAGAAATGTTTTAGTTTAATTGCGTGGGATTTATTTCAAATTTCATTTTAAATTCAACAATAAACATATTTAAAGTGTCATTTGCAAAGATATGTTGCCATTTTGACAATGTCATAGTTTAATTAGGAACACCACACTGCAAGTCTCACACACGCAGGCATGCACAAGACTCTAAACACCCAATAAGGATAGAAACAGACCACCTTCTTTATAAAAAAACATTTTTGAAACATATGTATAATTAGCAACACTGTAAAATAGACACCTGTGTAACAAATGATGAACTCACCATGGGTTTTAAATAAAACAAAATATCTGCTTTGTAGTGACCATAAAAAAACCCAACAAACTGGAATTTGAACAGTGGTAACTGAATGTTTATTATTCATTACCAATTTAATAATGTGTTAATATTTAACCAAATTTACCTTTTATCATTTTGGGCACATAAACCTACTCTTCTGTAATACCCCTTTTCAGCTGGCTGGTCTGCTCTGAAAAGTTTAGAAGTCCGTCACAAACTCACTGCAAAAAGACAAGAAGCTGCAGCCTGCAAGCTCCAGCAGACATCAGATTAGAAAAGACTGAATGCTTGCACCATGAAAATTATAATATTGATTTTTCAAAAACAAAAATACAAATTCACATGTAAAATATAGGTAAGCCTTTTTAATTTATAAGTAGGTTGCACGGGTAAAAAAATGTTTTAAATCTTCTGCTCAACATTAACTCGCATTGAATTACATTTTATTATATACACAAAATCTGTGAAATACTTTTAAATAAACCTGCTTGCTTGCTCTAAGTTTATGAGAACACATTTATAAAAAGCCTTAAAACCATTAACGGCTTTTTATATTTTGCAGTGTTGGAACAAAAAAAAAAAAAAAGGCAAAAGTAGAAAAGTAAACCCATTAAAATATAAAACATAGATGTTTATATTTCAGAAAGCTAAGATGTCTTTTCCCTAACCAAAGAAAAAAATGCTTTCTAGTTTAAATGCAATTAAAAAATCTGATGTGTAACACAACACAATAAGAGAGGGTAATATTTTGAACTAGTATTCAATTAAGGAGTAATCAGGACTCATTGTCAAGTGACAAACCAGTCAATGTATTTGTTCACAGACGTAGTGTTAATAAGAGGTGTACACCCTGCAAAGACCACTTCATCAATAGCAAATAGTGTCTTGTCACTATTTTGAAATTTAATGAATGTCAGAAGATAAGTCTGCTGTTCTAATACCTAAATAAATATTACATTTAATTGAAAATAAAACTGCTTTGTAAGTAAATGTACTTCCAGCAATGCACTTCACATACCTATTTGGACTCACACTCGTTATGTACATAAGGCCACCCAATTTCCTCAGGTATTAATGGTCTTAGTGTGACGTTATTCTGCAAATGTTTTAACAAAAACAAGTCTCAGTAGAGAACTGTTTTTTTAAACATCATAGTGTACATTTTATTTTACAAGGCCAGGAAAAAAAAATAATCGATTACCACATTATTTTGCTATTTGTTACCATGTAATTTAAAAGACAATACTATTTTCAGTTATTAATAATATAAAACCTTAAGTTATAGGGAATGCTCAGACCTTATTGCAATTCACCTTTGCTTTCTTTTTCATCAAACAACAGGGAGTTATGCTGAGATTCATGACCCATACTGGATTTATATAAAGATACAAGAGAACTGAAGAATATACAGAGTTTATATTATAAACTGCTCTTCGTGATGAAGTGTAGTAGTAGTAGTGAAAATGGCTAGGAGGGATCTATGGTCTAGGTTTTCTTCTTGAGCTCTTCAAACCGTCGGGAGAGATCATCAAAGTCAATATCGTCTGAAGGAACGGAGTTACCACCAATGGAGGAAGTAGGAAGTGTGTCAGGAACAGAAGGAAGCTCTGGGAGTACGTTGTTATCATAGACTGCAGGGCCTACAGACAAAATAAACTGTGTGAAACAGAAATAAAGAGAAATGGCACAAATAAAAATGCATGCCGTGTGTGTGTACAAAAAGAAATAATTTGAGCTCCTTCTCAGGAGAAAAAAAAAACATCTCACAAAGCTACTTAAAAAAAAGTGTTATCAAGTGTTTAATTCAAATTCATATCCTATTATGTTGTATCATCTACTGTTAAATTCTGCTTTGTACTTGTAATATTTTTATTTTACTATTATATTGTATTTAGGATTACTTGTGTCCTCTTCTGTGTATTGTGTTGTATTTACCCTTTTTTTTTTTTGGACACCCACTGCTTGCCCAACCTACCTGTTTCTTCCATTTTTTTCCCTACGAGAGTTTTTTTTTTTTTTTTTGGAGTTTTTCCTTGCCTTCTAAGAGTCAAAGTTGGAGCGCTGTCAAAAGGCAGGGCCTGTTAAAGCCCATTGCGGCACTCCTTTTGGGCTATACAAAAATAAACTGTATTGTATTGTTTAGCACTCCTGTCTTAAGGATTGACTGTGCTATGTTTGAATCCTACACTCAGTCGCTGTATAAGTGGAGTTCACAAGTTCTCCATGTGTTTATGAGTTCCACCCAAGGTATAGAAGTTTTCCCACCATATCCCAAGGACAAGCAGGTTAAGCTAGGTGAATGTGAATACGTGTGTCCCAAAGTGGGCTCCCCCTCATGACCCTGGACTACACTGAGCACATCTGAGAATGACTGATTATGTAATGGAAATGACATTATGCACAAAATACAAAGTATGCAGTATTTGTTGAACGTGATAAATTAATGTATATTTCACTTTACCACACAATATTCCACTTGCAACTATTAGAAATCTCTCCTTACCTGTGGCTTTTGCAGGTGCAACTGATTTATTAGTGGAGATGTCATCAATCTGTCAAAACAGATAAATGTTACCATCTGAAACCTGAGTTGAAGGAACTTTCTAAATTCATACGCAAAAACAACAAAACCACCAAATTTCTATTGCTGCCATCACTTAATCACAATCAACAGTAACAAAATTAAATGAAAACTCAATACCACTAAAAATGAAGCTAATCAACAAATACCAATACAGGACATGGGAGAATCATTGTGCCCCCATTTAAGTACTCAAATACAGGAAGTTGTTTTGTGGTTGACAAAAATAAGCTGGGATTACATATATAAAAAAAAGATCATTTTGGAACAAACACAAAGAATATAGGCTCCAGAATTCTGTATTTGTACCCATACGTACATAAACATTTTGAATTAATCCTAGTCATTAAAACCTAGTTAAATTAACTAGCATAAAACAGCATTCCTGGCAACCCCCATTAACTTCTTTGGTAACTCAACAGAAGCTCCTAAAAACCTTTGCTGTAGTCATTTTCAGCTATTTTTTGTTCCTGGATATGGAGGTAGAGAGTATGGTCTCCTTTACAGCAGGTGAAATGCACGTTCAATGGGATTTACTTTTAAATCTGGAGACAGTAACACTATAAATGCAACACTTTCTAGTGTTTGGCTCCTGTGATCTCATTGCTTGCAATGGCAGCGTATCTTTATTTGTCAACCTGCTATATGACAAAGCCCAACCTAACAAATCTAGAGACATTTTCTTCCATGCAGATAGAAGATTTTCTGTTCACTTCATTCAAAACAGTAATCAGTTACATCATCAATACCGATGAGTGAACCAGTTCCAGAAATGCCCGATACTCCCTCTACAGTTATGTTTGTGGGTTATCCGTGTCTCTAACCGCTCATCATTCTAAACAAGTGATCCAAATGTTGTAAGAGTCAGCTGATCTTTTTAAATTTGAATGATCTGCCTCTTTCAATGTTGTCTCCTCCAGATGACAAATGTCACAACATTCCTACAATTTGAATTCTGTCAATGTGAGGTGCCTCAGCCTCCTTGATGATGGTAGAATGTCATCAACTCTACTTTCGTTCAGAATCATAAACTTGGTCACTACTGCATATCTTATTTAGCTACGGTTTATTGGCAATCTATTTCACAAACACAGATCCTGAGGATATCTATGCTCAAATTCAACACTGAAATACATATAACACAAAAGACATCAGCCTGAAATTAGAATTCACTTCATGGGCTAGGTACACTAATGTGTACTAGGAATTTGTCTTTATAGTATTGGTGCAACATACAAGGAAGGACAACACAGAATGCAAACGATAAATGTAAGAAGATATAAAATGATAAAATATTATGCAGCATACAAGAGCAATACAAAAAGAGAGACAGAAGGATTAAAATATTCAGGCAGTCTACTGTGCAGTTATACATAGATACCAAGTAGAACCTCGGACCAAATTAGTAAGAATTGCTGCATGTGGAAAATAAACTGTTAAGTTAATGTGTTTTAGCTATCACTGCATAAAGACACTTGATGAAGGGAAGTCTTTAGAACAGGTGACACCGTGGGCAAGTTGGATCAATAATGATCGTTGCGACCCTCTTCCCTACCCCACACTCATAAATGACTTGAAAGTGAGGTTAAGTTACAGTCTATAATCCTTTCACAGGCACTGATGATGCGTTGGAAATTGACCTTAGTCTGAACAGAGGCAGCACCAAACCAGACAGTTATAGAGGAGGTCATAATGGACTTAATGATGGCTAGGTAGAACTGGACCAATATTGCTTGAGGGAGATTGAATTTCCACAGCAGATGCAAAAAACATTCTTTGATGTGCTTTCTTAGTAATGCACGAGATGTGTTTTATGACAGAACAGTGCCCAGAAATTTAAAATTATTCTGTCATCCCAAAGGCCAAGCTTGAAATGTTATGAATATTAACATGCAGTGTTTGAAGAACTAAAAGCAAAGCCTTACAATTTTTCTAACTGAATTATTTTTGAAGTTTGTGACTGCTGAAAAAGTGAAATCATGTCAAAGACTTCATTAGGTATGGATTCCAAATTCTTCTAATGGTTTCTATGTTTAATATTATTTAGTGTATGGAAAAGCACATTTCACAAGATTTTTAAGTTTTGGGGAATATGACCAAGAAATAAAATATGTGATAGCTTGACTCAAAAATGTTTCTCTGGTTTGTTATTACAGTATATAATTACTGATTGTATTGCTATTTGAATCTTAAAGGTCATTCTTATCACAGATACCACTGCTGCGGCACAGAAAGTAGGTAGACTTTTTAAAACAGAGGATGCCTTATAATCAAACCACTACAAGGAGGTAAAACCTATTTAAAAATAAAAACTAAAAAAAAAAACTTGCACCTACATTAACAGAAGTATTTATGGGGGAGCATACAAAAAGAGATGTTACAAAATACAAATAAACAAAAGTTAAAAGCAACCTTCTTCCTCTACAGTGCCTGACCAAACAGTTCTTGAACCCTTCTCTACATGATGGGATGGATCACCCACAATACTACCTTTATCACCTCCTGTGTATGTTCAGACCCTGATCTCCCACAAGTTGTGCATTCACTATCTACTCCTAGCTTTGTACTCAAATTACTCTTAGCTTCAAAGTGGCTTTAAACTGTACGCTGTGATGATTTCACCAACTCAAATTATTACTTGCAGAGCTTCTGCTGCCTTATATTTGCTCTATAAATACTAGGCTAAAACTTCCTCTAGTGGCTGCTGGGCTCCCTGCAAAAACCACCAAGGTTTAAGGAGCCAAGATCCAAAGCAGCAGCTCCCCATTTGGCTGTTGTATTACAAGGCTGCACTGCCCTATACTTCTCACCAGCTGTCTCTCCTATGGTGAGGTGCAATGCATGCTTTTATACAGGCAATTTCCCACTCAAATTCTTGCTGGTGCCGTAGCCGAAACCTCTTCTGGGGCATGCAAAGCACTAATGTCCCAACACTACATACTGTATCACCCCCTAGCAGACCCTGCTTTACAACACTGGCTTGTGCAAAGCTTTCCTCCAGCCAGTGCACCTTTTATTCTATCCTGGAGATATCCAATGGGCTCAGCCCTGACCCCATGTTGTGTATGTGCTGCCGTTGCCCTTGGAAACCTTGTGGAAACTATTTACTTCTAAGGGTGAGCCCAGAACTCATAACACTGATTACTATGTTAGAATGAGGAAATCAGCAAAAATATTACGACAGAATGGCCCCCAGTAACTATCATTAAGGAATGTTGTCAGAAAGTGCACTGCATATCCGACCAGCAATGTGAAAGGTCTACAGAGCAATATCAGTGGACAACCATTTTTCAATAATTCTTCTAGCCCAGTTAATAATAATATAATTAATAATTATTTACATTTATATTAGTGCTTTTCTCACTACTCAGAGAGCTTTCTCCATAGTAAGTAGGGAGTCACTTCAGCCACCACAAATGTGCAGCATCCACCTGGATGATACAACAGCAGCCATTTTTGCACCTTAACTATTATGTGGTGAAGTGGTAAGAGAGGGATAGCCAAATAGAGACAGGAGAGCCCAGAATGACTAGGCCTTGGAGGGCAATTTAGCCTGGACATCGGGATACACTCTACTCCTTACAAAGGATTCCGAGAAATCTTTTATGGCCAGAGAGAGTCAGGACCTTGGTTTTATGTCTCATCTGAAGGACGGTACCATTTTTACAGCAGTGGCCCCATCACTGCACTGGGGCATTGGGATCTACATTCAGACCACTGAGTAAGTGCCCCCTGCTGATCCCACCAACACCTCTTCCAGCAGCCATCCAAGCTTTTCCTAAATGGTCTCCCATCAAAGTACTAGCTGGGCCTGAACATGCTTAGTTTCACATGGATGACCTCTTCTGAAGTGCATGTGGTATGGTGTGTGAGACAATGTAACACAACATAATATTACAAGTAACAGCTTAAAGAAAAGTAATTCTGGGACTCCAACTCCTAGCTTTGCTAAAAGTTCAATTCAACTTCAAATTGACTTATAGGCCCACGAAGACTAATTTGCAAAACAATTCAGATTATTGAATACACAAATGATGTGTGTTAAAACCAAACAAAATGCATATTGAATGCTTAAAGAAATACCTATGCACTTAAATCTGCCTTTTATACTAATAAAGGTTGTAAGGCATTAATAGATCTAGAGTCAAGAGTAGTTCTTGGTCAGCTGACCACTCAGCCACATCATGGCACTGGCACAATGATCTAAATACAACACAGCCTTTACAGTGACACATTCACTCCATGATATACCAAGTGCTAATGCAGGAAGTGTAGAGAAAAATGCATGAGAAAGCCTTGGTAACAAAAAATCACAACAGCTGATGCAATTAATAAAACGTATTTGTGCCTCATACACTTTTTCAACCATGAAGACAATGAGAAGACCCTGAAAGTACCCTACAATTTTATATCACTGTATTTAAAATCATGGCCCTCTCTATACTAAAGTTAAGGTCATTTGGTGAGAGCAGAGCAAATACTTCATTGTTACCTACAAGGTGGTTAGTAGTGGAGGGTTCAGGTCCGATATGCTTAATAATAGAGCTCAAAATTCAGAATCTGGTAAAAGTCTTGTGATGGAGCCCACCATTGATTTAGAGTGCTCACTCTTTAGCTACAACTATCCTTTTGGCCATGTCTTTGTCTGCTCACTCTTAATAGTGCATTACTTTGTCAGGTGTAAGTCCTATGACTGCATTATTTATTATTTTAATCTGGGTGAAGAATGTGTACTGACGGCTGAGCAATGTCAGATTAGAAGAGTACCGTTATTTTTCTCCCTCTCCAAAATGTACTTCATTGACCAGTTTACTACTCCTTTTCTCCTTATGTCATGAAGCAGTGTGCATTATTTGGCCAAGCCCAATTTCTGTATTTTTATTTTCAGATCTCTACCCAGAAACATATCAAAGAAATTCTGCTGATGTCTTGTCTTTTATGATTGCTGTTGCTGTGAGATTGGTCTAGAAAAGGAAGATCTGAAGTGATGTATTCATCGTCTGCTTTCAAAGCTGCCTCTGTAGCTACTCTGTCAAGACATGCACCCTTAACTATGGTAATGCCACTGTGTGATTTTTTTTTTTTTAACCAAAAGGACAAGAAGTAGCTAAGTGAAGTGGGAATCTGGCTTTTGAGCAGTGTGAAATACACAGTTGTGTTTCTTGGAAATAGCTCACAGAGAAAAATTTATTTCAGACTATGTTTTATTGCGTTTTGTAATGTAATATTAAAACACTTTTGCGCAAGCTCGACTTTTACTCTGCTTCCCTTTTTTGTTGTAGTAATGCATAATGAAGAAACGCTTAAAGCAGAAAAGTAAAAAATAAATATATATATTTATTACTTCTTACTACTTTATTACATATAAGTTCTGAATGCTTGCTCCTTTACATTTAGTTGCTTAAAAACATGATTTTGACCCATAACTTTGTTTACTGGGTGTCAAATAAATTTGATCATTTTGCATTAGACCAAGCCGGGGTTTGAACCGGACCTTTCTTGAAAATCTCTGAATGCCACTTTTGAAATCAACTTTGTTTTGCATACCAGAATCTTTGCTTCTTAATATCTACTCTTTGTTGTGTTTTTGGCTTACCTACTTACAGTATATTCTATTGCAATTACAGCAATTCAGAATTGACACAAAGTAGTAGAGAAATACCACACTTTATGATATAGCAGCATGACAATGTTTACTGTTGACAATGAAATGATGTCTCTCAGCTGACTAAGTGGTACATGACTTGACTTTTATGGAATGCCAACAGACGACAAGTACTTGTCAAAGCATAAGCAGGGCTGCAGTGCAGAGGAAACAAAGATGATCCAGAACACCCACTGGACACTATTTTATGAGGTTTAATCTTGTTTTTGTCTATTATTTTTAATGGTTTTTTGTTAGTGGTTAATAATTTTACAGTAGCAGAACCAGTAACTTTTGAATACAGAATCAGTTAATAATGAATTATACTTGGAGTTAATTATTATTTCATAATAATTATAAAACCATTTACTAATTCAAACCATCTTAAAGCCACAAGTCTAGAGTCTGAATGTCTTACTTAGGTAAGACTGCTTGCCTCACCTCTCAGCCTGCAATTTAAGAAATGTATTCAGGGTGGATGTATTTCCCTCAACGAAATTAATAGATATGTTTTTTACGCCTTTTAATGCACGGGGGGTTCATACATTCTCTAAACTTATATTTGTTATTGCAGCCTACTCTCCCTAAAAATTCATGTTACTGTTTTCATTTTCCTTAACCAGCAAACAATGCAAACAGCATAACAGCCAAACAATAACTATCTAAAGTACAACTTCCTTTGTTTATAATAAAATAATTGGTTTTAATAACTTAATGACAGAAAAAGTATTAAAAAGGTACTGATCTAACATCCATTTCCAAAAAAAACATTTTGCTAATTTGTAAACAATATATTTTTGGTAGGAATTTCACAGGGCAGACCAGATAAAAACTAGGATTTAGTCATCTGATTGAAAGACAACATCTGAAGTATATTAATACCAACAGCAACAAACTTGTAATCAAGACACTGTTTGGGAAAAAAAACAGCCCACAGTTCTGGCACTCAAGGAGCTCTACAGTAGTAAACTGACAATATCTTTAGAACTGTTTCAGATTAGATAATAAAAAGTGTGTTAGAAGTTGGAGAGCATATTACAAGTTCTGGGATTAGTCTCTTTAACTCCCCCTGGTTGTATTTGTCTTTTATTGTTCCACACTCTTGCACAAATCACTACATGTAAAAAATCAAGAAAATGCCAAGAGGGGAAAAGCAAATGATAAAAACAAGAAGTTGCATCCTACAGTAAAAGCCAAAAACGTCTTCACTTCATTTTACAAATCTTGTTAACTGTGTAAGGTTCAGAGCAAGTTACCACAAAATGATTACCTAAATAGGTGAAGAGTTTTCTGCATTTCCATTTTTTTCCAGATTTCATTTGCTGTTCTATGACAGATGTTTCATCGTCATTGTTATTTCAATTAGCAAAAATTGGGTCTCGGTCTATGCAATCACAGTGGTTTGCATTAAAAGCTGTTCTAAAGACAGCAAACATTATAACCCATAATGGAAGAAAGTTCTCAACTCCAGGTCTATAGAAAATATGGGACTGGGTTCTATTTGCATGCAAAACTTACAGATTCATAAGTGGGTGGGACACTTGGAAGTTGTGGAGGTGGGCCTCCTGGAACTGGAGGATGAAAATTGTTATAACTCTGATAGATGCCAACTGCAGGGCCACCAAATGCATCCTGCACCAAGAGACAGAAAGAAGTAAGAGAGAGATATCCATTTATATTTTATAGAAAATGTTCTGATCTTTTAAATTATAACAAATTTAAGCATTTATGGGCAGATTGAAATAAATACAAGTCTGGTTAGATATTTTATTAGGTTTGTAATAAATATTTAGAAATTATGAAGGAGGTATGTCAGACAATCTATTATTCAATACTTTGCTGCCTCGGATATTCAATGTCCTGAATTGGAGTCCCATTACTGGATGGTACCCATACAGAGTTTGCAGTTTTTCTCCATGCCTGTGTGGGTTTACTTTGGATACTCTAGTTTTCTCCTGCCTGAAGATGCATAGGTAAGTTAACTGAAGTCTGTGGTGGTGTCTTGTGACGGACTGGTGCTCTAGCCAGAATTGCTTCCCACCTTGCACGCAGTACTGCCAGGACAGGATGTAATCCTGAACTGGACTATGCAGGTTTGAAAAATGTACAAATTGTTACATTTGGGTATTCTAAACTACAATAACCAGATAATCAATAAATCTTAGAAATACATACACATCTAATAACACTTAACAAAAAATATGCTATTAAAAAAGTAGTTTTCATAATTTCATTGACTGTGATATGTATAACAATGAACTGAAAAGAAAATAAGGAAAAAAAAATAACAGACTTACAGCTCCCTTGGGCGGAGGGTAACTAAATGGAACATGAGGCATGGGCATGGACATTGGCATGGGCATTGGAACTGTTCCTGCAGGAGCAGTGAATCCTCCTCCACCTCCACCTCCTCCTGAGCCACCTTTCTTCTCATCAGTAAACCCAACATCAATAAGATCAGCTTCTACACCCATAGGTGCCTCACTCTGGCAAGAGGAAAGAGAAAAATCATAGCCAGGATATTTTATATATTTTTGCACAGTGAACATAAAAATACTTTAGGTTGTGATCGTAAATACCATTTAGCCAATATTACTGTATGCATCTTGTAAGTAAAACATTCAAAATACTGCACTGCCAAAGGAGATCTACTCAGTATAATATTTTGTTTGTACATCCATCATTAATGCATTCATTTTCTAAACTTGCTTTATCCTGCGCAGCGTCGCTTTTGAAAACCTAGATACCTGGTACATTTGCTCAGATCTCCAAATGTTCTTACGTGGTACTAAGCAGGGATGTGGGTCTTCTCGCTCTTAGCGTTTAGTTCCAATCCATACACAGAATTAAAGTACTAACAGATTTAATTCTCCAAAGTAGACACATGAAATGCTACTACTGTTTAAGAAACTTAGACTCCTACAAATAAATGTTTCAGTTATACAGTATTACATCTTTTAACCAGTATAAATGAATACAATTAAGTTTGAATATATTGAAATGTTTGTATTCACACTGAAATAAGTATGTCCAGACTATGCAAGCACATTAGAGATGGAAAGGCAAAGCTTCACTTCTTACCATTACTACAGCATCAGGCTCATAGGGCACATTGTAGTTTTTGGCAATCTCAATGAGGTAGCGTTCTACTAGAATCTTTGGCGGAGCTTCAACACTTAGCTTGTGCATAAGCTGTTGAAGAGAATCAAACGTTATTTTACTCTTTTCAAACACATATTTCAAAAGAAGAAAAATCATAACAAAGAAAGTGTTCCCTCCGAGTGCCATACTTACCCTATCATTGACAGTACCAATCTGATTTGATCTACATAGTTTTCCATATTCTTTACTGTACTTTGCACATAGCTGATCTGAAACCTTTGAACACAGATGAAATGAAAGAAAAACTTGTTAAAATATAGCATCATACAGAACATCAGGGAATAACAAATAAGATCCAATTATATAAGCTAATTTTTCAGCTATATTGCAATACCACTGATTAACAAAAGCTCTGCTGAATACAGGTACAAGACTTCCAAATTTCTTAAGAGATTTTCCTAATAGAGGTAGCACTGCAGAAGCTACATACTTGAAGGCTATGGCAGTATTTTTTAAGGTTTTACTTCAATAAAGAAAATAATGCCAACAAGGCAGTAGAATTCATTTTCGGAATACATGTGTACTTACAATTTTTAGTTCAGCCACTTCAGCCTGCAGTCTTGGAGCAGCCCAAATCAGGGTAGAGACTGCCTCCTGCAAACCAGGGTCCAGCTCTCTTTTAAAAAAAAAACCAAATAAATAAAAAGGTTGGGAGTTAAAATAATTTATTACGCAGCAAATGGCAAGAATTTAAAATTTGAAAAACCAATTGTAATCACTGTTGCAAGCTCTTGGTTATATGAACCTGTCTATTGAAAAAACATGATGTACAAATCCTCTTTTACAGTAGATTAGTGAAATCCTATAGAGCCCTGTCTGATTTTACATTTAGAGAGACAATGCTGTGTATATTAAATGCATGATGTTCCATCAGCAAGCTGTATAGGTCAACAACTTTCTGGTGCTCACGTTTTGCTTAACTGAAATGCATTACAGTGTCTTAAACATGGGGAAAAAAGAAAGGAATGCCAATGCTGATAAAAATGGTTCCATATTAAATTGTAAATTAATAAATGACTAATAGAGTAGGTCCAGACTGCCTAGCTTGGAGTTAACATGTGAAGTGAATTTTGATTGGCTGTCAGCTGTTTTAAGTCTCATGGTGGCAGTGAAAAAGAAAGAAAAATTAAAAGGAATGGAAACCTTGGAAATCAAAGGAAATAATGGTTAAGGAGGGGGATGGCAAGAGAGATACAACTTAAAAATGTTATACTTTTTAATTTAACAACAAGCTACACATTATTCATCTTTTACCAATTACAGTATATCTTTTTATGCATTACATTGTTTACATGGTGATAAGCTTCAACTATCACATCTGCATTTTGGATCGCTAGATAGCTTCTAAACACTGAAGGTCATATTTGGTGGAAGATCATACTATTTCCTAGATCACATTCAGCACAAAGCTGGCTTTATGTTTTGATTTCATGCTGCTCCACTTATGCTTTGCAATGAACCCACTGTTGTCTGGAAATATACAATAGTTTGTAAAGTGCCTTTCACAAAGGAAAATATGTTATCAGAAGTCATTTCATCTCACAGGGTATTGGTCACTATGACTATAACAATGGACAAATTTCTGCACAAAAAATATTTTCCATGGCAAATACAAAAAAGCCATCACCAGTTCAGTTAGCATACTTAACAGTGTGCTTCTCAAAGCCGAATATGGTCAAAAAAGGTCCTGCCGTCACCTTACATTTTCTGCATGATGTGGCAGAAAGAATGCCCTTGTGCTATTCAGGATAAAAAATGTTACAAACTGTGATACAAAGACAGGCAGATGTGAAATAATTTCTCCACTTTTGCCTCCCTCTCCCTTTAGTCATGAACTAAATAACTAGGGTAAAAGATTACGTTCATATTTATTTAATAATAGGTACTTGATTTCTTGGTTGCACGTACAGATCTCTCAGAGATGATCACACCAACATTAGTAAACTTCTGAAGATTTCTTTGCCAATTAAATGGCACCTTGAATTCTGTGGGTTGTGCATTAAACAGCCGTAACAGACGATAGCAACAGGAGTGTATTGTGGCAGGGAAGGAACAAAAGAGAGGGAGCAGCTGCACTATGGAGTAACGTGAGAAATAATTTGTCAACAGCTTCTGTTTTTCTTTGGAAAAGGATTCACATTGAGGATTTTTTGTGTGTGTGAGATGGAGATTTTAGGGCTAGAAATGTAAATGATGGTTGGCATTCAGAGGCTTTACACAGTAAACTGAATGGACTTAAAAATTCAAGGTTGACAGCCATTTTTACACTGATTTAAATAAGAAGCCACTGAAACGGAGGTTAGTTGGGTGCAGAGATCAAGAAACAATTGTGACTTTTTGAGGTTGTGTTTCAACAACTACAGGATTATTTATTTTATTGTGATGGTTTAACCAAAATATTACATTTTCGCATAGATGCTGTGTTTCTGTTCAGCTTTTGAATGTATAAAGTAATATTCATTTTGCAGAGGCAAATTTTTTTCCTGCCTTTGAAGCCTTCAGTGAAATAAAATCTTAAAAATGTAGGTATCATGAATGAAATTCATTAAATATACAAACTAGTAATTTTTAACTCCTCTACTGTCACAAAACATGTTATTGACATTCATATTTTGGCAATTCAGTTCCAGAAGGATCATTTTATTTCATGTGAGCAGAAAAAAAAAAGATCAGAATATTTCTTTCAGCAGTGTCAGAGTAGAACAACCTGTCTGGAATTAACTCCTTCAGAATTTAACAACACACAAAAATAACCTCACAAATTTGACGTTTCACCTCAAATTGTTGTTCCATAATTCAGAGACAGACACGTGCACTAAATGGATTATGTGCCACAATAAGGGGAAAGCAACATTCTTAGTAAAATAATTTACAAGCTGGACTACTCTTTATGAATTTGGAAAAAAATCAGGTGGCTACCCACTTTCCTCTCTCCCCATCCCACAGTCAATGAATGTCATGAACAATACACAGTACAGCAAGTACCTAACATTGGCCTGCCATTGTTGGAAGGTTTTGCATAGAGTGTGATGTTGTTATGGCACAATTAACAGATTTTGTTTTCCTTGTACAGTGTCATTTTACATTGCCTAGGACATACTGTTCTAATTATTGTGCTGTAGTTGTATGGCAGTACGAAAGTGTCTCCGTCTCCATTAGAAAAACGGCAAACTGAATATGGATTTGTTGATGTTGACTAAAATGTACTGTGGTGGGCTGGCGCCCTGCCCAGGGTTTGTTCCTGCCTTGTGCCCTGTGTTGGCTGGGATTGGCTCCAGCAGACCCCCCGTAACCCTGTGTTAGGATATAGCGGGTTGGATAATGACTGACTGACTAAAATGTATACTGCAATGGCAAATACATTAAGAGATGATTATTGTTTTTTATGTGGGGATGGAAGAAATGGCTTGCTTTATTTTCAAAGAGGTTTGTATGATTCAAATTTATATAATATACTAAATTAATTTTAAAAAAAAATTAAAATACAAAATGTTTGAACCCAACCACTCCTGACAACATTCCTAGTTAGGGCCTGCTATGGGCTTAGTAGCATATTATGAACTTTAAAAGAAAAAAAAAAAGTACATCTAAATATACCAGCACTACATTAATTATGCAATCTAACATTTTAACCTACTACTATGACCTATACTATACCTGTACTGCAAAAATACATTGTAAATGCTCAGTTCTGTTGTGGAAAAAGTACACATTTGTAACAGGGCAAAGACTGTGCACATTATTATTTAACTGATATCAACCCAATAAACAAGAAAGAACAAAGTCTTCTGTGATACATCAATGTTACTTTAGTTCAAGAATCTTAATTCTGGATTATTACAGGTGTGATTTATTATCTAAATGAACTGAAGCTATGGTTCCAATAACCTCATAATTTAAAAATGATACCACTTGACATACTTCATGGACTGTATGAGGCCGAAACGTGCAAGTAAAAGGTCACAGTAAAGTTCTAGGATCTCCATGGCCTCTACCAGGTAGTCTTCTCTAATAATGTGTTCCACACGAATCCGTGCCCGCTCATCCTTTCCTGATGAAAGATAATCTGCAATCTCTTTTCGTGCCTTCTGTGCTAGCTCAGCTAAAGAAGGAACAAAATAATTAGCACAGAATGGCCAATTGTTGCAAAACACAATCATTTTAAATTACTATAAATGAAAAAAGACTAAACTCCAGAATTATTCTATGATATACTACTGCTTTTTTAAAACAAATTTCTTAAACCTTTACATTTAGACATTTCCTCTTTCATGTGTCACAAAAACCATGAGCAGTAGAATAAGAAATATGAAGCTCAACTTTTCACAATATCTATGAAACACACAAAAAAAACCTAAACGAACTGCTTTTAGATACAACCCCAATTCCAATGAAGTTGGGATGTTGTGTAAAACGTAAATAAAAACAGAATAGAATGATTTGCAAATCCTTTTCAATCTATATTCAATTGAATACACTACAAAGACAAGATATCGAATGTTCAAACTGATAAACATTTATTGTTGTTTTGCAAATCTTCATTCATTTTGAATTTGATGCCTGCAACACGTCCCAAAAAAGCTGGGATAGGGACATGTTTACCACTGTGTTATATCACCTTTCCTTTTAACAACACTCAATAAGCGTTTGGGAACTGAGGACACTAATTGTTGACGCTGTGTAGGTGGAATTCTTTCCCATTCTTGCTTGATGTACAACTTCAGTTGCTCAATAGTCCGGGGTCTCCTTTGTCATATTTTGCGCTTCATAATGCGTCACACATTTTCAATGGGAGACAGGTCTGGACTGCAGGCAGGCCAGTCTAGTACCCACACTCTTTTACTACAAAGCCACGCTATTGTAACACATGCAGAATGTGGCTTCGTATTGTCCTTCTGAAATAAGCAGGGACGTCCCTGAAAAAGACGTTGCTTGGATGGCAGCATATGTTGCTCCAACACCTTTCAGCATTAATGGTGCCTTCACAGATGTGCAAGTTACCCATGCCATGGGCACTAACACACCCCCATACCATCACAGATGCTGGCTTTTGAACTTTGCGCTGATAACTATCCGGATGGTCCTTTTCCTCTTTGGCCTGGAGGACACGACGTCCATGACTTCCAAAAACAATTTGAAATGTGGACTTGTCAGACCACAGCACACTTTTCCACTTTGCGTCAGTCCATCTCAGATGAGCTCGGGCCCAGAGAAGCCGCCGGCGTTTCTGGGTGTTGTTGATATATGGCTTTCGGTAGAGTTTTAACTTGCGCTTGTAGATGTAGCAATGAACTGTGTTAACTGACAATGGTTTTCTGAAGTATCCTGAGCCCACGTGGTAATATCCTTTACAGAATGATGTCGATTTTTAATGCAGTGCCGCCTCAGGGATCGAAGGTCACGGGCATCCAGTGTTGGTATTTGGCCTTGCTGCTTACGTGCAGAGATTTCTCCAGATTCTCTGAATCTTTTGATGATATTATGGACAGTAGATGATGAAATCCCTAGATTCCATGCAATTGTACATTCAGAAATGTTGTTCTTAAACTGCTGGACGTTTTGCCCATGCAATTGTTCACAAAGTGGTGAACCTCGCCCCATCCTTGCTTGTGAACGACTGAGCCTTTTGGGGATGCTCCTTTTATACCCAATCATGACAAACACCCGTTTCCAATTAACCTGTTCACCTGTGGAATGTACAAAGCAGGTGTTTTTTGAACATTACTCAACTTTCCCAGTCTTTTGCTGCCCTCTGTCCCAGCTTTTTTGGAATGTGTTGCAGGCATCAAATTCAGAACGAGTGAAGATTTGCAAAACAACAATAAGGTTTATCAGTTTGAACATTAGATATCTTGTATTCGTAGTGTATTCAATTGAATATAGGTTGAAAAGGATTTGCAAATCATTGTATTTTGTTTTTATTTATGTTTTACACAACGTCCCAACTTCATTGGAATTGGGGTTGTATTTAACATTCTATTGGGCTTGATGTCTTTCAAGGGTTTAAAATAAAATTCAGTATTTAAGAGTATTCCAAAACAGTGATTACTCACTTTTTTTCTTTTCCAAAAGTTTTAGTCTGTTGATGACAAGACGCAGGTTGACACGAAGTCTTTCTGCCTTAAATCCTCCCCCAAGCATTATGGGCAGGTAACTGTAATTTTAGAGCAAGAAAAGAGAATAGAAAGTTAATCAGAGTGTAATATCACTTCTAGTTTTCTTTTGCTATACCAATATGGGAAGAACACTCCAATCAAAAAGAATATGAAAGAAAAGAATACATTTTCTGAACACATTTCTTCCATTACAGGGATGCAGGGAACTAGAACTTATTCTGGAAGTATTGGGTGCTACATAAGAACCATTACAATATATACATCTGCACACATATATCCTCATACCATGGGTAGACAAATATTTAACATATATTTAAAGACTGTTCAAATGAAAGCACTACTGTACATTTAAATTAGAAAGACGAATGGTACCGTGTCTTGCAATAAATGCATGAACATAGGGCTACCCACCTATTTTCAGAAACCATTTACTCTATTGTGAGAAGGTGGAACATTCCTCATCAGCATCACACAAAGGCAGAAACCAAACCAGGGTTGGGACGTCCAGCCACTGCAGGGCACGCTTTCTCATTCATCTATTGTTGTTTATAGAGGTCTGATTTATAAATACCAATTAACATTGTGACTTTGGTCTGTGAAAAGAAAAACTGGAGCACCTGGAGACAAACTTGCTCAGACATGGGAATGGGTTTGGGTTAGCAGGAATACAAGCTCCACGTAGACTCCAACCAGGCTGGGACTGGAACTCCAGCCTTCCATAGATGCGGGACAGCACTGAAAGCAAGTGTACCACCAGATTGTCCTACATAAACAATGTGCTTCATTTCATTTTTATGTTGTATAGATAATTTGTCTTTTAACATTTTGTTTAATTTAAGGCATGTTACTCTATATGAACTTTGATATTTTTGAGATTGTTACATTTTTTGATCCTGTTTTACATTTTAAACACAGCAGACATTGACAAAATTATTTCTCCATCTTTTCTTTTGAATGCATTTTTATAATATTTATCACATTTAATTTTGCCTTATACTTTTAATATATACTATGTTAAAGATTACAGGTGGGCGATATAAACAAAATTATGTATCATAACATTTACAAAATATTGGACAGCAATAGTATCATGGTAAAGACCTAAAATTAAAAAAAAACATCTAAAATTAAGTCTTTCCTTGCAACTTACCAAATGATTACTGAAGTCTTTTTTTTACTTGAGATCAAACAAGATTGTTTGTATTAGATTTGAAACCTCACATAAACTGTAATTATACAACTTAAATAGGGAACAAATTTCCCAAATAATAAATAAGAGTTTAGAATGAAACCTGCCTTTCAGGACTGTAAAAATCTCATAAATAAAATGTCCAAAACGTGCCACTTAGTGTGTAATGCTTTCATACAACTTGAAATACAAAGTATGCAGCCAGCATCAAAGTGTGCCAAGTGTCTGAGAGCAGCAAAGCTATCAATATACAAAGTACAAAGTCAGTGACACCAAACTGAAGTGGGGAAAGGAGAACACAGGAGATGGCACACTATGGACTAAACAAGCTGCAAGTACAGCATGCTGCATGTAAATAGGACAGCACACATCAAATTGACTCCAAAGTGTGTGAAAAAACATTACAATGCACAGACAGAATACCCAATAGTGTAGGTATATGCCAAGAATAAAACTGCTGTTTTTCTTTATTTGTGTATACATCTGCTGTAACCATGTGTTAACCAGCATTTCAATATAGCTGTTCTCAAATCACATTTTTTTTTCTTCTAAAAGGCACCTCATATGTGGCCAAATACCACTGTCCTTCCATGTTCACAAAGAAAGCGCACTGTTTATTCTTGTATTTACATACATCATCAGGTCTTCTTAAGCATTTCAAAGTGAGCTACCCCTGAGTTTTTTTTTTTTTTTTTTTTTTTTTTTAAATGTAGCTCTTGTTATCTGCAATGCGCCACCTTATGTGTTCTCCTTTTCGCATATCTTACGCTGGCGATGTACTTTATATTCCAAGCGTGCGAAAACACTGTAATGCAGTTTCAGGCGAGTTTAGACTTTTTTTTAGGTAAATGAAATAATTGGAGCACTGATAGTTTTCATAGTAGTGCATGATCTTTTTTATTAAAAGTACTGATAAAATATCAGTGATAATAAGTGGAGGAGGAGAGTAAAACAACAAATCACATTTGGGTAGCAACATATAATACATGGGTGTGTGTATGTGATTCATTACATTTGCCAGGATTTCAGTATAATGGTAATCATATTTTTATTTTTTTTTCTAAAAAGAAAGTCCACTGTTATTCTTAGTATTTCTTTTTGCATATCCACAGTTGTACTGCCAAATGCTGCAATGTGTCAAAAGGTAATGGAATACGCACTCCCCCACCACTCCACTCCACTACGTGTGTCACTTTTGCAACATACTTATCCTGATGCACTAAACCACAGTAAAAATAATATACAAAAACTTCTCCTGGCCGACAAATTTCTACCAGTGTACTGTACAGTACTATATAATGTTTTATTTAGGGGGCTATATCCATTACACCTCTTGTGGGAGGCACTTTGTGACTAAATAACCTTATAATGTCCTCATTTTGAAGAGACAGCAACACCAGTCTCCAGTTGGACTGCATTACATAAATTTTAAAAAATGGTAAATGATATCAAGAGTATTAAACACCATATAAATAAAATATAATAAAGAGAATGGTCTCTCTACTCATTTCATCAAGCACACTTTTTTTTCTCTCCACACAAAGTACTACAGCAACATTTTAGACTGTGCTTTCTGTAAACTTCAGTCAGTCACCATTACATTATACCAAGAAGGAAAATAAGTTGCTGAAGATGATCATTTAGGTGAGTGGTACAGTGATTATGATTGCTGCTTCATGGATTCAGGGACTTGAACTTGAACCTCACAAACCCTAGACGTTACTTGTAGAAATGTGCTGTAAAGCTGGCTAAAGAACTGTGAACACTGTTTTATGTTTTAAAATGACTCTTTGTATTAGCTTCTTTAGACTTTACAATGTGTTGCATGTCGATAACCACACGCAAGTTAAGACTTTCACTGTATGTGACAATAATGACCCTATAAACCAAGTCACATGGTCAGAAACAGTCAGCACAGAAACCTCAGTTCAGCCATTTATAGCAGCTGCTATTCAGGGCTCGTTTATACTTAACACTCAGAACGTGTACACGTTCATGGCTGCCACGCGTTCCCAGCGTTCATTTGACGCGTCCTCTGAGCAGGTCCTCAGAAATTAACATGATGCGTACGTGACTTGCAGTACCAGCAAAAAATCGGGGGCGCAGTGTGATAAAAGTTGGAATGCGACATCAGAGTCTCTGTTTACTATCTACATGTGACAGAAAGCTGCTTTGCGGATCTTATAAGATCAGTGTGCGCGCTTCGATGTTTGATGAATGGTTCCATGTGATGAAGCAAAATGCCGACATACAGATGCATTCGTGGTGCTTTTATATTCAAGAGTCGCATATTCCCGATCATAATGACACGACACTTTTTAAAAGTCTCACATACCATCTTTTGTGCCGTCTTTTTTTTCTGGGGTGTCCTCCTGACCCGACAGCAGCGGCAAACATCAATAGATCACCACATAGAACACATTAAATGTATTATATTCCAACTCTCTGCACATTTAGAATACTTAGATTTATACTTTATATCACTTTCATGATGAAATGCTTTAAAGTATGTATGTTACATTTTACAGATAAATCGTTAATTTTGCTTAGATAATACTGTTAATAATTACACACATGGGGGTGACACTGTGGTGGTGTGGTAGTTCTGCTGTCTCACAGGGAGTCAAGTCGCTGGTGTTCCCTGCCTGGAGTCTGCATGTTTTCCTGCTGGGTTTCCACAGTGTGCTCCGGTTTCCTTCCAAAGATATGCAGATTTGGTTACACTAAAATGACGTTAGTGTATGCGAGTGCTTGTATTCACCTTGCAATGAGCTGATGCCCCATCCAGGGATTGTTTCTGCCTTGTGTCCAATGCTTGCTGGAATGGACACATCTCTGGATTGATGGATTTAATCATTAAACATCCTTTTCAGAGATATTGTGGTGAGGTGTCATCGGAATTTAATGGGTGTTCAAGGCAATTCACAACACAGAGAAGCCGAACCTGTTCTCACCGTGATAATATCTCGTACTGCCACCTGCTGAGTTCCTCCAGATTTACGTAAAGTACACGTGCAAATATAAACAGTAATACGCTTGTGAAGTATAATCCTGGCCTTACTCTCTTAGTCCCCACCTAAAATTCATGACCATAACAAAATACAGGAATGTAAATACAGAATTAAATTAAAAGCTTTGCCCACAAAATTATCCTCTGCTTCATTACCACATTCTATTGCAACAGAATATTTTTGTCAATGATTACCTCTACCCATGGTACAAAAAATTTGTCACTTGGGGAACTGCTACCACTCAACTGCAGAGATCATAGTTGGGTGAAAACAACAGTACCAAATCATCAACAAATAGCAAATGACATGTACCTGAAATGAATACTCTACATGCCTCAGCGGTGCCATGATTTTTAGTTCATAAAGACAGCCAACAAGAAAGGAGACAAAATAAATCCTGTGCAGAATCTCTGGTGAATCAAAAGGTATGCAGTTTTGCCCACAGGATTCAACACTCTTCTAAGACCTCCAACGTTTATTTTTTTGCTGAGTCCGTTTTGCTATGTGCATTATATTCCAATATCAGCAGTATCCTTATCATGCTAAAAAGGTATGATTTATGGAATCAATAACTGCAAAAAAACTCTTCAAGCAACATGTATTTAAGCAGTGATGATGCTAGAAGCCTTATGGCTTAAGCCTCATAAATTTGCTTACCACACCATAAAAATATGAAACAAAAGCAATTGGCATTAAAGGAAAAAATGAATAAGGAATACATTTTAAAAGTTGTAAATGAATACAATGTTTTTAAAGCCTCTAGATACCAGAGTTACTCATATACAGTTAAAAGCAATTGAAAACAAGTGTGTTTTAAGTCTTGATTTAAACATTTGAACTGAAGAAGCTGACCTAATTTCAATTGGCAGAGCATTCCATAATTTAGGTGCTAGAACTGCAAAGGCACAATCACACCTTGTCTTCATCTTAGACTTTGGCACAACCAACAATTGCTGTTGAGAGGAACGTAAAGAGTAGACTGGTGTATATGGAACCAGCAACTCGGCCAGATAGGATGGGGCAACACTACTTAATGACTTATAAACCAAAAGTACAATTTTAAAATGAATCATAAATTCAACTGGGAGCCAATATTGCGAGGCCAGAATTGGAGAAAAGGACACAACTTTCTAAGACCCAGTAAGAAAACAAGCAGCATTCTGAACCATCTGCAGCCGAGAAAGATGAGATTTACTGATTCCAGAATAAAGTGAATTACAATAACCGAGGCGTGATATAATAAAAGCATGGCATACCTTCTTCAAATCAGAGTGCCACAGAAACGGTTTGACTCTAGTAAGCAGTCTAAGCTGAAAAAAGCAGCTCTTAACAATGGACGAAATCTGTTTATTAAAATAAAGATCGGAATCAAGAATAACCCCAAGATTTTTGACGTGGGGTTTGCAAAACCCAGCTAATGAGCCGAGCTGATCCCTGATAGCCCTGTCAGAAGCCATTGGTCCAAATACAATAACCTCAGTCTTACTCTGATTGAGATTCAAAAAAATTTACGGCCATCCAATGTTTGACCTCATCATAACATTCGTGTAGTGACTTTAAGAACTCCTTAGTCATAGATAAATAAATCTGGGTATTGTCAGCATAGAAATGAAATGAAATACCATACCATATTTGCGAAATATGGACCCAAGGGGTAGCAAATACAAAGAAAATAACAAAGGACTCAGAATAGTGCCCTGTGGAACACCATATTTCAAATGAGCAGTAGAGGAAAGTACAGACTTGTTACCAACAGAAAAGGTTCTATTTGTGAAATAAGATTTAAACCAATCTAGTGCACCCCTTCGGATCCCTAACCACTTGTCAAGCCTTGACAACAATATGTTGTGATCGATGGTATGAAAGGCTGCAGTTAAATCCAAAAGCACTAAGACTGTCGAAACCCCAGAGTCAGCTGAAAGTAAAATATCGTTAACAACCTTGAGTAAAGCCATTTCAGTGCTGTCATAAGTTCTAATACCTGAATGAAAAATTTCATTACCACCATTATGATGCAAAAAATTCTGAAGCTGTTGCAAAACAACTTTCTCAAGTATTTTAGATAAAAAAGGTAGTTGAGAAATCGGTCTAAAATTATTTAAGTCCTCCTTACTAAGGTTAGGCTTTTTCAGTAAGGGCTTTACCACTGCATGTTTAAAATAGGCAGGCAAAATTCCACTGGTAAGAGATAAATTAATAATATGTAACATATGAGTGAGTAACATATGAGTGAGTGTATTTAATGATGCTTTCCATAAGCGTATTGGAATAATATCAGAAGGGCAAAAAGCACCCTTTAGTCCGTTTATAATGTCTATAAGCGAAGAAAGAGACACTGGTTGAAACTGGTCTAGCACAGCATTACAGACAGGAGGACAGGGAGCATTGCAAGGGGAGGATACAAACAGGCTCATATTATATCAATCGTTTCAATAGAAAACCTCAGAAACTGTTCACACCCGTCCAGAGACAAGTCATGGCAGCTGGAAACAAGTGGTTTAAAGCAGAGTCAACTTCATAAAATAATGATCTTGGATTAGTAAAATTATTAAAAGGTATTGTCCATTATCCAGAAGCACAAGATGATCTTTTAGGAAGTGGGCACCACCGACATACAGACAAACACTTGTTGCAGAAACACACTTGAGCATTGTCTATAATCAGATTTAACTGTCAGATAAGACAGAAAATTCATAGATGCAACTGCACTACAATATTATGTACAAAGAAATATTTAATCATTCATTCTGTCTGTTTTAAATTTATAATACCTGTGGCAGTGGGTCCATGCTGGTTTGTTTTGTAGCCCTAGTGATGTACACAGATTTTGGGTAGACTTTTTGCTTTATTCAGAAATTTTCATGTCCAGTCCTGGGGGACCACTAGGGCTACAAGCTTTTCCTCCAACTGATCTCCTTGATTATTAGCTTGCACTTTTAATTTCTGCTCTCATTCTACATTCACATAGGTATGACAGTGTGTGCTTTACATATTTAAGAAATGTGGAAGCATATGTGCCAACCCCCTTTTACCTATGTAACTCTTTTGTTGCTTTCCTATAAATTCACCATTTTCTGAGGAGTTTACTCTCTTACCTGCAGCTTAATAATGATACAGTAACTGGAGCAGACAACAGGGTAAAAAATATGGAGTTCTGAAAGGCTGCAGGCTGCAGTCGACCCTTGATATACGACCGGCCTGACATGCAAACAACTTGATTTACGACCAAAATTTTTGTTTTGATTTACGACCAACATCTTACGTTACGACCCGAATGCGGTCACGTGTATCCACTTGTGTGATTGTAAACAAACAGCCGAGAGCGTTCGTAAGTGTCAGTCGGAGCCCAGATACATGTGTTTGTGGACGTAATTTCGGTCAGTGCAGTGATTTATCTATATATATATATAAATTCACCAAGACCATGGCAAGCAAGACGCATAATTGCTAAGGAAGGAAGAGAAGGTAACGAAGGTAAAAAAGGTGATTGTTAAGGGATGTTAGCAAGCGGGCTGGCGCGGCACATGATGATGTCATCAGGCTGAGTCAGAACCGGCTTGCTTTGGAGTGTATTATTACAGCAGTTCACAACACGACCAGCTTTGAACCAAGTGCTCGACTACTGTCATTATTAACTTGAGAAACAGCGATCACAATCGAAATGAAGAAGGAAATTGTGCGGAAATATGAGAGTGGTGTTTGTGTGACCGTTCTCGCTAATATGTACAGCATGTCGAAATCCACCATCTCGACAATTTTACAAAGAAAATTTTTGCATAAGGAGGCTGCTTCTAAACAATAGCCACCTTCCGTTTCATTCTCCTCTTCCTCCCTTCCTGCAGCCCAAAGATGTCAAATTAAATAGCGAGTACAGTATGAAATTGTTGTTTCTGGTAGTCTAGGCACTTTTTATAACTTTTTTGGTTAGTACATTAGAAAAATTATTGGTTCTTTGGTAAATTATGCACTTTATAAAACCCTTTTTTATTATGAAAAGGTTAAGTAAGTGTTGCTGTGGGAGGTTCGGAGTGCATTATGGGTATTTCCATTATTTCTTATGGGAAAAATAGTCTTGACTTACAACCAACTTGAGTTACAACCAGCCCTCGCGAACGAATTGAGTTCGTAAGTCAAGGGTCCACTGTACTTTGTGTAGCTTAGTGCTTAATAGTAAATGATGGGTTAAAAACCAGGACACCTAGATAATAATGCAAATCATAATAATGATGAAGACACTAATAACTAAGAAAAAAACATTAAATTATTTCCATGTAACATTCATAAATGCTTGGTACATTCCATTAAACATTTAGCAAAATGGGCTTTGTGATTTCTGCTTTGAAACCAAAACGCTGAAACTGGAAAATAACAACTTGAATAACTACATCAGATGCCCGTTTAAAAAGCAGAAACTGGTTGGGACAAAAACCTGCAGCCATAGTAGGCTCCCAGGCCTACAGTGAAGAACCACTGGTCTCATGCACAGTAAAGCCTGATGTGTAGTGCTGGTGGGTACAGAGATTAAGATTGTGACTCCCCAGCATTTTAAAAGTACAACACTGCAAAGGAGTTTGTTAAAGTGAGGACTATAACAACAAGCGATGAGACAAAAAATAGTGTTACTCTAATCAACTTCATTCTTATTGGCAATGAACAATATGAAACACTCGCAAGAAATCAAAACTGAATACCTAAATTACTGTACTGCGGTCTTAAAATCCTGACAGCGCTGGGCTGTAAACACAACACTACAATGGGCTAGCACTCCATCCTCTGTTGATTTCCGCCCTAGTGCCAGGGTAGTTTATAGTCCCTGCAAATGCCAACAACCCTCCAAACCCACTCGCAACATCTATTTAGAGCATATGTGTCAAACTCAAGGCCCGCGGGCCACATCCAGCCCACGAGATTATTTTCTATATCTTTTTTTAATGGATTGGCGATATGAAACACCGATAACACACAAACTTCAAATCCCATAATACTGTGCGACAGCTGTCTTACCAAATGATAGGCTACCTGTGATCATTCCCACGTCAATTACATCAGATCAATCAAGCGTCTGTTAATGCATACAAACCTAATTTCAAGTCAAAGCTATCCCGTAACAATGGGCAAGAGAAAACTTGATTCAAAACCGGTGGGAGGCCGAGTATATGTTTACTGACATTGCCGGTAAACCGGTGTGTCTTATTTGTGGAGGTAATGTGGCTGTAATTAAGGAATATAATCTAAGAAGGCACTACGAGACAAAACATTAGGACAAGCTGAAAAACCTGAATGCAAAGCAGATGCTATAGAAGGTAGAAGAGTTGAAAAGGAATCTGACATCACTGCAGATGTTTTTCACCAAAGCAAAATCACAAAGTGAAGCTGCTGTGAAAGCAAGTTTTATTGTGGTAGAGGAGATAACCAAATCAGCCCGGCCATTTACTGAGGGAGAGTTTCTGAAGAGCTGCATGGTGAAAGTGTGTGACGTCTTGTGTCCAGACAAAAAGCAGGTGTTTACAAATGTAAGCCTTAGCAGAAATACGGTTGCTGATCGGGTTTGTGAGATGGCCATTGATTTGAAAACACAGTTGATTGAAAGAGGCAAAGACTTTGTTGCATTCTCCATTGCTGTGGATGAAAGTACTGACACAATTGACACTGCACAGCTGGCCATCTTCATCAGTGGAGTGGACTCCAGTTTGTGCGTGACAGAGGAAATATTGGACATTAAATCGATACATGGGACAACGACAAGTAAAGACATTTTTGAAAACGTATGTCAAAGTGCAACCGACATGAAACTGCCTTGGGAAAAACTTGTTGGACTTACAACAGATGGAGCACCAGCGATGTGCGGTGAAAAAAGTGGACTAGTGGGAAGGATGCAGTTAAAGATGCAGAAGGAGAACTGTACTGGTGAGTTGACAGCATATCACTGCATCATACACCAGGAAACGCTGTGCGGTAAAGTCCTAAAAACGGAACACGTAATGAGCACTGTAACGCAAACTTTATCAGAGCCAAAGGTTTAAATCACCGCCAATTCCAGTCTTTTATGCAGGAAATAAATTCAGAGTTTGGCGACATCCCTTATCATGCAGAGGCGCGGTGGCTAAGTCGGGGAAAAGTTCTCAATAGAGTTTTTGAACTGGGTGAGGAAATCTGTCAGTTCATGGACAGTAAAGGAAAAGACTCCACAGTTCTGTGGGATGAAAAGTGGAAATGTGAGTTGGCGTTTCTGGCTGATATAACTGCTCATCTCAGCTTCTTAAACCTTCAGCTCCAAGGAAAGGGGCCGCATGATCACTGATATGTATGATGCAGTGAAGGCATTTCAAGTGAAGCTGCGCTTATGGGAGACACAAATGCAGCTTCTCTCACTTTCCCTGTTGTCAAGTAATGTTGAACTAAGTCAGTGCCACGGTGTTCCCAAATGCACACTCTGCATAAACTGATTGCACTTCGCACTGAGTTCGCAAGGCGCTTGGGTGACTTTGAAGCACAGAAAAGTAATTTCGACCTGCTTCGCAACCCATTTGCTGTCGACGTTGAAACAGCACCTGCACAGATTCAGATGGAGCTGATAGAGCTGCAGTGTAATGGGACACTAAAGGCAAAGTATGACACTGTGGGGTCCGCACAGTTCCTTCGCTTCATTCCTAACGCAATGCCCCAGCTCCGTCTACATGTGGCTCGAACCTTGTGTATGTTTGGTAGTACATATCTGTGTGAGAAGCTGTTCGCTGTAATGAAGATTAACAAAACATCACACGGAAGTTGTCTCACTGATGAACACCTGCAGTCCATCCTGAGAATCTCCACAACACAGAACCTAACCCCAGACATAAACAAACTTGTTGCCAAAAAAAAGCATCCAGCTCTGACAAAATGGCATAAGAGCATATAAAATGGAAATTTTGATTTGTTATTATTTTCATTTTTACTTAAGAGCACAATTTTTTATCTATATTTTCAGTTTTTTGCAGCATGTTAATATTTTGAATCTGTATAATTTTGACAGGAGATATTTGTATGAAGAGCACAATATTTTAACTTTATTTATTTTGGAATAATATTGTATCCTGTCTGTTTCAATTCATATTTTTATCCAAAAAAACATTTCGTTTTAGTCTTTAAATAAACAATAAAATGTTCATCCTGTTCGGCCCTCGACCTAAAGTGTGCTTTTGGCCCCCTGTGCAATTGAGTTTGACACCCCTGATTTAGAGGATCTGATAATAGAAAATAATTCCATACTTTTTTTTTTTTATCAATCTTACTTATTTCGAATACAATATTACAAAGACTATCTGCTTTGTGGGAGGAGAAGCGAAAGTACCGGTAATTTTAACAGTGCTCCAACACTTAGTGCGTCCGTAATGAATCAACCAGGTTATTAAAAAGTTAGGGGGTCGGGAGTGGCAAATATCAAATCGATATACATGTAAATATGTGCTGAGCACACAACAAATGGGGAAATTACAGACATAGTTGGGGAGAAACGATATCGACCAAAACAGTAAGGAATCTGGCAGAAAAAGGGGCCTGGCATTTTTATGGAGGATGCTGACTAAACATATCAAATACAGGACAAGAAAAAAAGCATATGTTAATAACTTACGCTAATAACTCATTACAAGGTATAAATTATGCCAGGTATAAAAAGAGCAAAACAGGACTTCCGAGCGACGAAAAATAAAGGAGGCTACAGGTCAATCAAGAGTACAAAAACATTCAATGTAGCCATATCTTTTGAAAGAAAATAAAAGTTACCGGCTCAGCTCTTAAGTCGTCGCCTCACAGAAGTTAAGAAACCGAACTTCGTCTTTACGTCAAGGCGTCAAAGCCCTGCGGAATCATTCAAGGTACAGTTTCTGTTCCCGTTGTCACCAAAGCAAGCTACCCGAAACCACCCAGAAGGCACTGCGCCTCGGCACTCATACTTTTCCAGAGAAGTCACAGATCATGTGAAGGGAAGAACTTGTGACGTTTTCGAACACGAAACAATTATGCAAATCGTTAAAAAAAACTAACTTAACAGACCAGTAGACAAATGTACAGTGTGGCAATAAATGACCATACTAAAATCAGGACGAGAAGATAATGAATACACAAAACATTTAATTAGATAAATCTTCCAATATCAAACAAATAAAGTAGTTGGCGTTCATTATCCCACTAAGGCTGGTGCGATCATAAAGCACAGCTTCAGCAAAAATGTATACTTTCTATTGTATTATCATTGTCTTGAACAAGTGCCTTCAGTGTTATTACACAACACTTTGGAGGGCATGCTCTAAATTCTCTAAAAGGTCGCTTTTAAAAACAAATGCCAGCCAGCCAGCCAGTCACAAAAACAGACCTCCTTTGGACAAAGCGCAGAGAAGGACGAACTAACAATGACAGCACGCCTCGGTGGCCTTTGTGATAACCGATCACATTTCCCTTTGATATCTCAGAAGGGGAAACAGACAGACAGACAAACTGGCGGCAAATTGCTACTTTAACTGGATCCTGTTGTCAAAACAGTTTCCGTTCAGTCTTCTTAAAACAACCCAGTAGGGTCAAGGGGAGTGCAATGTATTACATTCCCACCTCAAAGGCCTTGTCTACTATTATTGGAAACGAATTATTTCTTTAAAAACGTCTTTAAAAGCATAAGCGAGTTTGTGATTTAATGTTTTTTGGTGTCTTAAACCAGCTAACGAAAACGCTATGTTCCAGCGATGTACTACCACGATTAAGTAATGACTACCTGAAAGAAAGGGAAAAAAGTCTCATACACAGACCGCCCATAACATCACCAGGAAATAGCTGAAAATATTACCTGAAAATGAGAAAAGTCCGGAAAATTTAAACCAGTCCCTCTCCTGAAAAGGAGAAAAAAAGAGAATACCGAGTGATCTATACACACAGACGATGATCTCTTGAAATCTTCTTTCTAATCACCGTATGTATCCTATAAGCACAGCCGTCACCAGCTCACGTTTCGCTTTTTACCTAACCTATATTCTCCGAATGTTTTTATTTCCTTGTCTTCCGCACCAACTTGCTGACGTAATCCGCCCACCAGCCGCACTCACGTTGCCACCATCTAACATGGCAGAGCTGTCTTCACTGCCTCTTCAGGTTTTGCCCATAGTTGAAGCCATTGAAAGGCGACACGCGCTATCGCGGAGCTTGTTGAAATGTCTGATTTATATTATGCATGCGTCTCACTCCACGACTGCGTACAGTACATCATATTCTACGAAATAGCCTAGGAGACGGCAAGAGCTTAGGGGTTTTCAAATAGACTTAACTCCATTGCACCCGTGGTAAGAAACTGCTTGCTGTAAACACAGATAACAAGCATTTACAATAGGTTAGTGGTGAGTACATAAGTTATTATATGATATTGCAACTGAAACTTGGGATTGAGTAAACTACATTTTTTATATTACATTTTTTAATAAGTTCAAGTAACATTGAATTCTTCTAGGTTCATGTCTTTTTTTTCAGATTTCTATTTTGGCTCTCAGTAGCCGCACATATTAAGTACAAATCCTTGATGCTTGACAGAATAGTCAATAGGTCATTATCCATGTACTGTATATAGAGACACTGAGATCCCATGCTCCTTCTTGACAACTCAGATAGCCTCAAATCCCAGTCCAAACCCTTCTCGTGTGTACTTTCTATATGGATAAAATTAATTAATGATAAATTGAGTTTTTACAACCTGGGAACTGTATCTAGCTTGTGTTTTGTTTTAATCTCTTCACTTGTGATGATAAATTTGGAACCCGACCTGAACATGTGTTCCCAAAAAGTCCCCCATACTGATGCATAGGCCTAGACCTCTTTTGTAAGTCACTTTGGATAAAAGGTCTGCTAAGCAAATGCAAACAAAGAAGTTTCCTCCATTTAAACTTGCATTTGAGTTTGTGGTGTCACTATCATTTGGCAATAACTTTTCGATGGGTTTCAACAATGGTTCCCAGGTTCAGTTGTGAGCACAGACTGCTTTTCTTACTACAATTTCAGAATCCGTACATCATTCATACTTTTAGTTTATGTTATTATTAATTAAACATTGCTTTTTAAGAAATTATTAAATATTTGTGTTGTTTTCAAAACATTAAATGCTTCAGATTCCTCTTTCATTTTTTTTTTTTTTTTTTTACAAAAGTGTGGCCCTTAGACCAAATGTGGTGAACAAACATGAATCAAGTGATCCAGAAGGTGATCATTAAAATATCTGAGCTAAGTGACTATTTATAACAGATTGCTGCCCAAACTCTGTGCTCTGGACTAGGGAAAATGGCTCTACAACAACCATGATGCAACACACTTGCAAACCCCTTGCACACAGTAACACCATTTAATTCTATTGCTCTCCTTCTTTGCTTGCTTCCTCCATTTTATTCTTATTTGACACATCTTCAGATTTGTCAAGAAGATGCACAAGATTCTCTTTTAAGGTTTCCTTGGCATCATCTTGAACAGTTCAGCCCTGGCTAAGGCAAAGCCCTAAATTTATTTGGCCCCTGACTAACACACACTGCATCAGCGCTGGCGGTGCACCTGCTATTAACACAAATAGTTTCAAGCTTTATTGTCATATACAGATAACAATGGAACATCATTACCAGCAATGAAATTCTTGGACTTGGAGCCTCCTCAAATTGCACAGTAAAATAGCACTTAATTTTAATAAAAAAGTAAAAATAATAAAAGTAGGAATAAAATAATAAGGTGCATAGTAAAATATTACACGACTGTAGAGCAAGGGAGTGTAATACATATATACAGTATGTATGATTCAGCTTATGAAAAGAAGGGAAATCAAAAAAGTGACTAGTATGTTTAACCCATTTATGCCTCGTGTTCCATTATTGGAATGACAGTCACGTTGGAGTTATTTATATCCTACTGCTCAAGGCCATCGCCGGGCTCCGACTTTTCACGGACGTCTGTTTCCTGGGGGTGCACCTTATCACGCTGTGCACAAAGTTAGTCAGTGTGCTGCAGATATTGGTGTGCTGGGATCTCCTCAAGAAGTGATGTGAATTTACTCACATTGTTGAAGAACCAACCCAAAGACAGGTAGATATAACTTTGGAATGGAATAATTTTTTTTTTCTCTTCAAATTCTTGTTCCTTATATTTTTCTATGCAACATATGTGAATTTCATGCACAAACTCAAAAAATTCAACCTTAGGCATAAATGGGTTAAAATGACTTATCAAAGCGATCAGTATTCAGCAGTTCAGTATCCTGATAGCTTGTAAGTAGAAACTGTCCCTGAACCTGCTGGTGCAGGTTGAGATGCACCTGTACTGCCTTTTTGTCAGACAGGAGGAATGTGAAGAATCTGTGGTTGGGATGGCTGGGATCAGAGAGAGTCCACAGTGTCTTCCTCCTGTAGCAGTTTCCATAGTGGTCCTGGATGGCTGTCTGGCAACTCAATCCTGGTGTTGCATTGCGTGACCACATATATAGAGCTTTACAGCTGTCATACCAGGTTGTGATACATCCAGATAGAATCCTCTTATTGGTACATCAGTAGAAATTGATGTCTATTCTGGAGTTCATGCCAAACCTCCTCAGGTACTGAAGAAAGAAGAGCTGCTGTCTTGCTGCTTTCGTAATCACACCTATATGGTGCAACCAGCTTAGATCCTCACAGATACTGATCCCCAGTATTCTAAAACAAATGACTCTCTCCACCTCTGTTCTCTAAATGTGAATGGTGGTGTGCCCACCACCCCACAATCTCCTATAGTCCGTGATGAGCTCCTTCATCTTGCTGACATTGAGCAGCAGGTTGTTGTCCCACCACCATCAAGTCAGGGCTCTCGCCGATGCTTCATCTGATATGCAGCTGATAATGGTTGTGCTGAATGCAAATTTAATGATAGCATAGGAGCTTTGTGTAGCTGTACAGTCATGGGTGAACAGGGTATACAACAAGGGGCTGAGCACATATCCCTGGGGAACAATAGTGTTGAGTGTCAGTTAGGAGGAGGTGACATTGCCAATCCTTGCCACTTGTGGTCTGCCTGTCAGGAAGTCCAGTATCCAGTTGCACAGGGATACACTGATGTGCAGATCACATAGCTTCATAACCAACCTGGATGGGATTATGGAGTTGAAAGCAGAGCTGTAATTGATATTCCGCATGTACGTGTTTTTGTCATCCAGGTGAGAGAGGGCAGTATGCAGTGATAAAGCTATTGCATTGTCTGTGGATCTATTTTGCCTACAGGCGAACTAGAGTGGATCAAGTGTAGCCAGTAGTAGGGATGTAACATGATCTTTAACAATGCACTCAAAGCACTTCATGACAATGGGGGTGATTGCTACAGGGTTACAGTCATAAGGACAGCTCACATTTGATTGCTTTGGAACAGGGATGATTGTGGTCCTTTTCAAACATGTGGGGACTGCAGACAAGTGCAGGGAAAGGTTAAAGATGTCTGTAAAGACATTTGCCAGTTCATGGGAGCATGCTTTGAGATCACGTCTTGGGATATTATCTGGTCCAGGAGCTTAATGCTTGTTAATTTTTAAAAGTATTTACACACTTTTGCCTGAGATATTTGAAAATGGCGATTGTTCTCTTCTGACAGAAATTCTGAGATGGTGTAGTTCTCAAAGTAGGTGTAGAAGGTGTTTAACTCCTCGGGGATAGAAGCAGTGACCTCTCTCACGTTGCAGCTTTTTCCCTTGTAGTCTATGATGGTTTTTAGCTGACGCCACATGTGGTTGGTGTTTGAGCTTCTGTAGCAGGATTCCACTTTCTTCCTATATTGTCCCTTGGCCGTTTTTATAACTTTTCTAAGTGCATACCAGATTTTTCTGTACTCATATGGGTTTAAATAAGATCCAGAGGTAATTAGGGCTCATTGCATAAAAGTTGTGACTTTGAAATTCAACTGGATTGAAGTAGTATACTAATTGTGGCAAATGTAATGTAGAGTTTTACACTAGAAAATTACATTGTTCTGTTTATTAAAAAAATCCTACATGACTGTCTCTAAAATAATATACTTTGTAAGATATGAGTGAAAAAACTTTATAAAAAATAAGTAGTTTCTGGTAGTGTTATAGATTTTTTCTTAAAATATATTGAATGCACTTCTAAAATTACATTAGAGAACTTTACATGTGAGTTTTGGTTTGGCAAAAGTTCACCCAAAACTTCTTTAAAAAAGTGTTTACAAGCAATGTCAATACGAAAGAAGCTCCATCTTCTATTCTTCATTACAGACAACTCCAAGGAAATATTAAAAATGTTAAACGTAAATGAATGGCTAAAACCTTTAACATTACCTTTCCAAATTTAAACTGACACAATTTTACTATCAATATAAGTGAATACAATGTGACTTCAAATTGTCTGCTACCTCATTTTATTCCCATAATATACCCAGCATATTAAACTGCAGTGAGCATAGTAATCACATAAATACCAGTATACACTGAATGGAATAATCCCATATGTCAGCTTCTCTTCTACTAAAGGTGGATGTCTTTACTGGTATATAGCTTCTGATTTTTAAAAAAATTGCAGTACATTATAAATAAAATGTCCAGAATATTGAATTATTTTAAGCAGGTTGCAAACTGGATTCTTCCCCTTGTTCATTATGCCGTGGAGATCTAGGTTTTGGAGGATCATCCTCACCAGAGTCCTGTTTATCTTTCTCTGCTTCAATCCAGCTCTGTGGTGCTATTATTTTTTTAGGACCATAAGGTGGTGGTCCTAACAGTGTCTCAATATCATCATAGTTAACAACTTCCCGTTCCAACAAAGCATTTGCTAGCTGTAAAGAAAAAAAGCTTGGGTGAAAAGCTGAATTAAGCTTGCGGTGCCAAAACCTTACAGATACAATATATAAAATTAGGGTATAATCAATAAGACATTAAAGTATTGACATCAATATTAAAGTTCTAAACTGAGTAAATTGGAAGTTAAGCATATAACCAAAACACATATGTAGCTAATTTAAAAGTAAAGAAAAGTTGTACACAACATTGTATTCAATATTTAAGGTATGAAATCTCATTACAAAATGTATTACAAGTTAATCAGTTACATACTGTAAAAAAACAGCTTAAAGAACTTACTATGATCAGTTTATCACGATTGTCTAACAGTAGTTTTTCAGTGTTGCGGTAAGCCCTAGCAACCAACATTTTGACTTCCTAAATGAAGAAAGGAAATCAGCAATGACAAAATTGAAAACATATACACAAAACAAAAAAACTGACCAAATATCTCTCTCTCTCATTATATTATATATATATA
>JANRMT010062806.1:52069819-52094531 GCA_026402145.1 Polypterus bichir lapradei
ATATATATATATATATATATATATATATATATATATATATATATATAAACACACCCCAAAAAAACTGATCAGAATCATATTACATAACTGAATGTTAAATATCAAAAATGTATCGTCGACAGCAGAATCTTTTTTGTGATTTATAGTGTTGTCCAGTAACATTAACCACTGCAGACAGGATGTTGAAAGGAGCACACAAACACAGGTTTACAGTACTCATTCTAGGGCAATTTAAACACACCAGTTCATCTGAATATAAATCTGAATTGGTTGGTAATCTTTTAAGATCTTTTAATCTTTTATTCTTTGTGTCAGAAAACCTGTACAAACAGAGTGATCAATATACAAATCTATAAGAAGTAACCCAATCCTCTAGATTTTTTTTACCCACTAGGCATAACTGTTTATGGCAGGGGTGTCCAACTCTGGCCCTGGTAGGCTGTAGTGGCTGCAGGTGTTCATTCTAACCATCTTCTTAGTCAGTCAGGTGTTTTTGCTGCTGATTAACTTGTTTTGGCTTAGTTTTATTTGAAGTGACTCAGACCCCTAAGTTGTTTCTTTTTCCTTAACACTAGAATTACCAGAGCCTATGAAAAAACTTGTAGATCCGTCCCACCTTAAATCGCTTCTCACCTCTCCATCAGCGTCTTTTGTCCTGTAAATGTGTCAATAAGCAGCAAGCAGACTACTATCACATCTCCCCACCGCCACATAGTTTTCTCAGCTCAAGTCTGTTTACCTGTGTGTCAGATGCTTAGAGTTGTATAGAATGAGAAGTCAAGCAAAATGACACCTTTTATAAATACTGTATCATTATTTGGAACACATGCATTTCATGTGTGTTCCGTGTATACAATATTCTATGTAAACACATCATTAAAACAGAAGCGTTTTTCATGTTTTAGTAATAATTGACAAAATGTAGACATGAAGTGTATAATGTGTTGAACCTGAAGTCCAAATATCAAATAAACACTTTCACATAAGGTACAAATATAACAGAACAAATGAGCTTCTATTCAAGAATGTAACTGCAGAAAAAGAACCCGCGTTAGGGTGAGACATTGACACGCATTTACTATGACCGCTTTGGTGGTGCAACGGTATCAGCTGTTGACTGGTAATCAAAAACTTCACGGGTTTGACCCCAGATGAGTTTTGAGAAGTGAGCTGCTCTTATTCTTACTATATTAGAATAAAAACATACTTTTGATTTCAATCTATAACTGCCGGTGTAAATTTATGATACTTGTAAAGGTTAGCTTTGTTTTTTTTTTTTTATTCAGTTTTATTCTCTCAGTCGAGTTCACTATCTCACACCCTCTTCCCACATTTAACACTGCTGTTTTCATATAAAGACGCGCTATAACAGAGGTGAACTCAGATCATGACGACGGTTCTACATCATCGCTGTACTTTGTATATAAGAGCCAGATCGAATGTTATTTACTTATTTACCTTTATTTATTTACTTACTTCCTACAGCGTAAAGTGACAAGTAGACTGCAGATCTTCCCGTGTACATATACAAAGTACAGTGATGGCAAATGTGCAACGTGCATTCTTGCTCCGATGTAGAACCATCGTCATGATCTGAGTTCACCTCTGTTATAGCGCGTCTTTATGTGAAAACAGCAGTGTCGGGGGGTGTGTGTGTGGGAGGGGGTTTGGGATCATGAACGCGACAGAGAGAATAAAACTGAATAAAAAAAAAACCAAAAAAAAAAACCAAAGCTAACCTTTACAAGTATCATAAATTTACACCGGCTGTTACAGACTGAAATCAAATGTACGTTTTTATTCTAAGATAGTAAGAATAAGAACAGCTGACTTCTCAAAACGGAGTTGTCCAGTCTCAAACCCATGAAATTTTGATTATTAGTCAACAGTTGATACCGATGCGCCACCAAAGCGGTCGTAGCAATGGCGTACCTTTTCTGAAAGTGTTTATTTAATATTTAGAATTCAGGCTTCACACATTATACACTTCATGTCTACATTTTGTCAATTATTACTAAAACATGAAAAACGTTTCTGTTTTAATGATGTGTTTACATAGAATATTGTAGACACGGAACACACATGAAATGCATGTGTTCCAAATAACAATACAGTATTTATAAAAGGTGTCATTTTGCTTGACTTCTCATTCTATACAACTCTAAGCAACTGACACACAGGTAAACAGACTTGAGCTGAGAAAACTATGTGGCGGTGGGGGGATGTGATAGCAGGCTGCTTGCTGCTTATCACATTTACAGGACAAAAGACGCTGATGGAGATATGTGAAGCGATTTAAGTTGGGACGGATCTATGAGTTTTTTCGTAGGCTCTGGTAATTCTAGTGTTAATGAGCAGCCAAACAATAATGAGACACAAAACAAGCTGTCACATGACCAGCTAACCTGAAAATAAAGATCAGTGAAGTTCTTGGTCATGTTGGTCTGCTCAGGTCACCAAAACATCTTGACGGTGGTCTTTAAAAAAACAGAAAATCCACAGTCTGCTGTGGCAGAATGAGAGCAGCAACAAGTCATGATATTCAAATACGGCTGATTAGACACACGAGCCACCACGTGACCAGCTCACCTGTGCCCATCTCACAATATCTGAAAATAAAGAAAGGTGAAGGTCTCATTAAGGTTGATCTCTCAGGTCACCAAAACTTCAATAGTTTTGGAAATGCCTGCTGTGGCAGAATGAGAGCAGCAACAAGGTATGGAATTAAATAACAAGTTTAATTAACAGCAAGGACTGGCTTGTCATTAAGAAACTGGATGGAGTGAAATTGTCTGGAGTTTGACATTCCAATTTAACTAGTCATCTGTTGGCTCATTTCACATCTCATTTCTATTTGGCTGCCATTTAATTAAGAAAGAAATCAATTTAGAGTACTGAATCCTTAAAAACAGGGCTTGTAAAATGAAGGGAAAAGGAGTTAATTAGCAGTGTAAATTGTTCGCTGATTAGGAAAAGGGTTAGAATGAAAAACTACAGCCACTGTGGCCCACGAGGACTGGAGTTGTACACCCCTGACTTATTGGAATAAAGATACAATGCAAAAAAAAAATACATACATGATCCATTTGTTCCTGTAAACCCTGACTAAATGGTCGTCGGCCAATTGCTCCCTCTTCTTCCGTTTCTGGAAAAGAAATCTGTCCCACACTGGGTACCATGCCATACTGTTTCACCATTGAATAGGCCACACGTGTTACTTTTCTCAAATCATCCTGTGCACCTTTTAAAAAAAAAAACAAAAACAAAACAAAAAAAAAAACACATGTACATACAGTTATCCAAGTATTGCATATATAATATTGTCCTATTACCTGTAGTTCAGTTCAGCATCTGTGGAATAAGAGCTGACCAACCATTATACATTAAATCCAACACAACCAGTTATCATTCATAATGTACTTTTGGTACTTTGTGTAAGACATTAAACAATTAACTCATGCTGTTCATTAAGTAAATGGGGAAACAACTCAATATGAGGCAGGTATACATAAAATAGCCACTCAGTGTCTTTCATGACATGTTCAAGCAGTACAGATTTTTGTTGAGGAAACTGAGTAAAAGTAACAAGTAAAGAGCATCACATTTTATTGCTAGTAATTTCTGTATATGTATGTTTTGGAGACTTAGTATAATACCACACTGTATACAGAGATACATGTTTCAAATCACAGTATAGATGCACACAAAGGAGCTTTAAATATGTACTATTGGCCATGGTTGTTTTTTAGTAGCTGCCTTTAGAGTTAGGGATCTTTAAATTTAAAATTTCAGAGAAGGAACAAAATTCATCCATTCACAAAATACAATCTAGCTCCATATACAGCAATCATGTCATACATAGTTCCACTAAAAATTGTTCCATCATTCACAAATATCTCATTTAAAATTGTCTGAGATGTATACAGGGCAAGATCCAACTTGCAAGTATTATCATTAAACACCTGTGTCTCAGGTTCACATTTTAGGCAAATACTTTTGTATATGGCATCATGTTTATGTTGTTAATGGCTCCAGGTCTATTGTTTTTGGTCTGATGCTTATCCCCATATCCTCCAAAAATAGTCTGACCCATATCCAACAATAACTGATTTAATTTTGGATTTTGCAGATTGCTCTGTTTAGTAACAGGACCAGGCCTATTGATTTCCAAAATTTTTGCACGAGTAAGTCTTGAGATATATAATTTATTTAAATATCCATTAAAACACATACAGTATGGAAGCAAATACACACGCAAAGAAATTTACAAGTGAAGACAGCTGACAGCTTGTTTGCCCTAGCAGAACATACGCTTGATGATAAAGAGAAAGAAATGAACAAATACAAACACATCTAAATCTGTAGAGGCTGATCTGAACAGAGACATAAAGCCTCCCCTGTACCAATCTGTCTATGCAGCTGTTTGTGTACATAATAAATATTTTATAACTTAATGTATGAGATTGTGTATTATTGCACAATACAATCAATTGTATTGTAAGATCTTCCGTTGAGTGATTTCCTCCAGTATAACTTAAGTGCAACTGAAATGGAAGCACTGTACGGACCATTCCGAAACAATTTTTACTGATGTAAGCCTGTTTGTAGATTCATTATATAAATCATCAGAATATTCTCTAGTCCTGTGTTTCCCAACCTCGGTCCTCGGGGCATATTGTGGGTGCAATGTTTTTGTTCCAACCAGCATCTGTTTTTAATTGGTCTCCTGTGCTAATTAAGTGATGTGTTATTTCCCAAATTCTGTGTTTTGAAAACCAAGTTTGGTAAATATATTATATACTAGCAAAATACCCACGCTTCGCAGCGGCGAAGTACTGCATTAAAATTTTTATTAAGAAGAAAATTTAACCTTTTTAAAGTGAGGGAAAATTTGGCAATAATTATTTGTTAAGGATCTCTTTGTATACCACGTTGTCAGTTCGGCCCTCCGGTTGTAACATGACCAAGCTGTGCGCTGAGCTTACTCTTGAGCATGCAACTTACAATTGGCCATGTGAACAGTAATCGTGTTTCAAATCTCACAGCATGGATTGCTGCTGTCATAATCGATTTCAGTTTCATGGTTTGTTTCAATTACGACAGTATTTGCAGGACTTGTGTTGAAGTGACATTCGGCATCTGTCAAGCGTTGTAAGCTTACAACCGGTTTCATCGATAAAATCACATCCAGCTTTTGAGAGTTTAAACATTCATAAACATCAAAGTGTCCACTACTGAAATTGTCACCTATGAATGTAAGATGTTTAAGAGGCATTGGCGGTTGTCGAAAGGTGTAAAATATTTGGCCATTTCGGTACACTTGAAAGCACCAACCGAACAATTCAGCGGCACCCATCAACTCACATGCAGAACCATAGGTGAAGGGCTTAAGCATTTCACTCTTCTAGTGCTCCTGTGTAGTATAATTATCTCCTGTACCGTCATCAGTCCACACCTTGAACCTGTCCCAGTCATTCAATACATAAAACACAATGTTCTTCCAGATATCAAGAGTGAGCCTGATATGGCCGTGCAATATGTAACACAGAGAATGGAAAAGGTAGGTGCCATCTCCGGGCATGGAAACCACTCGGTAAGTGACAGTTCTTTGATCGATGGTGATTACGTCGATAGACATGGTAATGGGGGTTGGAATGATGAAGGAAATGGGTACCTGAGTAATGTAAAGTAAGTGTAAAATACCTATACAATAACTATAATTGTAATAAACAAACAATAAAACAGCGGAGAAGCCGTGGATTAAACAAAAAGGCTGTAGTTATCAGCAGGGAGACGTGAATCCCGTGGCGAAGCAAGGAAGGGAATGTAGAGACTGGAGCGACGGACGGCCTTATATAGGCAGGCAGCCAACAACGTGGGAGGTGATGGGATGGGAGACCCAACGCCGCCTCACATGGTGACCAAGCTGCAGGCTATGGACGTATATATGTACGTAAATAGGATTCAGTTAGCGTTGGGAACCCGTGTACCAAATTTCTTGAAGATGGCCCCATAAGTAACAAAGACTGTTGAAAAGTTCAATATGGTGGCCGACAGTGGCATCATACCACCGAAATAAGTACGTACATTGGTTTCGGTTAGTGCAGGGAAGCCGCCTACCAAATTTCGAGAAGATGAGGCCATAAATAAGAAAGTTCAACATGGCGGACGTTGTTGATCGTTACGCGTAGAATTTCGAAATGAAACCTGCTTAACTTTTGTAAGTAAGCTGTAAGGAATGAGCCTGCCAAATTTCAGCCTTCTACCTATACGGGAAGTTGGAGAATTAGTGATGTTGGAAAATTCAATATGGCGGCTGACAGTGGCGTCATACCACTGAAATAAGTACGTACATTGGTTTTGGTTAGCTCAGGGAAGTCACCTACCAAATTTCGTGAAGATGGGGCCGTAAATAAGAAAGTTCAACATGGTGGACGTTGTTGACCGTTATGCGTAGAATTTCGAAATGAAACCTGCTTAACTTTTGTAAGTAAGCTGTAAGGAATGGGCCTGCCAAATTTCAGCCTTCTACCTACACGGGAAGTTTGAGAATTAGTGATGTTGGAAAGTTCAATATGGCGGCTGACAGTAGCGTCATACCACCGAAATAAGTATGCACATTGGTTTCGGTTAGCGCAGGGAAGCTGCCTACCAAATTTCGTGAAGATGGGGCCATGAATAAGAAAGTTCAATATGGCGGACGTTGTTGATCGTTATGACCGTTACGCGTAGAATTTCGAAATGAAACATGCTTAACGTTTGTAAGTAAGCTGTAAGGAATGGGCCTACCAAATTTCAGCCTTCTACCTACACGGGAAGTTGGAGAATTAGTGACGTTTGGAAAATTCAATATGGCGGCCAACAGTGGCGTCATACCATCGAAATAAGTATGTACATCGGTTTCGGTTAGCGCAGGGAAGTCACCTACCAAATTTCGTGAAGATGGGGTCAGCCTTCTACCTACACGGGAAGTTTGAAAATTGGTGACGTTGGAAAGTTCAATATGGCGGCCGACAGTGGCGTCATACCATCGAAATAAGTACATACATCGGTTTCGGTTAGTGCAGGGAAGCCGCCTACCAAATTTCGTGTAGATGGGGACATAAATGAGAAAGTTCAACATGGCGGACGTTGTCGACCGTTATGACCGTTACGTGTAGAATTTCGAAATGAAACCTGCTTAACTTTTGTAAGTAAGCTGTAAGGAATGAGCCTGCCAAATTTCAGCTTTCTACCTACATGGGAAGTTGGAGAATTAGTGATGAGTGAGTCAGTCAGTCAGTCAGTCAGTCAGTCAGTCAGTCAGTGAGTGAGTGAGGGCTTTGCCTTTTATTATTATAGATTAGTGGGTCTGATGCTAATGTACTTGCAGCCTTTGATTATTTAGTGTTGTTTGCCAGCGTGTCTTCTCATTTTTAATTGTCATTAATAAGATACAATGAAGGGGAAAAACTACAGAGAGAAAGGGTAAAATATAATGAAATCAACAAAAGAAGTTAAGCATTTAAATCTATAGCAAGAGCAGAAATATTTCTAAATATCTTATAAATGTAAAAATCATGCTGCTGTACTTTTCTGAATGTAAAAGAAAAAAATACCCGCTAATTAAATGAGATCAGTGTTATGAGGTGTTGTCACTAATTAGGAATCTGGTTGGAACAAAAACCTGCAGCCACAGTGTGCCCCCAGGACCAAGGTTGGGAAACACTGCTCTAGTTTGGGTGCAAGATGATTTTTCCATACTCATTGCTAATATGATCATGATGTTTTCTGGATAAGGGGGCTTAGGGTTTGGATGACGCAAAGTCTTAGAGTAGACAAGTCAATCTTCTCTTTTAAACTTGATAAAGAATTCTAGTAAAGAGATGACCAGAGTCTGAATGCCATCCCCAACACCCAATTAAATGCAAATGAAAAAGGTTGAAGCAAAAGCTTGGCAAAGCATCTAAAAAGAACAAAAGCTTAGTTACTGTGGCATGGAAACGTATTCAACCCCTTTAAAGTTATCATACAAAAAGATTTGTACACATATGTATGAATTTAGTATTTTAATGTAAACTCTTGTGCTGTAACAATACATTTCTAAAGTCAAAATAAACCATTTTCTGTAGATATTTAAGTGAAGAAGAGAAACTGAAAGGTTAGTTTAAGTATTTAAACGTCTGTGCTTTGGAAGTACCAGTTTTACACAAACAACAAATTAATCACAAATGACCCAAAGGTGGCAGTCATTTGACCATAAGTAAACATATTTAGGTACTACTTTTGAGTCCTTTATATCTCTCTGGATATTAAAAGCACCCTTTTTAGGGGCCATAGTCTTTGTTGGACAATCACTGCAAAAACACAAGGAGCATTCTGCTGAAGTGAGAAACACATAACAAGGCACAAAACACATAACATAAATGGCTACAAAAAATATTGAAGAGTTTGAATGTCTTGTTAAGCACTGTTGGATCCATCATCAGAAAGTGGAAGGTTCATCACAGCACCAACAGCACTTTTACTAGAACTGGCTGTCGCTCAAAACTAAACATCAGAGCAAGACATCGACTAGGGAGAAAGGCTACCAAAAATCCAACCATCACTCTTGGAAGTTGGCAATGCTATTTGGCTGAAACTGGAGTGAAGGTGCATGGGTCCACAATTTCAAAAGTTCTCCATAAAACAGGCCTCTATGGGAGGGTAGACAAAAAGAAGTCATTCATTAAAAAGGTCCATATAAAAGCATGTATGGCATTTGCTACAAAGCATGGGAAAGATCCAGTTAAGTTGTGGCAGTAGGTTTTATGGTCAGATGAGTCCAAAATAGAACTTTTGGCCAGACTTCAAAGAGGTATGTGTGGCATAAAACTAACAACTGCCCATTTCTCAAGAAACACCATACCTACGGTAAAATGAGGTGTTGACAGCAACATGCTGTGGGAATGCTTTTCAAGCGCTGGGACTGGGAATCTTGTCACAGCTCAAGGGACAATGGATGGACACAGGCCTTGCACAATATTGCAGGAGAACATGTTCCAGACTGCTATGAACCTATAGCTCGGGAGAAGATTTATTTTTCAACATGACAATAAGAATTCACATAAGGCCAAAGTGACACTGGAATGCCTCAAAAACAGAAAAGTAAATGTTTTGGAATGGCCAAGTCAAATCCCTGATCTTAACACAATGGAAAAGCTGTGGCACTATTTGAAACCTGCCATCCAGTGGCACTACCAACCTAGAGGATTTCTATAAATTCTACCAAAAAGAATGGGAAAGAATCATTCCTGAACGACGTAAAAAAACTGGTACATACTTAACCCAAAAGAATTAAGGCTGTTATTGCAGCAAAAGGGTTTTTGACAAAGTATTAATGTGTAAGGGGGTTAAATACTTATGCAAACACTAAGTTTTGAGTTTTTCTTCTTCAGTTAAATATCTACAGAAAATGGTTTATTTTGACTGTGGATATGTGTTGTTACAACATAAGAGTTCATATTAAAAATACTGAATTGATAAATGTGTGCAAATCTTTTGTCATGCAGAAAATTATGATGACTTTCAAGAGGATTGACTACTCGTACACCACTGTATATCAGGGGGTTGCAGGCTTGACTCAGATTAGCAAATTAAAATATATTGTATTATAAGAAAGGAATATAGATTTATTTTCAAACTAATACTGTGTCGGTCATTTCAGCTCAGATGAAATATTTCCAGCAAGGTTCTTCAGCAAGTTAAAATGTTTTAAGAGAATTTAACATAATTGCAACTTCCTCAAAGGCTCTGCTAAGTTTAAAAACAGTTGTATGGAGAACAGACACATTTCCTTAGAAGCGATAAAATATGCCACACGATTTTGTGCTACCTACATTAATTGAGAATGTCACTAGTCTTAGTATGTCATGTATTCTTCACTATGAAACGGTTAAATAAACATGATTTTTTCATGACTCATCACACTCAATGATTGTAATATTACACAGTGAAAAATACTGTCCTTTTCATAAGATGCACAATCATCTTGAGATTCACAGATACAAACCACATTAATATTTTCACAGAAATCATTATTCCAATTTCCATATGTAATTCAATTTAGACCAGTAAATAAACTACCTGTAGTGACTTTATTGAAGGTAATAGCCTCCGAAACCCTGCCACCCAGTGCCATGCACATTCTTTCAAAAAGTTGCTCTTTGGTGAACAAGTACTGGTCTCTTGGCAAGATCTGTGCAAATCCCAATGCTGCATTGGTTCTTGGTGCGATTGACACCTAACAATTAAAATAAGGCAAATATATTTTCAATTAAGCCAAATGATAAGAAAAAAAAACAATCAATTATAATTTGTTTTCTTAAATATTGTTCAGATTGTATATATATATATATATATATATATATATATATATATATATATGATGCAAATATTTCCTACACTCTAGCAATATGGATGGACAGTAGGGTTAAACAAACCTTCATTACGGCCTCTGTGTGTTCAAGCAGCCAGCCTACCAGAGCATGTCCAGATTCATGGAACGCAACCACCCTCTGCTCTTCTTTAGAGAGAATCTTGCTCTTCTTAACACTACCTAAGCAACACCAAAAATAATTTTTAAAAATGTAAATAATTTCAAGAGTATAGATTTGTGAAAAATCAGTACTGGTCACAAGCCAAATTTCTACCAAAATAGTTTCCAAATAGTGAATAAAATATTACTTGAAGTTATATATAATATTTTTTTATATTTATATCAGACTGAAATAAAAATAAAAGCTAGTGTAAAAGGAAAGTAAAATATATTTATAAAGATCAAAAGCATAACTAGTACCTGCGATAACCCTTTCCACTGCATATTCAAAGCTGAAGGTGTCAATTGATTTATATCCCTCCCGTGCAGCATGCAAAGCTGCCTCATTGCAAATATTTGCTATATCAGCTCCTAAAATATAAACAGAAATTAATCAGCATGCATGCTTTAAAACAAGTCTACAAAACTTTCCATTCATTTGCTACCATACAATACTGTTTGAACGTATGTGAGATCAAGTAGACTAGGAAGCTTTTACCTGATGTGAAATATAGAAGAAAAGATGAATAACTGACTTATGTGAAAACTAATAAAACACTATTTCATCATTTTATCAATTAAATGAAACTGCTAAGGCTAATCACTATTAGGCGCAACCAAACTGAGAAAGAAAGAGACTTGGACAAAGAAACAAACAAAGATTACTTTACGTTACGGCTTTATACTTATGGTTCTGCTTGTATTTTCACAGGTAGTGTTAAGTCAGTGAATGTACTGTATTAGTATTTGTGTTTCTGGTTTTTCTAATAAAGTATTTGCTACTATAACAGCTAAAAGTAATACCATCTATTTTGCATAAACCTTTAGCTTTAACTTTGACTTTTGTTTGTTTTTTGCTTTCCACTGGATGCATCACATCTTGGTAAGGCACCTGCTCATCTCAAGATTTTACAGTACTGCAGAGGGTGGTGAAAGTGGCAAAGAGTAATGCCAGCACCCAGCTGCCCCCTCTTCAGGACATATACAATGCCCACCCCATCGTAGAAATGCAAACAGCATAATTTAAAGACCAGCACATTCAAGGACAGCTTCTACCCACAAGTTGAAAGGCTGCTGAAAAGTCAATTCCAAAAATTCAAGTATTATAACATAACAAAAAGTGTGTATAAATATATAATACTTGCAAATACATATTATATATATGTTGCATGCTTTCTATATTCTTTTTGTATTGTATTTTTGTCATCTGTTGTGAGGTGACGCATGATGACAAACTTGACTTGATAATTTGATAAGATTAACCTAGTAAACTAGCAGCTGCCAGCACCAACTACATTGCAGCTTAGAACTATGTCATGTAGACATAAAACTCACTTTCACAAAGAATCTGTGAAGAGAATGAATGCCTGCTATACAAAAGTAAGCGAAAATTAAAAACCCTTTAAACAAGAGAAATATTTATCTATTGAACTGAATTACAAACAAGAAATAAGAAAAAAATAACTGATCCTAAAAGAATACTCTTCCTTTGGGCAATTCTTTGAACAAGAATTAAATATGGGAAACATATTTACCCTCTTTATGGAAAGATTAAAAAATCAAGTTAATTTAGATTTAGTTTTTGTTTTGTTTGTTTGTTGCCCTGCATCTACATATACATGCATATATTCAACTTCTAAAAAATTCTATTGCCATGTACAAACCCCAAAACAGAGAAGACGAAGGTGAATAATATGACCTTTACCGAAATCCATCTTTTACTTCACATAAGGTTGGGACCTCAATTCTGTCTAAAAAGATTAAAGTTCTTCAATTTCTGTATTTGTAAACTTACTTTGAACATTTAGTATGATTGTCAAAATGAAGGATCTATTTTGGCTCTAGCCTGGTTCCACAGACAGACAGAATGCCATTTTTCTCCAAAGTATTTTTATAAGCTGCACTTGTCTAGCTCTACATGTAGCAAAACAGCCATAAATGATGGCCTTCTCATCACCATGGTTTGACAATATGAATGCTCCTTGGGTAGCTGGCAATTTTAAGTTTTTAAGCAGTATAATCCAGATGGTATTTTGCATATCTAATATAATCAGCAATGTTATTTTTGAGAGTAAAGCATTTCCCCTTGGATGTCCCTTCATGAATGTCATCTTTATTTAACTTATGTTTTATTGTTGTAGTGTGCACATTAACACCAGCTACTATAAGAGTTCAGGAGATCTTTGGATGGCGGTCCTATGGTTCTTTCATTAACTATGGAGAGAATCTAACAGAATAGGAGCCACAATCCTAACAGTAATTTTAGAGGGTTGCATAGCAAGGAATTAAAATGTTGAAAAGTCCACCATAAGACAGCCTTGGAAGTCTGAAAGGTTGCTGTAAAATGGGCAAATATGGCAAGTAACGCAGGATGTCAGAATTTCTTAGCTTCATTTTGTAAAGGCAGTACAAATATTAAAGCTTTGAGATAGATAGATAGATATTTTATTAATCCCCAAAGGGAAATCAGCAGCATACTGATAAAACCATTATTAATTAAAGAGCAATATTAGCGCAATGCCAGTTAAAAAATGCAAGGTGGAGAGTGTGAGGCAGGTATAACAGTCTATAATCTTGTGTAGTGTTAATGTTTATTCCCCCCCCCCCCTCCCACCCCAAAACCGGGAGAACTGAAGAGTCGCATAATGTGGGGGAGGAACAATCTCCTCAATCTGGCAGTGGAGCAGGACAGTGACAGCAGTCTGTCTCTGAAGCTGCTCTTCTGTCTGGAGATGATACTGTTCAGTGGATGCAGTGGATTCTCCATGATTGACAGGAGCCTGCTCAGCACCCGTCGCTCTGCCACAGATGTCAAACTGTCCAGTTCTGTGCCTACAATAGAGCCTGCCTTCCTCACGAGTTTGTCCAGGAGTGAGGTGTCCCTCTTCTTTATGCTGCCTCCCCGGCACACCACCGCGTAGAAGAGAGCGCTCAATACAGCTGTCTGATAGAACATCTGCAGCATCTTATTGCAGATGTTGAAGGACGCCAGCCTTCTAAGGAAGTATAGTCGGCTCTGTCCTTTCTTATACAGAGCATCAGTATTGGCAGTCCAGTCCAATTTATCATCCAGCTGCACTCCCAGGTATTTATAGGTCTGTACCCTCTGCACACAGTCACCTCTGATAATCACAGGGTCCGGGAGGGGCCTGGGCCTCCTAAAATCCGCCACCAGCTCCTTGGTTTTGCTGGTGTTCAGGTGTAGGTGGTTTGAGTCGCACCATTTAACAAAGTCCTTGATTAGCTTCCTATACTCCTCCTCCTGCCCACTCCTGATGCAGCCCACGATAGCAGTGTCGTCAGCGAACTTTAGCACGTGGCAGGACTCCGAGTTGTATTGGAAGTCCGATGTATATAGGCTGAACAGGACCGGAGAAAGCACAGTCCCCTGCGGTGCTCCTGTGCTGCTGACCACAATGTCAGACCTGCAGTTCCCGAGATGCACATACTGAGGTCTGTCTGTAAGACAGTCCATGATCCATGCCACCAGGTATGAATCTACTGCCATCTCTGCCAGCTTGTCCCTAAGGAGCAGAGGTTGGAGGGTGTTGAAGGCGCTAGTGAAGTCCAGAAACATAATTCTTACAGCACCACTGTCTCTGTCCAAGTGGGAGAGGGATTGGTGTAGCATATAGATCATGGGTGTCAAACTCCAGTCCTGGAGGGCCGCAGTAGCTGCAGGTTTTCATTCTAACCATCTTCTTCATTAGTGACCCGTTTTAGCTGCTAATGAACTTCTTTTTGCCTTAAATTGAATTAACTTGACTCGGGCCTCTTAGTTGTCTCTTTTTCCTTAATTAGCAACCAAATAAAATGAGACACAAAACGAGCCACCACGTGACCAGCTCACCTGTGCCCATCTCACAATATCTGAAAATAAAGAAAGGTGAAGGTCTCATTAAGGTTGATCTCTCAGGTCAACAAAACTTCAATAGTTTTGGAAATGCCTGCTGTGGCACAATGAGAGCAGCAACAAGCTGTGGAATTAAATAATGAGTTTAATTAACACCGAAAATTGGCTTCTCATTAAGAGACTGGTGGGAGTGAAAATTGGTTGGAGTTTGAAATCCCAGTTTAGCTGCTGGGAACGAACTGTTGGCTTGTTTCATGCCTCATTTCTGTTTGGCTGTCATTTAATGTAGAAAGGAATCAATTCAGAGGACTGAATCCTTACAAACAGGGCTACTAAAATGAAGGGAAAAGGAGTTAATTAGCAGTGAAAACTGGTCACTGATTAGGAAAAGGGTTAGAATGAAAACCTGCAGCCACTGCGGCCCTCCAGGCCTGGAGTTCGACACCCCTGATAATGATGATGGCATTCTTCGCTGAAAGCATAAATCAAGTACTGAAAAGTCTAAATGTCAAATCTAAAACACTCACTAAGGTTATTGTTATTTGAATATCTGCAAACATGGATACTGATGCATAATGAGGAATGACTTAAAGACATCTATGTTAGGTAGAATGCCCAGTTTGGTCTTTGAGCGCCCTCAGATTTTGTTTTTTTCCCTCAAGCTTAACTGGAGGTTTTTCTTTGTAATATGTCCTACCGGCAATCTTACCTTGTCTTCATACTCATGTTTAGAGGATTTGAATATGATATTATATATCACACTCTACTTTTCCACAAAATGTATATCTATTTCATGTAAGCCTGTATTGATTTATTTTTTGTTTCTTATTTATTATTCTTGGCTAATTTAACATGTTTTTCTCTTCTTGTTAACTGTTTGTATAGCACTTTGAACTACATCCTGTGTATGAAAATATCCTCTAGAAATATATGTTGTTCAATCAAAATAATGTTTGCTTTTTCTCTAAAAGGTCTGCATTCACTTTTGAATTTCCAAACTGTGAACTTGTCCACCGCCTGCAAATATGCCCTTCTAAGTGATGTGTGCTGGCATTCTGCTCAGAGCTGGATTCAACCTTTAGAAAAATGTTAGTAAACCATATTGCAAATAAGTCTGAATTTGTTACATGTTGGGGGGGGGGGGATTAGCTCATTTGTATGGGAGAGCTGAAACAAGTGCTCAGCTTGACATACAATGCATAGAAGAGCTGTTATCAAATCTACAAGAAAAAGGATTGGTCAACAAATGAAGAAAATGGTGTGTTCCTGACCACTAAAGGAAGACGGGCATATGGAACTATGGAGCTGTTTACATTTTTACCCCAAATGTTCCTGGAATCATTCATTAAATTTTATATATAGATGCTCTCCATATGGATGCTACAGTGACCTTGAAATCTCTCAATAAGTCACCTACACAGGAAAAAATATTGATTTCAAAGCGGTTTTCAACAGATCCACTGCAAACAATTAAAATGAATTTGTTTTATGTGACATTTAACATTTTATGCAAAACTTAGTAACTAATGTACTAGACTGAACAGAAATTGCAAGCACTAATTGATTCTACATGATTTGGACAATTTGATCTGTAAGGAAGAGATATGAATAGCAAAGAAATTGTTGGAAACATCCTTCACAATAGTATAAAATAGCATTTAAAAATAATAAGCAAAAATACAGTTAACACCACATTATTTCAATATCTTACACCACTATTTCAGTTATAAATGTATTATCACTCTACAGAAAATTACATGGAACCACGTGGTAAATCCTGCTAACTGATGTAGGTGGAAAAACAGCATAACTGCAGCATCCAGGAATAATCAGACCAGCAATTGTAGTCATATATGATCAACTATCCTTTCAATTTATAAAATCTTAAAGACATCTCAGTTGCAACTGAAGTATATAAGGTACAAAATGCTGATAAGTCATTTTACATACCACTGAATCCAGGTGTGAGCTCTGCTAAACGCAGAGAGTAAAAAACTGCTGGCTGTGTGAGCTTCAAAATCTTCAAGTGCTGTTCAAATATTTCTTTTCTCTCCTAAATAAATGTCAGAAAAAACAGATACATCAAATGTTATGAAAGATTTCTTAGCAAAGACCTATGGTAGCAAAAATCATAAACACACATACGTATAATGAACAGAATCATGGAATCGACACATCAGATTGGAATACAGATATAAACACTGAAATGAGTGGAATTTGGATATTTGGGAGACATTATTAAAAGATGCCTGAACATAATAAACATTTTGAGAATTTTTTCTTTATATAATCTGTATAACATGTTCATGTTTGTTGTTTTTTCAGTGAATGCTATTCTTCACAGAAATCCTGTCATAATTTTTTGTCTTTATGTGTTTACAGTCTGTCGACATCATAGTGTACAGGGCACTCAAAACCTGCTTGTCTGAAAAGGCACATGTACTGGCTAGAAAATGTTGAAGTGACTATCATCAGAAGCCTCAGCAACTTTAAAAAAAATAACAATAAAAAAACACTATCTTACAAAAAAAGATGTATTCAAAAGATTTTGTATACAAAATTCATGGCATAACCATATTATTGGGTCAACAGCTTTTCATCTGTTGTTGACTGGGAGAGGAGCATGAGCAAACACAAGACACTCATGTCATTCAGGAATCTAAACACTAAATGCCTCACAATCATATACTTTAAAGGGATGTATGTGAGAGATGGAAATGAACCAAATGAGTACAGTTCCAAGTTAAAACATATTGTATTGATTAAGGGCATTGCAATAACTGGCAAATGATGAAGAAGAAGAAAGGTATTATAATATAAAGAAGTTTGGGATGGTCAATCCTGATATGCTTTATAATTAACTAGGCTGACCCGCCTTTTAAGGCGACCGACTTTTAAGTTGACCACTTCTTAAGGCAATTCAATATGTAGATCAATTTGATATTTTATACAAACTCATTAATTTGGTTATATTGCATTTGAGCGGTATTACTTTAATACTCATAGTTTCTGTTAATTTTGTGATAAAAATTTAAACTTTTTTCTATATTGAGGTTGCCCTTTTGAACCCCCCTGATATTTACTACGCGGTGAGGCATTTGTACTCCATCAACATTAATTATTTCCAGAGACATAATTTTGTCTATTTTTCCAGCGCATCGCGCACAAAAGCAAGGGAACGATGGGAGCACCAGAACTCTGCTCACATCATGTCGCTTCGTACCGCAAGCTGCAAGTAGTAAGTCTGTGATAAGCAGAATACTGCTACGCTTTCCACTCACGGGACGGAAGGACAATCCCGACCGCTTTTATATAGTAAGAAAGAAGAAGAAGATATCGCACAGTCTGGAGTAGAAAATCATCTTTTACCTGGAAAAACGAAACTACTAATCCCATCGTGCTTTGCAAAATGGATGGGGCGTGTGTGAAACTCCGCGCCTGCGTAGCACTCACGGGACGGAAGGACAATCCCGACCGCTTTTATATAGAGGGATATAAAGGAAAAAGACTAATCATATTGTATGAAAGATTAAGTATCTGAATTATAATTTTTGTTTAAATATCTATAAACCTTTGAAAACCCTTCTAAACTAGCAGTTAAACCCAGCCAGTTACTTTAAAGATGGATAACTTAATATGTAAGTAATTTAAAATACATAAAGAATGCTCCCTTCACATCATCTAGCAAACCCTGGTTATAATGTGCCTTTTAAAAAATCTGGTATTAACACCCAGGTAACTATTTTCACAATATACATTAAAAAAGCTGGACAAGTTTGTCAATAAGTAGTGATGAGCAAACTCTGTAAAGTTTGCTTTGCCTTGAGGTCAGTGAATTTGCGGAAATGTTCGATAACTTTGCACAACTTGGTGAAATGAATTGAAGTCAATGTAGGAAGAACCAAACTAGTTTTGAGTAGACTATGATGGTGAAATTGTCTTTTTAAGTGTCATTTAGGGCTAGAGAAGTGTCTACCAACTGTACTGGACCAATTATTATAGCCAAAAATATGAGGTGAGCTGTGAAGCTGAAGTGCTAACCTCTGTGTCACCCTGCCACAAACAACAAAAGATTCAGACACAAACACAAAACCACAAACAAAATAAAACAAATGACCAAAAACTAGCAATAAGTAATGTATATCATTGTGCAGACAGAGTACTGATTGGCTCTGTCATGAAGCTGGTAACAAAAGCTGGTCTTTGAGTACCAATGGAGCTGCAGCCTGCTTGCCAGCTGTAAACCAAATGCACGTGCAATTAGCCCCACTGCAAGGCACCAAATCAAAACAAACCTCAAAAGATTTATTACTGTTCAGAAGCGGTTTATCTTTTTGATAGAAAAAAATGTGCAAAGCATCTGCACAGATTGGTCATTTCTGTTTCTGCTCTACTGTAGATGTCGAGATGTTTGGCACATTTTTTCTTTCCATGAAAAACAAATAGTAATACATCTTTTAAAATTATTATGATTTCACAGGGTCTAATGTTTTCTGACATTTTTCTTTTAAGGTTTGTTTTGACTAGGTGTCATGCAGCCTGGCAAGCTGTGCAAGCATTTGATCCACACCCGCTTCCCTTATCAGAGGTGCCCATTCCGATTCTGGAGCGACACAGTGGCTACATATTTTCATTCTAACCATATTCTTAATCAGTGACCAGTTTTTGCTGCTAATTAACTTTGTTTAATTGATTTTCTATTTAAGACTCTTGTTCCAACCCAATTGCTCCAGGAGAAGGCATATATTGGTGATGAAGCGCTTACTGCTTCAAGCAACATTTTTCTGCTTCATTTTAGGGGTTTGAACCTTCAGTACCATTAGGTTGCACTGTGCAGGCTCCTTCTAAAATGAGTAAAAGTACCTTATAAATAAATATTTTTTTGAAAATCAGCTTTTTTTTGTTTTTTACTGATGAACTGTATCTACCAGGACAGAATTAAATTCTGCACAATATTGTATTTACTTCTTTTGGTACATGGAATTAAGTTTTTATCATGTACAAAACTATCATATTAAATGCTTTGTATTCATCCTATTTTAAACAGTCCCACACAAAACATTAAGTGTTTTTTTACATTTGGATAAATTGTTCACAGTTTATCCAAGAAATAAACAGATGCATTCAACTTGTAATTAAGTCAGTCTTTTTCACCTTTAAATAATAATATGGCTTATAGCTTTAAATTCAGGCCCCATCATTGTTTGGTACATTCCGTTGCTGTGAAATAACAAATTAAGTTAAGAAACGCATCTGTTAATCTACTGCATGGAAGAAAAAAATAATGAATTTTCAATACCCCAAAACTGGTACTTTCTTATGGTTGGGGACATGTTGTCGTCCTGCATACAGTGGTGTGAAAAACTATTTGCCCCCTTCCTGATTTCTTATTCTTTTGCATGTTTGTCACACAAAATGTTTCTGATCATCAAACACATTTAACCATTAGTCAAATATAACACAAGTAAACACAAAATGCAGTTTTTAAATGATGGTTTTTATTATTTAGGGAGAAAAAAAAATCCAAACCTACATGGCCCTGTGTGAAAAAGTAATTGCCCCCTGAACCTAATAACTGGTTGGGCCACCCTTAGCAGCAATAACTGCAATCAAGCGTTTGCGATAACTTGCAATGAGTCTTTTACAGCACTCTGGAGGAATTTTGGCCCACTCATCTTTGCAGAATTGTTGTAATTCAGCTTTATTTGAGGGTTTTCTAGCATGAACCGCCTTTTTAAGGTCATGCCATAGCATCTCAATTGGATTCAGGTCAGGACTTTGACTAGGCCACTCCAAAGTCTTCATTTTGTTTTTCTTCAGCCATTCAGAGGTGGATTTGCTGGTGTGTTTTGGGTCATTATCCTGTTGCAGCACCCAAGATCGCTTCAGCTTGAGTTGACGAACAGATAGCCGGACATTCTCCTTCAGGATTTTTTGGTAGACAGTAGAATTCATGGTTCCATCTATCACAGCAAGCCTTCCAGGTCCTGAAGCAGCAAAACAACCCCAGACCATCACACTACCACCACCATATTTTACTGTTGGTATGATGTTCTTTTTCTGAAATGCTGTGTTCCTTTTACGCCAGATGCAACGGGACATTTGCCTGCCAAAAAGTTCAACTTTTGTCTCATCAGTCCACAAGGTATTTTCCCAAAAGTCTTGGCAATCATTGAGATGTTTCTTAGCAAAATTGAAACGAGCCCTAATGTTCTTTTTGCTTAACAGTGGTTTGCGTCTTGGAAATCTGCCATGCAGGCCGTTTTTGCCCAGTCTCTTTCTTATGGTGGAGTCGTGAACACTGACCTTAATTGAGGCAAGTGAGGCCTGCAGTTCTTTAGACGTTGTCCTGGGGTCTTTTGTGACCTCTCGGATGAGTCGTCTCTGCGCTCTTGGGGTAATTTTGGTCGGCAGGCCACTCCTGGGAAGGTTCACCACTGTTCCATGTTTTTGCCATTTGTGGATAATGGCTTTCACTGTGGTTCGCTGGAGTCCCAAAGCTTTAGAAATGGCTTTATAACCTTTACCAGACTGATAGATCTCAATTACTTCTGTTCTCATTTGTTCCTGAATTTCTTTGGATCTTGGCATGATGTCTAGCTTTTGAGGTGCTTTTGGTCTACTTCTCTGTGTCAGGCAGCTCCTTTTTAAGTGATTTCTTGATTGAAACAGGTGTGGCAGTAATCAGGCCTGGGAGTGGCTACGGAAATTGAACTCAGGTGTGATACACCACAGTTAGGTTATTTTTTAACAAGGGGGCAATTACTTTTTCACACAGGGCCATGTAGGTTTGGATTTTTTTTCTCCCTAAATAATAAAAACCATCATTTAAAAACTGCATTTTGTATTTACTTGTGTTATATTTGACTAATGGTTACATGTGTTTGATGATCAGAAACATTTTGTGTGACAAACATGCAAAAGAATAAGAAATCAGGAAGGGGGCAAATAGTTTTTCACACCACTGTATGTAAAAAGCACTATGAAACTTCAAAACTGACCAAGCTTAGACTTTGGTTTTTAATGCAAATATGGTGTGGATGGTTGTTAACACTTCACACAAAAATTCAGAAAATGAAACACAAAGCCATTTATATACCTGTAAAGTTGGAAGATCAATAAAGATATGTCTGTCAAGCCGACCTGGTCTCATAAGTGCATTGTCCAGGATATCTGCTCTGTTGGTTGATGCAAGGACTATCACATGGTCAGTGGTTCCCATTCCTGGAAGTGTTCATACAAGGGTTTAATTACAAATGCATGTATTTCCCCTCAGTAAGTCTTCCATAGAAAACTGCATTTTATTTAATGTGTTGAGAAAAACAAAACATAAAATGGATAGCTTGACAGTAAATTTTTATGTAAATTTGTTTAAGGACTGGGAAATTAGAAGTTTAGGTATGAACATATATCATTTAAGCCACAAAGGCATGTACTGTATTCTAGAAGTAACAATGGGTCAAAATACAACAATTTAGAAATACTATTCTTACTGTTTTATTCTTCTTGAATTAAATGTTATTAAAATATGTTGTAAAACTCACCATCCATTTCAACTAGTAGTTGATTCAAGGTCTGTTCTTCCTCCGTATTTGAGAACCCTGAAATGTTTGTTGATCGCTTTTTTCCAACAGCATCAATTTCATCAATGTACACAATGCAAGGAGCTCGTGTTCGGGCTTCTTTAAAAAGACTGCGTACTCGAGCTGCTCCAAGACCTAAAAGTAGCATATAATAGCTTGTCATAGAATGAAAGAAAAACACAAACTGATATAATTTTAAATTTCTTTAATACAAAGAAACTAATAAAATCATTATAAAGAACATGTTATGACACTTTAGCTCTATAATTAAAAGTTGAAACAATAATAGCACAACCATGATCCTTCAATCAGTCTGCTGTGCTTGCTGTACTAAAGTAGCTTAAATTTAGAGTACAAGTACGTCTACCAATGATTTTCTTTTGTTGTTGTATTATATGCTTAGTATTAGTATTACTTCGTATTATTGCTTAATATTTTACAGTCATGCCAGCATAACATTCTTACATCTACTTAATCCAGTTTAGGGTAACCAGTTGGGAGTTGGGGTTTGAGTAGAACCTACATAATGCAAGCAAACATCCCTAGGTAGATTGCCATTTCATAGCAATGCCAACTCGTGCACAGAATCACACTCACATAGAGCTGAACAGGTACTGACAATCAACCTAACCAGAATGTCTTTTTGGGGAGGTGGGATTTGAATCTACAAAGACACACAATGACTGGGTGTGGGATTCAAATACTAGAATGTGGAAATGAATGCTTAAGGCAGCAGTAAACCCATTATGCCACATGTCATGCTTTCATGATGTTTAGCTAGAATTCGTTTAAAAAGCATAATTATTTTACAGGTCTTGTTTGTTTTCTTCTGATCCTTTTACCAATAATGCTCAGCCACTATCTTTACTTCACAAATCTGAAAGTATTTTTATTTTTAACTCAACAATGCTAAATATAAAAGTTAAAATGCACCTCCAATGACTTCCACAAATTCTGACCCTGCCATGGCAAGAAATGGTACTTGAGCCTCTGTGGCAACTGCTTTTGCTAATAGTGTCTTTCCACAACCTGGTGGTCCCAAGAGAAGGGCACCTTTGGGTACTTTGGCACCTAGTTGAAGAAAGCGATCTGGATGCTGTGTGGGCGAAAAGAAGAAAACACATAATTTACACAAATGTTCAGGAATCATTCATTTAGAAACATTAAACAGAGTATTAAACTAAATAAACAGTTATATGTTTCAGTAATTGTGAAAATTCTCAACTCAACGCTTTCTTTCTGAATACTGCAACAAAAAAAAAAAAAGACTGCCCATGCCTCTAAATTCAAAAATATTCAAAGTCTTAATTTCAATGCAAGAACATTTTCGGTTAAATAAAACACTAAAAAGCTAACGACGGAAACTAGATTAAAGACTCTATAGAGATCCACTCCAAGACTCTGCATTATTGATGATCAGCATATAACTAAAAAGCTGGCCTTGTTAAACGAAAATGTGCTTTTTTAAATATAACAAGAAATGTATGGTACTGTATTATCTCAGGTGTTGGAAAGTCAAATTTTATGATATCAGTATATTTTGTATATTTAAAATTAGGGCTGCATCTAATAATTATTTTGGTAGTCGACTAATCGTTCAATTCATTTTTCGATTAGTCACGATTATTTCATGCCTGACTATTTTGATGCCTGTGGCCTGTGGTTGCACATCCTGTTCTGGGCTCCAGTGCATGTCTTACCTCATCAGCTCACGGCTGTCAGCCTGTGAATGTCACCCTGATGTCTCTGCATTAACACGATTAAAATTAATAATAATCAAATTAAAATAACCAGTGAAACATATGAATTTGAAAATAATCAGATGTTTTTATATTAGTGTGACCATCACAATAAAAAAGAAATACATTAAACAATACAAACTAAAGTGCGCGTAGTCTTTAAACAAAAAAAGTGCATTTAACTTAGCCAAAAAATACATTGTTAAAACTGAAACGTTTTTCATATTTTAGTAATAAATGACAAAATAAACTAAATAAACATAAACTATATAATGTGTAAAGCCTGACGTGCAAAGATGAAATAAACACTTTCACAAAAGGTTCAAGGACGATACAATAGCTTGCATCATGCAGCCGTAGGAATTGCTGACTTATAATCAAGAGTCCCCCGGTTCGATCCTGCCTGCCTCGTATATTTACCGTTTTGAGTAGAGAGTTGCTCTTATTGTTAATATTATACAATAAACACATACATTTGATTTGCGTCTGTAACAGCCACTGTAAATGTATAGTACTTGTAAAAGTTACCGTTTTTTTTTCACTTTTATTCTCTCAGTCAAGATGACTATACATACTACCGCTCGCCCCAGGGATCGGACGCTGTTACTTTTTATCTAAAACTGGGAATAACTGCAGATGTGAGAGGTGTTTTGAGACAATCGAACTGGAAATTCTCTGATCTGGATGGATAAAAGCTGACACACGAACGCTGGTAAATCTGCCTTATTCGTATATTACTGTCACTTGATTTTTTTATTCAATATTATTGAGTATTCCTGCTTACGCTGAATTAGTATGTGTCTTATGGCCTGTGATGTCAAAGCCGCACTGACAAAAAAAACAGGTATACGAGTGATATTTGGAATTATTCATTTTATGACCTTATAGTACATTTCCGAAAACATTGTGGCACGGATGCAACATTATTCATATTCATTCGCATACCTTCTTGCAGTTGTAATCAGTGACCGTGTTCCTCCAC
>JANRMT010062806.1:52102294-52116873 GCA_026402145.1 Polypterus bichir lapradei
ATATATATATATATATATATATATATATATATACACATACATACATACATACATGTGTATATATATACACACACACATATACTATGGGGTGCGAAACAGGCAAATACATTGATTTTCTGAACATATAAAGTCGGTGTCAGAATATATAAAGTCAAAACTTGAATATATAAAGTCATTCCTGAATATATAAAGTCACTGTCGGAATATATAAAGTCAAAACTTGAATACATAAAGTCACTGTCGGAATATATAAAGTCAAAACTTGAATACATAAAGTCAGCGTCGGTATATATAAAGTCAAAACTTTTTTCTAAATATATAAAGTCAAAACTTGAATAAATAAAGTCACCGCTGGAATATATAAAATCAAAACTTGAATATATAAAGTCATCGCTGGAATATATAAATTCAAAACTTGAATATATAAAGTCAGCGTCAGAATACTGTATATAAAGTCAGCGCTGGAATATATAAAGTGAAAACCTGAATATATAAAGTCAGCGTCGGAATTTATAAAGTCATTCCTGATTATATATAGTCAACATCGGAGTATATAAACTCATTCCTGAATATATAAACTCAAAGTCAAAATATATTGATTGAAACGACTCTGAACTGAAGTAAGTTAACAAAAACGTATTCAGAAAAATAAATTAAAAAAACACTGTTTGGTTAATGTTTTGAAAATGATGCATTTGCCCTACCCAGGATTGGTTCCTGCCTTGCACCCAGTGTTGGCTGGGATTGGCTCCAGCAGACCACCGTGATCCTGTGGTCGGATTCAACGGGTTGGGAAATGGATGGATATTGCAGCACTGACTTTGTATATTCTGACGATGACTTTATATATTGAAGTTTTGACTTTATATTTTCTAGCGCTTACTTTATATTGTGAGCTGGAGGGCTTCGCTATTACGTGTGGGGACGAAACTTCACTTTGGTAACTGATCATGCTCCACTTCAATGGTCATACCGACAGAAAGATACAAACTCTCGCCTCATGAGATGGTTTCTGGGCTTACAACTTTTACCGTTTCATAGTAAAACATCGACCAGGTTCTGAACACGTCAACGCAGACATATTATAAAGACTAAATGAACCGGTACAGAGAGTCGCTTGATTCACGGAAATGTGAATAAAGCTGAGGGGGAGGGTGTGAGCTGGAGGGCTGATCGCACCCCAAGAAGATACAGACACCTCTGGGAAATCCACAACCCCTGAAACACAGACTACCCTCACATTGCTCCTTACTTTCTCACTTGCGCTATAACGCGTAATGCAAACCTCGCGCAATACTCAGCTAACGTAAAAGCCTTATGCAGTGCCTGTCAGTTGAAAATTGATTGTTTGTTTGCTTGCTTTTATCGCTCGCTCTCTCTCTCTCTCTGCTCCTAGCGGAACTGTCATCTCTGACTTGTCATGGGGCACGTTTAAGCTCATGTGTTTGCAGTGTTTGAATAAAAATCCTTCTTGTTTCTACGACCTCCTGTGTCTCTGTGCAAATCTGTGACCCAAGCGTGACAATATATTCCGACGCTGACTTTATATATTCAAGATTTGACTTTATATATTCCAGCGCTGAGTTTATATATTCCGACGCTGACTTTATATATTTAAGTTTTGACTTTAGTTGGCAGTGTGACGAAGTTGCTTCGGAAGACGGCGTTAGCCGCGGAGCTCAGCTCAGAGCGAAATGAGGTAAACGGGAGGGGATATGATGACGTGACTCCTCCACCCGCCTTAACTGTCAATCCCCCACAAACACAGTCTCTCGGAATTTGCATAAGCACACCCCTTCACCTGCAAATTTAACTTAGTTACAAAGTGATCAAAACTCTCGTTTATATCCTGCGTCCTCTCATTAAACTTGTATCCCGCATTACCCGTGGGCGTGAAAAACTTAACTTAATTTAAAGTTTAGGTTTACACCTTGCTTTGTTTCCGAAGTAGCTGCACTCATGAATATGGTAGTATATGTCACTCGCTCGCTTCTTATTGTTTCGCTGCCTTCTCAATTATATAATGCATGTTTTCTTCAGCGCATTTTGGAGCTCTTCCTGGTTTTCTACATAGTGCGTTGACAGTCAGTTCACGTGATTACGTGGGCAGCGTGATGATGTCACACGAAACTCCGCCCCCACGGCTTTCGAGCTCAACTCCATTACAGTAAATGGAGAAAAATACCTTCCAGTTATGACCATTACGCGTAGAATTTCGAAATGAAACCTGCCCAACTTTTGTAAGGAAGCTATAAGGAATGAGCCTGCCAAATTTCAGCCTTCTACCTACACGGGAAGTTGGAGAATTAGTGATGAGTCAGTGAGTGAGTCAGTCAGTCAGTCAGTGCTTTGCCTTTTATTAGTATATATATATATATATATATATATATATATATATATATATATATATAAATCCAACATTTCTGTCTGTCCACTTTTCATGAGAGAACTACTTAACGGATTTAGATCAGGTTTTTTTTTTCTATAATTTGCTTGAACATTCTCATCCCGTTAAGTATCACAGTTCGCTTGCGGTACCAATTTATTTTCACTAATCCAAGAGACAGGCTGTGGGTTGAGGGGAGAGGGAAGCGCAACGTCATGAGTAGGGAGCCAGGTGGGGCCCTCCTTACGCATGCACCAGCCTCCGTTCCAATTAGTCTACCTCTGGCCACGTTTTGGAGAGCACCTTGCTCTGCTTAGCTAGCAATACCAGTTTGTTTATTAATTTTTAAAGTTTGACCTGTTTCACTACTAAGTGGGTGGAGCCACTGGGGGCAGCTAGTTTACTATATTTAGACAGGTGTTTTTTTTTAATTCAGTGTATCAGCTAGACATACATAATTATAAACATGGATTACTATTTTAATTATGTAGTACTTGTTTTATTACACACAGCAACAAAAAAACAAAAAAAACACAGTACAAATCTTTAAAGAAGCCGCAAATGTATCAGATGCTCGGTAAGTTGCTTATCAGCAAGACACAAGGCTAATGTGCTTAACAGGTTTATAAGTAAAAGAGATACTTTGCTCTTAAGCAAACATTTTTCTTTTTCCAGTTGAACATGTAAGTTGCTGCACATAAACCAAGCTCTCTATCCAAACTAAAACTGTGTTAATTTTATTTGAAGGACAAAATAAATAAAGTTTTATCCATTTGTCTATCCAAAATAAAAAGGTCTGAATTCATTAAAGTATCCTTTCTTGCTGTCTAATTGCACAGGAACTCCTCTGATTTCTTTTTCAGAGTTTATTACTCCACTTTCTTTAACGTAAAGGCTAATATTTCAATTGTCTCTTGCAAAACAAGCCTTGACTTGCTGCTCTTTACTTACATTGCAGGAAGTTTGCGGGAAAAAAAAAAAAAAAAAAAAGAAAAAAGAAAAAGATGCATACTGTCTCAGCTATCATAATACTTAAAGTAAAGAAGCACTGCAACGCCTAGAAAAACGGGGGTTGAAAAAAATTATTGCCCAATTTACCGATCAAGTCTCTTTTTGTGAAAATCATCTGATTTAGATCTGCAGCCGATCGATCTGAGCATTCCGAAGTGACAATGTGGATTTTTACCTTAGAATTTGTGAAATAATAAATACAAAAATACTAGGATGTTTACAGTTACATATAAAGTACTTAAAACAGCAGCATGTTAAGTGCAACTACATGATTACAACCTTTTTCATTACCATTTAATGCTTACTTTAGTTTAGCATAGTTAATTGGCTAGAACATGTTTTCTTAAAAAATGGATGGCACCTTTAACAAGGCACATTTAAATCACATTTTTGCCCAGCTTTCCATTAAACCATATTATCTCTCCTTACTGCTCCATTCATATTGGGTATCACATTTTTCAAAGGCAATATGATACAAACATTTTTATATAACGTAATGCTCAGTGAAATATCTTCATTTATCTTATTTTCTTACATGAAGCACACATTTATTATTTCATTTTTGTTATTTAAAACTTGCTTCATCTATAAAAGACTTAAGTCAGATTGTGGAAAAAAACACTTAGAATGCTTACTATAAAAAAGAATGCATACAATATTTAAGAAAAAAATATATACATACAAAAGCACTGAATCCACCTTCTCTGCCAACCATCCCTGCCAAACGGAAGATATACCAGAGGATTCCAACTCCAACAGCAGCCATCCCAAGAGCATAAAGTGCACTGGGTAAAGAGAATAAACACTATTGTTAAGAATGCAAAAAAATAGAGGTCTTGTATCTACACTGAGCAATTAAGATAGTCAGTCATGTACTGTAAATACAAAATTACAAACATTATTTATGCAAATAATCAGTTTTAAATTATTAGAAAATAAGCTGAATAAAAAGTTTCTTGGAATCAGCATTTGACTGTTCCTGTATCTTTAATTTTTTGAAGATTTTAAAAATAGCCTACAGACAACAGAAAGGCTTTACTTCCGAGCAACTTACTTTCCAAAGAATCCAGTGCGCTTATATGATACAGGGATTCTGTCTTTAATATCAATGTTTAACTCATCTTCAGCTGCTCTTAGCTTTTCTTCAAACTTATCAATGTTTGCCACTTGCATGCGGTACATCAAAGCCAACCTCTAACAAAAAGGATGTAATTAAAACCAAATATTACAAAAAATTTAGTAAAAATAAGTGAAACAAATCTTTGTTAATTTAGCAATTTTCCTAAAACTGTTTCTGCAATAATTTTGGAAAACCTTAATTATCCTTCAGTTCTTTTGATTAATGAGCACACTTAATTCAGTTTAGGTCATAGGGCAGAACTGGGAGCAAGGCTGAAACCAATCCATCCTACAAACACGCTGATAAGAGATCAATATACTACAGAGATGCCAATTAAACTAACATGATGTGAGAGGAAAAGAAGAGCACCTGGGGGGGGGGGGGGGGAAAAAAAAAAAAAACACAGATATGGGGACTGTGTGTAAACCACAGTATATACTGACAGTGAGTGGGCACTGGAACTCAGGTTGTAAGGCACAGTCTTATCATGACAAAAAAACCTAATAGTTTAAAATATGTTCATAGTGCTATCCCCTTCTTGTCTAAATATTAGTAGTATTTGTTTATATAGAGCCGTTTCTCAGGTTTGAAACAATCAGTATAATTAAAAGCTAGTCTGGCACTTCTTTAAAATAATTTAGTGTGATGCTCAAGAGAATGCATTGTACAGATTTTTTCATACACATAGAGGGATATGTAATGCATTCGGTTTACAATATAGGGTTTGAGAACTAACATATAGTTATTAGTAAGCAACAACATTTATTTTTGCAACTACAGTACATGTGAATAAATGCAGAAAACTAAATTAAATATTACAGCTTACTGGTTTAAACAATATCTACATTTATGCATGATTGTACACTTTTGTGAGCAAATGAAGTTTAATTTTGCAATCTTGACAGTTTATTAATTAATTCAACATTTCTATATTTTTTTTTATTAAATACATATAAACCTGAAAGTTACCTAAACTCAGTCAATTACAATTTAATACTTATTTCACCAAGAAAATAGATAGTTAAAGAGGATAACACATTCAAAAGTGTAACAGTTTTTTTATTCTGTCCGATTTAAGGTTGCACATTAGCTAAAGCCCATGATCACCATATTGTATTAAGTAAAATGCAAAAAAAAAATTACATTTAGAATTAAGAGAAAAATTACATGAAAACGTATGTGATTATTATCTTTGCAGTTATGTCATGAGAGGATGTAATGTTATGCTTGAATAAATGCATAAAAAGAAAACTAGGCAATGACCTAGTTCTGAAAGGATATTTTCCAGTTAGCCCAATTAATAAACACAAAACACTCCCCTAAACAGATAAAGAACCTTTAAAAGAAAACTTCTCTTTGTATATAAATACGAATGGCTGAGTATTTTGCAAAATTTTAAAAGACAAATTGAAGAGATTCCTTAAATGTTACTTTTTTAAAAATGTACTAAAAATTCTGTAGTGCTACTTTGTCTCAGCATCACACATGCTAAGTTGTCTATGCACAACAGTGAAAGTCCAACTTACGTTTTTTCTGAAGGCATGATATGTAAACACAAAAACAGACAACTGTTGTCTGGGCCAGTAAACACTGATGATGTGAGTCTAAAAATAACTTGCACTGAGAACACGGAAAATAGTGGCTAACACAGGTGGCCCCTTGCCCAACGTTATGAGCTAAGAATCCAATGACATCAATCAGTAGAAGGTCATTTATGTGGATAACTGCAAGATGAGTCTGTATGCCACAAGATAACCTTTGAGGTATTAAGGGAATCTTATCAAGTCAGCGCTTTTCAAGCCCAACAGTGGTTGCATTGCCAAAATCACTTGTTGTGCAGGGCAAGAAGGAATCACACATTATGCTATGTGTTAACTGGCCAAATGTGGTATGCATAAAAGTGTGGATGACAAGAGCTTCAGGATGAGCCTAGTCATGAAAGAACTTAACCATCAAGGTACTACAAGACATCTGGTGATAAGGTACTGACAAAACCAAGACCATGAGCCATAATATGCCAATAAAGCTTCTTCTAGATCAAGTAATTAAAAGCATCACAATTTAGTTCTGTTTTGCAATTAATAATCTAACCATCTTCAGTCAACAAAAACTTTGTTTTAAAAAATGCAATATCTCTAAGCCATACAACCAACCTGTTCCGTTTTACTGTTCTAAAGCATAAGGTTTTTTTAGATATCAAAAACAATTATGAAACTGGACGCATCAAGTATGACCATAGATTTAAAATTTTGACTAACTGCAGTGGATAACTACAGTGCCTTAAAAAAGTTTTTAGCATCCAAATACTTTTTTCCAACCTTCTGTCTCTTATTTTAAACATGACGTAACATAGTGGCAATGTGTCTTGGTAGTTGTTTGTCAGGCATTTCATGTTTCTCCCAGCGTCTGCATGAGTTTTTCACCCACATCCTAAAGATATGCATGTTCACTAAGCTACGAATTCCAAATTAATCCAACGTGAAGGTGAGTGCTGGATGTATGATGCATCGGTGGGCCTTGTGACTAACTAGCACCATGTCCAGGCCTGACTACTGTGTCCCAGTAATTCCCTGAATTAAATAAATTAAGATTGATAGCATTTATTTCAAGTATAAAGCATATTAAATTAGAATCTTTTTTGCTCCTCCGTGATCATAAATATACACCTAACCAAATTGTGGTTTCTTTGAAATTAAACTTGTTGTAGCTTTCATTCTTGCGGGACCACAGATTCTCATAGCATATGGTCCAGAATTGTGCAAATCTACGTTGTGAGCATTGAATGATGCAAACGTGAACAGATTATTGCAGATTTGGATATTTTGCCTGTAGTGTTTGTAAATTTCACTTTCACCAAACAACAAATCTTTTAATTCTCACGTATACGCCTCTTCATTGGGAAGAAACACTACTTTTCCTTGATGGCAACATGAATTAGACGATATACAAGTCTCCGACTTAATCTTTTTCGAATTTTACTACTTTAATTATCTGTTACTTGCTCTGCATGTGTATCGCGCCTATGTTTTTGAAGCTCTTTACGACGTTCAACTTTGTCTTCTACTCTTTGTCTTTTTTTTCTGATCTTGATTGGACCTGCTAGGTATAGTGCAGGAAGTGTGTCTGACAAAAGCATTCACATGACTAAGAGGTGAGATGACTGTGGTCTTGTTTGAAAATGGTTGTGAGTAGGGCATAACTTGAAAAAATCTCATGGCTAAAGTCCAAAAAGCCTCTTCAAAAAGTCTCATCACAGGATTAGTCTCATCTCATCACTGGATTATTTTATATAATAGGGAGATTTATTGTTAACTATTTAGTTTTTAAGCAACATTCTATAAGAAATACTGTATGACATAACAAAATTTTGGGTGGCATGGGGGTGCAGTGGGTAGCACTGCTGCCTCGCAGTTAGGAGACCCGGGTTTGATTCCCGGGTCCTCTCTGTGTGGAGTTTCCATGTTCTCCCCATGTCTGCGTGGGTTTCCTCCCACAGTCCAAAGACATGCAGGTTAGGTGCATTGGCAATCCTAAATTGTCCCTAGTGTGTGGGCACCCTGCGGTGGGCCGGCACCCTGCCCGGGGTTTCTTTCCTGCCTTTCCTGTGTTGGCTGGGATTGGCCCCAGGAGACCCCGGTGACCCTGTAGTTAGGATATAGCGGGTTGGATAATGGATGGATAACAAAATTACCCAGATTTTAGGCATGATATGCGCACATTTATTTTAAAAGCCATGGTCTTAATATTACTAGTCACTATTAGCTAAACTTCAAATGTATAAGAAAATATCACTTCTTTCACTGACATAATGATACACTGATGAAATCACCACATATACACTTAGGAGACAAATTCAAATAATGCAAATATAAATTTAAAACCTCTAGTGGTATAAGCAAACTACTTAATACATGGGTTGCTCGTAATACATCAACTTATTTGTATAGAATTAAGGGAGCAAGTTACAGTATGTAGGAAACAACACATTAAACAAAATATGATAAAGGGAAATCATGCATTTAAAGTACTCTCAAAAATATTATAGGATTTATTAAAATAAGAGAATAAAAAGTGCAGCTCTCTAAACAATTAAATAGATTAAAAAGTAAGAATGAAGCACTGATGGTGAAATTGATTGTAATAAAACCCCATAGCCACAGGGATACCCATTACTAAACTTGAAAAACACTGATCTAGGGAAAAAAAAAAATTCTTTAAGATCTACATGTATAGGGTAAATCAACTTAAAAGTAATTATGAATTACATTATTATTAAACCACTTGGTAAAGGGTTAAAATACCTTAATCATAAACTGTGATAGTCTGTGTCAGACTGACAGGGACACAACCTATTAAGTTAAATCTATAAGAAATAAGCAGTAGGCTTCAATTTTAATTAAAAAATAAATAAAAATAAATCAAACACATACAGGCCTTCCAAAAATGACTGCTCCAGGATGCAGATAAATTTCAACAATGTCACTCTCAGGTACAACTTGTACTCTTGAGACCTCACCCTTAGCAAGCATTTCATTGACAAAATCATTCCAAGAGATATTTCCACCACTGGTATTAATAGAGTTCAAAAGGCTCATGATGACTGCAATAATGAACAACGTCCGCAATCGCTCACGATACATTTGGTCCTCACGCTCACGCCTCTTCCGTTCCTCTATATAAAGAAAAGAAAAATGGTTACAGAATGGTAATAATGCATGAAACTGCTATTGAAATTGTGCTTATCGGATTTATTTAACAAGATTATGAAAAGCTGTAACTAAACCAACACAGTACAATTATACCATAAAAAGGACAGATGTGTTCAGAACTGTAAGATTAGAGATGTTATTTAATATAAAAGCTAATTGTAAGTATTAATAAAATTAGCAGTCAGTTTTTACCAAACTTAACCTCATGAATGACAGGCTATAATATAATAAAAGGGCTAAAATTAAGCATAACATATCAAGGTGAACTATTAATTAAAATACTAACATACATAAGGACATACTATACAAAAATCAAAATACCTTCGTCTTCTTGTGGACTTTTTCCTTTTCCTCTACCATTGCTGTCATTTTTTTCCTTTGCTTTGGATGTACTAAAATGGTACAGCCCACCTGTAATTCCACATAAATAATAATTTATAAGAAATTTATAAGACTATTTCTACTGTTTATTAGACAGGAGAGTATCTGTATTTTAACACCCGTAAACACAACTGTTCCTGCTAAATTAAACATCATCTTTAACTAAAAAAGGAGTAAGGGAATCCTGCATTTCAAAAAACATGGACACATTTTTGACAAGTCATATGCACTCCATTCATCCTAAAAATTACTTCTTAAAAACTGCATTTAAAGGAATACTCAACCCAAAAATTATATTTTTTATATGTTACATACCTCATGTTCTTTCTAGTGACATTTGAGACAAAATGTAATCTCATGTTTTCATGTACAATGCGAATCACAAATTTTAAGACAGAACACAAGCTAAAGGTGACTAGGTTTGCATGGTATACTAATACAGTACTAAAAAAGCACTGAAAAACACAATTTTTAAAATGGCATGTACCAGCATTTGGATACCAGAATTTATAGCTAGTTGCATCTGACACTCAGTCATTTATTAGCATGATCATAACTCCAACTACACAAAAGCTGGTGGTTATATCTGCCATCATACTTCATTTCAAATAAACATATTTTATTCTTTTCAAAATGTTCCTTGTCACTAAGTTACTATTTTCAATGCAAATAACAATTTAATTCAAACTTAGTACAATTGCTGTCTATATAATACAATTTCCTTGCCCCAGTGGTCTGGTTTACCACTACCTAGGGGTAATTAACATTGAGCTATAAGCATAAATTACAGGTAAGAAGAAAAACGTATAGGAGACTGCACACCTCGTTTTTTAAGACATCAATTCCCTTACATTTTTAAGTAGTTAAAAAAAAACACATAACAAGGAAGCTAAATGCATTCTAGTACTTTGCACATCCTCCTAAAATGTCAGGTAAAACTTCTAAAATATCCAAAAACTCGCATTCCATTTAGAATACTTTCACTTATGGGACACCTAAATGCAAGCAGTAAACATTTAATCATGCCTTGAAATACTGAGAGATGAGACAATGGTACCATTTTTACTAAATTGAAAAAAAAAATCTTCAATATTATCTTAAAAAAGAGGGTTATTTATATAGTATACAGACATTCTAAAATTAAACAAATCGTAAAGATGACTAAATCATTAAGTGAAAGATCTTTGTGGTATTATGAAGAGCTTTATAAGTGTTCTTGTTTCAACATATTACTAAATACATATTCTTTCCTTTGAAACGATTATATGTGTTCATATCACATACACAAACAACTATTAAAAAAAAAACTAACCTAAAAAACTCCACAAAGCAGAAGGTACATGAAACGAGTTTCTTGATGTTATTCGCTTGAAGGCACAATGAAACGCAGGACTTGGAGGTTTCTGAAGAAACTGCTGCAAAAGAGCACATCGAAGTAAAAACGTTTTAGTCTGTTTAGAGGTAACCAATCAAACACGGATCACACTGTAGTCATCTGTGCAAATCAGAACACAGCAGCGTAACCATCCACTGATTCTTATATTTCCCGTTTTTTTTTTTTTTTTTTTCAAAAAATAATTGTTAACACTTAACAATCGAAATTTTTGGAAATCCGTAATCTCCTACCTGTAAAATTGTAGTGTGGACAGAACATCCATTAAGGTTTGGTTTTAAGATGCTGCCCAGATGACCGTCTGTCCAGAACCGTGTTTTCATCCAAGTATTGCACCCTTTACGACCGAGTGTGTTGACATTTCGTTGATTGCGCACAGTACGAAACAGAGCTGTGACGAGCCATTTTCGAGTTCTACAGTTTACATGCAACAGCATTATAGTCGTTTTTTTTATTTATTTCAATAAACAATAATAAAACGTCTGTCCCATAATTCCTTTTCTGGCAACTAGGATGACTTCTAACACACCGCGCAGATCCAAGTAACAGACGATAACAGCGACTGTCGACAATGACCTTTCGCCGCCACCGTAGTGTGCCCTTCGAACTTTAACCTTGGCTCTATTTTTTTGTTGCCTGGGAGTTGCTTTTTTGTTTCACAGTGCCCGTGTAATTGGATCTCCATATGTAGTACGAATTAAAATAAGCCGACTTCATTCGCTTTGATATAAAAAATTAACCCCTAGAGGTCGTCGCCCTCATTGCATGATACTGAAACCGTGACTTCCATTCAGTGTTTAATGCCTATAAGTGGGTCTGCCAACTGCCATAAAAAGAAAGAAGCGTTTATGCGTTGCGAATACGTAAAAAACGAAAAGATGTTACTTAAAAATATTTAAAAATAATCAATTTTCTTTATCTGAAAAATTTTTAAAGACGTATGTGGTGCCATTTTGAAATGATATTGCCCTGACTTCCCCGTACAACAGACGGTAATACTCCATCTAGATGAGAAGGATGTAAAATTGTTGAAAATGCAATCCAGGGGAATAAGTGAAAAAAAACATCTATTTGCTGTTAGTAAAGTATGCGCTGTCTGTGATGCCCAACCCCTTCTTTGTATGCCGCATTTTTATTTCGTCTAAATTATAAGGACTATATTAAGCAATGAAACGTTCCAAATTCACTTGGACCACACAAACCTGCAAAGTGGTGGTCTTTCACTGGTCTTTTAAATGCATGACATTATGGGCAGCTGGATTTATTTTTTCCAAACTGTGATATTTGCTCATACTACTGCAGACATCCCGCAGTTGCAAAATTGGTCTCAGGGAGGTCTGGCTGTGGAGCATGCAAGCAGTAAAGGAACTGTGGGGCTGTGCACTGCGATGCTTCTAGGATTTGGAAGCATCATGATGGTCACCCTTGTTGAGGGAGCTCTCTTTGGGGTTTTCTGTCCGATGGGCACTTGGTGTGTGTGGGGTTTTCCTTGAGAATTTCAGTTGGGAAGAAGGGGGATTTCAGAGAGATTGTGAATCACTTGTATGAGCCTGATGGAAGAGGCTGGTTACTGGGATACTCCTGGAGCTTCAGGAAAATGTGGAATATCTGGCACTACTGTAGTCTGTGATGGTATTTGTACTCCCTTAAAACCTTTTGCGGCTTTCCTCATTAAAACACATTGTTTTCTCTGTGTTTTCAGCTTAGATTGTACTAGCTGTGTTACTCAGCTTTTCATGTGAAATTTCATAAGACAATAGGCCCCAGTTATAGTGCCATTGGTTAATTAGGTGTATCACAAGTACCATGTAACTAAGTGCTTTCTGTACACAATACTTGTATTTTTTACCAAGGGCTAATATGATTGGCAGGCTGTGTGATGTGGTTAAGGCTCAGGCCTTCAGTCCCTGAGGTTGTGGGTTGAGGTTGTCAAATCCTGCTACTAATACTGTGACTATGAGCACATCACTTCACCCGCCTGTGTTCACTTAAAAAGAAAGAACTGCAACCAGTTGTATCTCAGATGATGTAAGTTACCTTGGATAAAGGCATCAGCCAAGTAATAATAATATTATTAGGTCACTGGAACTGCTTACTCTTGAACATATACACAATTTTCCATGAGCAAAACATTCCTGCATTATATCAGTTTTTGCTTTTCCTAGTAACTTGGCTTTTCCTGATGGTCATTGCAAAACACAATTTTATAGGAAAATGTATTCTCTTTAATTGAAATGGGTAATCAGTTGGAATAAAGTGAAATTTGAGTATATATTATCATTATTAGATGTTTATGATTTTCATTTGTTTACATTGTTCACTCAAGCACAGTATTTTGTGTTTTTCATCAGTTGCATGTGGTCCCGCGTTTAAGTCCACAGATGCAAATGTATATGGGGTGGAGAGACATTTACACAATTTTAGAGGTCAGGTGTGAGGATCCCCTTTCAAAGTCTGTAGATGTGAATGTATATTACAATGGAGTAGCTTACTGATGACCTGTTAAATTTAAACTGGTGCCATTCTTCCATGCTTGTCTTTAATCTGAGAGCACCACTTCCACCTCTACTTCTCTTTCCCTCCCTTTTTTGCTTCTACCAAAGCAACCCAGACACTCTCAGCTACAGTACAGTGCCTGGCATCGGCACTCAAGGTTTATAGTGTGCTTGCTAACCATTGAGTTTTGCATCTTCCTTGAGCCTGGCTGAAGTTTCTCTTTCTATTTCACACCTGACTGTACACACCAAACATGATCTTGCCTCTTATTTCCTGTCCAAGACACTACCCCTTCTTCAGTTGTCCATCCACCTTATTTGTTAGTGGTGCTGTTTGCAAGGCCTGTCAATCACTTCTTCTGTGTCCTTCTTTCGCATAATGCCTGCTCTTTCAGCAACACAAAGCATGTTAGCATTATATTAATTTTGACAAATGAAAAAATACCGGGTGGCTATTTTTTTTCCATAATGTCACCAAATTTCAGTCAAATCAGTCAAAGCATTTTTAAGATGTTGGGGTATTTAGTTTTTCTGTTGTGGGGGAGTTAATCCCTAAACATTGATATATTAAAAATCCATTCCTGGCGATGTCCTACTGCATTAGACGTTCCATCCTGCCAAATTTCAACTTTCTAACTTTGCTGATGAGTGAGTCGGTCAATGTTGCATTTTATATATGAACACGTATTTACTCGTGTACCACATGCCCTCGTGTAAGACACGCACCCTAATTTTTACAAAGAAAATCGTGAAAATAGTTTTCCCCCCGTGTACGATGCACATTGTGATTGTATAGGAAGCATTTAGAAAGAGAGAGGGAGAGAGAAAGAGATAGAGAGCGCGCAAACGAAAGAGAGAGAGAGAGAGAGAGAGCGCGCGAGCGAGCAAGAGAGAGAGAAAGCATGAGCGCAAGAGCAAGCCCATGCAGAAGATGCAAACATTGCAACATTACATTTCCTCGTGTATGACACGCACCTGATTCTCTAATACTAATTTTCGGGAAAAAATGTGTGTGTGGTACATGCTTAAATACGGTATATATATATATATATATATATATATATATATATATATATATATATAT
>JANRMT010062806.1:52118304-52135346 GCA_026402145.1 Polypterus bichir lapradei
GTAGTATAAGAATTAGCTATTTGGACAACTAAGTTGACTACATTGCTATTATGATACTGTGAAAACTGGCAAATGAGATGCAGCATTTGCTAGCTCACAAATTACAAAAAAACAATATTTGCAGTTAATAGTACAGAAAGAGACAAAACACTATGTTAAGTATTTGATGTGACACATCTATGTGCTTGTACAGGACATATTTTATTATATTTTTGGAGTAAGCATAAGTCACTTTTCAGGAACCACGCTAAGTTTAAATGATACTTTCAATTTTATAAAATACATTTCTGGGTAAATGACATTATTTATATATTGCGCATAAAAGATTCAAATGCAAAATGATATGTATGTTGAGGGGAACACACTTAACTGTGATAATATCTACAATTATTAAAGTGCTTTGCTACAAGTACTGGGGGTCCTCATCAATGACTGGCTGTACTGGTTTCGTAACACAGAGAAACTATGTAAGAAAGAGTAGATCAAACTCTTTTCTTGGGAGATTGTGGATAGTGACATCTCTCTTAATCTCTCCGTAGTTAGTGACATGCACTCCTAATTCCAAAGAGAAAGCAGTGAAAGAGTAAAAAAACCAAAACTGATTGTCATTATGAACAAAGTTGCACATTCTCTCTCTGACACAGTAACAATAGTACTTTCAACCAGTTAATCATTCGGCATAAGTGTGTTCAAAAACCTTACTGGGGCTCCTTTATAACAATGCCAGTACGTCTGCATGATGCCTTACTACGACTGTAACTGCCAAGTCTGAAGTTTTTAGTTTTCTTTCTTTTTAGTCATTCTGGTGTATATTTGAAACGAGTGTTTTGTTTGCCATAGTATAATAATACTTATTTATTTAGCTTCTGCAAAAAGCAACTTTTCCCTTTGGGGCCAGATAAAGTTATATCTATTTATCCAACTCAGGATTGCAGGTAAATGGTTGTCATCCTTCCAGTACCAGGTTCAAGGTGGGAACCAGTCCTCGACATGGTTCCAACAGTACCTTAATATCTCATGCAAGAATTTCTATAGCTTAGTTTGAGTATGGGTTTGTTATATATATTACATTTTCTGCTGTAATTATACGTATATTGTTACCCTGCGTTAGGATATAGCGGATTGGATAATGGATGGATGGATATTTAAAAATGCAAATAGCAACACAGACAAAAATGTACAAAGATTATACAGCATTTCACATACATTTTTATTTTGTGCATTTGCTCAGTCCAATATAGTGGTTAGCTGGAGCGTATCCTAGTAGTATGGGTGCAAAGAATGAACAGTTGGGAATTATGCTAGTAAATCATAGCACAATTTCTCCTACAAAATTATGGCCAACATAGATTTGTCAATCAACCTGGGAAATGCTCAGATAAATTGCAAACAGAGACATGGGATATGATTAAACTCTACACAATTGCCAAGTCTTCACTTTTGTAAAGGACTGCCGGAGTTAAGAGGAAGCAGCAGGACTATCTTCTACACCTCCATTCTGCTCTTAATTTGACAATTTCCTCTGGCCCACTTAATTCAGTTGGGGTTGGGTGGGTTGATGTAAATCTTATTTATAAACCTAACAACTTCTCAGAAATAACAAGATAATAAAAACAATAGAAAACAAAATTATATTTTGCTGCTTGTTGTGCAAATGCCAACACTCATAATCACAATGTGCTTTTAAAGGGATAAAATATAATAGTTCATTATCAAATCTGAAAGGCAGATTTAAAAAATTGGCATGGAATGGTCCATCCAATACAGTTATGTAAATTTCACTTTAGTGATACCACGGAAATCACACAACAGGAAATTTTACAATGTAATACAACCGATTGTACTGTATAATATATAATCAAGTATATTAACTTATAGAATAGTATGTACAGAAATAAATGCAGAGTAAACAGGAAAATAAATTGAAAACTTCAAAAATATTTAATTTAAAACTAAACACATTGAGTCAAACAACCGATTGTACTGTATAATATATAATCAAGTATATTAACTTATAGAATAGTATGTACAGAAATAAATGCAGAGTAAACAGGAAAATAAATTGAAAACTTCAAAAATATAAACACATTGAGTCAAATACTGTAAGCTGCATCTAAAGACAGATTGGTATGGAGTGTGTTTGCTTCCTTCTCTTCAGAGTATGTGCTCTGACAATGCCAACAAGCTATCAACTATCTTGACCTATAAATGTAATTATGTATGCACACACGTATATGCACTTACTCAAACTATGCATCTCAAAAACTACGTGTGCAAAATTTTGCAAATCAATAAGCCTGGTCCCATGACTCAATGGAGCAGACTGAAAAAAAAAATCCTGGTTAAAAACAATTTCTATAGCATTTATCATTGGACATAGATCATGTTCCATCTGCATCTTGAACAAGAAAAGTGACATTAAAGTGACTACATCATTCCCTACTTCCATTATCCTATATAGAGCTATTTAGGTTATTAATTTGTTTTCCATGTTTTATAATTCTGGTGTAATGAATACTATTGCATTAATTTAACCATGATTTCTATCGATAGTTGTAAAGCTGTGTGTTATTGTTTGTCATTTTATATTCTTTAATGTTCACTCTTGGAGTTAAGCAATTAAGCATTTCATCACATATTGTACTGTGTGTGTGTGTGTGTGTAACTGCATTTGACAAATAAAATTTGATTTAAATTGACTGAATTATATAGGGATAAGTACTAGACCAAACTGCTCCAAAAACAATAGGCCTGGAGCCTGTAACAAATCAAACACAGAGCAACTTGTTTCAAAAAGAAAGACCATTGTACGCATGTCTTAATGTTCAGAAACTGCTCATTCTAAATTTATGTACCTTGGCTAGGATGTAATAATCAGAAGCTGTACCAAATACAAAAAAATATATATTTTTTTTCCAAAGGAAATTGTAATTTTAAGACAGAAAAACCAATTTCAATTTTCCACAGACATCATGGTAAGCTTTTTTCGATGCTTTGAATATGGTACAATTATAATCTGAACTTGGTACTTCATTTTTCACTCCATCACCAAAAACTTTCACTTATATGCAAGTAAAAAAAGTGGTTATTCTTACTAAAAGAAACATTAAATGCAGAAAATAGTTTAAAAATTGTTAAATTACTTGAGGATATTAATAAAAAACAGGAAATTAATGACAAAAATATTATTGAAGGCCATTTCTTCATTTTCATACCAAATTGATAACGCATTATTAAAACGTAAGATGCTAGAACCACACGAGCCTTTAAGTAATGCAGGACCCAAACCTGGTCGGGACGTCGGTTTATTCCAATCAACCTATCCTCCAGCCGAGTCGAACACCTGAACACCAAATACTGTTATTGTTTTCCTTTACAGAATGTCTATAGTGGTAAGGACTTTTATGGTAGCATGAGTGGTGTAACGATAATCACATCACGGCTTAACTTGATACAGCACTTTCACATCCGGCCCGTAAATGAACTGTTGTCTTCTTTCTCAAAGCCAGTACCTTTCGCGGCGATAGCCCACTGAAACCTTCCAGGCAGGAGAGTTGGGATCACCTCTGACTTCGAGCGCGGTGCCATCGCTGCGCCATAAGAGACTGGCACGTCATAAACCACCGCTGTGCTTAATAATATGGTGCTCACCCGAATGACTGCTTTAATATAAGTAAAGCAATGCTTAAATGTTTAGTTTTCTTTTAGTACTAACATTTTGCAAACTTTGAAAACGTTCACGGCCCACATAATTAATAAGTACAAGCAAAACAAACACGCACAAAGAACGCTGAACAAATTGCAAGTCGCTCAGATAAGCATCACAATGTGAGCTTACCAATAAAGCACATCAATCCCAAAGGTTAACGCAGCAGCACAGATATTATTCACCAAGCCAAGATGTTGTATTTACATTGCCAAATCCTGCGTTTTGCTTGAACACTCTGTCGTATTTAAACTATTTGTATTCTTCTTGTTCTTCTTCTGTGTGACTCGCCTTCTTCCTTATGCCTTGGATCAAACGTATTCCCTGAACCCTACCCGACGCCATATTGGCTCAGACGGGGCACGCGCTCACAGATATAGAGCCAAAATGGCGCCCGATGTCTTCTCCGTCTTTCTTGGCGTAGAAAACCTCCCCACGCTCGCAGCCAATCACGTGTTTTGTTTCAAACCGCCTCGTTCTTTTTTCGTCATCACTCTCGTCGAAGTCAAAGGCCGACTGGAAACGGTTTAGCAGAATTCGGGTTGGACTAGACTTAAATAATAACACAGATAACCTGTAAAAATCCGCAGTAATGCGGAAATACACAAGAACGAATATCGACTAAGATTGTTGCAATCATTACAGGTCGCGTGTGAATTATATCTTTTGCTAGGAATTCGCCATTTATCTTTACGCTGCAGCGTTTCTGTTTTTAAGTACGATGTGTGGTGCTTTGTTGGATATTTCCGGACGGTAGCCTGTTTCAAGCAGGAGGGCCTCAAATGGAAAAGCCAAGCCTGGGTCTGGAGTTCCTAGCCTAAGCCGGGGGGCGGGTGGGAGAGCACACCTGGGATTCAGACAGAGGTAAGTGCGATTGTTGCATGGTAATTGTGTTCTGTAAAGCGCGATGAATGAACTGATGCATGCGGGTGTTTTATTTATTACGCGTGCAACACGAATACGGCTGTTTGTTTTCTTTGCCGATTGTGGCGTTGACGTGATTGCTCGCATACTTGGAATCTGATTTGTTTTTCATTGTAAGATATGTATATGTTCTTTATAACGATTTGTTAGTGTACTGATAGTTTAATTGCAATTTAGACTGTGTTTTGCATTGCATTTACCTTTTTCGTCCTGTCGATGTATATTTGCGTTACGTGGTGGGAAACTGAACTGCGGTGGGGGTAGGGGTCAGAGAGGAGTCGTGTTTTGGCGTTGACGTTTTCTGCGGGATTCCTAACCGTATTTCGGTTATTCAGCGGTGTATTTGCATTAATAATTAGTTGAACCGACAGTGGCGGCGAATATGCGGGGTTCAAACGTTTGATTAGTACAAAATTACATATTTCTCACATTGACTTTTTCTCTAATGATTCCAAAAGGTTGTTTTTGTTCATATATGGAGCTGTTTATTTATTGTTTTGAAAAAGTACGGGATGATCGATGCAGGTAAGATATAGTGGTCAACGTGGTGTCCTTATCCAACGGAAATAAGCGCACGTTTTTAACAACGTGTGATTCTTAGAAATCGCCTTTTCCAAAAAATCACCGTTATTCGAAAGCTTTATGAGGATTTGTATAGTTTTTGTAGTTTCAGTATTAGCCTTATATAGGGAAAATACCTTGTATGTTGTTTAAATTGTTTTAATAGTAAATGAAAATAGTTATGTTCGTTACATTACGTTGTAGTTTTTTGCTTTGCAGTTATGTGAGTTAATAATAATAATAATAATAATAATAATAATATTACTGTTTCCTGTTAGTTAATTACATAGAATATTTGTTCTTAAATTTAGTTTTGCGTCTTCAGTCCCCTTAAACAGAGAATGTCAACTGTTCACCATTGTATGTCGTTTTTATGTAAAATATTAGTTATTACCTGCTTTTGACCGTATGGGCTAATGTAATACTAATTAGTGTAAATTACCGTGGTGATTAACAACACCTCAACTTTGAAGCTTTTAATTTTTTTATTAACTTGTCTAGAATTTTTGTGAATGTGAATTTTTGCATTTCCTGCGTGCCATTTAGCAGTAATAATGGACATTTTTTTTAGACATTAATATCAAGTCTCGATACTTTGATATGAGGGAGTTTTTTAAGCTTAACTAAGAGTTTCCAGTACATCTTGTTGATCTGCAATATCCAGTACAAGTTCACAAAATGAAAATACTGGCACCGTTGGGCAGAAGTCAGCCTTTGCTTTGACATAACCATTTCAGCACCTACAACCACGGTTTTTCATGGGTTATAAATTTAGAGATGCCCAATTGTCAGATGTGAATCATGTGTTTTTGACTTTTAGGGGAAACTAAAGTACATAAAAAGAAAGACATCCAGGGAGACCGCACACACGGCAACCTTGCAGTGATGTTAGAGGATTAACACTGGCCATCCACCCATTTTCTGAACATATTTTGAAGTAAAATTTTTATGTTAAGTTTAGTTTGAAGAAATTTACATAGCTGACTTCATTAAGGAAGGCGATGCAGCTTTGGGTGTTTTTAATTTACATTTCAGACTCTTTCAAACTAAGAAGTGTACAAATGGTTATTAATATGACTGTCGTATGTAATATCGCATACATGCGTAAACATTCTTGTGTGGATGTTTTGGCCTAAAATTAAATCACAATAAATGTTTACTTTTGTGTAATATTTAATAATATATACTTTTGTATGTTACTTTTAGAAAACACTTAAAATTAAAAAATCAAAAGTAAATCTTAAGCGCTTTTAAAGTCCATGTAAAAGACAACATGAAAACTAAAAACAATGTTTGGTTTAAAGAGATATTATTAGGATAATAATAGCTTTGGATTGGGTTATCATTTTTATGCAGACGATACTCAATTCTGTTTCAATGTTAAAAGTGGAACATTGTCAGAGCTTTCTCAGCTCACAACCTGCCTCAGTGAAATGAATACCTGGATGGAGCAGAACTCTTTAAAGTTAAATCGCAACAAAACTGAACTTCTCCAAATTGTGACTAAAGTGCAGCTTAATAAAATGAACTCCTTCCCAGTCCATCTTGATGGTGATCTCATCAGACCTGCCTCTACTGCAAAGAATCTTGTTGTCATTTTTGATTCCTCCCTTTCTTATTCCTCCCACATAAATCACATTAAGAAACGTTCTTACTTTCACCTCCATAACATATCCCGTGTTGGCTCCTTCCTTTCCTTTTCTAATGCTGAGAAACTTGTCCATGCTTTTATCACATCCCACATCGATTATTGTAATTCCCTACTGGCAGGTGCCCCTTTTAATCTTCTATCACAGCTCCAGCTTATTCAAAACTCGGCTGCAAGAGTCCTTACACGGACCAGCAACAGTGAGCACATAACACCCATCCTGCTCCGCCTTCACTGGCTCCCTGTGTTTTACAGAATCGAATATAAAATTCTACTAATAACCTACAAAGCCTTAAACAACCTTGCACCAAACTACATCAGTGACCTTCTCCATCACTATGTGCCTGTCCGCCCACTAAGGTCCTCTAATTCTGGCAATCTTGTTGTGCCCCACACTAATCTACACTCCATGGGTGACAGCGCCTTCAGCTGTATAGCACCCAGACTCTGGAATGACCTACTGAAATTAATAAGGTCAGCTGAATCCATGAATTCTTTTAAAAAAACAACTCAAAACTCATCTATTTATAACCCTTCTCTCAGTTTACCTCTATGTCAAGATGCTAATGTAACCTGTGTGTGTGCTAGACCATCAATTATATTGTCTGTTAGGCTTTTTCTCTGAATTTACTATCTTACTCTTCATTTATTTATTTATCTGGTTTAGTACAATGCTATATACTGTATACCCTACCGTTCTTTCTTTAACTCTGTGAAGTGCCTTGAGCATGGGAAAGGCGCTATATAAATAAAATGTATTATTATTAGTAAATTGTGAAGTGTCTGCTTTGCAATTTATATTTTTACAACAACATAGGTGGGTCCTGTTTACCTGAATTAGGGAGCCAATTTCATAAAATTTGAAACTAAATTTATTGGGTATTTTTCTTCATTAGCAAGTTAGAGTGACAACTTCCTTTTTTGTAACTTTATGCTTTGCACTAAGCTATACAGTCCTGTTTCTAAAGCCTAGTTTATTTTTGGCAAATTCAGTTCATTAATTACCTTCAGGGCACAAGGAACCAGCTGTAACAATGAAAGTACATTTACAATTTGTAAATACTTAACTATAGATCTAAATAAAATTTGTTGTACAGGCTTTTCTACTGCAAACATTTTCAGGTGAAAATCCCACACATTATTTAGAATGTAACATTTAAGCATTATGTGCTGGCTGTAACTTGTAGCTGACCAAAATGTTCTTGTCTTAAAGTTGCATGTTATAGTATACGAGGTGTGGCAGAAAAGTAATGAGACTGGCAACACTGCAAGCGATCTGGCAACGCTGCGCTGTTGTCCTTGATAGAGCACGTGTATCAGTACCCTCCCATAGCTCAGTACGAGTTTCAACTCCTTCCGTTAACTATGTGATTTTTGTGACTGCTATTAGCGAAGTTGTGTTTTTGGTTGTGCGTCACGCAAAATGGAACAGCGGAATTTGGAGCAACGTTGTGCCATTAAATTTTGTGTTAAGCTTGGAGAATCAGCAAGTGTGACGTTTGAAAAGTTAAAACAGGCCTATGGGGAACATTCTTTATGCCAAGCTCAAGTTTTTCAGGGAGGTCTTCAACTTCGAAAAACCAATGAAAACATCGAATGTGCGAACACTCTTGTGAGATCAGACCATCGTTTAACATTAAGAATGTTGAGTGAACAATTAAATTTGAACAGATTTACCGTTCATCAAATTTTGACTGAACATTTGCACATGCGAAAGGTCTGTGCCAAAATGGTGCCGTAACCTCACAATTGAGCAGAAGGACAATCGAAAAAACGCATTCCTGTGGTTCCCCAGCCCCCTTATTCACCTGACCTCAGTCCGTGTGACTTTTTCCTAAACTGAAAAATGTCCTCAAAGGACGTCATTTCGGGACTTTAGAAAACATCCAAAAGAGTGTAGCGGACATGCTGAAGACCATACCGGTTGAAGACTTCCAGCGCTGCTACCAACATTGGGAACAACGTCTCCATCGGTGTGTAGCTGCCCAAGGGAACGACTTTGAAGGGGATAACATTGATGTTTGAAAAAAATAAAAACTTTGGTAAATAAAAAATCAGTCTCATTACTTTTCTGCCACACCTCGTATGTTCCCTTGTAGCTTGACGCATTGTTTTTTGTTCTCTGCTTACTTTTTTTTTTATTGTTATAGTGTATAGCATCAGAATGTTATAATTAGCATTCAAGCAAGAGTATTAATACCATATATATATATATATATATATATATATATATATATATATGGTTGAAATAGTTTTACTGTCAAATAATGCAAGCTATTTCAACCATTATATGATCTGCTTCTCGCAACTGAAAGAGGGCACCGTGGCGGATGTTAGCCGACTTGCTGACCAACCACAAGCGTTACCTGGTAGGTAACCACCCATACAATCAGATTGTGATTCAGACTACGAATGCCTTGGGGAAAAAAAAAAATATATATATACTAGCAAAATACCCGCGCTTCGCAGAGGAGAAGTAGTGTGTTAAAGAAGTTATGAAAAAGAAAAGGAAACATTTTAAAAATAACGTAACATGATTGTCAATGTAATTGTTTTGTCACTGTTATGAGTGTTGCTGTCATCAAGGATTTGATTATCATTATTTCTTTCAATCAGGTTTGTATCTGGAGGACGTGTTGTGTTCAAGTTACATTCCATGTTTGTCAACCGTTGTAAAGATAACAGGTTTCATTCATCGAAGTGTTCACTACCCAAATCGCTACTCGTGAATCTAAGATGTTTAACAGGCATTCCCAGTATTAACTTGTGGATTTGCCTGCGAATATTTAGCGGCAGCGTGTCTATGAACTTGTGGAATTGCCTGCGAGTATTTAGCGGCAGCGTCTCTATTAACTTGTGGATTTGCCTGCGAGTATTTAGCGACAGCGTGTCTATGAACTTGTGGATTAGCCTGCGAGTATTTAGCGACAGCGTGTCTATGAACTTGTGGATTTTTCTGCGAATATTTGGCGGCAGTGTCACAAAGTTGTTTCTGTCTAGCTGCATCAGAAAATGTACCACGATGTCTGACACGCCTCCTTTTTACTGTTTTCTCACAGCTTGGATTGCTGCTGTTATCGGTTTGAGTTTTATGGTTTGCTTCAATTACATTAGTATTTGCAGGACTTGTGTTGAAGTGACATTCGGCATCTGTCAAGCGTTGTAAGCATACAACCGGCTTCATCGATAACTTCGCATCCAGCTTTTGAAAGTTGAAACATTCAGAAACATCAAAGTGTCCACTACTCAAATTGTCACCTGTGAATCTAAGATGTTTAAGAGGCATTGGCAGTTCTCCAAAGGTGTAAAATATTTGGCCATTTCGGTACACTTGAAAGCGACAACCGAATAATTCAGCGGCAGCCATCAACTCACATGCAGAAGCATAGGTGAAGGGCTTAAGCATTTCACTCTTATAGTGCTCCTATGTAGTATGATTATCTCCTGTACCGTCATCAGTCCACACCTTGAATCTGTCCCAGTCATTCAATACATAAGACACAATGTTCCTCCGGATATCAAAATTGAGCCTGATATGGCTGTGCAATATGCAACAGAGAATGGAAAAGGCAGGCAGCATCTCCGGGCATGGAAACCACTCGGTAAGTGACAGTTCTTTGATCGATGGTGATCACCTCGATAGACATGTTAATGGGGGTACGGTTAGAACGGTAAAAGAAATGAGTACCTGAACAAAGTAAACTAAGTCTAAAATACCTACATAATAGCTATAATCATAATAAACGAACAATAAAACAGCTGAGAAGCCGTGGATTAAATAAAAAGGCTGCAGTTATCAGCAAGGAGACATGAATACCGTGGCGAAGCAAGGAAGGGAATGAAGAGACCGGAGCGACGCACGGCCTTATCTGGGCAGGCAGCCAATTACGTGGGAGGCGTGGGGATGGGGGACGCAATATAGGCAGACAGCCAACTACGTGGGAGGCGTGGGGATGGGTGACGCACCTCCGCCTCACAAGGCGACCGAGCTGCAGGCTATGGACGTATATTTGTACGTAAGTAGGATTCAGTTATGACCGTTACGCGTAGAATTTCGAAATGAAACCTGCTTAACTTTTGTAAGTAACCTTTAAGGAATGACCCTGCCAAATTTCAGCCTTCTACCTACACGGGAAGTTGGAGAATTAGTGATCAGTGAGTCAGTGAGGGCTTTGCCTTTTTTTAGTATAGATATATATATTTTTTTCCCTTCATCTTGCGATGACTTGGTTCACTTTCCAGGGAGTATTCCTGCTATGTGCCCGATGGTTGCTGGGCTAGGCCTCATTTTTCCTGCAACCCAGCTCTGGATAAGCGGGTTTAGAAGATGGATGCAATTTTTTTTTTTGGGTCATCTAAGAAAATCACTTTCACACTAGTATTTTGTGTCGACTCTCTTAGAATACAAAACTGAAGCAATTTATTTTGCAATGTCCTACCCCCAAACAGCCGTGTGGTAAATTTTACCAAGCTTCTTTAAGGGTTTGGCATAACTCTTCTTTTGCCTCTGGCTGCTTTTTTCCTGATCCCACACAACATTAGTTATGTTGAGGTCTAGGCTCTGAGGTGTCTTCAAGAAGAAAAACAATTTATTTTCTGCTGCCACTTAAGAAGGCACTATATATCAAATGCAGGGAGCTTTGTGTGTCTTCTGCTATGTTTTCCATCTTCAGCTTACCTATTTTCTTCAAATTATTTGGCACTGCACCATATTTTGAAAATTCATTTTAGCCTGCTGTTGCTTATTGATTACAACCCAGTTGATATAAAACTTTGATTTTATATCTACCAATGTACTACAAAATAAGTATACAGTACAAAGGCTAGTTTTGTGCCTTTGTTTATTGTGCTTCAATGCATTCATGCAGTGATTGGATTTACGTATAACTAAGTATTTCTAATCTTAAAATATGGCTCTACACATATTGGAGAAAAAACAGAAAGCAATTAAAAATATTTTCTATTTGTAAGGTAGTAGGAGGTCAGCATACTTAAAGGAAGTGTCAGATTTATATCTTAAAACTGCTCATGATGAGTTTTACCTGGAACAGATGTCACATTTAAAGACTGCAGCTGCAGACTCATCAGTTGCTGGAGCTGTCACACAAGCGAAACACCATTCCTGACTAATGTCAACATTGTTTTAGAGTTTTCACACTAATTCCAAGACACTTATTGTGCTGTTTGTGTGTGCAGCGTATGATGAGAGTGAATTTGCTAGTCATTCAGTGTAAAAAATGGTGTATGAGCTGGGCCGCTGCTTGAAAATAAGCTAAAGTAACAAACACAGTGGACAACTCGGTAGCAGTAAGCTTCCTTGAAGATTCAAAACAGCTTATTAAATTTAATTTAGTTTTCTTGAAGATTAAATACAGAAATGTCATTACCTCACCTATTTATGTAGTACTAGGGTGTTGTACCATGTTAGCCTTTGTGAATGTAATATAATGTCAGTCTTTTTAGTTAGCCAATAAAAGGTGTCATTTTGCTTGACTAATTGGTTGATTTTATGAATTATTGGACAGATTATTGAGATTACTGGGTGTTCCGCCAACTAATTTTGATGGTAGATGCAATTGAGGTTCTTTGAGTCTGGTGTAAGTCACTGGTGTACATATTTTAATTACTAGTAAGGAGTAGTACAAACCGATCTTAATGTTTCGGTGGCATTATGCCGGGTCCGTATAAGGCAGCATTTCTCAACCACTGGGATTGTGTGTTACTGTTGTTGGATTTGTGAGTGCAGTGAGGCTGGTCACCAAAGCAAGCTGCAGTGCTGCGTGGTACATTTTAAGATTTTTAAGTGAGCTAATTTCACAAAGGGAGGCCCACAGATGACACTCATTTCAACAAGGGGGCTGTTTGCAATTGCTGCTACTGTGTTTCCCCGAAAATGAGACAGGGTCTTGTATTAATTTTTCCTCCAAAAGACGCGCTAGGGCTTATTTTCAGGGGATGTCTTGTTTTTCCATGAACAACAATCTACATTTATTCTTGAACAAATATCTACTAAAGAATTAGCCACCTGGAGCACTGTGGATCAAAACAAACCTTAAATGGCCCTCCAAAAGTCAGAAAACACTTGAGACCCTGTGGAATAATAAGAATAATAATGGAAGATTCATTTCTGCCAAAGGTTTAGGTAATTTCTAGGACATTATTACCCTATTGTTTGACTGTGGTCCTCAGCCATAAGTAGTATGAATTGCCTCAATTTAGTTGGTTTAATTGGAAATAAGGGCTTATTAATCAACACTCAACACAGAAATGAACAAAGGGAGCCTACAAATGTTTTCATTAAATTAATTGTCTTTCACTGCAATTCCTTTATAAATATAAAGTGTATGTGTCTAGACACCTGTATGGCTCACTTTATTTTCTGTTTATTAAAACATTTTTCAGTGGCCTCCTTGGGCTCTGTTTTTCAGAAGATGTGTGGTGAATTAGTAGAGTACCCTTGCCAACCAATATTTAGCATCATGAATGTTTATCATTCTACTATTTGAGAATGGAAGCAAAGTTTGACTGCTATAAATTAGAAATAAAAATGAATGGGACAGTTAGGCTGTAGTTTCTTTTCACATCCTAGTTTATGTAAACAAGCTGATAGCATTAATTGCTTTAAAGTCTGCTGTGTAGTAGGGCTTTCAAATTATACACAAGGTATTATTATTCATATTAAAAATAAGTAAATATTCAAATACATTCAAAAGTAATTTAAAAGTTCTAAGTGTTACTACATGCATGTTTGTATAACATGTCTTTTTATGCTTCATTGTTAATATTTTTGCTTTATTGCTGATGGAGCATCTGCAGAGTATGCAGTGCTTAATGACTTGTGCACTGGCACTCTTTTGTAATAAGTGGATTTTCTGTGCATGGAAAATGACACTTAACATGCCTACAATGTATATATGAAACTCATAAAAATCTCTTGTGATTACTTAAACATGTTAAACACACTCATTACTGTAGACTTGGCCTGCTGCCTCCTCCCCCACCCCTCCCCTTTGCTTATGTGCCTTTCTGGTCCCTGGATGCTAAAGGCGTGCAGTCACATAAAGTTCACTGTACCATCTGTATTTTATACAAGTCACTTAAAGCATGGTCAGTCTAGCAGTGTTTCACAAATGGAGTTACTGAATGTAGTAAATGTTGCATTGTATTAACCTTTAAGAATTCTTTCCTCATATTTTTTTATTTTGTAATAACGTTCATTAACAGCAACTTAAAAATTCTGGAAATACACAGCAACAAGGAATAGCATTCAGGATTCAGCTAAACAGGATTCTTTTTTCCCTTTACAAATTTATCAAAAATATAATACATATAACCTTAATACAAATTTTTCAAGCTAGTAACCTACAAAAGACAAGTGTTGGTTGAGGTAGTTTTCTTGACACTAAAAATGCTCTTTGATTTTAAAAACATTTTAATAATAAATGCAAAATCAGAAATCTGGCAATTACTTCCTGTTAGGTTTGCACAATGTCTGAAAAAATGATATCTCAATGTTTTCTGGGATTTTGACGACAATGATAATTAGTATTTTGCATCCTTTAAAAGTCTTGTTGATCTAGATTGGCCTTGTTAATGGATATTAATTGTAGCTTACTAATGAGATTAATGGAAACAACATTTAAGGAAAACAGTTCTTATTTACTTACTTAAAACTGAAGTAAAATAACACAAACACATTAAAATCACCAGTCAAAGTATTACTGAGATCATACAGTGCAAATCCTATAGGATTTACCCAAAAAATGAACCAAGGCCAACAAAACAGAAAACAAAATAAAACAATTGTTAAACTCTGCTGAGTAAACTTCAGGTTTTGTGACAGAAACACCAGTCTGTCCATACCATCTGGCTTCAGAGCAGCACAGATACAAATTACAACATTTCTTTCAGTGCTGAAAGCTCTCTCAGAAGAGCTGCTCGAGGCAGGGATGCACAGTTTGGGCAAATTAACTTGTGTTTTCCACCATTCAAGTGAATTTATATCCCTGTCCGCCTCAGCTTTCATCAAGTAGCTCTTGATCTCTTTTTCAATGGCAGTGTTCAGAGACTCTCCTTCAATGAATTCCTGTGGTGTGTGTTTTTTTTTTTTTTTTTTTTTTTTTTTTTTAATAGCTGGCACAAGACTTTTTTTTTTCTGTTTTGCTCCTTCCCTTGTGTCATCATCTGCTCCATCGTTTACAGCCGTAGGGTCTTCCTCTGTCATCATAGCCATGAGTTCTGTTGTAGCTGCTGTTGTAATGGCTTCAATCTTGTCATCATGTTTTGTTAAACGAGCTGTTAACATGTCAGTGCACATTTACAGTCTTTGGCCTTTGAACCAGGTTAACACCTACATGTTAAACAGCAGAAAGAAACTTTATTTTGGAACTTATGTAGCATTTTATGATCCAGTCATTTTGGGAGGAAAATGAAGAAGTTCTTTGGCAAATTGAGTAAATCTCCCCGTGGCAGTAAGCAGGATGGGAGAAGGTGACAAACTTTGATCCGGCCACATCTAACTATGCAAATGCAAATAATGTTCCATGGATGAATCTGAAATCCTAATCCCGTCCATGTTTGTCCAAATCGATCTCTGAGCTTCACACCTCATTCCACTAAGATCTGTCTCCGATCCATCCCGCAACCCACAGTGATGACCTTCATTGCCTATGTGCTCACTTTGCGCATGTGCAGAAGTCTGTCCCATTAGGTTACATGAGACAGCGAATGCATGCACTCTCACAGTGTGTATTTGATGTTTTTTTGCAGTCATTGACACACTTGATAATTTCAGCTCACACACTGTTAAAACAACAATTAAGATATTATCATAGATGATACATATTATGCACTGCTGTTATGCTTAATGATAAAAGAAAGTAGGTTTTGCTTGCTTCAATGAATGTTTAATGGTTTTAATATAACACAACAGCAAATTAGGGCCTTCGTGTCAAGGAAACATCATGAGCAAAACTGTCATTTTACTGTACTGGAGAAGTGTTTAAAATATGTTGTTAGTACACCTGTTAACCAAAATGCAGAGCTGCACAGTACAAAATCTATTTTATAAATGATGACACAAGCTACCAAATAAAAATGTAAAAATGCTGAATATGAAAAAAATGTACAAAACACATGCAAAATACAGAAGTATTGCAGCATAAGGTGTGTGGAGTAACACAATGCTGAAATTAGTATGAGGTTTAAAAAAATAAAAAAGGACAATTTTTACAATTGACTGTCAGTATTTGCCTTTGAATAAGAAACTTTTTCAATTAAATTTGAATTATATTCTGATAATGATGTTTGTTCTGACAGTCCTACTGTGTAGGATAAAAAAATGCTAACAAACATATCTGTATAAAAGCCTTCATAAACATTTTGACTTTGGAATTAAAATGACCTTGCCAATTATTGTCACTAAAAGTAATAGTTGATTCAAACTATATAATGTCTAACAAAGTCAAATTTTAGTGTTGTGCAGTACTGAACTTTGGGTGCACATTGAGATTACATACACTGCTTTTTACTTTATCAAATCTATGCAACCTGCATTTCTTAGAAGTCTGAGCATAAACAAACAACAACAACAACAACATTTATTTATATAGCACATATTCATACAAACAGTAGCTCAAAGTGCTTTACATAATAAAGAATAGAAAAATAAACACAATATGAAAACAAAATAAATCAGCATTAATTAACATCGAATAAGAGTAAGGTCCAATGGCCAGGGGGGACAGAAAAAACAAAATAAAAACTCCAGACGGCTGGAGAAAAAAAAATAAAATCTGTAGGGATTCCAGACCATGAGACCGCCCAGTCCCCACTGGGCATTCTACCTAACATAAATGAAACAGTCCTCTTTGGATTTAGGGTTCTCACGGAAAGGCTTGATGATGATGGTCACGTAGAATTCTGCCTTTTAGTCCATCCATCATTGTTGGAGCATCATGAAGCTTTGAGTAGGTGGAGGTGGCGCAGGCCACCACCACAAAGAAACCGGAAAAAGAAACAGAGAAGAGAGTAGGGGTCAGTACGGGCTGTAGAGCTACCCTGAATAGTTATTATGAGGAAATTGAACATATAGAGTATCAGGATTAAGTTAAATTAAGTTAAATTGAAGTTATAGAAAGGCCATGTTAAAGTAATATGTTTTCAGCAGTGTTTTAAAGTGCTCCACCGTATCAGCCTGACGAA